>CM056053.1:186462439-187662439 GCA_029574335.1 Rana kukunoris | reverse complement strand
TTAAGTGGCGGTCAAGTCACAGAGTATTTCTAATTTCCCACGTATTTCTAAACTGAACTTTCTTCTTATTTGACCAACTAAAATACTCTTCTGTGAATACAAATAACCAATTCTATCAATGTCAAAGTAAAACCAGACACAAAAATAAAAACGAATAACAAATTTATTACAAGGAATAAAAAGTGGAATTCACACTCATAAGATATGACCATCCAAGGTAACTGAGTTCCAGCATGATTTTTTTTATTTTATTAACATTATACAGGATGTATATAGCGCCAACAGTTTGCACAGCACTTAAAAAAATAGAGGCAGACTTTACAGTGACATTACAATTTGGTACAAGAGGAATCAGAGGCACCTGCTCGTTATAACGTACAATCCAGGAGGGAGGGTTAATTGATACAAAAGGTAATAGCTGTGGGGGATGAGCTGATGGAGAAAGTAAAACAGTGTAATAGTTAGAAGCAGGATAAACTTCTTTAAAGAGAAGAATTTTCAGGGATCGTCTAAAAATGGATAAATTAGGGGATAGTCAGACAGATTGGGGTAGGAAGTTCCAAAAGGATGGGAGAAGCTCTGGAGAAATCCTGTAGGCGAGCATGGGAGGAGGTGACAAAAGAGCTAGAGAGCAGGAGGTCTTGGGAGGACCGAAGACAGCAGCTTGGTTGATATTTTGTGACTAGGTAGGTTATGTAGCTGGGGCAGAGTTGTAGACGGCTTTGTACATTTTTGTTAGCACATTGAATTTTACTTGTTGAGCGAGTGGAAGTCAGTGCAGGGATTGGCAGAGTGGGGTGAAGGACACTGAACGGTTGGTAAGGTGTACGAGTCTTGCAGCAGCATTCATTATGAACTGAAGCCGGGATAGTGTATGTAAGGCCGAGTTCACACTAGTGTGATGCAAGAGCCCTGCGAATCCACTGAGGGTTACCGCATAGCAGTTCACATTGCCATATGCAAACTGCTGGGGAGTGTCATCCAACATTACCGACACCCCCATTTCAGCTTGCATATCACACTGCGAACTGACAGTTTGGACATGAATCAGATCGCATAGGTGTGAACACCCATGCAATCCGATTCTGGTGCAGACCAAAAAAGGTGTCTTGTGTACATTTGGTCCGAATGCGGTGCGATATCAGCCATACAATCTGTATGGCTAAAATCTCATAGCACGGACATCTGCCCAGCCGTGCCATTCTGCCAACGTATATTGGCATGAGCAGGTCGTCAAGCGGTTAACAACCAGTTAAAAATGATTACACATTCTTTAAATACCGCATGCCTGGACCACTACTTAATTATTCATTTCCTTCTGTGAATTGAGTTTAACGCCTGTCCTTTAGCTCTACTTACCGAGAGTTTTCAGCATTTTGCATAAATACTGCAAAATGGTATCGTGAAGTGAGAATTTTAGGATAGCATGCAATATTTAGGCAAATTGTGTCTGGACACCAAAATACCACATGCCAGATGCTTTTGTAAATAAAGCCCATTGTCTCTGATGGCAATACAATGTAACCAGATCAGTGTTGTCAGTCAGTGTCCTTTATTACCACTGCCCACTCACAATGTCCCTAATCACCATCACACCAGTCATATTGTCCCATCATCATCAAACCAAACAGACTCACCTAGAGCACCACACCAGTAACAATGTCTTTAATCACCACCACACCAGTTATAGTGTCACCATAAGGACTTGTTCACATGTGTCATGCGCTCTGAAAAGCCAATCATGTTCAGATCGCTCTTCAGAGAGCATTTGACAGACCATGAGAAGGGGTCGTATGACCGCCTCGCCGCTTGTTTTAACCCATTGGACCCTTGCACAAGCACCCCAATTCACTTGAATGGGTTGCGATTGTGATTGGTGGGCATACAGGGGGTTGAATTCCTGTCATAAAGCATTGCAGTCACAGCATGTTTACACCTGCAACTCCTGCCTTTGTAAGCTAAAGGGATAGCAGTTGTGGGGCTGTAAAACCACCCCTCAACCACAAGGTTTTTCACCATACCAGTCTAGTGCAGCAAACAACAGTTTTACTGATCACCGCCACTGGCACCACACCAGTCTCAGTGCCACCAGGCCAGAGTATTCTAGCAGCAGTGTTCCTTACCACTGTCACACCAGTCGCAATGTCATCACACCAATGTAAGACAGCAACACTGTCTCTGAATGTGACCAACTATTCCCGGTATCACCAGAGCATTGTAAGCCAGTGTTTACCACTATGCCACACTCATACAGAGGCATTACAGTACATTGGTTTTGAAACAATTGGTTGAATTGTGCGATACACAAGATACAGAGAGGTTTATTTACAAAAGCTGGAGAGTGCAAAATCTGGTGCAGCTCACAGGTTTTATTGCCAAAGCTTAATTGAACAAGCTGAAGTTAAAAGCTGATTGGCTACCATGCACAGCTGCACCAGATTCGCAGTGCACCAATTTTCCAAAAAGTTGTGGCCACTTTTTTTTTTTTAAACAAACATGTTATTCTTACCTGCGCTGTTCAAGGGTTTTGCACAGAATGGGCCAGATCCTACTCTAATGGGGTCCCCTGGCTCTTGCTTTTCCTTGAGTACCCCCATGGAGAGCCGCTTTCCAAGGGTCCTGATGCTCCCTCCATTGACACTGGATTTGATTGACAGCAGCGGGAGCCAGTGGCTCCTGCTGCCATCAATCTATCCAATGAGGGCCCAAGACAGCGGCTGGAGCCGCTGTGCTCGTCCCCGTTAATGGAACGATCAGTTTAGGTAAAAGGGGGGCTCTGGGGAGGTGCTGCACTACAGAAAGTTTTTCACCTTAATGCATAGAATGCATTAAAGGTGAAAATCCTTGAGGGTTTACAACCCCTTTAAAGGACTCACTATGCTATTCAGAAAATAACTTTGAGTGTTTGTTTTCCACTGTCCTGACGCTTTAGGCCCTGCAAAATATTGTAAAACGTAGTCAGCAACTTAGTTGCATAATTTATGCCCCTGAAGGTGCTCTTTGGATTTTGTGTCTCTTCATGTGGTTAGGCTGTGAAAAAGTCTCATACGTGTGGTATCATCACACTCTGCAGAATGTGTTCTGGGGTTTTATTCTAAGTTGGTTACAAAAATCTTAACTGACAACTTTGTGTAGAAAAAAAATAAAAGTTTTCAAAACAGACTCACCATGCATATGATGTGTTAGAAATATTCTTTTTAACCACTTGCCGCCAAATCACGTACCTGGCACGTCACTTGACTTTAAATGGTTGTACCAGGGTACATCACCCCGTTACCGTTTTTATAGAGCTGACGATCGGCTCTCTTGTAATAAGAAACTTGGTTGTTATTATAAAGCAGCAGGAGGGGGACACCACCTCCTTCCTTGGCTCGCTCGGGCTCTTCTGTCCCACCGGGAAACCCAAGCTACTAGCTGGAATGTCCGCCAGAACCGAAGAAAGACAGAATTGGCTTTGATCAGGTCTGCTCTATGGTACTCTGGAAGGTTTACCAGCATCTTTTAAGGGAAAAAACTTGAGCGCCATGTTCTCATTTTTAAGCAAATATAAACCATCAGCCTCCAGTGAATATAGTAAAAATAAACTCAGGAAAAAAAATATATATATATATATATATATATATATATATATATATATATATATATATATATATATATATATATATATGTAGTACAAGTATAGTGACCGTGAATTAGCTGCATCCACTTAGTAGTGTAATTTAAAAAAACACTGCGTGAAAATCCAACTAAAGCTCAATGGTAGGAGTCGGTTAATATAAAAAGGTAAAAATCTCATAGGGACAGATCAATCCAAAACATCTACTGTCCAAAACTTGGCATTAAAATATCTTGGGTAATTAATATATAGAGGAAACAGCTTGCTCCAAGGAATGACACTTTTTGTATAAATGGTGCTCAAAGGAAGCAAAGAACAGCCATAGTGCAGTATTGCCAAATGAAAAGTAAATGTATTTAGTAAAAGAAGCTGCTTAACCGCTTAAGGACCGCCCAACGCCGATATACGTCGGCAGAATGGCACGGCTGGGCACAATCACGTACCGGTACGGGATTGGTTAATGCCCAGCCGTGGGTCGCGGGTGCGCGCCAGCGACCCGGTCTGAAGCTCCGTGACCGCGGCACCCGATCGCCGCCAGAGTCCCGCGATCGGTCCCCGGAGCTGAAGAACGGGGAGAGCTGTGTGTAAACACAGCTTCCCCGTTCTTCACTCTGGCAGCGTCATCGATCGTGTGTTCCCTAATATAGGGACACACAATCAATGACGTCACACCTACAGCCACACCCCCCTACAAATGAGGTCACACTTAACCCCTTCAGCGCCCCCTTGTGGTTAACTCCCAAACTGCAATTGTAATTTTCACAGTAAACAATGCATTTTCAATGCATTTTTTGCTGTGAAAATGACAATGGTCCCAAAAATGTGTCAAAATTGTCTGAAGTGTCCGCCAAAATGTCGCAGTCACGAAAAAAAAAAAAAATCGCTGATCGCCGCCATTAGTAGTAAAACATTTTTTTTTATAAAAATGCAATAAAACAATCCCCTATTTTGTAAACGCTATACATTTTGCGCAAACCAATTGATAAACGCTAATTGCGATTTTTTTTTTCACCAAAAATATGTAGAAGAATACGTATCGGCCTAAACTGAGGGGAAAAAATGTTTTTTTTATATATTTTTGGGGGATATTATAGCAAAAAGTACAAAATATTTTTATTTTTTCAAAATTTTCACTCTATTTTTGTTTATAGCGCAAAAAAATTAAACCACAGAGGTGATCAAATGCCACCAAAAGAAAGCTCTATTTGTGGGAAAAAAAGGACGCCAATTTTGTTTGGGAGCCACGTTGCACGACCGCGCAATTGTCAATCAAAGCGACGCAGTGCCGAATCGCAAAAAGGGGCCTGGTACTTTACCTGCATTTTGGTCTGGGTCTTAAGTGGTTAATCAAGTAAAGGTAAAAAACAATGAAAGTAGTGACACACTCGCCTCCTCGCCGCACTTTCGTAAAACAACACCGTAACTCATGTCACAAGACTCCACCCGACACGTTGCGTCACTGGTCACGTGACTTTCTCAGGGATCCTTAGATAGCGTGATTGCATTTGTTTTCTTGTTTTAGGCTTTTTCTCTCTGTTTTCAACTGGTGATCAGGCCAGCAACACACCTCCTATAGAGTGAAAAAAATCAAGAGATGGTGTTGCGCTCCAATAGCATAGAATGATGTAATTGGTAAAAATGTACAAATAACTGTAACAGGAGTCACGTTTGGGCACAGATTGAGCCAGAAAATAATGGACATATCTTGAATTACATGAGATGGGACAGTAATGATAATTCATGTATTGCAGGATATCTTGAAATATTACAAGTTGTTTATTCTGAACCCAACAGGTCAATAGAGTGTCTCCTTCATAGACTGTTGAGATGTTGAGATGCTAATTAAGTCTGCTACTGTGGTGATGTTAATTGGAGCTTGGTAGACAGCCTGGCTTCTAAAGACCTTTTCATTGTGTATGCTAATGACACTGTATTGTGTGAAAGTCTATTGATGATAATATGTGGAATGGGACTTGGCACCCTCTAAAGGTCAGACGTCTGACTTGTGTTTACTAAAGGAATGTGTATTGTGTAGCAGGTGAGAATAGCTTATCGTCGAGTCGGAATGTATGGGTAAATGAATAGTAATTAGCTCATGTAGATTATCTGAATGTCATTATTTAAAAGAATGTGTATTGAGCTCTGTGTGTCATGTTGTGGGTGGAGTTAAGCCATTGTTTCTTGGGGCTCCTAACTGTATATAACAAACCTGAGTTTACCATTAAAGATCTGTCTGTCTGGAACCAGAGAACAGAGCTGTGTCTCGTTATTCTGGGAGAAATCCAATGGGACCTGTCTGCTGGATTGTGGAGTGTGGGAATCTGTCTTGGGTTGGTGGAATGGAATATCGTAAACGGTGTTAACCCCTGACCGTTACAATAACCAAAATAGTATAATTGATAAACGAATGTGCAAATAGACTGACTGAAAGATAAAAATTGCTATAAATGCTAAGATAAACAGTGCAGATAATGTGACTCAGGTGCATAAATAAAATCACAACGTAAAGATAATAGTATATGCAGTCGCAGAGGAAATCACAGGATGGTGTTATGTACCCATCAACATGAATGACTGAACATAACTGATATACACCAATGATGGATGATGCAACTGCGACTCAGTCCAGTACGTAATGCAATTCAATCAAAAGAAATTGCAAAGTGCGAGTGAAGTGCTGGGTGCTAAATGACATCAGCAGGTGGCAAGGTGACTTGTTGGTGAATCTTCGGTGTATGGTGATACCCGAAGGTGTGCTAGAAAATTATCTTACGGCTGCGAGGTAAGCAGCTTTCAATAAAACCAATGGAATCATTTGGGGGAAGAGGGGAAAACTCCTATCCATCCTTCCAGTGGTGTGGCGCCTAGGGGGTTAAGACTTCCTTCCAGGCTGGGTGTTCAGCAAGGTAAGACAGCTCCAAAGTGTGTCACCAGGCAGGGAAGAGAAAACATAGAGGAAGCTCTCTAGTGTAATATGTTTTAAACACTCAGCGGTTTATTTATACATATAAAAAACAGGGTACTCACATTTAAAACAGTAATACAATGTATATCAGAAACGAGCAGCGAGCTCACACTGTGCAAACGTCACTTCCGATGTCCAAGCGTATCGTCACTGTCACATGACTTCATTGGAGATACCCATGTTTTGCTGCGTTTACATGCCGCGTTTAGTAGTGTTTTGCCACATTTGCGTTTAGAAGCGTTTCTAAAAAAAAAAATACGACAAAAAAAAAGACAAAAACAAAAAACACCTGTGTCATGGATCGTGAGATATTAAAGTGTTTCTACGTGAAATCCAAATTCATGTATTGCAGAAGATGAGACATTGTGGAGTACATATTGCAAGAGATACTGGAAGTGGCTTAATTTGTCCTGACTAGGTCACTAGGACAATGACCCTTTAATGCTCGGCTCCGACTAGTGAAATAAGTAGAGCCGGGCTTGTGAGAGACATTTTATTGTCCAGTGTGTAGAGGTGTTAATTGTTGTTCTGATTGCTTCATTGTAGCAATTACCCCCTGGGGGCTTCGGTCTCAACACACTTAGTCAGGCTATTCAAGCTTTGGGACCAATCTCTGCTGAGACATTTTGAAGTCCTCATTTGCATGGAAGAGGACCTGAGTGGAAACCACAAATGTACTTTACAATTGACCAATAGAAAAGCGGTTGTTGGGGGCGGGATGTTCCAAATTCTGTATAAAAGTGTGCTGTGTACTTTCAATAAAGAGTTCTGGTTGAACATACATACAACTTGTTTGGTGTGTGTTCTTCATGGATCCAATCGGCACATAGCTGTAGGTTGGATCCTGGAATCTTGGATGACTGGACCATCAAATGTTGCAAGCTGCAATCTGATTGAACAGAAGCAGAGGAGTGTCGGGAGAGCAGGACCTGGGCGAGAAAGGGTCTCGTCACATTGGTTGGCAGCGGTGGGATTTGCTCTCCAGTTACTGGGACAACTCCAAACCACCACCATGAATGACCAGCTATGCAGCCTCCAGGAAAACCATGCTAAAAGACTTGCTTGAAGAGCCGTGGAGGGACTGGTGGGAAGAACAAGGCCACCCTGATCATTACGCTAGCCGAGATGGATCAGAGGGATGGTGATGCAGGACCCCGGTCGGTTGAAGACTTGTTCAAGCAGCGAGTTCAACAGCGGTTGGCATTATATGGTGCTAACCCATCAGAGACCGCCAGACAGAATACCATTAGAGACCTCCAGCGGCAGGATGAGAGAGAACGAGAGCGGCAACAGGAGCTGAGAATTGCAGAAATACGGCGATTGGTGGCAACGCCTAAAGGAGCAGCACCAAATGAAAGAAGAGGAGAGGTACAGATACCAGTAACCATGGAAGAGGAATTCAGAAGGAGGTTGCGAGAGAAGCATATACAGCACAGAGGACCAGTATCAGAGGAGGTCCTGCATGGATGGTCCGATTCGATCCGCTGCGAACTCTGGAAAAAAACGCTAGCCCGCGAGCAGCGACACCAGGGAAAAGCTCTCCCCTCCATCCATAGAAGGTACTGGTCACAGTATGAAGTATGGATGCTGTTATTGGGGGAACAACTGAAGCAGGAGTGGACAACAGAGTTAAGCAGGCTGATCCGGGCAGAGATGCGGTTGGACTAAAGCTACAGAGCCCTCCGGTGGTATGTAGCCCAAGAGTGCCCGTGGTCAGCGGATGACCGCCCCACGGAAGGCTTTGACTATGATGGCCTGGGATTGTTGTATTGGAAGATGTCCAGGGATCCCGACTGTGGCAAACCTAGCCACTTCTGGAACGCTGGACGTTACATGTCAAAAGGTTGTCTGTATTATATGCTATGTATTCTGCTGTGTCTTATGCGAGCATAATAATTTGTATGCTGGCAGCCGTAAGCCACTAGCATTCAAGTACTTTGTTTTATGTTGCCCAATCGGTGTTCGGTAGTTTTAAACCGAACTCCCACAATACATAACCCCAGACCCCAGCTATCAACCGACTTTTCCCTCGTGCAGCAATGCCTGATGGGAGAATTATCCAAAATGTTAAGTTCCCCATCTGGTCCTCCCTGTATTACCCCTGTTAAATCTATTTGGAAACCCCTTGCATTGGGAATTATATAAATATGGAAGCCTGTGAATAAAAAGTCAGTTGACTCTCAGAGCTGTGTTTCGTCCGGTTACTGGGGGGGATTTGGGACATTGCCTTACTTTTCAACGCTGACTGTGGATTTACCCTCGTGGAGTTTAATATTGCACTCCGCTACACCGACTTTGGGAGCGATCGGGAGTGGCGTTTGGAGGACATAATGGAGCACAGAGAGCAAAGACTGAATCTCTCGAAAGTGCACTGGCTACAGGAAGATTTGGAATTTCTGGCCGTTCAGGAATGGCAACTGGAAATCGCCTACAAACAGCTGCTAGACTCCGCTCAGCAGCAGGGTGAGGTTCCCTTTGCCTGGGACTATGAGGAAATATCAGCTGACAACACTGAAATTCTGGCCGAAATCCTGGCTGAAGAATCGTCCATGTGGCAGGGTAACAGTGTGCTTTGCCAACCTGCCCCTGCAGCTATGAACCCGGAAGTCTTATGGCGGATGCAGCAAGTGCTGACTGACCTTGATGATCCTGTTTCTGCAGGGGATGATCTTGAATGGAGGAATGTGCCTGTCCAGCAGTATGCCAGTGAATCGGCAGTGGAAAATCTGGAGATTGCTATTCCCAAACCTGAAGTACTGACCGCAGGGCCGAGCTCTGCTAACCTCTGCTCAGTACCTATAGCATCTTCTGGGTTACATGGACAGGAGATGGTGAACCTCTATTCCCAGACACCAGTTGCAGAGACAGGGGATTTAATAGATTTTTCTGCTGAGGAAGAACAACCTGATGGGCCTCCAGCGGAAGAGCTGGGATCAGGGCCAAACTTCACTGTAACCTGCCCAGCACCAAGGGCAGTATTTGTGGAGTTACAAGGAACTTCCCCAGCTGAAGCGCTGGTCTCCGGACAGAGGGATCAAGACCTCTGTCCCACCCCTGTGGCAGTTCCGGAGGCTCAGGGTGAGAAGATGGCGATCACTCCCCAGCTACAGATTACAGAATGTAGGGACTGTTCATAGGATGTTATGGATTATGCACCCCCAGCAGAAGTGCTGGCAACAGGGCAGAGTGCTAGCCATCTCTGCCCAGCCCCGGGACCAACTGTGGAGTTCCAGGGAGCCGGGGCGGTTGGCCCCCCTCCCCAGCAACCAGCTGAGGTGGTAAAGCTCTTACTCCCAGCGGAATCACTGGCAGCAGGACAGGATGCTACTGGCAGCTGCACCCCACTACAGCTTGAGCGAATATCGGTGGATGGGACTGTGGTCTCCACTCACAGCAACCCAGCGGAAGAGCTGGCAACAGAGCAGAATGCCCCGGGCCTCTGCTTTCACCTAACAGAAGAGGGGGTTCCTGTGGTAGTGGATGGGACTTCGATCTTCACTGACTCAACCCCAGAAAATGATACGGCCCTGAGACAGGAGGATGTCGGCTTTGCTTTGCAAGCACCGGGGGATTGTCACCTAGCACCAGTGGATGGGACTTCAGTCTCCACTGGTATACCCCAGGAATGGTGGCCAGTTGGCCCAGATACCCAACAGCATGATGAAATGAGCCCGGCCACCCTGTCTTCTCTCCAGCGGCTGAAAGGACTCCAGGGAGAAGGGCCAGTCCAGGCCTAGCCCCAGTGGCAGGCGTATTCCCTGAGAGAGGCAGAGGATGGCGGGGTGAGTAATGCTCTGTTTGGAACAAGTCATTTGGGGTACTGTATGGATACTGGCATTGGGGGACTGGAACTACTCACAAAGTTCAGAGTCAACCCATCTGGTGTCTCCTACTGTGTTAGTCTCCTGCCAAAAGTGGAGCTGTGTGCCAGACCTAGCCGGGACAGGGGCTTTTGGAGAGGACTGAATGCGAGCCTCTTGCCGTACGATTATGGGCCAGGGCCTCAAACCACGAAGGCGGATGGTTTATCCCGGCAGACAGTCCTGGAACCTTAAGACTACTTTTCCAACATCCTCGAGTGGACCCATTTGGGTCCCACTGCGGCTGTTGGACTACTTCCCAGGGGGAGTAATGTCATGGATCGTGAGATATTAAAGTGTTTCTACGTGAAATCCAAATTCATGTATTGCAGAAGATGAGACATTGTGGAGTACATATTGCAAGAGATACTGGAAGTGGCTTAATTTGTCCTGACTAGGTCACTAGGACAATGACCCTTCAATGCTTGGCTCCGACTAGTGAAATAAGTAGAGCCGGGCTTGTGAGAGACATTTTATTGTCCAGTGTGTAGAGGTGTTAATTGTTGTTCTGATTGCTTCATTGTAGTAATTACCCCCTGGGGGCTTCGGTCTCAACACACATAGTCAGGCTATTCAAGCTTTGGGACCAATCTCTGCTGAGACATTTTGAAGTCCTCATTTGCATGGAAGAGGACCTGAGTGGAAACCACAAATGTACTTTACAATTGACCAATAGAAAAGCGGTTGTTGGGGGCGGGATGTTCCAAATTCTGTATAAAAGTGTGCTGTGTACTTTCAATAAAGAGTTTTGGTTGAACATACATACAACATGTTTGGTGTGTGTTCTTCATGGATTCAATCGGCACATAGCTGTAGGTTGGATCCTGGAATCTTGGATGACTGGACCATCAGATGTTGCAAGCTGCAATCTGATTGAACAGAAGCAGAGGAGTGTCGGGAGAGCAGGACCTGGGTGAGAAAGGGTCTCGTCACAACCTGTAAACGAAACGTGGCTAAATGCGAGTTACCGCTTGGCCACGGTTGGCGCTTGAAATGCCTCTAAACTCAGCTTCTGAACCCATTTTTTTTGCATTCTAAAAAGAAGCCTTTTAACTTAACTGCATAGAAACTACTGTAAACTACCCTGTGTACATGTACTGATAAGATAACAGGGGTGAGTTCAGGAGCAGTTGAAAAAAATGGGCAACTGTTCCTAAGCGTCTGTTTACCAGCAGCATTGTACATGAGGCCTTAGATGCACCGTAACTCTTCCATGCACCTGCAAAATTAACAAGGAATCCGACTTTTTTTTTATTTTTGATGTCACAATGTAGAGAATAAGATTTCCTATCATCTGTGCCCAGTCTTGCCACACAGAGTTAATCCAGCGCTGAGCAATCCTCTTTTTATTGTTCAGTGAAATAAAATAGACTTCCGGATAAAAACCAAATTCCTTGCTTGAGTGACGGGTTATTTTTTTGGTCCACACACCAGAATCGCATAGGTGTTCACACCTATGCGATCCAATTCATGTCCTAACTGTCAGTTCGCAGTGCGATATGCAAGCTGAAATGGGGGTGTCATTACCATTGTATGACACTCCCAAGCAGTTTGCATATGGCAGTGTGAACTGCCATGCGAGTCGGGTGCGATGTGGGAACCTGCAGTGGATTCGCAGGGTTCCCGAATCGCACCAGTGTGAACTGAGCCTTAATGGGAGCAGTCATGTGACATTTGTAGGCTGTATGCTTTGAGGCTTGGTTCACATTGGTGCGATTCGGGAACCCTACGGGTTCCCACTTCAAGGTAAGCCAGAAGGCCCCTCTTAACGTCTAACAAACTAAAATTCCTTTCCCCATCATCGCCTGGGAGGGACAAAAAGTTAGAAGGACAATATCCTGTGTCCTGTAAAAATGGGAGGATACCTTGGGAAGAAACCCTGGGTCTGTCGTAAAGGGTTTGTTAACCCATTCATATAAAACTATACCAGCTCCTCCTATTAGAGGCTGGCATAGCACACTGGCTGTAGTTTTAAAAACGAGTGTTGTAAATATCTAATTTCAGCTGTCTTCAGGCTGGTCACATTACTTGCAGCCGATTTACAGCTCCGATCTATTGCTTCTGGGGGGGGGGGGGGGGGGCGTGATCTCCCTCTGATGTTAGCCGTGGCTGCTCGTCTCCTCCACAGAAGCCCTATCTCATAGCTGTAAAGTGTCCACGAGGCAGATGACCGGCCTGAAATCAGCTGAAATTAGGTATTTACACTGCTCATTTTTACACAGTGTGGTATGCCAGCCTCCAACAGAAAGGCTGGCTGGAGACAGACACAGAGGGGGATGACAGGCAGAAAGGAGAGGGGTGAGAGGAGAGCAGCAAAGGGGACAGTGCATGACAGAGAGAGGCTATTTGACCATGGTGATCAAAGCAGAGCTACCCTGGTTATCGTGATCTATTGCATATAAACAGCAAGCAATTGTCGGGCAACAAGCATGACCGTAGTGACGTACTAGGCGTACTTCGTGTTTTTTTCAGCTCTTTAGCGCCACCCTTTGGGCACCTTCTTCTAATGTTGTGTTTGGTGAGCATTGCTTCTGAGCATGCGCATTTGTACTTTTGTCCGGCGGACTTGTATACACACTATCGGAAAATCCAACAACAGACCATTGCCAGCCAACATTTGTCCGCAGAAAACCCGACAACAATTGTCCGATGGAGCAAACAGGCTGTCAGCACACAATTCCCGTCGAAAATCTGATCATGTGTACGAGCCTTTAGACCCCTTTTACACGGGCTTTCTGATCTGGTGCACCTGTCAGTTTTTCAGGTGGACCTGACTGGAGCCTCTATTCACTCCTATGGAGCGGCAGATGTCAGCAGTGACAGGCGGCTGACATCCACTGCTATTTGATCCGATCCTGTCAGTGAAATCCAGATAGATAGAAAACGTATTTTCCATTCGTCTGGCAAATCAAATGAAAACAGACAGACGCTCCGTTTTCATCTGATCTCCACATAGAGGAGAGCATGACTCTGACAGGTCCCTCTCAGCACAGTGACCAGAGACAGGCCTGTCATCTGTCCTGCTCTGCGGGGATCAGCAAGTCGATCCCCCACCGAGCGGAAAGCCTGTGTGAAAGAGCCCTTAGGATCTTTCTGTCAACAAGATCTAGAGTATGAACCTCAGTAAACGATTACGTCTAGGGTTGCATCGATGACACTTTTTTAAGACGGAGTACAAGTACTGATACTTTTTTTCCAGTACTGGCCGATACTAATTACTGATATTTATTTTTTAACGTCATGTGACAGTGGCACTAATATGCAGCACAGTCAGTATTTTTTTTACAATATATATATATATATATATATATTACAATGGTTTCTTTTTTGGGGGGGAGGGGGGTATGTGTTAGTGGATAGTCAGTGTTTTTATTATTTTTACTTTAAAAAACCGGAGTTAGGCTTACCGGTAACCCTGGGCCAGATTCACAGAGCCATTACGCCGGCGTTACAGGAGATGCGCGGCGTAAGTCTAAACAGATTTAGACTTACGCCGCGCATCTCCTGTAACGCCGGCGTAATGCGTATCGATGCGCCGCATCCCCAAAACGATATACGCATGAAATTTACTTTTTTTCGACCGGCGTAATTTCGATAGACCGGCGTATCCGTCCGCGCAAAACTGCGCTAGACACACCATTGATTTGCTATTCAAATATGCAAATGAGGGAGTTACGGGAATCCACAAAAGTAAGTTGGTGCAGCGCAGGCTAAGCGCTGTGCGCAACAGCTGCACGTCCTGTCTAAAATTAGTCCATATAAAAGGTGGAATAAAATTAGACAATCCGTCTACATGTCAGCTAAAGCAACACTGTCAGTGAGGAGCTGAGCAGTCACACTTGCTGCACAACAAACTGTATGCCAACATGCCAGTGGCATCCATGCTCATAGCTATACTACTGACTTTAGATGAGCAAAGAAGGAGGAGGGCACGGAGGAGGATTTATTTATTTTTTCCAAAAACCTTTTTTTTGCTTTTATAAACATTTTAAAAAAAATATACATACATATATACATCAATACATAACATACATACAAATTACAAACACGGTCTCACTATCTTTCAATAGCCCTTTAAAACCTTGATGGATATAATAATCTAATCTGATACAAGCCCCTCACTCTTCACTTGATATATCACACACGCATAGACATCTTTGGCATGAGTGATTCTGAGGTGTCTCGCATCTTCAGATTCACCCCTCATGCCATCCTGGAATTAACCACAACCCTGCAGGAGCCCAACACATGACACCACCCATGACAGCTACATATACAATCCTAGCCCCATCCCCACAGATTTCGAACAGAACATGTATGGGGACAGCTGGCTGGTTGGTGACATGAATGGCATGAATGTCCCCCCCATGATGCTGAAATCACAAGGGGCACATGCACTACTAACATCCTCCTGTCTTATCCCTTCAGGGTGACTCTGCATATGCACTGGGACCCCATCTCATGACTCCTATCCGGAACCCCCCATGGTACCCTGTTGTATTCCCCAAACGTTGTATGCCAGATCATCGGTGCATGTTGCATGCTGCACAACTTCACAGTGAGAAAGGGCCTGGAGATTGACATACCTGATGACCTGACCCCCGAACCAGACAATCCCCCCCTAACCGAGGCTACCCCGTCTTCTGAGGGAAGAGCAGCCAGGAGACAGCTCACATTAGGCATCTTTGCACGTTATAATCATGGCTCAATGAGAATGCATGCATGCACACCACTGTGGTCCCTAGCACAGACACATCACATCCTCATCAAATTGGATTGGCACAAGCCCACCATGCAGGACTTGTGAGCAGCAACGCCATGCCACGGCTCCAATTATGTCACTGTACATTCATACACCATTCAAACGGACCTGGGGATCACTTCTCCACCACAAATGAGGGTGACACCCCTTTTCCGGCAGGAATGTCACCCCCACATTCCAAAATCATTCACAAACAGAACCAAAAAAAATAAAAAATGCCCAGCAAAAATATAATTTAAAAAAAACACAACAAAGAAAACACAGAAAAGACAAAAATCCCTCTACAAAACAGTCACCAAATATCTCAAAGACACGTCACAAACAAACAAACGCTAATAAACAACAGAAAAAAAGCACCTTGCTGTATAGGAAGGGATACAAAGGGATGTACTTTTGCAATGGAAGGGTGTTTGTCTCTGTCTATTTATGCTGTCTGCGTAGCTCACTAAGTTGCCCGGGTCCACTTCCAATTTCACTGATTGCGCCGTTCCCGAGTTGTGAGCATGCGCACAGAGGTGCTGACCATGTTCTGCTTCATGTGCACATGCGCGATCCGGCCGGCCCTTCATTTGCATGGGGTCACGGCTCATTTCAATGAAACACGCCCACGTCCTTCCCAATTTGAATTATTCCGCCTTACACCTCGGAATTTACGTTACACCGGCGCAAATTTCTGCGCAAATACTACAAGGATACAGTGATTGCGCCGGTCTAACGTAAAGGAGGTGCGCTACGCCGGTCAAAATATGCGCCAATGTACGTGAATCTGGCCCCCTGTTTCTAGGAGTCTTCCAGGACAGCCGGGATTTTTCCCACCCGGTGTAATGTATAACTGTAATAATGAGCTAACGCTGTGTTAGTGTTGTGTCTTTTCAGGTCCTTCTGTTAGTTCTCGGGTAAACTGAGGAGGGAGGCCTGGAGGACCACCTTTTAAAAGAAAGGGGTGTACGTGTTTCCTGACCCAGAGGGAGGAGCCCAAGGTCTCAAGAGGCTGTCCTAGAAGACGACTAGAGAAATATACGTTTCCTTTTTTTTTATTTATTCAACCCTGTTGGGGGGTAGGGGGGCTCTGGTGAGATGTAACCCCTGACATCTTACCTTTGAGGCCAGATTCACACCTATGCGAATTGAGTGCGGCTTAAACCGCATCCAATATGCAGAACATTTCTAAATACATTGGGCCAGATTCACAGAGCCCTTACTCCTGTCTAACTGGAGTAATTTCAAATTACGCGCGTTTTTTAGCTAGTCGGAAACCTCAAACCATGAATAGACGGCTGCGGGCTTCAATTCGACTGGATTACGTGTTCGTACGCCTTCGGATCTACGCTGCAAAAAAAATTCGGCCACTGGGTGGACTTCCCGTCGTTTTCCGCGTCGGGGTATGCAAATGAGCTTTTGCCGGCTATCCCCGAAATTACGATCTTCATTCGCAATCTCTTACGGCACCTTTAGTCATCTTTTTTTTGCGTAACACTATACCAGCTTTTTGCTGCTCTAATATTAGACAGCCTATGTTAAGTATGGCCGTCGTTCCCGCGTCGAATTTCTACGTTTTCCGACGTCTTTTATTATTTTTTACGTAAGTCGTCCGGGAATAGGAATGTTCGTAAACGACGCTACTCAAACAACGAATGACGTAACGACGTGATTTTGCGCAATGCACGGCGGGAAATTTCTGAACGGAGCATGCGCAGTTCGATCGCCGCGGGGACGCGCTTAATTTAAATGCTTCACGCCCCCTAATCGCGTATTTCGATTACGCGGCGAGAAATAGACTACGCCGCCGTAGCGTGCGGGCAAAAATCTACCAGAATTCGGTGTAGAGCCTGGTAAAATACGGCAGCGTAGAGTATTTCGATTACGCAGCGCAATATTAAGTGTATCTGAATCTGGCCCATTGTTTTCAATGAGGCTGGTTCACATATGTGCGATGCATTCGCACTGCGCATTGCCGAAAAAACGTGTGCGTATTTTGCGGTGCGGCTCAGGTGCGAATTCAGGCCCATTATCTTCTATGGGTACGCAGCTTATTCGCAGATGTGTTCATTTATCTTCAGGATTTGTTCTTATTCAGCTCAATACACTTCCCCCCTCCCAGGTCTCCAAATTTGCAGCTAAAACGCAATGGATCTGCTGAACACTTCTGTTATCTCTCTGCAAAGATAAGAGAGCTGAAATTCGCACCGCACAAGTGTGAATCCGGCCTCATACATGGAAAGGGACTGAGGACAAAGATTCCCCAGTCCCTTTCTCTGCAGCCTCAGCTGCACTGAACATGAATGGACAGGAGACAACAGCTCCTCTCCATTCATAAACTGAGACATCATAAACAGAGTTTACGATGCTCAGTTATGAATGGACAGACGCGGTGATCACTGACTGTGCATTCAGGAAAGGAAGACCCTGAAAGATCTGGGATGTGGGGGCGCCTGACAACACAAAGGAGAAGCACAGGAGAGGACACAAAGGGGAGCCCCAGAGGAGGATACAGGGGACACTCAAGAACTATTGGTGCAGCAATCTCCATGTGTGTCTTTCAATAAAACAGCTGAAAGCCGTGGAGATGAAGCAGCTATTTTATTAAAAGCCACACAGGGAGAGCGGTGATTATAACTTCTCCTGCCACACCAATCATTCCAGAGTGTCCAGGTATCAGACTAAGCATCGGGAGCATGTACTCCTGCAAATGCTCCGTATCGGCACCAATACCAGTATCGGTGCAAGCCTAATTGCATATGTGTGAAGCTGGACTTTATTTTATTTTTCTTCTTTATTTAAAAGAAACATCACCAGACATTTGTGATGCATTTAGGCTAAATTCAGACCCTCACGTATCAGAAACGCACTGCCATTTAGCGGACATGCAGTGGTGCCAGTTAATTATTAATGGCATCCATTCCACAAGCATCTACAAAATGCACTCACCAAACTGCACGGTCAGAACACCACCTGGTTTAGTGCAGTGCGTTGTTTGAAAACCATCAGAAACTTTTTTCAAAATGAATGGGCAAAACCAACATGCCGACCAGTAGGTGTGAAACAAGCGTGACCCTAAAGCAAATTAGGAAAGTGCACAGCCAGCGTTACTCTGAGTCTACCATCTCCCTTATTCACTACAAAAACGTCCCATACAATGATATAGTAACCTCTGGGCTTCCCCCAAACTAAAATGAATATTGTTTTCTAGTAACAACCGAGATATATTGAAGCTGCTCAGCACTTGTATTTGTATATAGCACAGTGTAATGAGAGTGCCAGGTGAAGGGCCGCCTTTTCAGTGCTCAGCACTCCAATGTGATTAAACAGCTGAATAGTAACATCCTCCGTGTTGTAATCTAAGTTACGAGCAGACCCGCTTTAGTGACACGGTGGAAAACAAAACAAGTGCGCCGTTAGCATAGGACAGCCTGTGTATTCCGTTCTAAAAATACGTGACTACAACTATATTTGGCTTGGCCGCCTCACAATCCTCCTCCTAAAATAAACCCGCCGCTCTTATACTGAATGGACCTGTGCTATCTCAATCTCCCGACTACTAAATTTAGCACGAACGGCTTACGTCAATCACGTGCTCACATGCGTCAGCCGCCCGGGTGACCCAGCCCTGCCCCTGGAATAAATGACAGTGTGATTCGTAACCGGATTGGATCTTGTTACAACACGATGCTGTCACATGGTGGTGTGGGTGATTTTCAATTGGATCTTTACTACTGGAAATAATTTTATGGTTTAGGTCACCGCCCAGCTAATTTTTTTTTTTTACATTACCGTTACCTATCACTGTTCATACATTTCATGCACAATGCATGTACTTTGTAAACTGTGACTTGTATGTGTTTGATGCGTTTATGCGACGTTGTCACACTGATGATGTTAAAGGAGAATGACACCTTTTGCAGAAAATCATAATAGTAGCCATTATTGCAAAAAATTACATTTATTTATTTTTATTTGACAAATATAAAAGAATATAAAATGTATTTATTTTTATTTTAGCCTAAGGGCCCGTTTACAATTTCACACCAGAAACGGCACATAACTGTGCATTTTTGACTGCACGTTTACATGCATTTGAAGTGCGCTTGACACACGCTTAAATGCAGTTTGCATGTGTTTAGTGCTGTATTTGCACTGCATTTTGCTATACTTTTGTGTGCTTGGCTTCCTTGGCTTAAAGGGATGCATCTGAAGTGCAGTTGTAGCTAAGGTGACCAGATTTTATAAATGAAATCCGGGGACATTTTTCTTTTACTAGTAATGGCGGCAATCAGCGACTCTCTGCCGCCACCCGCCTTACAGCCTGTCAAGTCTTACTCTCCGGGCCCTGGCTACTACTGGGTGGGGAGCGGAGAAAGATCACTCTTCCAGGGAAGGCAAGGAGATAAGCAGGCAGGCGGCTGGCCGGGACTTGGGCCAAGGCCGAAGAACATGTAAACGAAGATGAATGGGCATGCACCCGAAACTGAAGAAATATTTCCTCCACTCCGACCAGAACATAATCATCAGAAAGGGGCAAAAATAATGGAAAAAAATACACCCCCAGTAGTAGGACCGGCTATTATTCACAATTATATATATTTTTTTAATTCTGCACTGACTGTCTTTGAAATTGCCCCAATCCCTGTTCAAATCCAATCTGGGGACACAACTGGGGACAGACTTGGCCTGGGGACAATGTCCTCAATCCGGGGACTGTCCCCTGAAAATGGGGACATCTGGTCACCCTAGTTGTAGCGCATTCACTGCATTTGCAGTGCAAAAAAAGCGCAAAATGCTCTTCTGAACTGTAATGATGTAAACTATGCCTGCAGGATTACCTTGATTTTTGGCTGTCTGTGCAGCTGCAGTTCAAACTGCGTGTGAAAGGGCCCTAAAGCTATGATCAGTGCATCACAGGTGAAATGCTCTGAATCCTGCAGGCTATTCTACTATTTCAGGTCTATACCTAAAAAAAATTCAGGCTAAATCGAACTAATCTTATCCCGGCCCCCTACCACGTGATCAGCTGTCAGTGACAGCTAATCACATGATGTGGAGTAAGAAAATTAAAAGTGTACTACAGCGCTAATTAAATAATTAATCCCAGGAACACCAAATAAAATGCCAAATAACACAGCTGCTATCCATGTGATACCAAATCAAACAGTGAAAAAATTATTATTAATATAGGATGCGCTGATATTAACTTAAAAGTGTAAATCATACAAACAAACAAATAAATCAGGGAGAAACAGTCTCCATAATGTGTTTGAATACATGTGATTAGTCCTTAATCAAGTGCACAGTGAAGGCAGCAGCACGGATTCCATACAGGGAAAAAACACATAAACGATGCCCTCCTTCACTAAGAGTGTGGATCCCAAACTGTGAATCAGGTGATCAGGCACTCGTAGCAGATGAATATGAAAAAAAGGAGAAAAAGAAAAACCTCATTGCACAAACATCGGATAACAGGCGGATAATACGATCCAAAAACCATCAACAGATGCACTCACGGATCCCCGCTTAGTACAAGCATGAAACGCCACTCAGTGTGCTGTCGCCTCAACTCGATCCGATGGACTCGGATACGATCGTAGGCTCCTCCCTACGCGTTACGTCACGGGCACGCGACTTATTCATGGGTTGCTCTAACAGGATGTCCAATACAATACATGAATATAACACAATAACGATACAATACAATATAATACCAATACAAAACAACAGCAGCATAATAAAACAATAATACAATAACCAATGAACACAGTTCCTGATGAGGGAAGCTTATCTGCAGGTATATGCTCACGTCACAACATCAATGTTGATCAGGCACTGAGAGATGACAAGAGCACACATCCGCTAAACGGACAATGCGTTTGCAGAGCGGACACACCCCCACAGGCAAATTTCTGTGCATCACACAGGGGCCCTTTCCGGCCGACATCCCCACTCCGCAAACACCCTTCTCCAAATCAGGAAGTTTATCTCAACCAGTCTCAGACTGCCCCAGTCAGCGGTTTGCGGAAGTACTAACATTGGGTGACACTATGACAATACATATTAAATACATCTTAAAGGGGTGGTTCCCCTAAAAAGAAACTTTTAACACTGCCTGTCTCTTCTTAATAAGATGTAGAATCGGCTGGTAGTTTAAAAAAAAAAAAGTCCGTACATACCATTTTCGGCATGTAGTCTCACCGCCGCTTCCGGGTATGATGTGTGGGGACAGGCATCCGATCGACGCATACAGCGCGTCACGAGATGCCGAAAGAAGCCGAACGTTGGTGCGGCTCTATACGGCGCATGCGCACCAACGTTCGGCTTCTTTCGGCATCTCGTGACGCGCTGTATGCGTTGATCGGATGCCTGTCATTTAAGTAGGCACGCCCATCCCCGGCCGTCAGACCCGGAAGCGACGGTGAGACTACATGCCGAAAATGGTATGTACGGACTTTTTTTTTTTAAACTACCAGCCGATTCTACATCTTATTAAGAAGAGACAGGCAATGTTAAAAGTTTCTTTTTAGGGGAACCTCCCCTTTAATAAAATTTCCACAACACCTATCAATGCAGCCTCATCAGGGCTACCCATTAGTGATCATCAGTGCAGCCTCATCAGCGCACATCAATGAAGGAGAAAAATTATCTGTTTGCAAAATTTTATAACAAAGTATGAAAACTGTTTATTTTTTTAAAACAACATTTTGGTCTTTTTTTTGTTTGTTTAGGAAAAAATATAAACTCCATTGGTGATTAAATACTACCAAAAGAAAGCTCTATTTGTGTGGAAAAAATGATAATAATTTAATTTGGGTACAGTGTAGCATGACCGCGCAATTGTCATTGAAAGTGCGACAGCACTGAAAGCTAAAAATTGGCCTGGGCAGGAAGGGGGTTTACATGCCAGTAAGCAATTGGTTAAAAGCACCCCTCTCTTCCCCTCCTATCAGCCATACACGATTCGAATCTTGGCTCAGCAGGAACCAGTCAAGATTCAAATTGCTAATGGACAAGATGAATGTACCAAGTTAATCAATCAACTTGGGTAAAACTAGCCGGATTCAGTTGTGATTATCGCTAGCAGTTACTAAAGCACCTAGCAATAATCACTATTTTCTCCTGGCGGTGATGGCTTCCCCCGCCCACCCAAGCCGGCAGCAGACAATGGCTCTGCAGAAGGAAATTTTGGACTGCCCTGAAGGGTGCACTAATAAGCCAGTGTAGCAAAGAAGGGGTTGGAACATGACCTAATCAAGGTCAATTATCGCATATACGTGAGTATAAGCCAAGCTTTTCAGCACATTTTTTTTATGCAGAAAAGTCCCCCTCGGCTTATACTCGAGTGAGGGTGGATTGCAGGTGTTTTCCATTATCTCTGAGCACTGGTGTCTAAAAGCTGCCTGCATTTTTTTTTCGGAGCCGCCGCCATTTTGTTGTAGCCGCTTGTGATAGCGGACGGCCGCCAAACAGTTGCATGACACAGCTTGAGACCATAAACAAGGTGAGGCTGCAACTGGGCAAAGTGAGGCTGCAGATGGGCACAGAGTGACACAGTGAGGCTGCATACAGGCACAGATGGACACAGTGAGGCTGCAGGTGGACACAGTGAGGCTGCAAATGGGCACAGCAAGGCTGCAAATGGGCACAGCGAAGCTGCAAATGGGCACAGTGAGATTGCAAATGGGCACAGTGAGGCTGCAGATGGGCATCGTTTACCAGTAGCTGCTGTGTTTCCCACACTAGGGAGGCTTAAATCAATACGTTTTTCCAGTTTCTTGTGGTAAAATTAGGTGCCTCGGCTTATATTTGGGTCGGCTTATACTTAAGTATATACAGTATTCCATTGCTTTTTTTTTTTTTTTTTATGAGGCATAGCTGCCCTCGCAGGGCTTTTCTCATGTTGGAAGCACAATAATGCTTGAAGCACACTTCAAGTAGAGAAAGTCTGTGTGCATGTGAAGATAACTCATATTCATTACTGAATTATTAAGGATTGCTGAGGATGTTAACACTGGACCCTCTGTGGCATTACCAAGCAAGAACTGACATCAGACGAGGAGACTTCAGACTCGTTGTCATTAGTCACAGATCCCCTTTGCAGGCTACAGTGAGGATTATTTGTTTAGTTTCCTTAGTAGTTCAGATCTTTTGTCCTCAGAGCCTCTGATCATCCGGGTCAGCACTGAAATGTACATGATATGTAGTTTAAAGATCTACTCCAGACACAGCAAAAAAAAATGCTTGCAGTGGGGCCTTCTGGACTGCAAGAGTTAAATGCTTGTTATGTAGTTTCAGAGGAGGCTGTCTTACCTTTCCCTTGCTCCAGCAGGCTCCCTTAATTCAACCTGCACACCTCATTCTCCCCTATAAGCTGCTCCTGGCCAAGTTCATATTTCTGCCGACATTGCATACAATATAAGGTTAATAGCCTTGCAAAATCAATGTGATGTTGCCAAGGCTCCACTGACAGACTAAGGCTGCTGGTATGAGGGGTCAGGAAAGTAATGCAGCATCTTGTGCAACACCTTAAATTTAATTGGCATTGAACCCTTGCACCAAAAACGCAAACCCAACAATTTTTGGGGAAAACTACCATGAATCCAAAAAGACACTTATGCCTTGTACACACGATCAGTAAAATGTTCGCCAGGAAAACCGAGGAGAAAACCGAGAACCTGCCCAGTAGCTTTTTTCCCCCAACACGTGGAAAACTGCCGTGAGAGCTTTTATCAGGAGACCTGGCCGTGTGTATGCTCCACCACAGGTTTTCCCCATAGGTAAACTGCCTGCTTAAAAATGCCGGGAATCTCAGTGGGAAAAAAGAGAACGTGTTCTAATTTTTCCTGTTGGTTTTCCTGTTGGGAAAACTGCGATGGAGCATACACACGGCTGGTTTTCCCGGCCAAAAGCTGTCATGGCAGTTTTCCCGATGGGAAAACCGGTCATGTGTATGAGGCATTAGAAGAAGTTTGGAAGCCCTGGATCCAACACTACCTACCCTCGAATTTCCACTTAGAGTTCCCCAAGATTGAATCACTTGCCCTTTGTTTATGGAATGGGTACTTACATCTAAGCTATACATACACATTAAAATGTTGTTCTTTTTAAATCCTTTGGGAACCTTCTGTAGCCATTGGATGTAGTTGCATCTTAGAACAAAATCTGTGACTACCACCTATATTAGAGCTGCACAATTATATAACAAGTGGAGAGAATTTATCTGCTCACTCAGCTGTCAAAAGAAAAAGTCGGGGTAGTCTGCCAAGTTTAGATCAAAGGGAAAAACTCCTGTGTGTGTAAAGAAAAAGTTTGGCCAGTCTGCCAAGTTTTTTTTAACATGAAACATTGTATATTACTTCCTCCTTGGAGCATAACCATGTACAAGAAGATGCTTAATAAGTAATTGATATTTATGTACATTTGTACGTCTTGACTGTACCTGCATGTATGTGTATGTTGAAGCGGATGGTGAGGTTAGGTCTTTTATTTTTTTGTTTAAATTATTTTACCACAAATATTTTGTCATGGTTTTAATTTTTCACTTAGCTACTATCATAAAGGTGTTGATAAGCTACATACTGTATGTCAGTGTTGTCAACCTACCAGATTTAAATTTACTGACACGACACACAAAATTTATTGGCACTGCAAAGTTTTTACTGCCATTTAAAAAATTATAGTTTTAAGTGCAAATTTCTGTATTTAGGCTAAAACAATTTTTTTTATTTTTTTTATTGAAAAGCCTGTGACATGCAAAACACACCCACAAAACTCCACCCGGTGCAGAAAAAATGTGCACACACATAAAGAGTGAAACACAAAAACGTGCAACGGGTGCTACGTCAAATGGTCCTCTGTGAAGAAGAACCTGACTCTGATCCCCCGGTTTGTTAGGCTCCAGACAGGGACAGTACTAGGTGGGGCTCCCCCGAAGGGAGACCCCATGAGAGCAGGCGAACTAAGCCAGAAGGCCATGTCCACCTTCTCCCAAGAAGTTCAGGGCTGGCCCGAGGACCGGCACCCTACTAATCACTCACGAACAAAAAAAAGGCATAAAAGTGACAAACACGGGGGTAAATAATAAAAAGTGACAAAAAAGGGTATATACCCCTAAATGGGACTTTATAAGCCAAACACAGTTAAGTATAAAAAAATATGTTAGCACTTGGTGCAAACGCACTGTGTACATCTAAATACATAGAGACAACAAAGTGCAAATGAACAGTGAAAAACCACCAAAGACAATGTGTGTGCCAATGAAGGCAAACATTTCACAAAACAACAAACAAACAAAACATAAAAGCACTCTCCAATAGGCGAAGTAAAATAGCCCGACGTGTTTCTGGTTTTATTCAAAAACCCTCATCATGAGCCACAGGAGCAGATTTGTGCAGATTACAGTTCAATGGTGAAATGGGAGTGAGTCTCACCCAAGGTCGTTCAGGCTTGTTCCAAAATGGTGTGTCAGGGGGAGGATGAAACTAGAGCATCCAACCCAGCCCTAGCTGCCCAAAGGACGGAAATTGAAAGGGCCCAGGACCTGCTGGTGTGTGTTTAGCTGCGTAATGTTCACAGCAAGTTAGCCATAACCCTAACCCTAACCCCCAACCTTAACCTTAACCTAACCCTAAACCCTAACCCTTTAACCCTAACTCCTAACCCTAATCCCTAACCCCCAACCAGCTAGCCATAACCCTAACCCCCAACCTTTACCCTAACCTAACCCTAACCCTTTAAATTTAACTCCTAACCCCAATACCTAATATACCTTAATGTAACCCTAACCCTTTAAGCCTAATTCCTAACCCCAATACCTAATATATTAATCCTAACCCTGTAGCCCTTGCCCTAACCCCTAACCCCTAACCTTAACCCTGGCCATAACCCTAACCCCCAACCCTAACCTTAACCTAACCCTAAATCCTAACCCTTTAATCCTAACTTATAACCCCTAACCCTAATCCCTAACTGCTAACCGTAAGCCCTAACCCTTAACCCCTAACTCCTAACCCAAACCCTAACCCCTAACTGCTAACCCTAAGCCTTAACCCTCAACCCTAACCCTCTAACCCTAACCCCCTAATCCTAACCCTAACTCCTAACCCTAAGCCCTAACCCTCAACCCTAACCCTTTAACAATAACCCCCTAATATTAACCCTATCCCCTAATCCCTAACCCTCTAACCCTATACCCCCTAACCCTAAACCCAACACCCTAGCCATAAACCTAACCCCTAATCCTAACCCCAAACCTAACCCTAACTGATAACCCTAAGCCCCTAACCCCCAACCCTAACTCCTAACCCTAAACACCAACTGTTAACCCTAAGCCTTAACCCCAACCCTAACCTTAACCTCAGCCCTAACCCCCAACCCTAAGCCCTAACCATAGCCCTAACCCCTAACCCCCAACCTTAACCCTAACCCTAAACCATAGCTATAACCCTAGCCCTAATCTCTAACCCTAAATCCTAACCCTCTAACCCTAACCCCCTAACTCCTAACCCCTAACCCTAAAACCTAACCCTAACTGCTAACCCCTAACCCCCAACTTTAACCCTAAACCCTAGCCATAACCCTAGCCCTAACCCTAACCCCCAACTCTAACCCTAAATCCTAACCCTCTAACCCTAACCCTCTAACCCTAAAACCTAATCCTAACTGCTAACCCAAACCCTCACCCCTAACTCTAAAAGCTAACCCTAAGTCCTAACCCCAACCCCTAACCCCTAACTCTAGCTGTAGCCCTAACCACTAACCCCCAACCCTAAACCCTAGCCCTAACCCTAACACTAGCCCTAATCCCCAACCCTAACCCCCTAACTCCTAATCCCAACCCCCTAACCCTCACCTTATAACCCTAAACCTAACCCTGAACCCTAACTGCTTACCCTAAGCCCTAACCTCAACCCCTAACCCTAACTCTAACACAAACCCTAACTCCTTACTAGTGTTGCTCACGAATATTCGCATTGCGAATATTCGTTACGAATATTGCATATTCGAGTATTCGCGAATAACTCGAATATCGCGGTGAATATTCGCTATTGCGAATATTCGTATTTTTCCAAATTTATTTTTAAAACAGATCACATCCTAGTGATCTCCATCGACGTCTAAAAGTATTGCTGGTATGATTAGAGACCCTGGGCCGAGTAGCTGAGGCGATCCTTTTATGTTGCCCAATATTCGCAATGCGTTCTCTGCCCGTCTGTGTTTTGTGTATAAAAAAAAAAAAAAAAATAGCTTTAGTTTAGTCATATAAGTTTGTGTAAGTAGAGTTAGTGTTTAGTGCCTATTAGTTTAGTAATCCAGGAAATGATCTCCGTTTTCGCGTGTTGACGAGAATTTCGCAATCAATTTTGCACTCGCACTAGCGAAATTTCGCTAAATTTTTTTTTGATAAAATATCACGAATATTCGATATTAACGAATATTCGCGAATACGTTCTCTGCCCTTCTGTGTTTTGTGTATAAAAAAAAAATGAAATAAAAAAAAAAAATTAGCTTTAGTTTAGTCATATAAGTTTGTGTAAGTAGAGTTAGTGTTTAGTGCCACTGCCTATTAGTTTAGTAATCCAGGAAATTATCTCCGTTTTCACGTGTTGACGAGAATTTCGCAATCAATTTTTTTTTTTTATAAAATATCACGAATATTCGATATTAACGAAATCGAAATCGAATATGGCGTATTCCGCTCATCACTACTCCTTACCCTAACAACCAATAACCATAAACCTAGCCCTAACCCTACCCCCCAACCCTAACCCTCTAACCATAACCTTATAACCCTATCTCCTAACCCCCCTAACCCTAATCTCTAACTGCTAACCCTAAGCCCTAACCCTCAGCCCTAGCCCTCTAACCCTAACCCCCTAACCATAACCCCTAACCCTCTAATCCTAACCCTGACCCTATATTCCTAACCCTCTAACCCTAACTCTCTAACCCAAAAGCTAACACCCTAAACCGAACCCCTAACCATAACTGCTAACTCTAAGCCCTAACCCCTATCTCCTAACCCCTAACCCTCTAACTCTAACCCTAAACCCAACACCCTAACCATAAACCTAACCCCTAATCCTAACCCCAACACCCTAACCCTAAACCTAACCCTAACTGATAACCCTAAGCCCCTAACCCCCAACCCTAACTCCTAACCCTAAACACCAACTGTTAACCCTAAGCCTTAACCCCAACCCTAACCTTAACCCCAGCCCTAACCCCCAGCCCTAACCCTCTAACCCTAACCCCCAACCTAAACCCTAGCCATAACCCTAGCCCTAACCCTAACCCCTAATCTCTAACCCTAAATCCTAACCCTAACCCCCTAACCCTCTAACCCTAACTGCTAACCCCAAACCCCCAACTTTAACCCTAAACCCTAGCCATAACCCTAGCCCTAACCCTAACCCCCAACTCTAGCCCTAAATCCTAACCCCGACCCTAACCCTCTAACCCTAAAACCTAATCCTAACTGCTAACCCTAACCCAAACCCTAACCCCTAACTCTGAAAGCTAACCCTAAGTCCTAACCCCAACCCCTAACCCTAACCCCTAACTCTAGCTGTAGCCCTAACCACTAACCCCCTACCCCAACCCTAAACCCTAGCCCTAACCCTAACACTAGCCCTAATCCTCAACCCTAACCCCCTAACTCCTAAACCCAACCCCCTAACCTTCACCTTATAACCCTAAACCTAACCCTGAACCCTAACTGCTTACCCTAAGCCCTAACCTCAACCCCTAACCCTAACTCTAACACAAACCCTAACTCGTTACCCTATCCCCAACCAATAACCATAAACCTAGCCCTAACCCTACCCCCCAACCCTAACCCTCTAACCATAACCTCATAACCCTATCTCCTAACCCCCCTAACCCTAATCTACAACTGCTAACCCTAAGCCCTAACCCTCAGCCCTAGCCCTTTAACCATAACCCCTAACCCTCTAACCCTAACTCTCTAACCCAAAAGCTAACACCCTAAACCTAACCCCTAACCCTAACTGCTAACCCTAAGCCCTAACCCCTAACTCCTAACTCATAACCCTCTAACCCTAAACCTAACACCCTAAACCTAAACCCTAACCCCTAACCCTAACTGCTACTCCTAAACCCTAATCCCTGGGCGGCAGATTCAAATGGACGTACCTGTACGCCAACCTGCCTGCCCGTGCCATTCTGCTGACGTAGTGGTTAACATTCAATTTGCAACAGTCATGAGCTGAAAATTGTGTGTGATTGATGAACCAAAAAACGTAAACTATGTCATGGCCTGGGTTCAGTCTGGTCTGACAGAAGACGCAGGCTGTTGTAGTACCACAGACTGGGGACACATATGTCATCTGCTGCTGTTCCTGATCTCTCGGAGTCCTGGACCAGGTTGTGCTCCCTATTATATGGACTTCTCAGGCTACAATTTTGTTTTGCAAATAGTTGATGTCTGCCCTGGGGTCCAAAGGCTTCGCAAATTCTAGCAGTTTCTCTATCAATGCCTTCCTCTTTATTTTGTTATGAGCCAGAATAAATAAATATTTTTGTCAGCAAATACTTGCCTATGTGTTTTTCTTCAAAAAGAACAGTTTGTGTGTAGGCAGGTACATTTAAAAAAATACAATTTCAAATTAACTAGGGACACCAACCAACCTCCTTGAGATTAAAAAATACAAGACAATAATGTTGTTGTGGTACCTTGACACACACACAAAAAAATATATGGAGATCACTAGAAATTAATAATAAGGAGATGTGTGAATATCAGCATTGAAACAACTTGATTATTCTAGCATTATAAAGAAAAAAAGAATGCGCTGCATTAAAAGATGCTAAAATTTGCAGCGTATCGAATGTGCTATCTCCATTATAAACGCTAGTTTTACCAGACCGAGGACTTCTGTCTCGTACTTGCTTCAGAGCATGTGTGTTTTTTTTGTGCTTTGGAATTGCATACAGACTATCGGAATTTCCTCCAAGAACTTTTCCCATCTGAAAAATTGAGAACCAGCACTTGGCGAAAATTCTGCCAGAAAAATTCCGATGGAGCCTACTCATGGTCGGAATTTCCGACCAAAAGCTTACATCAGACTTTTCTTGTTGGAATTACTGATCGTGTGTACGCGGCATTAGTTATACTTCAACTGAGCCTTTTTCCAACCAGGGTGCCCGGTACCCTGGGGTGTTTTGAGGCTTCTTCAGGACTGCCTTGACAAAATGCCTAAAAATTGCCCAAACATGTATACATGCTAGCAGGTGGCTCAAGCCTGCCTTCTAGTTACATAAAGCCACAGGTTTTTATTGTGCACCATTTTAGCCTTCTAGACACAGGCATCCTAACAACCAGTGATGTCATCAGTGTTGATAAGAAGGGTGTGATCGCCCGCACAGCATCCTTGTTTGACCCTCCCCTGCCCCTCTCCATCAACACTGGGTTCACATTAGCTAAGCGATGTAGAGAAACTGAAGGAGAGGAGAAACACTGGAACACTAGTCGGTACCAGTGTGCAAGAGTGTATTTGCTTTGTAAGAATAAATCACCTCTACATGTGTCAATGCTACCCCATCAATATAGTAAAACTTTTAGAATAGTTTTTAACATTTTAGAATTGGGTGCCTTAAGACTGTCCATAATTTTAAAGGGTGCCTTGACTGAAAAAAAGGTTTAGAAACACTGCTTTAACTTAATGACACCTTATTCCTAGAGCCTATTATCTTGTTTTATTTGTCTTTGTGTATAAAATACCTTTCTTTATCTAGTTATTTGTGACTCTGCTGTGCTTCCCATGTGTGTCTATCTTGCCTGTGTTTTTACTAGTTTCATGACATTGTTTATTCTTTATTTTTCTTCTCTCTCTTCTGTATAACACTTAATTTTATATGTGCTCCTGCTGTGTGGGTATGACTTTCATTGATATATTCTGCTACAGCTCATGTGTTATTCACTACTGTGTCTCTGGTTTCCTGATTCTTGAATTTGTCCCATTTTTTCCCTTTTATTTCTTTACACTGGTGTCTCTTGTTCCCTTGTTCCCTTACTGTGAATGTGTGTCTCAGTCCTTTACTTATCATTTCTAGGTCTTCTTCTGCATCATTTGTTCCCTCTCTGTGTGTGTATCTTGTCCTCCGCAGTTAACTCTTTTCCCACTGATTGTTGGTCTCTACTGAGTTTCTTGCTCTTTCTGTCTCAATCCTGTACTACTTATGTATCGCATTCCTTTTTTATGTTTCCCTTCACTGCTGTGTTCATAGCTCCCAACTGTCCCTGATTTTTTTGGTCTGATCTATATAGTTGTATATAAAATGCACAATTTATTTTTCAAAAAGTGTTTCACAGTGCTAAACCTTTCATCCAATTTCTAAATTGCTGCATTTCTTAAAACATCAGTATAAAGGAATACTACTGGTAAAACTAAAAGCACATGTGGGTTGAAATAATAATATTTTTTTCTGCTTTAAGGGTGTGTGGGGGTGTGTCATATGTCTTCATATTATATTTTTGCTAAATATGACGTCCCTCGTTCCTGTCTCAAAAAGTCGGGCGGTACGTGTGTGTATATGTATGTAATTAGCCTTTGTGAATGAATACCAAGTCAATCCCCCCCCAAAAAATATTACCAGTGCTCAAAAATAAATAACATGGCAACATTAAAAATTTTAGATCCACTCTGCCCATATTCCACTACCTTTATGACCACACACCGGTGTCATTCTGCCTGAATGTCAAAGTCTGCACAGCTGAGTCTTGGTCCTAATGTAATGACCCAGTAGCACTAATCCAATTTTGGTTTAACAAAAGTTATGTTTGGCTACATCATTCCCTCACTATAAGATGCATTTTCTCACTTCATGATATCTATGTGACAGATCTAAATCAATCTAAGTATCACATACCTGGCTGGAGGCCAAGACAAGAAGATCCCTTATATCTCTGGTCTAGACAGCCCTGAAGTGTACATAGGGAGTGAGAGAGCACAGAGTGGTATGGGTGCTAGGCGTCAAGTCCACATAAGCTTCCTTCTGCTGGAAGGCTTGGCTGTGAGGTGCTCATGCAGACTGAGAGGAAGGTAACTGGCCACGACACAAGAACAAACAGCAGGTTGAAATGTTGGCCTGGACGGTGGTCAGTAGTTAAGTAAAAAGACAGCAGGCAAGAATCAAGATCAGGGGACAAATTGAGATCACACCAACAGGTCAGTAGGAGTGAGCCATAGTCAGGTTCTAGCAATTGTCAAACTAGAAATTAGCATGTAAGCATGTGCAGGGCCGTCTTAATAGCATCTTGGGCCCCTGGGAAAAGTAATGCTCTGGGGCCCCTACAATGATGACAGTGCAGGTAAACGGACATCAAGTAGGTAAGAGGCAGACTGCCTTCCCTGTGTATCTATCACTCTCAGTGCTATCATGGGGCCCCCAATTTCGGGGCGGCATGGGCTCAAGGACCAGATTTTTGGGGCAAAGTGCAGGGGCCCCCCATGCATCTGGGGCCCCTGGGCAGTGCCCAGGTGTGCCCTCTGATTAAGACAGCCCTGAGCATGTGCCTACTTAAAGATGTTGTTTAATCTTGGGCTGCATGGGTTAGGGTTTGTGCTGTGACGTGTCTTCCCCTGTATCACTGACTTCCTTCTTATGAAGTGATATAAACAGGGCAGGGCAAGACCTCAAGGTGAGTCCAGCATGGGGAGTGATGCAGTGAGGACCCATTGTTACTATGTGATCCATCAGAGAGATGGAGTTACTCCTTAATGAGACCCAGTCATGGGTTCCAAAAGATGGGCTTTGGACGTACTGGTGGAGAATGTCTTCAGACATTATAACGTATGGACAGCACCACAGGGTAAAGCATAAAGCATAAAGCATAACCAGAGTTCAGTGAATACGCAACTTATGGGAGAGGACAGTCAAGTAATCGTGATTTTAGGTCTACTGTACTACTACAACATGTATTTGACCATGTTATTAACCACTTAAGACCCTGACCATTATGCAGGTTAAGCACCTTGCCCCTTTTTGCGATTCGGCACTGAATGAATGAATGAATGAATGAATGAATGAAAACTTATATAGCGCGGCACATGCGAACTGAATCGCCTCTGGGCGCTTGTTGTTCCTGTCTCCTTTGATATCAAAAGAGAAAAGTCTTGACCTTTTTCCTAAATGCTAGGTGGTTCTCCTCCAACCGAATGCTGGTTGGTAAAGCGTTCCATAGTCTGGGACCTTGGATCGCAAATCTTCTTTCTCCTTTGGACTTGAAGTTGGCTTTTGGAACCTGGAGCAGGTTCTGATTCGTGGATCGCAAAACGCGATTTGGATTATGCGCTTTTATTAATTCGCATAAGTAAAGGGGGGCATTCCCATGGACACATCTATGCGTAAGACAGAGAGCTTTAAAAGCAATTCTGTCTTTAACTGGCAGCCAATGAAGGGCTCTCAGTGAAGGCGAGATGGATTCCCAGGGTTTTTTCCCAGTCACAAGTCTGGCGGCCGTATTCTGAACGACTTGCAGACGAGCGATTTGGTACTTGGGGAGGCCGAGGTAAAGGGCATTTGCATAATCCAGCCTGGAGTTTACAATAGCTCCCACCACGACCGCTAGGTCTTCTTTAGGGATGAACGGAGTGAGTCTGCGTAGTAGGCGCAGTAGATGGTGAGATCCGCTGACCACTGACCCTATTTGTGCGTCCATTGTCATAAAGGAGTCAAAAATGACCCCTAGGCTTTTGACTTTGGCGCTAGGGGTGATGAGCTTGTCCAAAATAAGCGGGGGAGTCCACGCTGTTGAAAGTTGATTCCTACGCTTGGCGTGAAACAGAAGAAGTTCTGTTTTCGCTCCATTGAGTTTAAGATAACTCTTTGTCATCCAGTCCTCTATCAAAGAGAGACATGTCTCTAGATTGAGGTGATGATCCTGTCTGTTGCAGATGCGGAAATACAGTTGCGTGTCATCTGCATAAGAGTGATAAAGCAGTTTTTGGCTGCTAATAATCTCAAAAAGAGGACGAAGGTAGATGTTAAATAGCACTGGTGACAGAGGCGATCCTTGAGGGACTCCGCATGTTACTGTGCGTTTTTCAGACGTAAAAGGTCCTAACTTCACTGTTTACGATCGGTTTTCCAAAAAAGAGGAGAACCAAGATAGATCGCCTTCTGCGACCCTGGCTACTTCAGTAAGCCGAGTCAGTAACAGATTGTGGTCTACAGTGTCGAAAGCTGCACTTAGGTCCAACAGAACCAGGAGACAAGATTCTCCTTCGTCTGCGGCCTTGAGAACATCGTCCCATACTTTCAGCAATGCTGTTTCCGTCCCATGTCCGGGACGGAAGCCTGATTGCAATGGGTCAAGTAGCTTGTAGGTATCTAGATGCTGTTGCAGCTGTTGTACCACTACTTTTTCCATTATCTTAGAGAATACGTTGAGGCTTGTTATGGGACGGCGGTGGAGTGGGTCCTTGGGGTCCAGGGAGGGTTTCTTCATGATGGGTTGGATTATACCCTCTTTCAACTGTGAGGGCACTATGCCCTCCAAGAAAGACTGGTTGATAAGCTGCGTGATGGGAGGAGCCAGGATGTCGGCGCATTCCTTCAGCAGTTTTGTGGGGATAATGTCATTTGGCGCTGTGCCATTGCGCAGAGTACAAATGACATTCTTAGTAGACTCGATGGAGATGGGTTCTAGGGTGAACTTACCTGATATCGGAGAATTACTATGGGTGCTGTGTGAGAGGCTACAGGGGGGGCTGAGGGGAGAATAGTTTTGCTGAATGCTTTCACGGATTGCCTCGATTTTATTAACAAAGTAATCCGATAGTTCATTGCAAAATTCTTGTGTGTCCGAACTGGGGGCTTCAATGCATCCTGGTTTCATGGTCTGGGTGACCATCTTGAAGAGTTCGCGGGGGCGGTTAAGGGCACCGTTGATAGCCTCCGAAAAATAATTTTTCTTGGCTTGGAAAATTCCTTTGTGGTATTTTCTTGTGGTCGCCTTGTAGATGGATAGGTTTAGCTCTGAAGAACACCTTTTCCAGGCAGATTCTGCCCTTCTTCGTTCTTGCTTCAGTAACGACAGCTGGTTGTTAAACCAGCTGCGGTTGTTTTTCCGAATGCGGGTTATTCGTTTCGGCGCTACCAAGTCGGCTGACTGTAGCATGGCCGAGTTTATGGCTTCCAATGTTTCAACGGCCGTTTGCTGCGGCTGAGTTGTTTCTATTTTTTTCCTTAAAGTCGTTTTGAAGAGTTCCGAGTGGAGCTTCTTCTGACATCTAGTCCAGTGTATTGTCACTGGATTTGATGTTTTTGTTGCGGGGGGGATGGTGGAAATACTGAATATAATTGCATGGTGGTCTGTCCATGGCAATTTTTCATTTCCCCAAATTTTTATTTCCAGAGCTTGTCTGAAAATAAGATCAAGTGTGTGACCTGAAGCATGTGTGGGCCCACATACTAGTTGCTGTAATCCTAATCCTTCCAGGTGGTCAATACAGGCGTCGGCAATGGGGTCTTGTGAGGAGTTGGCCCAGAGATTGAAATCCCCTAACAGCAAAAGTTGTTTACTGTTGAGGGTATAAGTGGAGAAGAAATCCGTCCATGATGATAGCAACTGCGATTTTGGGCCGGGCGGCCTATAGCAGAGCAGAATGTGGACGGTCTCCTTTGAACTTGCTTGCAGTTGCAGAGTAAGAGTTTCCATGAATGGAAGAGGGTTTTGGCGGACTGGTTTGGTGATCGTAAGATGAGTCTTGTGGATCACCGCCAGGCCGCCTCCTCTTTGCCCTATTCTGTTTTCCGTTATGATACGGTAATTTTCTGGCACCAGTTCTCCTAGAATGGTGTTACAGTCGGCTGTGAGCCAGCTCTCTGTAATAAAAAGACAGTCTAGATCCTTTTGTTGAATGAAGTCGCGGATTTCTAGTCGGTGTTTTACTGCCGATCTAGTATTGATCAGAGCACATGATATGTGCTTGAGCTGGGGTAAATGACTGAAATGTCTAACCGTCGATCTATGATTGATTCTCCATAGTCGCTCAGTTCTTAGGGCCTTTTTGGTGATGGCTGGCAGTATTGCGGCGCATTGCCTCAAACTCCAAATGGTTTCGGCAGAATATTGCCCACATGCCATGATCGCCAATACACCGGGGGGGGGGTGGATTTTGGGGCAGTGGGGAGAGGAATTGGCTAAACTCCTCTCTCCTGACTTGGTCCAGAGGAAGGCAAAAAACCCTGGCGGCGCTCGGCCAATGTGCTCCGGCAGGGAAAAAATTCCTTCCTGACCCCTGTAAGAGGCGATCGGGTAACCCCTGGATCAAGCTTCTGTATGCTGGAGAGACAGGGGGGGGGGGGCTGGGGCTAGGAGGGTGACCTTGTTACTGGTCTGGTGGGATGGCTGACTATACCAGCGGTGGGATGAGGGCTGACAGGGTGCTTCTTTAGATGCACTAGGGGCTGAGAGGGTGTACAATAGGGCCGGGTAACAGTCCTTCTGGGGTGAGGGGGGGTTTCTTGGAGGCTGGGTGCGGACCACAGAGGCATAGGGAGCGGCGCGCCGTTAGGCCGCAAGTGAAGCCGCGGTCTTTCCTTAGACCGCGGCCCCGCGATTCAAGGCCGCCTGGCGCGGTGCTCTCAAAAAGAGCCCCGAATCTGCGAAAATTTCCGTGTGGAGGATAGAGAGGGGGGCCCTTGAGGATGATGGAGGTGTGGGAGAGCAGGGGGACACCAAGATGGAAAAATGGAGATCCGTAATTGCTGCTGCGGCTTTATCCTGAAAAGGACGGCCGTCAGCAGCTTAGGTGAAAGGCTCTTACCTATAGAGAGCCAGGGAGCGGTGCTGGAGGAGAGGAGAGATCCGGGATACAGGATTTCCAGGGCTGGAAACTGGAGAAGAGGACTGAGCTAGCAGGGCTGGGAGCAGAGCAGAGCTGGGAGGGACGCTGACCTGTCCTGTCTGCCTCCTAAGCCTGCCTGGAGCTAAAGCACACACGCTCCTACTCTAGGAGACGTGCGCCGTGTGGAGCTCCTGTGGCTAATCCTCTGCCTTACTGACTGACTGCTTGTTAATCTAAAGGGGTTTAAAATAACTAGAGCTAGATGATAATGGCACTGCGTCGCTTTAACTGGCAATTGCGTGCTCGCGCGACATGGCTTCCAAACAAAATTGGCGTCCTTTTTACCACAAATAGAGCTTTTTTTGGTGGTATTTGATCACCTCTGCTGTTTTTATTTTTTGCGCTATAAAAAAAATAGAGCGACAATTTTTTATGCAATATTTTTTACTTTTTGCTATAATAAATATCCCCCAAAAATATATAAAACAACTTATTTTTTTTCTCAGTTTAGGCCGATACGTATTCTTCTACCTATTTTTGGTAAAAAAAACAAAACGCAATAAGCGTTTATCGATTGGTTTGCGCAAAATGTATAGCATTTACAAAATAGGGGATAGTTTTATTGCATTTTTATTAATCAATTTTTTTACTACTAATGGCGGCGATCAGCGATTTTTTTTTCATGACTGCGACATTATGGCGGACACATCGGGCAATTTTGACACATTTTTGGGACCATTGTCATTTTCACAGCTATAAAAAAGCACTGATTACTGTGAAAATTACAAATGCAGTTTAGGAGTTAACCACTAGGGGCACGGTAAGGGGTAAGTGTGACCTCATATGTGTTTCTAACTGTAGGGGGGTGGGGCTGGATGTGTGACATCAGTGATCGTCTTTCCCTATATCAGGGAACAGACGATCACTGAAGCCCCGTACACACGGCCAAGGTTCTCGGCAGAAACCAGCGAGAACCTCGCTGGGAGCCTAATTCTGCCAAGAACCTTGGCCGTGTGTACGGATTCGGCGAGCCCCGCCCGTCGGGAAACCCGTCAAGCAAATAGAGAGCAGGTTCTCTATTTGCTCGACGGCCCGTCGGGATGAATGGCTGGTCGCCGAATCTGACGGCCGGGCGAGAACCTCGACGGGCGGAACGATGTGTTCCGCAAGTCGAGGTTCTCTGCCGTGTGTACGGGGCCTGACACTGCCACAATGAAAAATGGGGAAGGTGTGTTTCCCCGTTCTTCAGCTCTGGTGACCGATCGGGGGACACCGGCGGCGATCAGATCTGCGGGTCCCGCGGGCATGGTCACGGAGCTTCAGACCGGGCTGCAAGCGTGTCGCCAGCAGCGCACTCGCGACCCCACGGCTGGACCTTAAAGAGCCCAGCCGTGCCATTCTGCCGATGTATATTGTCGGTAGGGGGTCCTTAAGTGGTTAAGTAAAAGAAAGGAAAGAATTGAAGCTAACAATAGTGGACTTTATAGGCACACAGATAAACCATATAAAACAATTGAAGTTTTTAATTGAATAGTGTTAAAATCATTATACACAGACAAATATAAAATGCATTGTACTATTAAATGGCCACAGACTCTAATAACACCTCCAGAATGTACAAAATATGTTGTAAACCCAAATGGTGCAGTGATGGAACACACAGTAGCGGCAACCAGATGGAAATATAGACGTGGAGTGGTTGAATCAGAATGTGAGGTCGTACAGAAATCGCTCTACATGTTACGTGTAAAAATACGCTTCTTCAGGAGCACATAAATCTAGTAAATATATAAGAAAAACATCAGATAAGTACATAATTTTCATTCATAACATAAAATAACAATAATCATAAATGAATACAGAGGACGCAAATGTACAGCAGACACAAAACATCCACCTCCCATGACCACCAGAGGACAAGAAGCAAAATCTCTCAATGGGGGAGAAAAGTATACATTCGTAAGAATAGCCGGCTAAGGTTGCAATAGCAAAAATTCATATATATATGTAATCTAGATTTGTAAACAGTACTTACATACAAAGCAGACTGTCTAAGCAACGCTGCCAAAGGACTATAGATGGGTGTCAAAACCAACTAGTCCATAACATGTATGCCGAACAAAAGAGACAGAATGCACAAGTGAAGCCCAAGAGGGTGTGATCTAGAACTGATGCTATGATACAACACGGTATTAATAAATCATGCTAATATGTTGTAGGTTGGGGGCTTACCAAGTAGCTAGTCAGCACAGATAATCAGCATTATAGGTTGCTGGTAAGCAAATAGTCCAGAGGGGAGTCTTACGGATGCACACACGTCTAGGTATTGACATCTGTTGGTAAAGTAACCTGACAGATGTCAAATTCTGGAGAGTAATTCTGTCCAATGCTAGAGAAAAGAGAAGGCTTAAGCCTTGTACACACGATCAGTCCATCCGATCAGAATGGTCTGAAAGACCGTTGTCATAGGTTAACCGATGAAGCTGACTGATGGTCTGATGTGCCTACACACCATCAGTTAAAAAGCCGATCGTATCAGAACGCGGTGACGTAAAACAGAACGACGTGCTGAAAAAAATGAAGTTAAATGCTTCCAAGCATGCGTCGACTTGATTCTGAGCATGCATGGATTTTTAACCGATGGTCGTGCCTACTAACGATCGGTTTTGACCTATGGGTTAGGAATCCATAGGTTAATTTAAAAGCAAGTTGGCTTTTTTTTAACCTAAGGTTAAATAACCTATGGGGCTCCTATCGTGTGTACGAGGCCTAACAGCGTACCGTAGCCAGTACCTAATGGTAAGGAGAGACAATGTGGCGTCAGAGAGCTTAACAAAGCTGAATATCTAAAAGTTATCAGGATAGAAGAGTACACCAGTATAACCTCTTCTGTAGTGGAAAGAATGTGAGAGCCGTGTGTGTCCACTTGGATGTTTGAATGCGGTCTACTGGTGGGTTAATAGAAGCCCCATATAAATGCGTCCTGACCGGAAGTACGTCACCTCAAACCGGAAGTGACATCATCTGGTCTGACCACAGGCTGCCGCGCATGCATCGGATGACACTGCTAAAGTGGCGGCAGGCGACCAATGAAGCTGCAGCAAAGGGGGAGCTACAGGGAAGACTACAAGTCACCCCGGAACTCCGCGGATCACCGCACATCCAATCAGAAAAGGACAGGATGGGCGGCGCTGGGTGGTCACACATAAAGGGCAAAGGATAACGAGGGGGTCACAGGGATAGGCGTAGCCAGCTGAGATGCATCAGACCGATATTAACATAAAAACACGTAAGAATTTAATGCAGATGTAACAAAGAAATCCTTAATACAAATGATTAAAAAATAAAAAGTAATATATATCCATAAACCTGGATACAGTACAAAAGTATATTTTATACTCTAGGTTTGGTTCGGGTATATTAACTCTTTTAGACTGTAGGTACTTAAAAACTAGGGGCCAGATTCAGGTACATTGGCGCATATTTTGACCGGCGTAGCGCACCTCCTTTACGTTAGACCGGCGCAATGTAGAGGCGCAATCACCGTATCCTCGTAGTATTTGCGCAGAAATTTGCGCCGGTGCAACGTAATTCCCGAGGCGTAAGGCAAAGTAATTCAAATTGGAAAGTATGTGGGCGTGTTACATTGAAATGAGCCATGATCCCATGCAAATGAAGGGCCGGCCGGATCGCGCATGCGCACATGAAGCAGACCATGGTCAGCACCTCTGTGCGCATGCCCACAACTCGGGAACGGCACAATCAGTGAAATTGGAAGTGGACCCGGGCAACATAGGGCCAGATTCAGCAAGACTTGCGCTGGAGTAATTCGATATGCGCCGCGTAACTGTGAATATGCGCCGTCGTTTCTATGTGGCCGTACCCACCAAACTAGATGCGACTGAAAACGGGCCATTTCCGATCGGCTTAACTTTCCGACGCCAGAGTCTCGTCAGCGCATAATTTCGTTTGGCGCATCAGTCGCGCCTATTGATTTCCCCTGCAAATATGCAAATGAGGGAGATTTCCCAATTCGCGAACGGATTAGCACAATACGCCGGCTACATGCGCCGCGCGTAACTCGTCCGTCCGGCGCAAAGTTATTTCTACAAAAAGCTGCTTTATCTTTACTCCAGACAGCCTCAGGTCAGCAGGAGAGCAGCTCCAGCAGCAGCGTTACCGACGAAACTAGCAAGCTGAACAACCACACTTGCAAGGACAACACCTCTGTGTGCCAACATGCCAGGGGCAATCGTGGTCCTAGCACTAGTACTGGGTCCCCCGGAACGAAGGAGGCGGGCACGTGAGAGGATATACCGCACGCGCATGAGCCTCTTTGGCATGGGGGATGAGGAGGTGTATCGCCTCTTCAGATTTAGCCCAGATGCAATACTTGAACTAACCACTAACCACAACCCTGCAGGGTGACATCACCAGCCCAACACACCGCTCACAAGCAGTGCAGCCACTGGTTAATTTCCTTGCAAGTGGATCATTCCAGCGTACAAGTGGAGTGGTGGCTGGGATGTCACAGTCCTCCGTGAGCAGATGTGTGCACCAGGTTGTCCCTGCAATCCTCAGACGCATGTCCAACCAGTTCATCAGACCCACCACTGAGGAGCTGCGGCTGAAGGCAATGACAGATTTCTACAGCATTGCCAGATTCCCACGCACCATCGGGGCCATTGATTGCACACATGTGGCACTCCAGCCCCCCAGTGCCACAGAGCACATATACCGCAATCGGAAGCATTGGCATTCCATCAACGTACAGGTGATAGCCGATGCCCAACGCCTCATATGGCACGTCCGTGCCAAACACCCCGGGTCCAGCCATGACAGCTTCATATACAATCAGAGCCCCATCCCAGCAGAATTCGAGCAGAACATGTATGGGGACAGCTGGCTGGTTGGTGAGTGACATGGGTGGCAGCCATGACTATCCCCTCCCATGATGCACACCTCACAAGTGGCACATGCATGACTAACATCCTCCTGCCTTTTCCCTTCCAGGTGACTCTGCATATGCACTGGGACCCCATCTCATGACTCCTTTCCGGAACCCCCCATGGTACCCTGTTGTATTCCCCAAACTTTATATGCCAGATCCTTGGTGCATGTTGCATGCTGCACAACTTTGCAGTGAGAAAGGGCCTGGAGATTGACATAAGTGATGACCTGACCTGACCCCTGAACCAGACAATCCCCCCCTAACCGTGGCTACCCCGTCTTCTGAGGGAAGAGCAGCCAGGAAACCAGAGGAGAGAGAAAATACAATGAAGCACACATCAAAACCCATGCAGTGGTGGAGCAAACATTCGGGCTCCTGAAGTCCCGTTTCCGCTGCCTGGATAAGTCCGGGGGGACCCTATTGTATTCCCCTACCTTTGTGTGTCAGATCATCGGTGCATGTTGCATTCTGCACAACTTTGCTATGAGAAAAGGCCTGCAGATTGACATACGTGATGACCTGACCCCCGACCCACACAGTCCCCACCTGCCAGAGGAGACCCAGTCTGCTGATGGAAGAGCAGTCAGGAGGGGCCTCGCCGTAGGCATCTTTGGACACTAAACCAAAACATTAATCACACAGACAATGCATGCATGCACACCACTGATGTCCCTAGATCACACACACCACATGCACATCGCATTGGATTAGCCCAAGTCCAGCATGTAGGACTTGGGAGTAGCAACGCCAGCGTCAAGGCCCCAATGATGTCGCTGTCCATTCATACACCTTTCACACGTCATTCATACAGCCGTGGGGTTAACTTCACCACCACGGCCGAGGGTGACACCCCTTACTGGCAGGAGTGCCACCCCCTCACATTCACACACCATTCACACTGTCCCCTGCACTCCTGACCGTGTGCAGTAAAAAATTAAATACATATCTCATAACATGAGAAAAAAAATAAACAAAAACTCATAACATGAGTATAAAAAAAAATATACAAAAATAAACAAAAACTCATAACCTGAGTATAAAAAAAATAAAAAATATAAACAAAAAAAAAAAGAAAACCCCTCATCTGGGATGACGGGGGCTCCTCCTTGGGGGCACTCTCGGGCTCCTCAGCTGCCTGGAGGGAGTGGGTGGTGGTGGGGGTGGGGGGGCATCGGGAGGAGGCTGATCCCCGGGTGGGCCACTCCTGGGAGCTGTTGGCTGCCTGCCCTCCAAGGCCACGGCAATACGGCTGAGATACAGGTTGGTCTGGGCCTGCATCCTCAGCTGGCGGGTGATATGATGCCGCTGGTCACGTTGCCGCTGCCTCCCCTCTTCCCGGATGGCAGCTGTGTTGGCGTTGACGGCTGCTGTCAGGTGCATGTTGCATCAGCCTGCACCTCCCCCAGGCTGGTCACAACGTCCTGCACACCACTGGGCAGCTGTGACATGGAGCCCAGGCTGTCAGCGACCCGGTCTAAGTGTCCAGCAATCTCCCCCATCTGCTGGGTCTGCCTGGCGTGGTCCAACAGCACCTGGTCCTGGACCATATCAGACACCCCCCTGGTCTTACGGGTCGCCTTCCTGGGGGCAGGAGAAGGTTGTCCCCGTGGGGATAGAGTCGCCCTTGAGGGGCTACCTAGGATGGGGGAGGGGATGACAGAGGGCCCTGCAGAGGAGGAGGACTCCTCCAACAATAACATAAAGTCCTGCTCAGGGACAGGCTCCTCCACAACCACCTCTGCAGAAGTGGTGTGGGCACTCTCCTCATCCACCTCGGTGTCTCCAGCACCCAGGGCCTCGTCATCAGGATCCCGTTGGGAGGTTGGGGTGGACTGGCCGGTAAGAGATGATGGCCCAGCTCCGTCATCTGTGGATGACACAAAGCAGACACATGTTGGTGGTCCCACACACTTGGCACATGTACCCCTCCCCCCCCCACATGCAACACACCAAATAGGGGATAAAAAACACTTACCTGTCCTGGAGCCTTCCTCCATGGAGTCATAGTCAGGGACCCTCTCCAACTGCTCCCTGTCCAGGCAGCGGGCGACCACCTCCTTCTCCGTGGTCAGGCTAACCGGACATGGTGGACCACCACCTGTGCCCCTCTCATGCCTCCTGATGGTGGCCACCTTGCCACAGACCTTGCGCCGCAGGTCGTTAATTTTTTTTTTATGTCGCTAGCAGTCCGGGTGGAGTACCCTAACACATTGACCCTGGCAGCAATGGTCTCCAGGATGCCCTGCTTCCTCTCCCGGCTGGTCTTCCTACTTTTTTTCCCGTGGAGGAACTGATTAAACGTCTCCATAGCCGAGATGATCACAGACACCTCCTGGGAGTTGAAATTGAGGTTCCTCCTCTCTTTGGGGGTAGCGGGAGCAGCCATCACAGTGCAAAAGTATCTTCTCTGGGGTGGGGGGAAACGGAAATACTTTTGCGCCGGAATGGCGTTTCCGCTAGCGCTTTTATAAGCGCAACGGAACACATTGCGCTGGCGTTTCCCGTGAAGTGGTGCCGACGGAAGTTGTGAGCATGCGCACAAGGGGGCGAGTGGAGCCTCAATCACCGCGCATGCTCCGTGGATGATGCGCTGAACGTAAGCCTCTGCGCTGGGCTCCGCCCATCATTTACATATGATCACACCCACTTCCACTTGCGTCGGGTTACGCCAGCGCATTATCGTTACTCTGGCGCAAGTTTACGCGCAACTGCTATGTGAATAACAGTACTTGCGCCGAAAGTGTCGGCGGAGTAACGTAAATGAGAAACGTTACTCCAAAGTAAAGAAGCGCCCATCTACCTGAATCTGGCCCTTAGTGAGCTACGCAGAGAGCTTAAATAGACAGACACAAACGCCCTTCCTTTGCAAAAGTATATCCCTTTGTATCCCTTCCTATACAGCAAGGTGCTTTTGTTCTGTTGTTTATTAGCGTTTGTTTGTTTGTTTGTGACGTTTCTTTGAGATATTTGGGGACTGTTTTCCAGAGTGATTTTTGTCTTTTCTGTGTTTTCTTTGTTGTGTTTTTTTTTTTTAATTATATTTTTGCTGGGCATTTTTATTTTTTGCTGGTTATTTTTTTTATTTTTTTTATTTTTTTTGGTTCTGTTTGTGAATAATTTTGGAATGTGAGGGTGACATTCCTGCCGGAAAAGGGGTGTCACCCTCATTTGTGGTGGAGAAGTGATCCCCAGGTCCGTGTGAATGGTGTATGAATGTACAGTGACATAATTGGAGCCGTGGCGTTGCTGGTCACAAGTCCTGCATGGTGGGCTTGTGCCAATCCAATTTGATGAGGATGTGATGTGTCTGTGCTAGGGACCACAGTGGTGTGCATGCATGCATTCTCATTGTGCCATGATTAATGTGTGTGTTTAATGTGCAAACATGCCTATTGTGAGCTGGGTCCTGGCTGCTCTTCCCTCAGAAGACGGGGTAGCCACGGTTAGGGGGGGATTGTCTGGTTCAGGGGTCAGGTCAGGTCATCACTTATGTCAATCTCCAGGCCCTTTCTCACTGCAAAGTTGTGCAGCATGCAACATGCACCAAGGATCTGGCATATAAAGTTTGGGGAATACAACAGGGTACCATGGGGGGTTCCGCATAGGAGTCATGAGATGGGGTCCCAGTGCATATGCAGAGTCACCCTGAAGGGATAAGACAGGAGGATGTTAGTAGTGCATGTGCCCCTTGTGATGTGTGCATCATGGGGGGGACAGTCATGCCTGCCACCCATGTCACTCACCAACCAGCCAGCTGTCCCCATACATGTTCTGTTCGAAATCTGTGGGGATGGGGCTAGGATTGTATATGTAGCTGTCATGGGTGTCATGGGTGGTGTCATGTGTTGGGCTGGTGATGTCCTCCTGCAGGGTTGTGGTTAATTCCAGGATGGCATGAGGGGTGAATCTGAAGATGCGAGACACCTCAGAATCACTCATGCCAAAGATGTCTATGCTTGTGTGATATATCAAGTGAAGAGTGAGGGCTTGTATTAGAGAAGAATATTCGATTAGATTATTATATCCATCAAGGTTTTAAAGGGCTATTGAAAGATAGTGAGACCGTGTTTGTAATTTGTATGTATGTTATGTATTGATGTATATATGTATGTATATTTTTTTTGTAATGTTTATAATAGCAAATAAAAAGTTTTTGGAAAAAAAAAATCCTATCCCGTGCCCTCCTCCGTGCCCTCCTCCTTCTCTGCTCATCTAAAGTCAGTAGTATAGCTATGAGCATGGATGTCCCTGGCATGTTGGCATACAGTTTGTTGTCCAGCAAGTGTGACTGCTCAGCTCCTCACTAACAGTGTTGCTTTAGCTGACATGTAGACGGATTGTCTAATTTTATTCCACCTTTTATATGGACTAATTTTAGACAGCTGTGCGCAACAGCTGCACGCACAGCGCGTAGCCTGCGCTGCACCAACTTACTTTTGTGGATCCCCGTAACTCCCTCATTTGCATATTTGAATAGCAAATCAATGGTGTGTCTAGCGCAGTTTTGCGTGCACGGATGCGCCGGTCTATCGAAATTACGCCGGTCGAAAAAAATTAGATTTCATGCGTATATCGTTTTGGGGATGCGGCGCATCGATACGCATGCGCAGATTTAGACTTACGCCGCGCATCTCCTGTAACGCCAGCGTAATGGCTCTGTGAATCTGGCCCTAGGTTCTTTGACCAGAATGACATTTTTTGGGGAAATAGAGTTTATCATACCTAAGGAGGGATTGTCATTAAAGGAGTGTGTATGAAGAACATTAATGTGAAAATACGAGAGCTGATCAATGGTGGGCTACAAAGACCGGCAAAAACACTGGTGAATAGGATATTAAATACAAAAGTTGTAGTAGTGATTTAAGTTACGCCAGTGTGGTGCCAGAACTGGAGACAGACATAAAAACCTAGTCAGCAAACGTTAATTGGAGGAAGAGAGTAGCAAGGAAGGACACAGCGACATGCTACTACAAAAAGGGTTTGTAGGATTGGGTTTCATTTAATCCTGGTGAGTGAATTGCATTTAATCGCTCAATTTCTTTTTGGAGAATGAGTTTGTCCCATTCTCCCTCTCTGGGGCTTTTGGGGATGAAGACCAGAACAAAGAATGAGACAAAGGATGTGTTAAATCTGTGATACGGATCCAGGTGTCAGCTAAGGAGTAAGGAGATGCAGACTTACTCAAAGCTTATCTTTACTTTGGAGAGGTGAGAGTTCTGTGAACCTGGTGAGGGATATCTCCACCTTCTTTCTCGAGGCACATCTTTACCTTGTTTACACCGGAACCATTACTGTTACTCTATTTACATTGGATTCCATTGGACATCTATTCACTTTATCATTTTCTTGGTGATGATCTATGCTGCCATTCAGCTATATTTAGCACTTTGTTGGACACATTGCACTTTATATTGTGATTTATGCTGCCATTTAGCTTTATTTAGCACTTTGCTGGACCATTGCACTTATTTATTTTTTTTGCACATCACCACCACTTGGTGACCCTTCAGCTTTTATAGCGGGGTCATCTGTTTATTTGCTTATTAACTCTCTCCAGAAGTTCAGTGAGGATCTCTGAATGATCCAATGTAGACCTAAATGACTAATGATGATAAATAGAATCCATCTGTGTGTAATCAAGTCTCCGTATAAATGCACCTGCACTGTGATAGTCTTAGGCCTCGTACACACGAGCAGACAGATTTGTTCAAATCTGTCTGTCTGTCCGACAGATTTGAACAAATCTGTCTGCTGGGATTTTGGTTTGCTCGCGTGTACACACGAGCAAACCAAAATCCCTGCCAGCAGACGGCGCGCTGACGTGTCGGTGACGTTGACGCCGCCACGTCACCGCACCAGGAAGTAAAACACTTCCGCGCATGCGCCGAATCCATTCGGCGGTGGTGCGGGACGACATGTCTGCTGGTAAGTGTACTAACCAGCAGACATGTCGGGCGGACGGATTCCCACCCGATAGATTTCAAAGCATGCTTTGAAATCTGTCGGGTGGCCAAATCCATGGGCTCGGCCGTACACACGATCGAATCTGTCTGCTGAAACGGTCCAGCAGACCGTTTCCAGCGGACAGATTTGATCGTGTGTACGAGGCCTCAGAGGTCTGTTTAAAGTGCAGAGAGCATCATGAAGAACAAGGAACACACCAGGCAGGTCCGAGATACTGTTGTGTAGAAGTTTAAAGCCGGATTTGGATACAAAAAGATTTCCCAAGCTTTAAACATCCCAAGGAGCACTGTGCAAGCGATAATATTGAAATGGAAGGAGGATCAGACTACTGCAAATCTAAATCGAAGACCTGGCCGCCCCTCTAAACTTTCAGCTCATACAATGGACGCATTACTTTTTCTGAGCAATAGGAATTTAGATATAAATACCATTTTTACTGTAAATGAACAGACTACTGCACAAGTGAATTATACTTCAATCATGACCGCCCTGGGGAATACCCTGGAAAAACAAGTCAGAACTTGGTGGGACATCTGTACTCTTGAACAATACCAAAAAGAACGGATTATTATCAGAAGTTTGAGATGGGATGTAATGCCCCAGGACGGTCTTGATGACTCAGACTCCGCGAAGGAATGGTTAGAATTCTTTAACGGAGTAGGTTTTAAACTACAGGACCTAGTCCTTAAAAGGAAGAGGAAAAAGATGTCCATTTTGGAAGGTAAAATTAATGATTTCCAGCTGCTATTAGATCCGATTAAGGAAACGCAGCAGGTCACAGATTTTAATGTACGGATTAAGAAAAGGTTGGAGAAAATAGATAAAGAAACTCAAAAAAAGAAAATTAAGAAGTTTCATCGTGATGTAGGGGACTTTAGAACAAATTCTATTTATTTGTGGCAACAGACAAATACGTCTGCCACAAGGAATAATGAGACTAATGCAATGGATACTAATCAAGATATTCCTGTTGCTGGGTCTCAAACAGTCAATAACACCATATCTCTCCCAAGTGATAGAAGAGATCCAGGCACTCAACAAGCCTCAGCGAACCATTCAACACCTATCCGTCATGAGTCAAATCATAATAGGGGAAGACCAAAGAATGGAGGGGCCTCAAACTTTAATCAACGCCCTCCACCACCTGGGGGCTATTATAACGTACCTGTATATAATAGCTATGAGCCGTTATGGGAGGAGCACAATGCATCCAGGTATCAGTCACCCCGCCCTTTTTTAGGGAGAGGCCGGGGTTGGCAGAAAAGGGGCAGAGGGTCATCCTCCCAGAGGGGGAGACCACCCATATACCCACAGCAAACAGTACAACACAGAGACTCCCAGGCCGATCAAAGATACAGAGAAGCACAAGTGAGGGACAATTCTCACTGGGATCGAGAGAGACCTCCCCAATCAGGAGTTTGGAGAGAAGAAAGAGAGGATGTCGGGCCGGGAGAAGGATCCAACAACAGAAAAAGAAGAAGGAGGGAACACGAGTAGGCGGTATTTTTAACCTTAGTGATACGATTTTAACAACCAAAGAAACTAACATTTTGAATCTCGGTCTCAAATGTGGCCTTAACCGTCCAATAAACAAGTTTAATGTATTTATTGATGTCCATAAGTACGTAAGAAAACTTAATATAAAGAAATATTTTTTGAATAAGAACTCTAACCCATCATCAGGTTTATCAGCAGTACCTATGGATAGTGGGCTTCGGAATAAATCTTTATTCAATCCCATGATGAGTACCAATCAACCACTAGAAGTTTTCAAAGGCCTTATACTAAGAGATCTTGAACACATAAAACCAAAGAGAAACGTGAATCCAAGACATATTAAAGAAGGCATAGAAGCACTAGAAGAAAGAAATGATATCGTCATCAGACCAGCCGATAAAGGAGGGGGCGTGGTCATTTTAACAAAGGACTTCTATCACACACAGATGATGGACATGCTCATGAATGGATCGACCTACAAAAAACTAAGTAAGGACCCAACCTTGCAATATGAGGAAGAGTTGAAACACCTGGTAAAATCAGGTTATCGGAACCGGGCTCTTTCAATAAAAGAACGGAAATTCCTAGTCCCTAGCAGTAGTAGGATCCCAACGATCTATACCCTGCCTAAAATACATAAGGATGTGAATTTCCCTCCGGGCAGGCCAATCGTTAATGGGATTGGATCCCTTTCATCGCGGTTGGGTCAATTCTTGGACCATTTTCTACAAAAAAGTGTGGTCCAAACTAAAGCCTATCTGAAAGATACAAAAGATCTACTTATACTTTTACAAAGTATAGATCTATCAACATTGGGGGATGAAGTTTTTTTGGTTACAGCTGATGTATCCTCCCTTTATACTGTGATTCAGCATGATGATGCACTACTAGCTCTGAATTGGGCATTATCACAAAGGGACGATTTATCCCACGATTTAAAAGTATTCTTACGTAATTCATTAGATTTTTGCCTCAGTCATAATTATTTTTGGTATGATGGTCAATTCTACCTGCAAAAAACGGGTGTTGCTATGGGGGCCAAATTTGCCCCAAGCATAGCAAACCTTTTCATGGCTGAATGGGAAGATAAGACGGTCTTTAATAACAAAAAAGATCAACTGATTGTATACAGAAGATATATCGATGACCTTTTTTTTTATTTGGGCAGGATCAACGGTTTCTTTGGAGGAGTTCTTAAAAGAACTTAATAACAATAAGTGTAATATCTCTCTAACAAGTGAGTTCAATCACGACAGTATTCACTTTTTAGATTTAAATATTTATCGTAATGGCAATAGTCTAGGAACCAAGGTTTATTTTAAACCTACTGATTCAAATAGCTTTTTGCCAACCCTAAGTGGCCATCACCCTATGTGGCTACAAAATATCCCAAAAGGTCAGTTTTCAAGAGTCAGGCGTAATTGCACTAATGATGAAGACTTCATTTCTCAGTCATGTATACTAAAAGAAAAATTTCTGGAAAAGGGATATCAAGATAAGCAATTGACGAAAGCTATCAATGAACTTTTAGTGTTACCGAGATCTGAATATCTAAAAATTAAACCAAAGTCTACTGGTAAAAATATCCATGAATGGAGTTTCCTTTCCGGTTATCACTCTCAATATAAAGAAGTGGAATCTATCTTTCTTTCACACTGGCATGTACTATTCTTGGACAAAGTATTAAGAACTGTTATTCCCACCAAACCAAGCTTTATTTACAAAAAAGCACAGAACTTTGGAGATAGGGTTGTAAAGAAAGTGTTGGACCCTCCAAAAAAAGCCCTCACTTTCTGGGATAAAGATGGATTCTTTGCATGCCGCAAATGTCGTCCCTGTAAAGTAGTAGAAAGACCCATGAGAGCTATAGAGAGCATCACCTCTACAACAAATCATGTAAATTTCCCCATTAAGGAATTTATTACATGCAATACCTCTTATGTAGTTTATATTTTAGAGTGTCCTTGCAAACTCATGTATGTAGGCCGCACAAAGAGGGAATTAAAAGTCAGGATAGCTGAACATATAGCTAATATCATACTGGGGTACAAGGACCACAACGTTTCCTTACACTTCAAACTGTTTCACGATAAGAACCCTGCAGGCCTTAAATTTTGGGGAGTTCGTCACTTGAAACCTTCCTGGAGGGGCTCTAATCGTGTAAGAGAATTGTCCAAGCTTGAAACTGAATGGATATACTCTGTGGACACTTTAGTGCCCAAAGGGTTAAACGTTGAACTAGATATCAACTGTTTCATTAGTGACCATTAGTATTACACATTATAGTAGATATACACTATTTCCCTGATTAGGTGTATATATAATTAGACAGCACCTCTCTAATGAGATGACTGATCTTTGTGTACCTATGGCATTGTCTATTTTAATTTTAATTTATATGTGTGGATTGTGTTTATTTTTATACACACTGATTTCTATACACACATATATATAAGACAATATGAGTTATCTCACACAAGTACCTACTGACTTTACAGATGTCTCATGTTGTGATTCCTAGGACATCTATGTATATGGTACCTATCAGTTTTGCCCACTCTGACTGATAATTTAACCTAGACCAAATGTATCATTTTGCTATCTCCTATTTTCTCCAGCCTTTTATTAATATTTTATTAATATATTTTATTAATATATTTTTACTAATAATCTTTTTTTTTAGATCATTTATTGATTTTTAATTATTATCCATTATGGAAATTCACTTTATTGATGAGGTGTCCTCATCATTTTCCTGTATTTCCAGGTTTGAGATATATATATATTCTCAACATGGTGTGGTTTTAGCATGTACTTTATTATTATTATAGCATGTTTTTAGCATGTACTTTATTATTTTATATTATTATAGCAATTGTTGCTAGCATGCTTTATTATGTAGTTCCAGCTGACTTTGTGGTGGAGTGTAGATCTCTATCACACATCTTCAAAGCCTTGTATTGTTTTCTTCATCCAACAGTGAAAGCGGATGGATATTTAACAGCCTAGTTAGATAACTGGACTACTTATCAAACCCATGACTAATCACTATATATTGACAGATACGTTGTAAGTAGCCAACTAATGGTTAAAACACGAGCGGCTGACTAGTGGTCAAACATGAGTGATGCCGGTGCAGTGTTTGTTGTTGTCTTTTTTCCTTAAAGACCTTTGTGGTTTATAGGGATTATGGTTACTTACTTAAACAATCGGGTATATGTTGTTTAATCAACTATCCCTATGATCAATTTGTGCAGGTCCTCTCATTATAATCACAACACTGGTGCTTCCTCGACGTCTGGATGTTGGTGACGTCCGCTACTCTTCCTGTCTCCTGACTTACCAATAGGAGCGAGTGAGCGCGGATGGATTATCCAATGACAGACGATTGAGGAGCATAAAGACGTGATGAACGCCGAGTAGCCACGCCCTCTGTTGAAGTCGGAAGTGACGAAACGCGTCAGGGCGTGGCTACGACGGCGTAACCAAGACACACAAAGAGTGCGTTCCACCATCTCACCATCGCTACCAAGAGAGGCGCCTTCCATCATCGCGATCGCGGGACAGGCGCGACCTCCAGCGTGCGGAGGAGACGGGTGAACCTCACACTTTATTCCTTTGTTCATTTACTTATAATATTATGTACGTAGATATGCTGCGGGGCGGTGTTAAATGGGTCTTTCTATAATTAATAAACAGTATTACACTATATAGTGCTTCTGTTTCCTTTATGATCCATATCACTGGAGCTTTATTATTAACCCCCGCTGCCCCGTGACTGATGTTGGAAGTCTGGACAGGATGGTTCACTGATATACAAGGCTTGTTCTGTTTGTATTTTTGGTGAGTTTGAACCCCTGAGGGGGCGTGTGCCTCACGTTTTTGGTGGAAATTGGAGACCGGTGGAGGGTATATCACCATTTTGTTCCCAAGTATTCCTCACGCCTTTCTCAAGTTCACATACTGATCTATGGACTATATCTAACACTTTATATCTATATTGGACTTTATATGCGCTGTTTATCATGTTTTAATCAACTGTATTTTATTGGTTAATTAGTGTGATACTTTGTTCTATACTTTGAATAGACAAATTTATTTGTCTTATTTTTAAATAGCTGCTGATAGTAACATATATCACCTGTTTTGTCTCAAGTGGAGTTTTATCTTGAGTTTTGTATATGTTATTATGATATTAATTTTTTTGGGTATTTATATATATATATATATTTAGTTGTTATACTGTTTATAATTATCCTTTTCTCAGTCTAAGTAATATCTGTCTCTGGCGCCGGGAAGTGCACAGTGAATTTCTTTTGCTGCCGCTCTCCTTTGACTGTTTTTTCTTTGTGCACTCTTTTTGGATACTACATTTTTCTTCCCAGGCAGACATGGACGCATTACTTTTTCTGAGCAATAGGAATTTAGATATAAATACCATTTTTACTGTAAATGAACAGACTACTGCACAAGTGAATTATACTTCAATCATGACCGCCCTGGGGAATACCCTGGAAAAACAAGTCAGAACTTGGTGGGACATCTGTACTCTTGAACAATACCAAAAAGAACGGATTATTATCAGAAGTTTGAGATGGGATGTAATGCCCCAGGACGGTCTTGATGACTCAGACTCCGCGAAGGAATGGTTAGAATTCTTTAACGGAGTAGGTTTTAAACTACAGGACCTAGTCCTTAAAAGGAAGAGGAAAAAGATGTCCATTTTGGAAGGTAAAATTAATGATTTCCAGCTGCTATTAGATCCGATTAAGGAAACGCAGCAGGTCACAGATTTTAATGTACGGATTAAGAAAAGGTTGGAGAAAATAGATAAAGAAACTCAAAAAAAGAAAATTAAGAAGTTTCATCGTGATGTAGGGGACTTTAGAACAAATTCTATTTATTTGTGGCAACAGACAAATACGTCTGCCACAAGGAATAATGAGACTAATGCAATGGATACTAATCAAGATATTCCTGTTGCTGGGTCTCAAACAGTCAATAACACCATATCTCTCCCAAGTGATAGAAGAGATCCAGGCACTCAACAAGCCTCAGCGAACCATTCAACACCTATCCGTCATGAGTCAAATCATAATAGGGGAAGACCAAAGAATGGAGGGGCCTCAAACTTTAATCAACGCCCTCCACCACCTGGGGGCTATTATAACGTACCTGTATATAATAGCTATGAGCCGTTATGGGAGGAGCACAATGCATCCAGGTATCAGTCACCCCGCCCTTTTTTAGGGAGAGGCCGGGGTTGGCAGAAAAGGGGCAGAGGGTCATCCTCCCAGAGGGGGAGACCACCCATATACCCACAGCAAACAGTACAACACAGAGACTCCCAGGCCGATCAAAGATACAGAGAAGCACAAGTGAGGGACAATTCTCACTGGGATCGAGAGAGACCTCCCCAATCAGGAGTTTGGAGAGAAGAAAGAGAGGATGTCGGGCCGGGAGAAGGATCCAACAACAGAAAAAGAAGAAGGAGGGAACACGAGTAGGCGGTATTTTTAACCTTAGTGATACGATTTTAACAACCAAAGAAACTAACATTTTGAATCTCGGTCTCAAATGTGGCCTTAACCGTCCAATAAACAAGTTTAATGTATTTATTGATGTCCATAAGTACGTAAGAAAACTTAATATAAAGAAATATTTTTTGAATAAGAACTCTAACCCATCATCAGGTTTATCAGCAGTACCTATGGATAGTGGGCTTCGGAATAAATCTTTATTCAATCCCATGATGAGTACCAATCAACCACTAGAAGTTTTCAAAGGCCTTATACTAAGAGATCTTGAACACATAAAACCAAAGAGAAACGTGAATCCAAGACATATTAAAGAAGGCATAGAAGCACTAGAAGAAAGAAATGATATCGTCATCAGACCAGCCGATAAAGGAGGGGGCGTGGTCATTTTAACAAAGGACTTCTATCACACACAGATGATGGACATGCTCATGAATGGATCGACCTACAAAAAACTAAGTAAGGACCCAACCTTGCAATATGAGGAAGAGTTGAAACACCTGGTAAAATCAGGTTATCGGAACCGGGCTCTTTCAATAAAAGAACGGAAATTCCTAGTCCCTAGCAGTAGTAGGATCCCAACGATCTATACCCTGCCTAAAATACATAAGGATGTGAATTTCCCTCCGGGCAGGCCAATCGTTAATGGGATTGGATCCCTTTCATCGCGGTTGGGTCAATTCTTGGACCATTTTCTACAAAAAAGTGTGGTCCAAACTAAAGCCTATCTGAAAGATACAAAAGATCTACTTATACTTTTACAAAGTATAGATCTATCAACATTGGGGGATGAAGTTTTTTTGGTTACAGCTGATGTATCCTCCCTTTATACTGTGATTCAGCATGATGATGCACTACTAGCTCTGAATTGGGCATTATCACAAAGGGACGATTTATCCCACGATTTAAAAGTATTCTTACGTAATTCATTAGATTTTTGCCTCAGTCATAATTATTTTTGGTATGATGGTCAATTCTACCTGCAAAAAACGGGTGTTGCTATGGGGGCCAAATTTGCCCCAAGCATAGCAAACCTTTTCATGGCTGAATGGGAAGATAAGACGGTCTTTAATAACAAAAAAGATCAACTGATTGTATACAGAAGATATATCGATGACCTTTTTTTTATTTGGGCAGGATCAACGGTTTCTTTGGAGGAGTTCTTAAAAGAACTTAATAACAATAAGTGTAATATCTCTCTAACAAGTGAGTTCAATCACGACAGTATTCACTTTTTAGATTTAAATATTTATCGTAATGGCAATAGTCTAGGAACCAAGGTTTATTTTAAACCTACTGATTCAAATAGCTTTTTGCCAACCCTAAGTGGCCATCACCCTATGTGGCTACAAAATATCCCAAAAGGTCAGTTTTCAAGAGTCAGGCGTAATTGCACTAATGATGAAGACTTCATTTCTCAGTCATGTATACTAAAAGAAAAATTTCTGGAAAAGGGATATCAAGATAAGCAATTGACGAAAGCTATCAATGAACTTTTAGTGTTACCGAGATCTGAATATCTAAAAATTAAACCAAAGTCTACTGGTAAAAATATCCATGAATGGAGTTTCCTTTCCGGTTATCACTCTCAATATAAAGAAGTGGAATCTATCTTTCTTTCACACTGGCATGTACTATTCTTGGACAAAGTATTAAGAACTGTTATTCCCACCAAACCAAGCTTTATTTACAAAAAAGCACAGAACTTTGGAGATAGGGTTGTAAAGAAAGTGTTGGACCCTCCAAAAAAAGCCCTCACTTTCTGGGATAAAGATGGATTCTTTGCATGCCGCAAATGTCGTCCCTGTAAAGTAGTAGAAAGACCCATGAGAGCTATAGAGAGCATCACCTCTACAACAAATCATGTAAATTTCCCCATTAAGGAATTTATTACATGCAATACCTCTTATGTAGTTTATATTTTAGAGTGTCCTTGCAAACTCATGTATGTAGGCCGCACAAAGAGGGAATTAAAAGTCAGGATAGCTGAACATATAGCTAATATCATACTGGGGTACAAGGACCACAACGTTTCCTTACACTTCAAACTGTTTCACGATAAGAACCCTGCAGGCCTTAAATTTTGGGGAGTTCGTCACTTGAAACCTTCCTGGAGGGGCTCTAATCGTGTAAGAGAATTGTCCAAGCTTGAAACTGAATGGATATACTCTGTGGACACTTTAGTGCCCAAAGGGTTAAACGTTGAACTAGATATCAACTGTTTCATTAGTGACCATTAGTATTACACATTATAGTAGATATACACTATTTCCCTGATTAGGTGTATATATAATTAGACAGCACCTCTCTAATGAGATGACTGATCTTTGTGTACCTATGGCATTGTCTATTTTAATTTTAATTTATATGTGTGGATTGTGTTTATTTTTATACACACTGATTTCTATACACACATATATATAAGACAATATGAGTTATCTCACACAAGTACCTACTGACTTTACAGATGTCTCATGTTGTGATTCCTAGGACATCTATGTATATGGTACCTATCAGTTTTGCCCACTCTGACTGATAATTTAACCTAGACCAAATGTATCATTTTGCTATCTCCTATTTTCTCCAGCCTTTTATTAATATTTTATTAATATATTTTATTAATATATTTTTACTAATAATCTTTTTTTTTAGATCATTTATTGATTTTTAATTATTATCCATTATGGAAATTCACTTTATTGATGAGGTGTCCTCATCATTTTCCTGTATTTCCAGGTTTGAGATATATATATATTCTCAACATGGTGTGGTTTTAGCATGTACTTTATTATTATTATAGCATGTTTTTAGCATGTACTTTATTATTTTATATTATTATAGCAATTGTTGCTAGCATGCTTTATTATGTAGTTCCAGCTGACTTTGTGGTGGAGTGTAGATCTCTATCACACATCTTCAAAGCCTTGTATTGTTTTCTTCATCCAACAGTGAAAGCGGATGGATATTTAACAGCCTAGTTAGATAACTGGACTACTTATCAAACCCATGACTAATCACTATATATTGACAGATACGTTGTAAGTAGCCAACTAATGGTTAAAACACGAGCGGCTGACTAGTGGTCAAACATGAGTGATGCCGGTGCAGTGTTTGTTGTTGTCTTTTTTCCTTAAAGACCTTTGTGGTTTATAGGGATTATGGTTACTTACTTAAACAATCGGGTATATGTTGTTTAATCAACTATCCCTATGATCAATTTGTGCAGGTCCTCTCATTATAATCACAACACTGGTGCTTCCTCGACGTCTGGATGTTGGTGACGTCCGCTACTCTTCCTGTCTCCTGACTTACCAATAGGAGCGAGTGAGCGCGGATGGATTATCCAATGACAGACGATTGAGGAGCATAAAGACGTGATGAACGCCGAGTAGCCACGCCCTCTGTTGAAGTCGGAAGTGACGAAACGCGTCAGGGCGTGGCTACGACGGCGTAACCAAGACACACAAAGAGTGCGTTCCACCATCTCACCATCGCTACCAAGAGAGGCGCCTTCCATCATCGCGATCGCGGGACAGGCGCGACCTCCAGCGTGCGGAGGAGACGGGTGAACCTCACACTTTATTCCTTTGTTCATTTACTTATAATATTATGTACGTAGATATGCTGCGGGGCGGTGTTAAATGGGTCTTTCTATAATTAATAAACAGTATTACACTATATAGTGCTTCTGTTTCCTTTATGATCCATATCACTGGAGCTTTATTATTAACCCCCGCTGCCCCGTGACTGATGTTGGAAGTCTGGACAGGATGGTTCACTGATATACAAGGCTTGTTCTGTTTGTATTTTTGGTGAGTTTGAACCCCTGAGGGGGCGTGTGCCTCACGTTTTTGGTGGAAATTGGAGACCGGTGGAGGGTATATCACCATTTTGTTCCCAAGTATTCCTCACGCCTTTCTCAAGTTCACATACTGATCTATGGACTATATCTAACACTTTATATCTATATTGGACTTTATATGCGCTGTTTATCATGTTTTAATCAACTGTATTTTATTGGTTAATTAGTGTGATACTTTGTTCTATACTTTGAATAGACAAATTTATTTGTCTTATTTTTAAATAGCTGCTGATAGTAACATATATCACCTGTTTTGTCTCAAGTGGAGTTTTATCTTGAGTTTTGTATATGTTATTATGATATTAATTTTTTTGGGTATTTATATATATATATATATTTAGTTGTTATACTGTTTATAATTATCCTTTTCTCAGTCTAAGTAATATCTGTCTCTGGCGCCGGGAAGTGCACAGTGAATTTCTTTTGCTGCCGCTCTCCTTTGACTGTTTTTTCTTTGTGCACTCTTTTTGGATACATACAAGGAGAAGACTGATCAGAGATGCAGCCAAGAGGCCCATGATCACTCTGGATGAACTGCAGAAATCTACACCTGAGGTGGGAGACTCTGTCCATAGGACAACAATCAGTTGTACACTGCACACATCTGGCCTTTATGGAAGAGTGGCAAGAAGAAAGACATTTCTTAAAGATATCCATAAAAAGTGTCGTTTAAAGTTTGCCACAAGCCACCTGGGAGACACACCAAACATGTGGAAGAAGGTGCTCTGGTCAGATGAAACCAAAATCTAACTTTTGGCAACAATGCAAAACGTTATGTTTGGCGTAAAAGCAACACAGCTCATCACCCTGAACACACCATCCCCACTGTGAAACATGGTGGTGGCAGCATCATGGTTTGGGCCTGCTTTTCTTCAGCAGGGACAGGGAAGATGGTTAAAATTAATGGGAAGATGGATGGAGCCAAATACAGGACCATTCTGGAAGAAAACCTGATGAAGTCTGCAAAAGACCTGAGACTGGGACGGAGATTTGTCTTCCAACAAGACAATGATCCAAAACATAAAGCAAAATCTACAATGTAATGGTTCACAAATAAACATATCCAGGTGTTAGAATGGCCAAGTCAAAGTCCAGACCTTAATCCAATCGAGAATCTGTGGAAAGAACTGAAAACTGCTGTTCACAAACGCTCTCCATCCAACCTCACTAAGCTCAAGCTGTTTTGCAAGGAGGAATGGGCAAAAAATTCAGTCTCTCGATGTGCAAAACTGATAGAGACATACCCCAAGCGACTTACAGCTGTATTCGCAGCAAAAGGTGGCGCTACAAAAGTATTAACTTAAGGGGGCTGAATAATTTTGCACGCCCAATTTTTCAGTTTTTTATTTGTTAAAGTTTGAAATATCCAATAAATTTCGTTCCACCTTATGATTGTGTGCCACTTGTTGATTCTTCACAAAAAATTACAGTTTTATATCCTTTTGTTTGAAGCCTGAAATGTAGCAAAAGGTCGCAAAGTTCAAGGGGGCCGAATACTTTCGCAAGGCACTGTATAAAATATTGTATTTATAAAATGGAGATGTATATAAAAAGGAAATGTGTATAAAAGGAGATATGTATAAAACTGGAAGAAATGTTTGGTAAGACAAATTACTATATTAAAAACGCCAAAGGTGAAAGGTGAATTGTCAATTAATTAAAGTTAAAATTTTATTTACGGTAAATTTAAATTAATAGTCGCTGATAAAACAGTTAATGTCAAGATCGACAGCCTGTTTGCTGGTGGGCCACGAAACCTGCGCTATCTGAGGTGCGGCTGTGGCGGGCGAGCAGAGAGATCGCCACCATCACTGCACTTCCACCCACACAGTTAGGGGTGAAACAGGCGAGCATCTGGTGGCATGTGGCAGGCAATCTGCATCTGGTGGCATGTGGCAGGCAATCTGCATCCAGTGGCAGATTCTGCATTATGATGAGTTGGTCCGCCCCCCAAAACATGAGACCAGTGGGGTTCTGGTCATGAAATAATTTAAAATTAAATGAGACCTTATGGTCTTTTAATGTTCCCCACATGTTCTACAATCCTTTGAGAGCCCTTTTGGTGCCACCTACATATAGTAGTTTACATGGGCATTCCAATATGTATACCACGTAAGAGGTATTCCAAATAAAAAACAGGTCATTGATATATCTTTGATAAAGAATCAAATTATCTCTTTTTGTACAGAAGATGGTCTTATCTTCCCACTTGGCCATAAAAAGATTAGCTATGCTTGGAGAAAATTTTGCTCCCATTGCCACGCCCTTCTTCTGTGAGTAAAAAGAACCATTGTACCAAAAATAATTGTGTCCCAAACAAAAATCGAAGAAATCGCGAAGAAAAACCTTCTAAACGTGAGTAATATCTTCCCTCTTTATTAATGCCCAGTTTAAGGCCAAGACGGCATCATTGTGTTGAATTATCGTGTATAGTGACGCTACGTCCACAGTGACCAGAAAAACTTCTTCTTTCCCAGATCGATCTATATCCTGTAACAATAAGAGAAGATCTTTTTTATCCTTTAGATACACTTTTGTTTGCGTGACACTCTTCTGGAGATAATGGTATTGGCCCATACGGGATGTAACAGAGCCAATGCCATTCACTATAGGCCTTGCCGGGGGGAGGTTGAGGTCTTTATGAATTTTAGGTAAGGTGTAAATAGTGGGTATCCTGCTGCCGCTTGGCGTTAGGTATTTACTTTCTTTCATAGAAAGAGCGTTTGTTCGATATCCCATTTCGACTGATTTCAAATTTTCCTCATATTGTGAGGTCAGGTCTTTTTCCAGCTTCATACATACATACCCTCTTCATCCATTAGCATATTCACCAACTGGTCATGGTAAAATTATTTTGTTAGAATTACCACTCCACCTTCTTTATCTGCTGGCCTCACCACAATATCCTTCCTTTTCTCCAATAATTCAATACCTTCTTTTATATGTCGTGGATTGACTTTTTTCTTAGAATTAACATGCTCCAAGTCACGTAACACCAATCCCTTGAAAACGGGCTGATTTGTTCCTACTAAAAGATTAAATATGGATTTGAGTTTTTATCCAGAAAGTATTTCTTCATATTTAGTTTCCTCGTATATTTGTGCACGTCAATAAACACATAGGGCCAGATTCAGGTAGCCCGGTTTAAAATTACGCAGGCGTAACGTAGCTCTGATACGCTACGCCGCCGTAAATTAGCGAGGCAAATGCTGTATTTTCCAAGCTAAGTTACGGCGGTGTAGCGTAAATGGGCCGGCGTAAGCCCGGGTAATTCAAATGTGAATGAGGTGGGTGTGTTTTATGGCAATGTGTTGTGACCCCAGAGATAAGCCGTGTAACTTCTTACTGACTCTGGCCCATAAAATGTATTTATTGGGCGATGTAAACCACATTTCAATCCCAAATGTAAGATAATAGTTCCTTTATCGGTTAAAATCACATTGCTTATATAAAAAATTCAGCCTAGTCGTACTCCTCGTATTCCTTCCTTCTTTTTTTGCCCAGCCCTGCAGCCTCTAGTTCTTCTCTCCTTGGACCTGGCTGTTGTGTTCTCTCCTGTTCCCAATGTGGTGGATCCCTCCACTGCGGGTCTCTCTGGGTCGGTCCCTGTTGTTGTCCCCTGTGTTGAGATGCCTGTTGCGGGTACGATAAGGGTCTTCCTCTGTAAGTATTTGAACCTCTGCCCCTCTTCTGTCATCCCCTGCCTCTTCCTAAAAATGGCCGCAGTGATTGGTATAATTGTCTATTTTCATCTTCCCATAATGGTTCATATCTGTTATGGACCGGTGGATTAAATAATTTTCAATAGGTGGAGATCAATGATGGTGGTTCGATGGTCCCGAATTTCTTGATCTGCCCCTTGCATAATTTGTATCACTCCTAATAGGTGTGGAGTGGTTATTAGGGGCATGTTGTGGACCAGGATCCCTCCTGTCAGCTAGTGGTAATATTTGATTACTCGGTGGCTGGGATCTTCCGGTATTGACTTCTTGTTGAATATCCAGAGTAGTCCCCTCATTATCTCTCACATCATGGGGTTTAATTGCTGCCACAGTTAGATAGAATTGGACCGAAAATCCCCTAGATCTCTGTGGAATTTTTTTGTTTCTTTTTTTGTGTTTCCTTATCCACTTTTTCTAGTTTCTTTTTAATGCAACTATTAAAATCTATCACTTGTTGGGTATCCTTAAAAACAAGCTTTTGCAGCTTGTTTAGGAGAGAAAAAGTAGAGGCTGCAGAGCTCCAAAACGAAGGTCCAAATAAAGAAGGAATGAGTACGACTAGGTGGAATTTTTTATTCAAGCAACGTGATTTTAACCGATAAAGGAAACTAATATCTTACATTTGGGATTGAAATGTGGTTTACATCGCCCAATAAATACATTTTATGTGTTTATTGACGTGTACAAATATATGAGGAAACTAAATATCAACAAATACTTTCTGAATAAAAACTCAAATGCAGTGACAAGCACATCATCTGTGCCCATGGATAGTGGATAACAGATAACAGATCTTTATTTAATCCTTTAGTAGGAACAAATCAGCCCTTAGACGTTTTCAAGGGATTGGTGTTACGTGACTTGGAGCATATTAAACCTAAGAAAAATGTCAATCCACGACATATAAAAGAAGGTATTGAATTATTGGAGAAAGAGAAGGATATTGTGGTGAGGCCGGCAGATAAAGGAGGTGGTCTTGGATCCACCGAGCAGACCTCCATCTTTCTGGGACAAGGATGGGTTTTATGCCTGTAGGAAGTGTTGCCCATGTAGGAAAGTGGACAGACCTCTAAGGCCGCGTACACACGATCAGTCCAAACTGATGAAAACGGACTGAAGTTCATTTTCATCGGTTCACAGACTGATGGTTTGATGGTCTGATGTGCGTACACACCGTCAGTTCAAAAACCGATCGTGTCAGACCGCGGTGACGTAAAAAACACAACAACGTGCTGAAAAAAAATAAGTTCAATGCTTCCAAGCATGCGTCGACTTGATTCTGAGCAGGTTTGGACCGATGGTCAGGTGTCCTTCAGTCCGATTTTAAAGCAAGTTTTAAAACTGAAGGACAAAAGCCTGATGGGCCATACGCACGGTCGGTTTGGACCGATGAAACTGAACTTCAGTCCGTTTTCATCGGTTTGGACCGATCGTGTGTACATGGCCTAAGAGCTCCCTATAAAAGACTTTATAACCTGCAACGCCTCTTATATGGTATACATATTGGAATGCCCATGTAAACTACTATATGTAGGTCGCACCAAAAAGGGCACTCAAAGTAAGGATAGCAGAACATGTGGCGAACATGTGGCGAACATGAAGATCGGTTTTAAAGACCTGAATGTCGATCTTGACATTAACTGTTTTATCAGCAACTATTAAATTAATAGTCGCTGATAAAACAGTTAATGTCAAGATCGACATTAAGGTCTTTAAAACCGATCTTCATGTTCGGTATGATTATGTCTGGAATTTTGTACCAAAAAAAATCCCGGTGAGAGCCAGGAAGGAGAAAGGCAGGATGTTTTTTTTCATGGGGCCCCCCCCCTAACCAGGGCCAATTCAAGGCCAAAAAAGAACTCGAACAGAAGGTGGGGAAATGGAAAGACTAGAATAGACAGAAGGGTGGTTTGCTCTTTTCCAGACCCGAAAACGCCAGCAAACAGTCCAAGTTACATAGTAGGTGAGGTTGAAAGTCACAACCTATGTGTGTGATTATATGTCAGTATTACCTTGTATATCCCTGTATGTTGCGGTCGTTTGGGTGCTTATCTAATAGTTTCTTGAGTTTCTTGAGCTTATCGATGCCCCCCTATCAGACCACCGCCTGTGGAAGGGAATTCAGAATTCTTGCTGTTTTTTTTTTTTTTTCACAATGTGGAGTATACGTTTTTCTATCATCTGTGCCCAGTCTTGCAGACACAGTTAATCCAGATCTGAGAAATCCTCTTTTAATATTCAGTGAAAATTAACAGAATTCGAGATAAAAACTTGCCTAAATAAAAAGTCTTGCTTTGAGTGACAGGTTATTTACATATCTAGCTTGGACATGTTTATCATATGTTATGTTATGTTATGTTTATCATAACATGAGGTGATTCACAGTATAAAAAGTGAGAAATCCACCCCTTCCCCACATAACACATCCTGGTAATATACAAAGAACTTTGGATCACCTCATGTTATGATAAACATAACATAACATATGATAAACATTTCCAAGCTAGATATGTAAATAACCTGTCACCCAAAGCAAGAAGAGAGAAACGGACTTTATAATTTGGCAAGTTTTTATCTGGAATTCTGTTAATTTTCACTGAACATTAAAAGAGGATTACTCAGCGCTGGATTAACTCTGTGTGGCAAGATTGGGCACAGATAATAGGAAATTTTATACTCTACATTGTGACATCAAAAAAAAAATGTTTTGGGTTTACATCCACTTTAATAGCTTCCTTTACCTTAATGCAGTGCTGTTTTCAAGTCCTCATTGTTCATTTTTGCTCTCAATTCTTCTCTGATCTCCACACTGCCTGGTTGTCTGTTTCCTGATAACCACAGTACTGGGAGCTTTCTCTCTGTGGTCACTAATCAAGGAGGTGTGATTACTGTGTGTCTAAAACCCCTCAGCACCAATCAGTTTAGTTTTCCAAACCATCACTGCCCTGTATTGGCTCTGTGGCTCTGTACATCACAGAAGCAGGAAACAACATGCAAAAACGAAACTAGAAACTGTAGGTACATTATATGATTGTTTTTTATCTATTTTAATCGTTTTTAAAAGGAATCAGTTAACTATTATGTCTCTATACCCTGTAAACAGTCAATTCAGCAAAAAAATGTTTTTTATCTGCAACTCCTTTAAGGACCTTGCCTGTTTTTCAGATTTGGTGTTTACAAGATTAAAACTGTTTTTTTTTTTTTTTGCTAGAAAATTACTTAAAACTCCAAACATTATATATATTTTTTTCTAACACCCTAGAGAATAAAATGGCGGTCATTGCAATACTTTTTGTCACACCGTATTTGCACAGCGGTCTCACAAGCGCACTTTTTTTGGAAATTCACATTTTTAAATAAAAAAATAATACAACAGTAAAGTTAGCCCAATTTTTTTATATTGTGAACGATAATGTTTTGCAGAGTAAAATGATACCCAACATGTCACGCTTCCCGCTTGTGGAATGGCGTCAAACTTTTACCCTTAAAAATCTCCATAGGCAACGTTTGAAAAATTCTATAGGTTGCAGAATTATTGCTCTAACGATCGTGGTGATACCTCACTTGTGTGGTTTGAACACCGTTTTCATATGCAGGCGCTACTCACGTAAGCGTTCGGTTTATGCGAGCAAGCTCGTCGGGATGGGGCGATTTCATTTTTTTTATTATTATTATTTATTTATTTTCATTTTATTAGTTTAAAAAAAAAAATGGGTCACTTTTTTTTCTATTACAAGGAATGTAAACATCCCTTGTAATAGAAAAAAAGCATGACAGGTCCTCTTAAATATGAGATCTGGGGTCAAAAAGACCTCAGAACTCATATTTAGACTAAAATGCAAAAAAAAATTAAATAAAATTTGTCATTTGAAAAAATGACAACAAGAAAATATGCCTTTAAGAAGCATGGGCCCTCACTCATATCCCAGCCGAGCAGGAGACAGGACCCGATCGGCTCCGCTGCTGCAGACGGCTCCGGTAAGCGGCGGAGGGCACAGGAGAGCGGTAGGAGGGGGGTCCATCTCCCGCCGCCAAAAAGGGTGATCTTGTGACGACTCCCCCGCGGAGACCACCGTTATCGTTTAGAGGACCGCTCACTGAAAAGATGGGTATCTCGGTTGTGTCAGCGGCTGCTGCCGTTACTGAGATATCCATCTTTAAAAATACAGACGTTTATGTACATGAGCGGGTCCTTAAGTGGTTAATTATGCGTTAACATGATGTTAGCCGCATTAACATTGTACTAGCCTGTGACCGTGACACTGAATACACTGTTTGCCATCACCACCCAAATTTAATAATACATGTAATAGTCTATATATGCTATCAGCAGGCAAACTCTCAGATTCTGATGGTCACTATTATGGCTGTGTTTTCGGCCTTCTCTTGGCCATCTATGTGCTATTTTTGTGCCGTACTGTATTTTGTATGCCGATTGTTCACATTCCCTTGTCTAGATGTGAATCTCTGCTAGTCTGATTTACGCTCTGAGATTCACCAATCAGAGTGGACGGATGACGTTGATCCATCCAATAGACGGAGAGGAGGGGGGTTATAATCTGCATACTTGCGCCATGTAGCCACGACCTCTGTTGAAGTCGATAAGTGACGAAACCGGTCATGGCGTGGCTATAATGGCGTGACTGTAACCGGAAGTGACGAATGTCCACACCAGGAAGGAACACTCCAATGCCACGTATAGCAACATGGGCGCTTCTTTGGACCAGATGTTAGCGATGAATACATTCCTAACAATATGTGCATTACCAGTTGAATAATTGTATGTGCATTTAAAGCAGGGGATCATTGCTTTGGGGGTTATTTTTTACTCATTAAGATGGGATTACACTATTTAGTGCTTCAGTGTTTTATATGAATCAATACGGATTTTAACCCATGCTGTCTCCACTGCTGGTGACAGATGTTTATGTTAGAGTGAGAGAGCTTCTCATTACATAAGGCCCACACTATTCATCTTTCTGGTGAATTTGTACCCCGGTGGGGGAGAGTGCCTCACTTGTGGTGAAGATTGGGAGCAGGTGTAGGATGCATCACTGATCGAATTACTAGAAGAACTCATCACTTTAGAACTTATTGTTGCAACGTCACCATTCAAATGCTTTATGTGTAGTTGGACATTTATCCAATTTTAGCACTGTTTTATCACTTGGACTATTTTTTGTTCCAGGATTTGATATTTTTGTTGCAATGCAAATATATTGGGCGTAGGGTATACTCCTAATTAGAGCTTGTGGATTTGCACTTGCCGCATGCAACAGCCTGTTGTTTTTCTAAACAAGTCAGTTGCAAAAGAGTTGTCCTTGGCTTTGAAAATTGTAAGGTCAAGAAAAGTAGTTTGATGTTTCTCACAGCTAAATGTAAATTTCAAATTGAATTGGTTTTGGTTGAGTAATTGTATAAATGTATCCAATGATTCCCTGGTGTCTGTCCATACAATAAAGACATCATCTAAATAGCGCATCCAACATAGGATGTGGTTGGTGTAGTCAGACAGGAGCTCACTGGCAAACAAGTTCCTCTCCCACACCCCCCCCCCCCAGATACAGGTTGGTGTAGGCAGGTGCACAGCAGGTGCCCATATGCACCCCCTGTATCTGGAAGGCAGTGGGAGTCTTAATTATTTACTTCAATTATTTTATATGGTCTATCTGTGTGCCTATAACGTCCACTTTTATTAGTTTCAATTCTTTCCTTACATATATTGTCGCAATGTTGGCACACTACTATCTGTTTATCCACAGAGTCACCCTGTGAGGATACACTTTAAAATGATATATTCTTCTAAAATTAAGTACAAGCAGTTACTGTTAAGGAAGAATCCCCTGGCCTGAGTTACTTGGGAGAGTGGAATCAAGTGTGTGACTAACAAGTGAATCCATAGCATAAGAACTGAGAACTGAGTAATGCTAGAGTACCTGTCTAAATTAACCATCTGGGTTAGACAATGAGTGTGTAATACAGGTTAATCCTTGTGGTCATGAAATAGATTTTGAATTATAGTTAACCCTCTGGGCAGGGTAGGACTTAGGGTGGTGGGGGCCCCCTAGGCTTGAGTGTTGATTGAAGGGGCCCCTGGATCCGAGAAGCGGGACCGATCTAAGTTGTTTTGAGCGGGGGGGGGGGTTCGATCGAAGTTGTTGGTGGGGGGCGATAGTTGAGCGGGGGGGGGGGCTGTGTCAGGAGTACAGTAGCTGAGCGTGGGGGTGTTGATCGTAGTTGTTGTTTACCTCTTCATCCCCCCTCCCGTGCTGCATGGCTTTTTCTGCTTCCTCCTCCTGGGGGCCCCTATTGGGTGGGGCTCATGGGCTTGAGCCCAGTCAAGCCCAATGGTAAGTCCGGCCCTGCCTCTGGGTTATGAAGCATATTGTGTCAAGAAGAAAGAGCAACCAGTTTGGGTGTGAAGCTTTGAAGGCCAGTGGTGGAGATTCTATAAGTAGAGGCGGCTGGCTATGTGGTTGGGTCCCTATTATAAAGCCGCTTGTTATAGAGTATATGATCAACTGTAACTCCATGTTGTCTTTTGTCTTCCATATTATAGTTCTTTTAAGTGTTGAACTTTAAATGACCTCTGCTTCATGACAAGTATTGTACATAGGTGTTTTTGAAAATGTATTAAGATAGTTCATTGTAAGTTCACTAATTAGACCAGGAACATTCTGACAATAGTTGAAATGTATATAAATTAGGGCTGTGCAAATTAACTTTTAATTGATCGATTAATCTTTAATTTTTTTTGATCGATCAAAATCTTTTTGATCGATTAAAATTCTTTTGATTGGAACTCATCTCTCCGCCGGCTTCTGGGCCTTCAGGGAGTTCCGTAGGAGATCCAGTAACGTCACGGACACCGGCTGGGCTTGCCGTGTCCATCTGAAGGGCTCCTTTGCTGTGCCTTCATATCTGCATGCCGGCGGGACCTTACTATCTGCCACACTCAAGGGCTGTTACACTTCCCTCTATCACTTCCCTCTATCACCCTGGGATTCTACAACCATCCACTGGGAGTTGTGATAGTTCCCTTCACGGGACATCTACATGCCGACGGACTGATGTTAACCTCTCCTCATCTGGATTCAGCAGTGGTATCGTTGTACACATTTTTATACCAGTATCATACTTAGCTACAGGTTTTTATGACTGCTTTTGGTACCGTTTGGTATTATTCGCACCATTTTTACAGTTTATGCAGCTACATCGATTTTATCTTCAGTGCAATATTTATTTTGTTACCTACTTGAAGACTATAAAAATGTTAATGCTATTCCCATCGAGCGCTGCCTTTGTGTGTTTTTTGTATCCTACTATCCATTTTTCCAGTTGTTGGTAGCTGCAATGGGAATTTGTATGTGTGTTGTAATTAATCGAAATTAGTTGATTAATCGATAAAAAAAAAAACGATTAATCGAACACAAAAATTTTGATCAGTAACACCCCTAATATAAATCTCAGAGATAACATTAGAGTATTCAAGGACAAGTGATAAACTTCCTATAACAGGTGGTTTAAAATAATTATGTGGAATATGGGAAAGTTATGTACGGACCATTAATTAAGTTTGACAGAGTGAATAATGTTGTCTTATCTGGGTTTATAAGCACCTGCCGAAACTAGTGAGATAATGAATCTCTGTAGAAACCAGCTTGACCCTTAGAAACCTAGGAGTAAGTCTACCCCTCTCCTCTCATTTTCTACTTTTATAAGCTGTAGCCCTTAATAAAGTTTTCAGACTTGCTTTGCACATTGCCTGCTGTGTGTGTGTCATTGAGGTCTCCAGAATTCTGATTGTTGTTGTTGTTGTGGATTTACCAGGATAAGAGTGTGGTCAGCTGTCCAGTAATCTATCCTTTTAAACCGCTGTGGTATGGAATTATTCTGGGAACCTTGATGTACAAGACCCCGTAACTAAGTGCAGTGGCTCTACTCCTTGCTGGGCAACAGTAAGTGTACTGTAAGTGTCGTGAAAAACTGGAATTACTCTGTAGTCAATCCTGGGTCAGGAGTCACTGGTGGAATAGAAGAAGCATCCTTTCTATGTGTAGGAGCTCTGAAGTATGGTGTTGTTAAATCACACAAAACTGGTGTAAGAGTAGACCAGGGCCAGATTAACATTGGGGCTATTTGAGCTGCAGCTTCAGGTGCTTTACCTTAAGATAGGCCTGATAGCCGAAGATCTACGCCACCACTGGGGCTCCTAGGACCTATGGTTCCAGAGATATGGAGCTCCTTGCGCAGCCTGTCAGAAGCTACATACAGAGCAGTCAGTTTAAATACAAGCTGGCACACTTTTTGCAGCAGACTGAGAGGATGAGCTCACAGTGCCTCTCCTCATTTCTTGTCAGAGGCACTGAGCTTAATGGACAGCTTGGAGTCTTGGACCCAGTGGCGGCTGGTGCTCAAAATTTTTGGGGGGGCGCAAACGAAAAAAAAAATATTGCAGCCTCACTGTGCCCATCACATGCAGCCACTGTGCCATGCCACCAAATGTAGCCACTGTGCCATGCCACCAAATGCAGCCACTGTGCCATCAATTGTCACCACTGTGCCATGCCATCAAATGCAGCCACTGTGCCATCAATTGTCACCACTGTGCCATGCCATCAAATGCAGCTACTGTGCCCATCAATTGTCACCAATGTGCCATGCCATCATATGCAGTCACTGTGCCATCAATTGTCACCAATGTGCTATGCCATCATTTGCAGTCACTGTGCCATCAATTGTCACCACTTGTGTCACTAATTGTGCCATGCCATCAAACGCCACCACTGTGCCATCAATTGTCACCAATGTGCCATGCCATCAAAAGCAGCTACTGTGCCCATCAATTGTCACCACTGTGCCATGCCATCAAATGCAGTCACTGTGCAATCAATTGTCACCACTGTGCCATGCCATCAAACGCCACCACTGTGCCATCAATTGTCACCACTGTGCCATGCCATCAAACGCAGTCACTGTGCCATCAATTGTCACCTCTCTGCATTGCCATCATATGCAGTCACTGTGCCATCAATTGTCACCTCTCTGCCATGCCATCATATTCAGTCACTGTGCCATCAATTGTCACCACTGTGCCCCATGCCACTGTGCTCATTGTCGCCTCTGTGCCCCATGATGCCACTGTGCCCCATGCTTCTACTGTGCCCCATGCTGCCACTGTCCCCAATGCTGCCACTGTGCCCCATGCTGCCACTGTGCCCCATGCTGCCCCATTCCCTGTAAAAAAATCACTTACCTGACGCTTCCATGTCCTCCCTCGATGTCTTCTGCCGCCCTGGAGAAGCTTCAGCCAATCAGGTTCCTGAAAACCAGAATCCGGGAACCTGATTGGCTGAAACGGCTGTCAGTCTAATGCAAGGACCGCAGATTGCCTGCGCTCCGAGCATAGACTTCCGAGAGCCGGAAGGCGGGACTGGAAAAGCCTATCAGAGCCACTGGCTTTGATAGGCAGTTCCCCTCAGCCAACCAGCTGTCGCTATTCGGGTAACCGGCGTCCCATGTCCGGTTATACGAATAGACCAGGCAGCTGGCAACAGTAACACACGTCCAATGCATAGCATTGAACATGTGTTACTTGCGAGAGGGGGTGGCGCTGCAGCGCCCTCTATAGACGGCCGCCAGAACTTCGGCTAAAATGTCAAAATGACATTTTAGCCGAATAAAAGTTCTTAAAGGGCCCGTTTTATTTTTTTTTAATTCTTTTTTTTTTTTGTGACTGCGGGAGGGGGGGCGGCGCCCGTGCGCCCATATGGGCGGGCCGCCACTGCTTGGACCAATGGTACCATTGTAACCAGTACCATTGGCCCCAGCTGTCCAATAAAAAACACATGCTCCCTTCCATCGCAGCCCTCTTAATTAATAGGAAATCCATGTGTTTATGGGTATAAGGTTTACCCACAATGCCATGTTTTTCTAACACTGTTAAGAGGGAGAATGAGAATCTTCTGCTACTGAAAAGGTTCTGTTTTAATCAAGCTTAAAATCATATATTATTATGCTATATGTTATAACATAATAGTTTATTATTTATCTATTTACTGTGAATTTGCTGGTTGGAAGTTATAACTTCAAACTTCAGTAATTTGTCCGAGTACAGTTTTTTAATTTATGGTAAATTACCTTAAACACAATATATAATAATTATTTGTATATTACTTACTTATGGTAATTAACCCCTTGCCACCCAGGCCAATTCTGACACTTCTCTCCTACATGTAGAAATCATATTTTTTTTGCTACAAAATTGTTCAGAACCCTCAAACATTTTATATATATATATATATATATATATTGTTTTAGCAGAGGCCCTAAGGAATAAAATGGTGGTCTTTACAATTTTTTATGTTACATATTTGTGTAGAAATTTTTGAAACATGTCTATAGCAATACACACCAAACTAAGCATGTGTAGCTTGCCCCCAAGGCTCTGCTCTGCTAGGAGATGGTTTGGGGACTGTGGAAGAAGGTGAGGAACAGAGAAGACCATGTAGAGGATTAACCCCTTAGGTTCCATAGTGAGTATAACAATGCTTTATTGCATATACAGACTGATTTTACTGTTGTGGGTTGTGAAAACATTTGGGGTTAAAAGAATATACATATAGGCCTTTATATTACGCATATTATATATTTTTCATATTTTCCATATTCATATATATTTGGCAGAAAATAAACCATTTTGTGTCATCTTCATCGTCAGGAGTTAATGACAGGCCTGAACCCACGCTGGAACTATATTCACGTTTGTACATATGTTGAAACACCTTTAAGAAGTTATGCATTGTGGGATTGCGAGTGCTAGGAGATATGGACTCCATACACTCTCCTGAGAGAACAGACTACATTTCCCACAATACACTGCCCTGATGAACCATGTGACTTGTGGGACAGACTTGTGGGAGAGGCTACTTAAGAAGAGGGAGGGGAGCTTTCTCTCTCTCTCGGGGACCAGCCATTCTCCTTTGCGGAGCTGCTGACAGGGACAGCCGTGCTGCTAGGCCCAGAAGCCTGGGCCTAAATTTCCTGAGAGGCCAGCCATCCAGACGGAAGCAAGACTACTGCATCCAGCCTGTGTATCCGGAGATCGGAGAGGAAGACCAGCTGAACATCGAAACAGTGGAATACCTCGTCCGAGATCACCGACACGCTTTCTGAGAGGAATACAGGCGGATCGGCCTGTCGGGTGAGAGGGCACACGCTCAGCTTTAGTTCTCCCTTTGGACAGACACTTTAGTGCCATCTCTTAGGCCTCCCGCCCCTGTTTGGCCTTCAGCCTGAACTTGTACCTTTCTCCACTGTCTATAGTGGTTATACGGATGTAACTGAGCTGGCTAGCGATCAGCTCACCAACGTTTGAGGTTGACCATACTGTTGGAATTAACTTCCCCTTATGTCCTATTACTTGTGGATTATAACGTGCACCATTCGGCCGCAACGTGACTTTAGCTGTTCTGCCGAACTACCCGCTAGAGGGCGCTCGCGAGCATAGACTGCCTGTTTAGTTTAACTGAATGGTACCATTCTTTAGTATTAGATTCCTGTGTTAATGCTATTTACTGGTTTCAGCAAGGACTCTTGCAGTATTATTGTATGTTATTGTATAACAAGTTATTGACTCACCATTTAAATCCATATCTACTCTCTTTAGTCTACCTCAAGTAAACCCATTCTTTTTTTGGTTTACATATACAACTTGTGTGAAGTGTGTTTTTCTCATCTGAGGGACCGCCCAGGAGCAGGTAATATTGTCATTCCACTGTTATTTCATGCTATACACCTGCTATTGTGACCCCAGTCAACAGAGGACATAATACACTCACTGGGCTTCTGATGTGTCACGGGAGGGTTCGAGCAAGTTAATAGGGGTGTGTTAAGTCAAAAGAGAGTAGATCCCAAAACAATCCAGCGGCTCTTTCGGGGTAGCGCTACATGTCTTAGGTTGAATCACGGTTCAAAGCCTGTGAATAAGGCCTTGTTACCAGAATGATTTTATGTCTTACAGGGAGGTTTTATTAAGCCTTGTATGTCCCATCTCTAGGCCATATATCTTTTAGGTTTGACACTTATAAGATAAGAGAATGGTAAGGAGCCATGGTTTCATATGAACTCACAGGAATTGTTCTTTGCATGAACGAAATTGTGGGGGGGCTCATCCACCAATAAGCTATCGTATTATATATCTTAAATAGTAATGTTTCTTTCATAATGGTAATAATGTAAATGTATTAGTTATTATAACTTGTTAAGTACATATATATTACTATGCTTACAAATGTGAGTTTCTAGCTGTATTGACATTGAGAACCTTTATTTAAGAAGTAAAGTGTTTTGCTTAGAAGAACTTTTCAAAGGATCTCACTTTCCTAGGAATTCAACTAATGGTCTAAGCTAATGGTATGTAAACATTCCCAGTCTACAAATTTACTAGAAGAGCCACAATGTCTGACAATTGTTTGACATATAAGACAATTTATGGTGTTCCACCAAGTTTATGTCAAAGTGGGTCATAAATTATGAAAAACCCTGGATTACCCTAGCATTAGGAATTATTCCTTATACACCACCATCCCTACAGGTTAAAAGTGGCATTACTCAAAATGGTCTTATCCTTCGTTGCTATGGCAGCCTACCTAACATAGCATCATTTGACATCGTCAATGACGTAGTAATGTGAGATACAGTACACACCCACTTGTGGGGGGTGTTAAAAAGTAGTTGTAGAGGACACGAGGAGATGAATCTTGGAGGGTCGCTGATGGAAGATCGGTCACTCTATCTCTGAGCATCTCTGAGGGTCTCTGGAGGGCTCGATCTATGGAAGGAAGCCGACTGTGAAAAGATGTCTGAGGAACTTTCTCTCTGAAAGGATCTCTGAAGGAAGCTGGAAGGAGCGCAAAGATGTAGGGGGTTGAAAAAAGTCCCTTGTGGGACTTTGCTTCTCAAACAGAAAGAACTCTTAAATACTGGTAATGTATAATTTTGTTTATTTAGCTTTGGGTAATTGAATGTTTTTACATACACATAACTAAAACCATTTAAATATATTGGGCAAAATAATTTGCGAGTTATATTATTTTTAACTGCAGTATGAAATAATTATATTCCAAATATTAGGAGACATACACAAATTATGTTTGTCTTTAAAAAGCTAAATGCCAACAGTTTTTTTTTTACAAGTTACCAATGTAATGGATATGCAATAAAGTCTGGCAGCTTACCTGTTTCCAGGTGTTCATTAGAGGCCTGACTCTTTTCCTGGCTGTCTTTTATCACCTTCCTTCCTGTATGGCTCCACCCCAGGCCATCACAGGAAGCCTATATTAACTGTTGCACTGCAGGTCTGCTTGGCTGTTCAACCGTGTTGTTAGCTTAGTTCCTGTCTGCAGTGTGCTACGTTTACCTTCCTGTATACCGTTTTTGGCTCGTCCCTGACTTCTCCTGTTTGCCTGTGACCCTGACTTTTTGCCTGTCCCTCGGTTACCCTTGTCTGCCTGTTGCCCCGACCTTGGGTTACCCATCACTTTCGCTTGTCCTGCTTGCTGCTTCCCCTCTCTCCCTACAGAGCGTGACCTAGGGAATCCCAGGGGTCGCGACCTGGGTCGAGCTGTGGCGAAGGCCATCCTTACCACTAGAGGCTCTGATGAACACAAAGCCGGGTCTTAGACTCTGCGCACTAGGGAATCTTGGATTTACGCTTCCTCTCTGATAGCAGCAGTCGGCTATAGGATTCACTACCCTGTGGTGCATCCCTGACCCCATCGGGGTGCACTTGTCATCTGGCCTCAGGTGACCTGACAACCAGGTTTTAAATATACCAGGAAGATTTAAGTAAGAAGATATTTCTCATATAATGAATGTAAATATTATCTGAACATTTAACCATCATATATCTCTGATTGTAGAAGTACATTAATTTGTATTATCACGAATTGTACCTGATTTTAATTTTGCACTATATCTTTAGTAAATAAATATATATGTTTTAAATATTCATTTGTGTTACTTGTTCAAATAGCATGGATAAAAAAACTTTGGATTTGTTATTTTGATATTGTAGGAAATTGTAACTCTCCCAAAGCACAGATGGCATATAAACATTTTGACAGTATATGTAGGCACTATGCCGAGATGCGTCAATGGTTCTGACAAGGTTTAGTGACACTTTAAGGTGCGAATACAGACATTGCATGTGATTCGCATCCGCACTGCGGGGCCGATCGCACGCAATGTCTGTGCAATGCGAGTTCTGCCATACAGTTGTATGGCTGAAATTGCAATGGATTCGCACAAAAAAGGTGCAGGGTCTTTTTTCCCCCACAGTGATGTCGGATCGCATGTGCGAGTTCACATTTCGTACTGCGATCTGTGAACCGATTCACTGTTACTACTTGCCTGCTCTGACCTCATCTTCCTATGCACCAGACATTGCTGGATAATGATTAGATTACTGGGTAATTCCCTAGGAAGGGAACCTCTGCTCTCAGAGGCCCTGTCCTGGCTATTATCAAACCCACTCTTCCACTTAGCAAAGGTGTTGGTTCTCTTATTTACCTACAGGTTTAACACAATATCCTGTTTGGGGAGGGTAATTTCTTATAACCCCCCCCCCCCCAAATGGAGGGCTATACTTATATATATATATATATATATATATATATATATATGTCTCTGAGAATATCGTTAACTGTCAAGGAAATTCCACTATACGCTACACGTAATCCATGTCAGGCCCTTTGTAAACAGACATAGTCACTGTCCTCACATCCTTAGCTCCACAGCTCGACCAACTGACTTGCCAATCCACAGAGCAATCTTTATTCATATAACAATAGAGCTTGGTTGCTTCACAAATCAGCCAATCAAGTAGACAAGTAGGAGGAGTTATACAACAACCAATGAACAATGACTAGGGGAGTCTTATGGTCGTGTCTGAGCAGGGGAAGTGTATATGAGTTTCCCTGTATCTGTAAGCCATCATCTTCAGCTAGACAAAAGAAGCCGCATGGCTGGTCTTGAAATCATGGACACTCTCCCTGACCATTACAATTCAAAGACTTCCGTTTTCACCGTTGGCGTGAATCCTTATTCTGCATTGTTCAGAGAACAAGGCATACCCAGATTATTCTATCATAGCTGAGGATGGGAGATTATCTGCAGGAACACGCCAGAAGGAATAGAAACAAAAACAATATAAGTATATATCCCTACTTCCTTCAACTATGATCCGCTGAAAAATAAAAATTCCCAAATATTCCCAGACCCTTAACCACTTTAGACCCGGACCAATATGCAGGTAAAGGTCATGCAACGTGGCTCCCAAACAAAATTGACGTCCTTTTTTCCCCACAAATAGAACTTTATTTTGGTGGTATTTGATCACCTCTGCGGTTTTTATTTTTTGCGCTATAAACAAAAATAGAGCGACAATTTAATTATTTTTTTTTAAACTTTTTGCTATACTAAATATCCCCCAAAAAAAATTTTTTCCTCAGTTTAGGCCAATACGTATTCTTCTACATGTTTTTGGTAAAAAAAAAATCGCAAAAAGCATTTATTGATTTGTTTGCGCAAAATTTATAGCGTTTACAAAATGGGGCATAGTTTTATGGCATTTTTATTAAAAAACATTTTTTACTGGCGGTGATCAGCGTTTTTTTTCGTGACTGCGACATTATGGCAGACACATCGGACACTTTTGAGACATTTTTGGGGCCATTTTAATTTTCACAGCGAAAAGTGAGTGCTATAAAAATGCACTGATTACTGTGAAAATGACAGTGGCAGTGAAGAAATTAACCAGGAGGGGGCGCTGTAGGGGTTAACTGTGTTCTGAGGGAGTGTTCTTACTGTGGGGGGGCATGGCTGTGCATGTGATGTCACTGATCTTCGTTCCCTAACACAGGGAATAGACGATCACTGACAGCCACACTAGGAAGAACGGGGAAGGTTTGTTTATACTTACCTCTTCCTGTTCTTCTGCTCTGTGACCCGATCGCGGGACACCGGCAGCGATCGCGTCCACGGGTGGGCACCTTAAAGTGGAGGTACCTCCATGTGCCCAGCCGTGCCATTCTGCCGATGTAAATAGTCATGCGGCGGTCCTTAACCACTTAATGACCACCTCCTGCACATTTACATTGGCAGATTGGCACAGCTGGGCACATGCACGTACAGGTACGTGCTGTGCTAGTACCCAGCCGTGGGTCACGGGCGCGCTCCCGTGACCCGGTCCGAAGCTCCGGGACTCGCGGACCCGATCGCCGCTGGAGTCCGGCGATCGGTCTCCGGAGCTGAAGAATGGGGAGAGCCGTGTGTAAACACGGCTTGCCCGTTCTTCACTGTGGCAGCAGCATCGATCGTGTCATCCTTTTTATAGGGGGACACAATCGATGATGTCACACCTACAGCCACACCCCCTACAGTTGTAAACACACTTCAGGTCACACATAACCCCATCAGTGGTTAACTCCCAAACTGCAACTGTCATTTCCACAGTAAACAATGCATTTTAAATGCATTTTTTGCTGTGAAAATGACAATGGTCCCAAAAATGTGTCAAAATTGTCCGAAGTGTCCGCCATAATGTCGCAGTCACGAAAAAAATCGCTGATTGCTGCCATTAGTAGTAAAAAAAAAAATAATTAATAAAAATGCAATAAAACTATCCCCTATTTTGTAAACGCTATAAATTTTGCGCAAACCAACCGATAAACGCTTATTGCGATTTTTTTTTACCAAAAATATGTAGAAGAATACGTATTGGCCTAAACTGAGGATTTATTTATATATATATATATATATATATAAATATATATATATATATATATATATATATATATATATATATATATAATTTTTTTTTTGGGGGGGGATATTAATTATAGCAAAAAGTTAAAAATATTGATTTTTTTTCAAAATTGTCGCTCTATTTTTGTTTATAGCGCAAAAAATAAAAACCGCAGAGGTGATCAAATACCACCGAAAGAAAGCTCTATTCAGGGGGAAAAAAGGACGCCAATTTTATTTTGGAGGCACGTCCCACGACCGCGCAATTGTCAGCTAAAGCGACACAGTGCCGAATCGCAAAAAGGGGCAAGGTCCTTTAGCTGCATTTTGGTCCAGGTCTTAAGTGGTTAAGTGGTTAAAAGGATTCCAACCTTCACTAGCTATAGCTCTGGGTTTGCTTTGCAGGGATCTAACTTTATCCATATGGGCCTGAACTTTGTCACTAGTATCCCAAACCAGGTACAACAATCTTTACCTATGAATTCACAGAAACCCCCCTTGGATGTCAACAGATAATTATGGGCCATCTTTTAAAAGAAGGGTCTTGATCTGCCGTTGTTTCTGTGGGATCTTCCTTGTAGCTTCAACGGTTACATTGAACATCCCATCCACACTGGATGAGAAATTGTTTAATCGTTTCATAAGAGAAAGCCCCCACCCTGTACAAGCAGGTGGTCGGGGTTTGGTGAACAAGTCCCTTCTAGCCATCCCTGCCATTCTGACCTTCTCTTGCGCCATCAGATCCTCACGATCGGTTGCGACATAAGTTGCTGGGATGAGTTTCACTAGGACACGTGAACCTCTTGCATTAGGGGGAATTTCCTTATAAGCTGTAGACCCGCATAAGTACCAAACTAACCCTAGTTGTCCCGATACCCAAACTGGCAAGAACCAGAGCTATTGTTAAAACTATAACTAATTTTACCCTGCAGAAATGTATTGTTAAAGGGACACTAAAGTTAGGACTTTAAAAAAAAAAAATAACAAACATCTTATACATACCTCCACTGTGCAGAGTGGCCCGGAAAGCTGTCTTCTGGGGTCCCTCGGCGGCTGTCTGGGCTCCTCCTCGCAAAAGCTTTCCATCTTCATGCGAGGGCGCTCGCACGGTGGAAAGCTTTTGCGAGCGCGCTCCCGCGATACAGCGGTGACCAATATGACTATCATATATAGCATGTACTGCTGTCATCGCTGGTGTACTAAAGCTCGGTGGAGATTTAAAGTAGAGCCAGCAATTTGTCCTGTTCACTTTCTTAGCTAGTTGGAGAATATATTAAGCTAAAAATATAAATAAACAAAGATACTCCTCATCCTTTGGTGTAGTTGAGCAGCTTATTGCAGTGGCTGGTGTGGCCTCAAGCATCTATACAACAACCCAGTCACCTGGTTGGAAACAATGTAAACCAGTTATTATGTCAGGGTCCAGGAGGGACTCATGAACCCTGTGGTGGACCTTTTGAAGTTCACATTACAGTGACTGCACCTACCCCATCAGCTGAGAATGTAGACGACAGCTGCTGAGGAAAGTACAACCCTATTTTTGGTTGATTTCCAAACAAACCTCTTATGGAGATAACCCAAACATGTGATAACTCAATGACTGTGGCCACTGCATAACCTGTGCATGGCTTACCATCTGGGGTGTAATACCTGCAACCATTGACAAAAAGGTTTTTGGGAGCCTCCTTCACCAGACTGCTTGTTGCTGATTCAAATTCCATCAAAGAAAGACAGTCATGGAACATGTCATCCTACTAGGTCACAAACTTGGTTAACATTAGAGTTTAGTATTATTTGCTTGAAAGTTGTCATTCTTACATTTATCCCCCCATGTTCCTCCTTGTAACAAACCGCAGGAAGAGACGCAAGGTTTAGAATGGTGCAGAAAAAAGAAACAACGAAACAGCTTTTGATACTTTTACCTTCTTTAAGGCCTCTTTCACACGGATCGGTCCGTTTTTCGGTCCGCTCTGTGTGTGTCCGTCGGCTCAGCGGGGGGTCCCGCTCAGCTGTCGGCGGACAGGGCGGTCCCCGCACACTGTGCAGGGACCGCCCTGTCTTTCCTCCGCTATCCCCTATGGGGAATTGGATAAAAACGGACTGTCTGTCCGTTTGCATCCGATCCGTTCCACCGGACGGAAGAAAAATAGGGTTTTCTTCCTTCCGCAAAACGGATCCAGACGGACGCGGATCTTAGGCGGACGTTAGTGGATGCATCATCCGCTAACGGATCTGCTCCCATAGGGGCCCATTACAAGTCCGTAAACGGATTTGAAATTAGCGGACGAACGGTCCGCTCATGTGAAAGGGGCCTTAGGCGTGTGTATTTATGCATGTGTACAGCTATCTACATACACCTGCTTTCTATGTAAATACACTTTCAGAAATTTCTTGGACCTGAAAAAGATGCTTATAAACAAAAGTTATTACTCTATGCTTTATCTTTAACCTGCAAAGAATGGCAAACAATACAACATTTGTGTACATTGGTAAATCGTCACTGACATTCCTTAAAACTGACAACAACGAAACCCTCTGTAACCCTTACTTTCACAAATGTGAGGGAGATACTTCATAGTTTCCACAACAAAAATAAAAAACAACCAGACGGAATGCTGACTTCACTCTTTTAGCAATAGAAAAAATACAATAGAAAAAATACAATGGGAAAAACACGAGAGCAGCTTCAAACCATGCATGGGCTGGGCACACAAAGTTCAAAAACAGGCATGAGAATTTAAACTACAAAAGCGTGTACTACACATTCAACCCATTCATCATTACATTACTGAAGCCACAGCTGAGCTACATCTAAGGTCTTTGCTTCCCAGAGCCTGGGTTTAAACTCAATTATGAATTTCTCCCACCTCCAGGCGTCAAATATCCCCTGCAGAGGGATACCCCAAGTAGTATGATTGGACCACCTATGTCATTCCTTAAGGGGTTTAATGGCATTTGCCCCAAAACTAGACTTCATGTACTGTGCAACCGTCTGACTGTGGGAAGCCTCACATTCCTTCCCTTGCACGGACTGCCCGTTGCCCATTGCGATTCGAATCAGCTTATAATATTACCCCTGTGTCCATGGAAACCTTTGCACCCATTTAGGAGTGCACCACCCGATGCCTTTTTGTATGGTGGATTGAGATACTACAACCACTATCTGGTCCAGTGCCCCAACTAGAAACCTTAAAAAGAGTTCCACCCAAAAGTGAAAATTCAACTTAATCCACTCCTCGCCCCCTTACATGCCACATTTGGTATGTCATTTTTTTGGGGCGGGAGTGGGGGATTCAAGAGGAGTGGGACTTCCTGTCCCACTTCCTCCTTCCGCCGAGGGGCTGCTAAAGCGAATAGTCTAATCGCCTTTCTACAGCCCCTGTAGGCGATCGCCTGGGACACGTGACAGGTCACAGGCGATCGCCTGTCCAATTGGATGACACCGCGTCGCTCGGGCATGCGCAGTGACGCTCGCGCATGCACAGTGGATGCCCGGCCATGAAGCCGAAAGCTGTCACAACTGGGTGCCCACACTTGGAATGAAGACGTCGGCCGGAGAGGGGGAGAGAGGAGCGGAGCCCCGGCCGGCGCATCGCTGGAACGTGGAGCAGGTGAGTGCATGTTTATTAAAAGCCAGCAGCTACACTTTTTGTAGCTGCTGACTTTTAATAAACATAAAAAATGACTGGAACACCCCTTTAACCAAGCCATTCTTTAACTCTATGGCTTGTTGTCCCATCACTTTTGGCACAGAACTACAGAGTACCACTCTTTTACACTGCAATACCCATAATAACAACCAACAATTAACTATGCCAAATGATTAGCCAACAACCACAGATCACCCTGTGAATTATGTGTCTACCCCTCACAATGTATGCATACACAAGCGCGTCCGCTGTACGACCGTACACTGCGACGCCAGACTAAACTGCACAGCACACTAAGGCTGCATTCACATCTAGGCGGCAAGTAACGCGGCATTACTTGCCGCGATTCGATTCATTTTTTTTTTTTTTTTTTTACAAATCATCCCCATTGATTGATGTCTATGGCCGAACGCCAATGTCGCCTGAAAAAAAGGGTCCGGGACTTTTTTTCAGGCGACAGGCCTTCGGCGTTTCAGAGATGTGAACCTTCTCTATAGACATGAATGGGGATTCGCCCCTCCAGCGGCATGAGCGTCGGGCGACAGGCGATTTGTCGCTCAGATGTGAATGCAGCCTTACTCCGGTTTTCTCTACAGAACAATGTTGCTTCTCTCTGTATCTAGATGTTAAAACAAAAACGTGGATGCCTCCCGTTTACTCTCTACCCAAAACTGTATTACAGTATAAAACTTTGCAAAACAACTAGAATTAAAATTTTAAAACCAAAGTGATTTCCATTGTCCTTTCAAGCACAAGTCCCTTTGTCCACATGCTTTTTTCAAAAAGACCCCAAGCCTCTCCCACCAACTTCTGGTTGATAAATCACATCCTGCAAAGAATCCACTCTCCCTGCTCCTGATCCGATGTATACTGTATGTTGTGTAAAAGCCGCTAGGTAGATTGGGTTCTCTGTTCTTTTGCCTCAACTCTGTGAACAGCCTCCACCTCTGACACATCAGGTTGACCAGATGGATACTGGAATGCTATTGAAAGCACAAATATAGATATCCTGCACAAAACTATGGTTCAGTGTCAAAAAGAAAACACTGGTTATTGATGAAGGATATTGGATTTCTAGCCTGCGATTATTGCCAGCGGCCATAGCTGCTAGCAACAATCATTGTGTTCTCCCGGAAGGGAAAACTCTCCGGCAGGGATGGCTTCTGTGAAGGAAAGAAAATCGCATAATCTATGGCCTGCCTTATAGCAGCTTAGATTAGAATTCTATATGGCTAGAATAACGTAGACCCGGTAATACAAAAAAACAGTAATAAGCAATGACAGCAACAGTGATCAATACTGAAATAACTTTTTTTTTAATCAGTAGGCTATAACCACTTTAGGGTAAAATAAAGAAATAAAATGTAGGACTCCCTAAGGAGGTACCTCTTAAAATAGACAACAGGCAAAGTTTTTGTGAAGCAGCTATTTGAGTGAGCAGTCTTTAGCCCTAGTTCTTTAGCCGGCTAATGTTGGAGCCCAGTCTTTACAGTGGTGCACATAAGTACAATTCTGGTAATGTTTGTATGCAGTTGGTAAGGCTGCTATATAGATGGCAAGACCCTACGTCCTCAGACACGCTGGGACTGTAACCAAGTGTTTGGGTAGAGACAGAGAGTGATTACAAATTCTGAAATGACTTTCTGCACACTGCTATACACCCTTTCCAGCAAACCATGCAATGAAAAAACAGATGCCGGGACTACTTGTTTCATGTGGAGCCACCAACTGAGTCTCCCTGTGATTATCGGGTAGACTGGGTCACCAGAGCGGTGACCGCGGAAGAAGACATTCCAGAAACTGAACCCCCTTCCACTACTTTGCCGGAACCCGAAATTGTGACTGTGTCCTCTACTCTAACCCTGCTATCGGCTGCTACCCCGATAGTGTTGTCGGAAGTGAGTGACAAAGAAAATGTGCCTGTTGCAGAGGTGAATGTCGCTGCCGAGACTGCGTGTATGGCAGTGTTTTGGCTCGCAACTGGAAAAATGGGCCCCGTCAAGGTCTCCCACGGCTGTGGTCGAGGACTACCCTTATCCGGACACGACAAGGTCAGTACACTTGAAAAAGTCTGTTTGACTGCTGAGGAGTATGATACTTCTGACATTGACTCTTCATCCGATGTGGGTGATGATCAGTGGATGGAGTCGGAGCTGTCTAAGTTACAATGGGGCAGAACCTCCCATGCTTCCAAGCCCCGCAAACACCTGAAATGTTCCAGGAACACCGCGCCACAGGCGGATGTTCTGCAACTGACTTGGGGAATTACAGTGCCAAGTGCCAGTGCTACTATTCCTGTACTAGCCGCATTGCCCATAGTGAGAAGAGCACCTGATGCCATTGTCATGACAGGACTTGGACACCCTACCAAAACTGGCTCACCTTCAGCGCATAGTTATGAAGAGGGTGGCCCAGGACTATGGGTGGGAATTCCCCTATGTGCCTCCAGCTCTTGAGGAGATGAGAGAGGAGTGGTGCAAGGATGCAATCTGGGAAAATTTGAATGTCCCAGGTACTGCTCGTGACATGGACTATACCTTTGTCAATCTAGGCCACCAGTTTGAAGGTTGCTTGAAAGAATGGAGCCCTGGTCGGTACATCTACAGCAATCGAGTGGTTCACAAAAGTCCTGGAAAAGTGGATCAAGTTTATTCAATTACCACAAGGAATGCCCGGGGTGATGTGATTTCTTGGCCGGATCCCAGGTTCTACAAGTAGGCCCAATGCCTACAGTGTCACTTTTGTTTGCTTCTTTCTAAAGAAGTCATGGATGGGAGTGATCGCCCCTTTTCAGTTTTGTATTCATCTTTTCTTTTTCCTCCGGATCCACATTTTGGCTGTAATGTGAAGAACTTTGGGGGGAGGGGACATTTTGATAAGTTAGAAAGATCAGGGACTCGCCAACTTCATCACAGCAAGAGAAAAAAAAAGAAGAAAAGTATTTTTTTCCCTTTGTTGGCTCTAATTTGAGCATGGACTGCCTTATGTTGGTAGTACCAGCGCACTGGCCACTAGGGGCAGTGTTCTGCAACTTCTACCACTGCTACCACTGCAGAGACTAACTTGTACATATATTTCTCCTAAGCCTTGCAACTTGAGAAATTCTTAGCACTTTTTTTTTATATGGGAGGAAAGGAGGTTTCGCCTTTACTGGGGAAGTTGCAGCTTCAGTTCTACCCTTAGTGACTTTAAATGTGTATTAATGTATTTGCATATGTTCTTCCATTTTTATATTTTGCAGGTCATTGATCTACTATCAAAACTGTTGGAGAATGGGACAAAATAGATAGTCAGGAATGTTTGATGTCATAATATGTCACTACAAAGAATGTTTTATATTGTTATATCTTTCCATCTTTCTATTTCTTCTCTGTTTTGTAAAAGCAGATTCAGGACAGGTGTTTAGGATTGAACACCTTTTTGTTGAGACACTGAGGACAGTGTCTATTCAGGTAGGGGGAGTGTGTAGCGCCTGATTACTTATAAGGTACTGGTGCTAGTCAAATTTAGAGAAGGATCAGAGTGTCAACTGACTCTGATCCAGTTATTATGTTATAAACTGGTCTCTGTCTCAGCTTGGCTGTGCTGTAGGCTGCCTATTGTTGCTGGGGTGTAGTTCCTACCCCAGGACAGAGGGTGGCAGCAGTGGAGTCAAGGTTTGGGTGCTCTTCCCCAGTGGCCAATCAGGGGGGTTGAGCCTCGCTGTGCATGCTGGGGGAGGGTATTTATGGGGCATACGCCATTAGTCTGGGTTCTTCTTTGGAGTGCGGTACCCACCTTTAGGGTGACTGCGCATCACGGCCCCCCCGGCGTAATGGCCTTCCAGGCCGGGATGCGCATGCCACGCGGTATTCCTGGTTCCGGGACCATGTTGGTCTGGAACATTTGAGCTGTGGCAGGGAGCCCAATGTTTGACTGGGTTCCCAATCCTGAAGATCCAAAGCGGTATAGCTGTTCGGTGGGGAGTCCATCTGAGGAGAGCCATTGAGAGGTTGGCTTTCTTTTTTCTTTTTTTTGAAAATTATTTTTATTGCAAGTTTTATGGACAAACAAGACACATACAACTTAAGTGCTTACAGTACTCATGAACAATGACGGTGCTGCATTACAATTCTGCAGATATGGGTGTGGATGGATAAAGATACATCAATTGTATGGTACACAACCTCATGCCTAGAACAAGCTCTTGTAAAGTGTCAGAGTGAACTTCAGCAAAAAGCAATACCGAAGGAAAAAAATAAAAATAAAAAATTTTAAATTATAAAAATTATTTCACCATCAGGCCCAGAAGGGGGCAGTGGGATTTTTCCACTGCATTGCAATGTTTTTCCGAGCGTAAAACAGTAACAGGCCTATCATTGTGCGCTTAGCCATGGTCGGTATGATAGTTTCAATGAGTCCTAGTAGACATACCTCCATCGCCAATGGTAAAGTGACTGACGCGACTTTATTAATCAAGTCAAGCACCTCCCCCCAATACTGCTGAACCCTAGGGCAACGCCAAAAGATATGGGAGAAATCTCCTTGCTATGCTCCACATCTCCAGAACTCTGAGGAATGTGCAGGGTCCATCTTATGGAGTCTGTGTGGGGTGAAGTATGCCCTATGAACTATTTTGAACTGCACCAGTCTGTCATAAATGGAAACTAGCGAACTGAAAGGGAAGTTCCAAACATCATCCCAATCATCATTGTCTAGTATGGGAATGTCACGCTGCCAGCAAGACCAAAGTTTGTCCAGCGGTGGGAGAGACACAAAGATCAAGTGTGTATACAAATGTGAGGTATGTTTCTCAGCACAGTTGAATCTGAGTGTCCTCTCCAACTCCGACTGGGCCAAAATACATGAGGAATTTGGGAATTGTGCAGCAAAACCATGGGATAGTTGGAGGTAACGAAAATTATATTTTGCAGGTATATTATAGAGGGAGGAGAGATGTGATAAGGGTAATAGAGAATTCTGTGCTACAATATGAGAAATTACTTGGTCCATGCGTAGGGGTCTGGTAATTCATAAAAATGGGGAATGATAGGGTTCAGACAGATCGGGGCATTCATGGAAACCTCAGTGCTTGCATTTCTCAATAGCTAGTCCTGCTAGCCAAGCCCGCAAGGTGGTAAGCATGGAGGGGGTCAGGGAATAAGGGGCACGAGGGAATGCCATGCCACCCTGCGTCTTTGGTCTCATCAAGGTAGACAGTCTGTATCTGGGTGGTGAGGGACCCTATAGAAAGGAGGAGAAAATTTGGTTACGTTTTTTTAAAGAAGGACTTAGGCGCCCATTGTGGGGAATGGCGGAAGAGGTAGATGAATTTGGGAATGATTTTCATTTTAAGAAGGTTGACTCGACCCCAGACTGACAAGGGCAAGTTACTCCAGGATTTGAGTCTTGTCTGGGTGTCATGAAGCACTGGGGTAAGGTTTAACTAAATAAAATCTGAAGCTTGGGAGGAGACATGAACCCCTAAATATTTAAAGGAATCCACCCATTGAAAGGGGAGATCAGGGGGGGAGGCAGCCCTTGCCGCCTGATCGATCAGAAATAAAAGAGACTTGGACCAGTTAACCCTAAGTCCTGTGACTGTAGTGAAAGTATCTAAAACTGTCAATGCACCCTGCAACGACGGACCGGTGTCACCCAGGAAAAGCAAGATGTCGTCTGCGTACAAGGCTACCCTCTCCTCCAGCAAGCCAACATGAAGACCCTTAATGTGTGGTGAAGTGTGCAGTGCTTCTGCCACCGGTTCAATAGCCAGAGCAAACAATGCCGGAGAGAGGGCGCAGCCCTGCCTAGTTCCTCTGAAGAGCCTGAAGGGGACAGACAGTCCGCCACCCAAGCGCACCGAGGAGGTGGGACACTTCAGACCACCTGAAGCCATTTGATAAACAGCAGAGGGAATCCCATTCTGCGTAGAGTTTCCCAGAGGAAGGGCCACTCAAACGTATCAAAGGCCTTTTCTATGTCAAGTGAGGCCACCGCCCGTGTTCCCATATTAAGGTGTTGGGTATGTATGTTGGTGAACAATCTTCGAAGATTAACATCTGTGGACCTACAGGGCATAAAACCAGTTTGATCTGGGTCTATCACTGAGGGCAGCAAGGGGTATAACCGAAGGGCAAGGAGCTTAGTTAAGATTTTTAGATCGTTATTCAGTAGCGCTATGGGCCAGTAGGATGCACAAGAAGCGGGGTCCTTCGGGGACTTATATATTAGTGTCAGGTATGCATGATACATGGATTCTGGCAGTCTACCGTCAGCTAAACAGGTGGTGTATAATTGGGCCAATAGAGGTGCTAATAAGTATCCATGCATCTTATAAAAGTCAATCGGGAGTCCATCCGGCCCTGGCGCCTTGCCAGAGGGAAAGGACTGGATGGCATTTTGAACCTCAAAGGCTGTGAACGGTTGAACCAAAGTCTCTCGCTCCTGGTCGGACAGCCAGCCAAGGGCCAACGGGTCCAACAGGTCACGTAATTTCTCTGGCTGGAAATCAGAGGGTAGAGCGGAGGCATATAGAGTCTCATAAAAAAATAAACTGTCCCACCCCCAGGGGTCCGCAGGGTGGAAACGAGAGTGAGCGGTTGGTCGTGCTGTGCCATCATGGCCAAAAAACGCCCATTCCTATCACCCTGTTCAAAAGCCCTCTGTTTACCTTTTGTAGGTGTCGTGACATGTGACCTCGGTCAGGTGCAAGTGTAGTTCTCGCTGAGCCGCCATCAGCAGATCAAAGTGAATGGGGGAGGGGTCATTACTGTAAGTAGCGGCATGGTCCGTCACTGACTGCTGGAGCAATTCGGTCTCAATCTTCTGCTGTTTCTTAATGCTAGCGATGGATGAGATATATTGCCCCCTAGTGTACGCCTTAAATGTATCCCAAATAACGTCAGGGGAGGAGGACCCTGTGTTCTGTTCCCAAAACTCAGCCAACAGGGGCGGTATTTTATCAGAAAGATCTGGATTGGAAATCCAGTGTGCACCCAGCCGCCAAAGCGCCGCGCTCCGTGAGGCCAGAGAGCGGAACACTACTGTCAATGGGCTATGATCGGACAACCCACTCGGTAGATAGGATGCCTCCAACACATTCGCTAACAGTGCGGGGTTGGAGAAGGCCAGGTCAATTTGCGATGCAGTCTTGTGAGAGGCTGAAAAGCATTAATAGGCCCTGGTGGCAGGGTGCTTCCACCTTCAGATCTCCACCAAACCCACCGCCTGGGCCCAGGCAGACAGGTCCATACAATGATTCTTAGATGGAGCAGGTCGATCTAACTCTGGGGACATGGTGGCATTAAAGTCGCCCATAACTAGTACCTTTCCCGGGCAAAAAGGTGTGATCTTCTCTAAAACAGCATACAATATTGCAGGTGAGAACGGGGAGGGATGTACAGGTTAATAACAATATTTGGCTTTCTTTTTATACAACAAAGAATTACGTGATTGTCATAAGGTTTGGTTAAAGGCTTTGCGTAGAAGTGATTTGCTATAGCCTCTTGCTTTTAGCTGTAGCTGTAGCATATTTGCCTGTTCAACTAAATCACTAGTCTGGGTGCAATTTCTATGTAATCTTAAATACTGTGCATATGAAATGCTACGTATAAGATTAATTGGATGTGCACTTGCAGCGTGTAGAAGTGTATTACCCATGGTTTCTTTTCTATAAAGAGAGGATGTCAAACGTCCATCACAGTCTTTTAGAATGATAAGGTCTAGAAATTTAGTTTTGTCATAGGCACTAGAGAAAGTGAATTTAAGATTATATTGATTGTGGTTTAAAGCGTCTATGAAGGCATTTAACATGGTAGAGGTGCCTGTCCAAATGATAAAAATGTCATCTATGTATCACAGCCAGTTGGTTACATGGCTGGTATATATAGACAAGTGTTCATCAGAAAAAATGTCTCGTTCCCACCCCCCCAAGTACAGGTTTGCGTAGGCCAGGGCACAGCATGTGCCCATGGCCACGCCCTGAACCTGGAGGAAGTGGGACTCTTTGAAAACAAAATGAAACGCAAGAGTTCAACAAAGCGGCTGGCATTTTTTGTTAGAGAGCCTATCCCTGATACTATAGGTCTACCAGGTGGTAGTGTAGGGTGTTTGTGAATTTTTTGAAGAGCATAGAAAGTTGCTACTCTGGGGTTACGCACATTCAAATAATTGTAGAGATCTTGATCGATCAAACCCTTTTGGTAGGCAGTCCCTATAATATGAAATTTGTTTTTTATTTTGGCAGTTTGTGTTTCATTGATGCGTTTATACCACTCCTTGTTTTGCAAAATATTCATGACCATTTTCTCATAGTTAGACTTCATCATTAAGACAACATTGCCTCCTTTGTCAGACGCTTTGATTTCCAGGTCTGAGTGTTGTTGTAATCAAAGGATGGCTTGTAGTTGTGCTTGTGTGATATTACTAGCATCAGGGGTAGTGTCTAAGTGTTTAATATCACTAACCGTACTAAGGAGAAAGGCCCAAATATTGGAGTTACTCATCAAATCAGGAAATCGTTGCGATTTTGGTTTGAATTTTTTGTAAGAGCTCTGTGATATCACGACCTCTGGGATCATTAGATCCAGAGTGTCATCAGTAGATGTGTTTTCATCGAGTAACATAAGGTCCCTGAGGGCCCGGAAGTCTATCCCCTGAATCGCACGTAAACGATCTCCATCAAAGAGAAATTTATAGGTTAAGTTATGTGAGAATAGGTAGATATCCTTGATGGTTTCATACAGTATTTGTCCAACTTCATTGATGGACAGAAACTAAGCCCCAACTTAAGGACCTCAAGCTCCACAGAAAAAAAAGCATACGGGGTAAGATTAATTACATCTAGATCAAATTTGGCATTTACGTTGGTGGGAGTGTGTTCAGGGGCAATTGAAAATTTTAAGCCTGTGTAGTGCTCTGTAAGGCTGCGTACACACGATCAGTCAAAACGATGAAAACGGACTGAAGGTCCGTTTCATCAGTCCAAACTGATCGTGTGTGGGCCCCATCGGTCAGTTATCCTTCGGCAACCCAAAAATGTGGGCTTTTCATTTACTTTCACTTTCTATGATCATGGAAAACAGGACGAATAGGGTGAATCTCCTCAATGGGGTCATAAGAAGCAATTAAAAAACTGAGAGTTGTTCTAATCTCTCTCCACTCCATCCACTCTATCCAAAACTAAAAAAAAAAGTTTAATTATTTCTTTAATGCATTAGAAACCTATTTGCCATATTTCTTATTTATCAATACCTAAGATAAACCAAACTATATATTTTTCTTCCCTGCTTCCAAAGATATCCTCAGTGTGGCAGCCTTCTTTTTTAGTAAGTTGTTCCCCTATTTTAGAAGTGGGTTAGGAGACGTTCACACTCTCCCCACTTACTAAAAGAAAACTCTATTTGTGAGTCCTCAATCTCCAAACTAGAAATCTTTTTGCCTTCTTAAATATCTCAAAACAGATGACAAAGAGTCCACTTAAGAATTTTAGGACTGTTGCTAATGTACGTTTTCCATAACTACACTTCTGATCTAGCAAACAGTATATATCAGGGGCCTGCAAACTTTTTAAACAAGGGGTCATTACATACATTAGAGGGGTCTGATTGTGCCAGCAACAGTGCAAGTAAACAATATCTCAGGCTTGGTGGTCAGTGGGAGTAAGTAAGTTATAGCCTGTAGTCAGTAGGTGGAAGAATAGTGCCCCATCTGGCATCATTGGGAGGTATTTTGTCCCCTTGGTGGTGTCAGTGTGAGGATCAGTGCCTCAAATCAGTGGGATCAATAGTTTCCCAAGTGTCGGGTATAGTTAAGCAAAGGGCCACAGTTTGAAGACCACTGGTATATATTGCTGGTACTAACAGTAAGTGGTTAGTCATTCATTGTAGTGCTAGAACATCTATACTGAGCTGAAGGGGATCTGGATCACTGCCATCCTCACAATCTCTGCATACCAGGACCTCCTGGGCTACGCCGAGGCCAGAAGGATCACCCGTTTCCATACCCCTTTGATCCTGCGCAGCAGACGTGGGAGCAACTGAACTGGAGGGAACGCATAAATCAGAGAAAACTGATCCCAAGCGGTTACCAATGCATCTGTCCCGCAAGCGAGCGGGTCCCTTGTTCGGGACACAAACTTGTCTAGTTTCGTGTTGAACCTGGACGCAAAAAGATCCACGTCCGGATTACCCCATCTCCGGCAAATGGGCAGAAAGACATCTGGATGTAGGGACCACTCCCCTGGGAGCAATGGCTGGTTGCTTTAAAAGTCTGCCTGCCAATTTTCTACCCCTGGGATGAACACTGCAAATAGGCCAGGAACATGTTCCTCTGCCCACACCAGAATATGATTTACCTATTTCTGGGCCGCCCGATTCTTGGTGCCACCCTGATGATTCATATAGGCCACTGCCGTGGCATTGTCAGATTTAATCCTGACAGGGTATCCCCTCAGTATGCCCCACCAGGCACTTAGGGCCAGCCGTACTGCCCAAATATCTAAAATGTTGATGGGCAAGGTCTTCTCGGACTCTGACCATTCTCCCTGAACAACATTATTTTCTAGTACTGCTCCCCAGCCTACAAGGCTGGCATCGGTTGTCCCTATTTTCCATATGATTGGCATGAAGATTTTCCCCTTCTGCAAATTCTCGGTTAGTAGCCACCACCTGAGACTTTGGCACATGCTTGGAGTCAAGTGCATTGGACAATCCAAATCCTGGCTCCTTTTGCTCCAGGCAGCCAGGATATTGTTTTGTAACAGTCTCGAACTGCTTCGAATGAAGCTACCATCTTCCCTAACAGTCTCATACAGAGACGGATGGGAGGCTCTTCCCTTGTCCTGACCGTGAGCACCATATCTCTTATTGCACAGACTTTTGCCTGGGGTAAAAAGACCTTTTTGTGGGCTAGGTCTACCATCAGAGCCAAGTACTCCAGTCTTTTTACTGGCCGTAAGGATGAATTTTCTAGGTTGATAATCCAACCTAGATGCACCAGATCCCTGACCGTGCTGGTTACGCTCAGATCTAGACCTTTTATGGACTGAACAATCAGCAACAGGTCGTCTAAGTATGCTTTTACCACTATCCTCTCAGCGCTTAGTCTTGCCAACAACGGAGCCAGGACCTTTGTAAACACTCGAGGTGCGGTGGCCAACCCGAAGGGCAAGGCCACAAACTGAAAATGCTGCTGCTCTATCACAAATCACAGGCATTTCTGGTGAGCAGGGAAAATTGGGACATGGAGATATGCGTCCTTGATGTCTATTGACGCCAAGAACTCCCCTCCCCGAAGGGAGGACACCACTGACTGAATTGATTCCATGCGAAAGGAGCGGATGTTCAGAAATTGGTTCAGACCCTTGAGATCCAAAATGGGCCTGACATCCCTGTTTGGTTTGGGTATTGTGAAAAGATTTGAGTAAAATCCCATTCCTTGTTCTCTTGAGGGGGTCTCTATGACCACCCCTTGAGACAGCAACCGGTCTAGTGCTTGAAACAATGAAGCCCTTTTTACCGGATCCTTGAAAACGCTTGATTTTAGAAAATGAGGCAGAGGAAGTTCCCAAAACTCTAGCTTGTAACCTAGAGAAACTATGGAGATGGCCCATCTGCCTTTGATCTCCTGCTGCCAGGTTCCTGCAAACTGTAGGAGCCTTCCACCCACTCACACGAGCGGGGGCGCCCCTTTCATAAGGAGGGGCCTTTTTCTTGGGGCTGACAACGGAGGCCATCGTGACTGCCTGGAAGCTGATGCCCCAGGCGACGGAGAGGCAATACGTTAAAATGAAGGACGCTTATTTCTTCTCTTTACAGGGAGAAGGGTAATCTTTCCACCCGAGATCTACTGGATGTACTTATCCAAATCACCCCCAAATAAACATTCTCCATGAAAAGGAAACCCAGTCAGCAGCTTCTTACAAGGTAATTCTGCTGACCACTGCTTAAAGGGGTTGTAGTTGTTTTCTAAATAGGTTCCTTTAAGCTAGTGCATTGTTGGTTCACTTACTTTTTCCTTCGATTTCCCTTCTAAATGTTTTTTTTCTTTGTCTGAATTTCTCATTTCCTGTTCCTCCTCAGTGAGCTTACCCCCATCATCTGAGCCGTTCTGGGTGTTCACATCGTCTCCCCCTCTCCCAGCGGTTCTGTGTCCTGTGATGTACTGAAAATAAAGGGGATCTTCTGCATGCCCTGATCCCTAGACACTGGAAAACAACCAACACCCCCTCTGTAAGGGAATGGGTAGAGGAACTCAATGCAATCATAAGGATGGAAGAACTAAAGGCCAGTTTATATGAGCCGAACTCAAATCTTGTGTAAGTTTTATTTACCTGGATTGACTTTACCACGCCCTCTAAATTCAATCATTACTGTGATATCCTCCTAGAGCTCAGGGCAGCTGTGGAGGGTGCCAAGTGGGCTCACAGTCATGGTGTTACAATCAGGTGTCAGCAGGGCCGATCCTCCCTATAGGCATACTATGCAAGCCGCTTAGGGCCACGCAAAGCTGCAAAGGGCCCCCAAAATTACTAGAGGCCCCGCCTGGTAAGAAGTCATTTTCGCACCCTCATCCGGCTTCTAAACTCGCTGGCTGAGTCATTTCCGACAGCAGAACACCCCCTCCCGCCGCTTCTCAACTTTCTTTAATGTGACATGTCACTGTCGTCAGATTTTGCTTAGGGCCCCAGGAAGGTCAGGATCGGCACTGGGTGTCAGGCTTGAAGACCAGTAGCTTTAGCAGTTGCAGGACAGGCAGTCACTTCTGGCAGATGACACAGGCTCACCTGAGGTGTGGAGTCTAAGTACTAGCTGTGTTCACCAGAGCTCCTGATGGTGGAGATGGATTTAGCTGTGAGCTAGTATCAGGTCGCGGTCCTCAGGTTTGCCCCACCAGGGTGTGAGCAAGCCGGGGTCCAATAGGATAAGCAGATAAGGGTTAAACAGCGTGGTCAGCATGCCCAAAAGGGCGGTAATGAGTAGTTTTAGGTTGGGACCAGGCAGTAGAGTAGTCAAGGAACAAGCCAAGGGTCAATCACGAGTGGTAGCAAATACAGATGGCAGCAGGGAAGACAAATAGCAAGGCACTGGCTGAGAAGGCACAATAACCTGGCAAAGAGGAAGTGCTGAGACTAGGCTTTTATAGGAAGTTCATGGGAGGACCAAGGGGTTCAAGGTTCAACAGCAATTAAGACACAAGGCAGGCATATCTTGTAATGCTGTTTTGTTAATAAAAATACCTTTCTGTTAAAAAAAAAAAAAGACACAAGGCAGGGTTGTCCAATGGGTCAGATAGGTTTGTCCAGCAGATCAGGCAGGGTGCTGTCCTGCATTCCAGATAGCTCAGTGGAAAGAGTCAATGCCAGACCCAGAAGAGGTCCCAGGTTCAAGCCCAGGTCCTGACACATGGGCTCACTTCTCTTCCTTTTCTCACTTTAATTCCTCCTCTCCTCTTGTTTCATTGTGACCTTCTTTGGCCTTCTTAATTATGGATTTCCCCCATTATAGGATAATTAAATAGGTCAAGTACTATCTAGCCCTTGTTATATATTTCATGTCTGTGGTTTTGGTCGCAAAGGGCAATGACAACTAGTTTATTGAATGGCAGGGTTATGTGCAATAGATATGAAGTATTTATACAAATGCACCTCGGTTCTACAGAGCCTTTGTCATTTTTTACAGCAATTTTCTGTATGATGGGTCATTAGGTGTAGTGCTCACTGTGTACTCTTGTTGACTTTGTATTAAACTTTAATAAACTTTATTGTTTTTAAAAAAAAAACAGCACATCTCTGTAATACAGACATATTTTTTAATGTTTTATCAATTTTAAAGGACCTGCAAGTAATAAAAATACTGTACCTGCTGAATTGACAGAAATGCCTCAGTCCCTTAAGTCCCATTGTGAACACACAACATTTTTGTGGACTGAATGGTGTATGGCCTGCCCAGCTGTTTCTTTTGTAAACTACTGGATCACAATCTTGTAATCTCTACAATGCAGGGATTTTTTGTTCAATAGTCCAAGATATGAACTGGGAGGGTTTATATGTGTTAGCAGATAACACAGAAAGTGAACACTAGACACAGAATAGCTCAGAATTTATGATATGATCAACAGTTACTTAGCCACATGATCAACTTTGCACCTACCCACAGATATAAAAAAAAACTTTTACAATCGTATATTTAGCTCACACTTTAAAGGCCTTGTGCACAGTGATGTTAGTCAGCAAATCCCAACATAAGACAATTAGGCTACACCGCAAGAGTAGCTCTCGGCTCCTGTACAAATACTGAAGCTGCTGATTTTTTTATATTCGGACCCTTACCTGTCCAGGAATCCAGCAGTGTCTTCACCCGAGCCGATTTTTTAATCAACTAACGGGTGCTGCCGTCGCCATTTTCACTAAGGGTAAGCGGCGAATTTATACTGCAACATCAGCCGGAAGTGGGTTCAGGTACCTGTTAAAACCAGGTACCCATCTCCACTGCCCCCTAAAAGGTGCCAAATGTGGCAGCGCAGGGGGGAGGCAGCTAAGCAGAGCTTTCCCTTTTGGGTGGAGCCCAAAGCTCATGTTTTGCTATCACACTACAATTCTCTGTCATTCACAAACCCTAAGGGACTTAATTTTTTTTCCCCTAAAAAGCTTCCTTTACTTTTAAATGTCCTTATTTCTTCTGAGAAATGCTCACTTCCTGTTCGCCTGTCTGTAACTACACACCGTAATGCAAGGCTTTCTCCCTGGTGTGAAGAAAGCCTCTTGAGGGGGAGGGGAGCGAGCAGGCAAGTCAGGACACTCTCTACTTTGCAGATAGAGAAAGGAGCTGTGTGTTAAGAGGCTTTCGCCACACCAGGGAGACAGCCTTGCATTACAGTGTGTAGTTACAGACAGAGGAACAGGAAGTGAGCATTTTTGAGAATTTCTCAGAAGAAATAAGGTTGAGGTAAGTGAAGGAGGACTGCACTAAGGTAAAGGAAGCTATTTAGGGAAAAAAAAATCCTTTACCAAAAATAGGAAGAAGAATCCAAAAGGAAGAGGTTACTTGCCAGGTCAAGTGTGGTTTAAACCACCACAGCGTTATTGGAAAAAATATAAATCATAAAAAATACAAATATTTTAAGATGAGAGAAAATTGGAAGTCAGAGAGAAATGAAAAGCGACTTACAACTCTGGTCCATTGAAGGTACTCGAGATGAGTTGCTTGTTGAAATATCTGTAGCTTATGTAGCATTTTAAGCTGCAAATAAACCTTTCCAGTGGTTCTTGCTTAGCTTGTGTCAAATATGGAAAGTTACAAAGGTAAACTGAGATATAAACATATCACACAAAAACGAATTTGAAATATTCAAAGTACTGTATATGTACGGTGGTCCCTTTGAAGCCAGGGAAAGATCCTGATAAACCTGAATCCTATAGGCCAGTGGTTCTCAACCTGGGGTCGGGACCCCCTTGGGGGTCATATGACAATTTGCCAGGGGTCACCAAATCCTGGGCTGTTCCTGAAGTCCGTAGCACTCTCCCAGCCTTTTTGCGGCTGCCCAGCAGGGCTGTCCCTGGAGCCTGTGGAAGCCCACCTACCTGGGCTGTCCCTGGAGCCTGTGGAAGCCCACCTACCTGGGCTGTCCCTGGAGCCTGTGGAAGCCCACCTACCTGGGCTGTCCCTGGAGCCTGTGGAAGCCCACCTGGTCTGTCCCTGGAGCCTGTGGAAGCCCACCTGGGCTGTCTCTGGAGCCCACAGCCGCCCAATCAGCTTCCTCACAGCCACCCATTCAGATCACAACATGGCTGGGGGGCAGAGACTAGAGGTCAACTGACTAGTGAGGAATGTGAAGTGGGAGGGGCTGGAGGAGACCCTGTCATGGACCATGAAATACTGAAATACACTGAAAGAACTACTGGAAGTTCGTGGAAGGATTGCTAGCAACAAAACCGAGCGTGTCATCATAGCAGAATTAATGGAGCTAGACCAAGAGAACTCGGTTGCAGCAACGCCAGCAGTACAAGAGATGGAGACACCAGTAATTCAGGAGGAGGAATCACCAGCCAACAAGGCAATAAGAGAGAAACTAGCATGGTTCGGTCCGAACCCAATGGCGGATGTGGTGCTGAAAGTGATGAACCTGTTAGCGGAGGAGGCTAAACAAATAAGAGACGCAGAGCTACAGTTATCCTGGCAGACAGTCCTGGAACCTTAAGACTACTTGCCCAACATCCTCGAGTGATCCGTTTGGGTCCCACTGTGGATGTTGAACTATTTGCCAGGGGGAGTAATGTCATGGACCATGAAATACTGAAGTGTTTCTACGTGAAATCCTAATTCATGTATTACAGGAGATTTTATTCTGAACCCCAGCCGGGTCAATAGACTCGGAAGAGATACTCATTGTCCATTGTGTGATAACCCTATCTAAAAGCCTTTTGATTATCAGGTGTAAATGACTTCTGCCCTGTCTCAACTCTCCAGACAGTTTCATTGTTCTGTGGCTGGCTATTGTGTACATTGATTGCCCCCCCCCCCCCGGGGCTGTTGTCTGAATACACATAGCAGTCTTTCTATTCAAACCCTTTCTGACCAATCTCTGCTGTGTAATTTTCAAGCCCTCATTTGCATGGAAGGTGGACCTGATGGTGAACTGCCGAGACTCTAAAAAGGACCAATAAGAAAGCGGTTGTTGGGGGCGGGATGTTCCAAATCCTGTATAAAAGTGTGCTGTGTTTTCAATAAAGTGTGTCCTGTTTACATCCAGCATTAAGCCTTGGCTCATGTATGGATTATTCGGCGATTCCAGAGATATTCCTACTAGTGGAATATTGGATGATTTTCTTTTAAACCAGAAGAAGAGAATGGATGACGGGGATATTTTCTACTACCGTCACAGACCCTATCTCCTGAGAGAGCTAGAAAGAGAAAGAGCGGTACATCCTAAAATGTACCATAAGGGGTTTTAATACTGTACGAGTGGAAAGGACTCAGGGAGCACTAAATGTTCGTGCATCGGGGGTGCAAATTACTTGTCTTGCCTTGGATGCTGACAACCCACGCTACGAAAATAATTTTACTGTTAGTGCGTCCCCACAACTTGGGAAATTTTATTAAGGGGTCACGGCACTAGTAAGGTTGAGAACCACTGCTATAGGCCCATCTCCCTGCTGAATATGGATTTAAAATTACTTATACATGTCATCGCCAAGAGACTCTCAAAGGTGGTGTCTAAACCTTTTGCACTCAATCCGGATTTATACCTAATCAATCTACGGCAAACAATCTTCGGCGCCTATATCTGAATATGCAACTCCCTACTGATAACCAGGGTCCAAGATCTATCCTCTCGCTAGATGTCGCTAAGGCATTCGACAGTGTTGAGTGGAATTACTTATGGAGGGTACTGGAAAAACTCAACCTGGGGAAGATAATCATTTCATGGATCAAACTATTATATAAAGCACCGAAATGCATGTATCAGAATTAATAACACCTTATAACCATCCTTTGCTCTGCACAGGGTACAAGCCAGAGTTGCCACCCTGTCCCCGCTGCTATTTGCGCTGGCCATTAAGCCTCTGGCTGCTGCCATTAGAGGGAACTTTAAATTATATATCAGACAGGAGGCTCATATCTTATGCATTAATCTTTCTTTATTAATGCTCACAGCAGAAATATTTTATATCTTTCTTTAATAAATTTCAATGTAAAAAACTTTTTTCAATAAACTACCACTCCCAGCAGTCTCTCTGATCTATAACCACGCCCATGTCAGTGACCTCCATAAAATGGGCTGCCTCCAAACGATCCTCCTCTTTCTTTCTGCTCACGGCATCAGATAAGTACTCTATTTTTGGGTCATTCCTGTAGAATTGTATTGCGTCTTCTGGGTGGGCCAGGGGAAATTTTACCCCCCTGCTGCCTCCCCAATTTCTTATCTCTCCCTGTGTTTGCCCGCGTGCTTCCCTGCACTTGGTGTTTTGTACTGTATATTGTGTGGATTCTGCCTTTGTATTTCAGGTTTTTCCCTGTGCTTTAACGAGCGCTCTGTAATCGGGGAGTTCTGTCTCCCTGACATCGGAGCGCCGCCTCCTACTGTCACGCTCTGCTTTCTGCTCCCCCTCGCCGGGCGCCGTCTCCGGGTGCCGCCATCTTCCTCCTTCCTTCTCCTCACAGCGCATCTTCGCGCGCGAGCGGGGGGGCGGAGCTTCCGACGATTCGGCCGCTCAGCAAATCAGCGCTCGGAGGACGTCGGAGGGGAGGAAAGGACAGGTGCCCGCTGTTACACGGCCCGCTTACCGGACCTCATTAGGTACTCTCTCAGCCCAAGGAGTGTCAGACGCTCTGCCCACACACAGCTACCACTGGTACCCCTGCTGTTTCTGGACGGAACTTGTTTCCGGCCTACTACTCAGCCTAATATATCTGTCCAGACTGTTTATATTACTGTGTCCAGCTCAGGCCTTCTTCTCCTTCTACCAGAGCAGCAATGTCTGACCTATCCGCTCCTATACCCCGCAATGGGGAGAGCCCCTCTATGGCCGCTGCCCACACCCTGAGTGCCTCTCAACTACAAGACATGATTAACATGTCGGTTTCAAGCTGCCCTGGCCTCTACCACCTTAGCTTCCAGGGTTCAGCAACCCGTGGCTACACCATCTATTCCGCCTCAGAGCGGCGAACCGCCCACAAAAAAGGGAAAAACCTCATTTAAGAGGAAACATACCCGGGCGATGCATGACTCCCCGGCAGGGGAAGAAAATAATATGCTCCAGGTAGCCCCTACCACAGGCTACCAACCCCAGCATCCGTCAGACAACTCTCGACCCCTGGACTCCAGGGAGTTTCAACCCAAGGGGCATAGGACCATTAGGAGGGCCAAACCAGATTCATACGTCGATTCCTCTGAGGAGGACTCAGCCGATCCCTCTGCTGGGTCAGACGTATCAGAATCTGAGTCATATATCGATGATGCTGGGGCTACGGCGCTTGATACAACCGCCATCCCTGTCACACAGGGCGAGGTTCTCCTGGACGCCCTAGGAGAACCTTTCTTCCACCCCGATGCGATTTCCCATCCACGCTCCGGGGATTGGGCACCACTTCCACACGTCTCCCAATATGTGGAGTTATGGGCTAGGAAGTCCTTGGATAGGACTAGCCGGAACAAGCTGAGGGCAGTATGCCCCAGAACCTCCATCCCCAAGAATGTTCTAGCTACCCCGGAGGTTGACCCCGTACTGACAAAGTACCTATTAAAATCAGGAAATTTTCAGAAAAAGGGCATTGAGCGCTCTTTCCGGTCCATCCAAGACCGCATCCTGGATCTTATGGGTCCGCTAACAAAGATATTAAACTTGTCCGAACAAGCTGCAGCATCTGAGCAGCCAATGGACCTCCTACAATTGAGAGGTTGGGCACAAAGGGCGTTATGCCTAGCAGGCACCGCCAACACGGCGTGTTCAGTAGAGAGACGCCGCTCTATACTCATGCGTCTAGATCCTCAACTGTCACACTTGGCAGAGTCTGAACCCGGACCATCGGCTGACGGCATGTTATTTGGCGACACGTTGATCAGGGACATCAACAAATTTGTGGGACTTTTTACCAGTCTAGACAAGCCCAAAACTCGTTAAGAAGATCTGGGGCTAATAAGGTTTTTGCCAGGGCCGGCAGAAATAGAGGCCGTTCTGCCGGCCGTCTCCCCTCCTACAGGCCGCAGGGCAGACCCTCTGCCCAGTACCAGTATCACCAGGCTCCATCCTATTCCGTCCCAGTGGCACTACCTGCACCCTTCTTCCCTTCCAGAGGCAGACCCTGGCGCGGCCGCGGCGGACGTGGTTACCCACGATCCCGACCTCCTACTGGTGAGTATACCTTACACTCCACTCATTCACATTCCTGTGGGGGGACGCCTGAGGTATTTTACCCACGCCTGGTCTGCGATTACGGCAGACGCATGGATTCTACACGCAGTGACGGGGTTTGTTATAGAAATACAATCTCTGCCGACACTCAATATAGCTCCTTCCCCTATTCGGTTTGCAAAACAAAACTTGTTCTCATAGACAACGAACTACGGGCTTTATTGACCAAAAAGGCTATTGTGGAGGTAGACCCCTCTTCACCAGGCTTCATAAGCAACCTGTTTCTGGTCCACAAGAAAGGGGGAGGTTACCGTCCAGTAATAAATCTCAGGGACCTGAACCAGCATGTCGAATATCGACACTTCAAAATGGAGGGAATTCACTTCCTCCGAGACCTTCTTCACCCTGGAGACTGGCTTGTGAAGGTGGATCTAAAAGACGCCTACCTCACGGTCCCTATACACCCAGAGTCACAACACCTCCTTCGCTTCCTGTGGAAGGGCAGGATGTGGCAGTTTACCTGCCTCCCATTCGGCCTATCTTCCACCCCATGGTGTTTCACCAAACTCATGAAACCAGTGGTGGCGGCACTGAGAAGCAGAGGGGTACATCTGATTATATATCTGGACGACATCCTCATCATGGCCTACTCCCAAAATCAAGCCCATCTCCACATGTCGTGGACGGTTTCTCTGTTACAAAGACTGGGCTTCATAATCAACCAAGAAAAGTCAATTTTGGCCTCTTCCCAACAGATGGAGTTCTTGGGCTTTACGGTAGACACCGTTCAATCCACCCTCAGCTTTCCCAAACCCAAGCTTGCCCTGATCCGCAAGGAGATCCGGGCAAATTTAAGAAAGGGTTCTCTATCCCTTCGTGCACTAGCACGCCTTGTGGGCCTCCTAGCAGCCTCTATTCAGGCCATCTTCCCGGCTCCACTGCATTACAGAGCCCTCCAGAGGCTCAAGATCATGCACCTGAGACAGAGCCTCAAATATGCAGACGAGATTCCTCTCTGTCAGGAAACTGCCGAGGAGCTGAAATGGTGGCTCCGCCACGCCGTCGAATGGAACGGCAAGGCCATCTTCAATCCCAGTCCGGTCATAGAATCAGACGCCAGTCGCCAGGGCTGGGGCGCCCAATGCGGCACAGCCTCCACAGGAGGGACGTGGTCCACAGGGGAAGCCACACTCCATATCAATGTGCTGGAACTCTTGGCAGCCTTATTCGCTGTCAAGAGCTTCATGCCGCAGTCTTCCACCTGCTGTGTTCTGTTTCGCATGGACAATGTGGCGGCGGTACAATAAGTCAACCGCCTGGGAGGCACCAAATCCAAAGTTCTGGCGAATATCGCGAAGGAATTTTGGCACTTCTGCCTAGCCCACAACATAACCCCTATTGCGGAATACATTCCGGGAGTCTCCAACCTGGTAGCCGACTGGAACTCTCGCTATCTTCGCGATTCCAGCGACTGGAGACTGGATCGTTCGGTGTTTCTTCAGTTACGGCGGCTCTGGGGGCCACTATCTATAGATCTCTTCGCCTCCTGCCTCAATCATCAACTGCCTCGCTTCTTCAGCTGGAGGCCGGATCCGGAGGCTTATGCGGTGGACGTTCTCCGCCAACCTTGGCCGGAGGGCACACATTATGCGTTCCCTCCTTTCCAGATAATCCCCAGACTCCTCCTATGGATAGCCAACCTGAAGGCGAGTGTGGTCCTGATCACACCTTGGTGGCCGACCCAACCATGGTTTCCCCTACTACTGGGGATGACCGTGGACCTCCCCAGGCTGATTCCCCACTTTCCCCACCTCCTCACCAACCCGAGCAAGGGTCTACACCCCCTGGTTCTGGAGAACAACCTGCCACTCCTGGCGTGGTTGGTGTCGGGATCCCAGTCACAGATAACGACCTTTCAACGTCAGCTCGACATCTCCTCACCCTGGCCTGGGCCCCCGGGACTAGATCGACATATCGATCAGCCTGGGGTCTCTGGGTTCGTTGGTGTGATCAACGGTAGGTTGATCCCGTACAGGCCCCTATATCACTAGTGGCGAACTATTTGGCGGATTCGTTCGAATCCGGTAAATCATACAGCTCCATTAACATATATCGGTCGGCTATCTCGGCTTATCTCTGCCCCGTTGATTCCTTGCCAGTCGGCAAACATCCTCTGATATGTCGACTTTTGAGAGGTGTGAAGTTTCAACGTCCCCCTCGGCCTAGATACCAGGCAACCTGGGATGTCTCCAAGGTGCTTGATATGTTCGCCAGATGGGAGGACAACGTGGATCTTTCACTACGATTACTTTCCATAAAACTAACGGTTCTCTTATGCCTAATTTCCGTCAAAAGAGTTTCAGACGTTAAGGCCCTGGACATCTCTAGGCGACAATTTTCGCCGCAGGGAGTCGAATTTTCAGTCGTACACAGGACTAAGACCGGTATTCACTCGGTCTTTTACCCATATTTTCCTGCTCACCCACTCCTTTGCGTCGTTCAGTGCCTACAGGCATACGAATCACAGACCGCCACCTTGCGCCCCTCAGGCTCTTCGCAGCTTCTGGTGTCCTATGTCAAACCACATGGTCCCGTCTCATCTGCCTCTCTGGCACGCTGGGTACGAGTCGCCATGGAAATGGCGGGGATCGATGTTTCCCTTTTCGGAGCCCACTCCGCCAGAGGAGCTATGGCTACTAAGGTAGTCACATCGGGAGGCTCTCTCTACGATCTCTTAGTGGCGGCGGACTGGTCCTCGGAGACCACTTTCCGTCACTTCTACTTCAGACCACAGGACCATATATCCATGTCGGTCCTCTCCTAGGGTTAATACTGTATTGTGTTAAGTTATGTCTGCATGTTTAATATGCCAGCTTTGAACTTGCATAAGATATGAGCCTCCTGTCTGATATATAATTCTAGATTTTCCTAGCTTGTGACGGAAAATATTGATTATATGATGACAGGAGGCGAGTATCTTCCCTCCCGACCCACCCTATTACGGTTGTTTTCAATATTTCGCAGGTTACTGAGTGCTGTCTTGATTCCTGCTGCTGTATGATCCGGTTCGGAAGATTGTTGGATCCTGTTCCCTGTTGGAACGAAGTTCACTGAAAAGACGTCCTCGTTGGGATGCAGTTTTCCTGAGACCCCTGTTGGGGCACGACTAGCGGTCGGATTCCCTCCCGGAAGTTGTCGGATGTCGGCCGGCCGGCCGGAGGTCCAGAAGACCGGCTTCGACCCTCTGTGTTTATAGCGCTCCGGTCTCGGGTGTTATCGCTTCAAGAAAGAGGAGGATCGTTTGGAGGCAACCCATTTTATGGAGGTCACTGACATGGGCGTGGTTATAGATCAGAGAGACTGCTGGGAGTGGTAGTTTATTGAAAAAAGTTTTTTACATTGAAATTTATTAAAGAAAGATATAAAATATTTCTGCTGTGAGCATTAATAAAGAAAGATTAATGCATAAGATACTCAACTCCTGTCATCATATAATCAATATTTTCCGTCACAAGCTAGGAAAATCTAGAATTGTGTGGGTTTAAATGAGGTGAGCTAGAAGACAAATTGGCACTATACGCAGACGATGCACTCCTCTTTCTGGGTGACACGTCTGCCTCACTGATAAACCTTATATAATTAATTCACAGATTTGTGACCTTCTCTGGGTTCAAAATAAACTGGGATAAATCTACATTATTACCTTTAGATCCTCTTGTGGTGCCCCTACCTCGGATATTCAGAACAGATTAAGGTGGTAGATACTTTTCGGTACCTGGGCATAGTTATACACCTTAATTTAGATCTCTATATCAAACTCAATATAAACCCATTGATAAAAAAAAAATCAGGAAAAAACAGCTAGCTGGATTAAATTACCCCTCTCCGTAGTTGGCTGCTGCAACCTGATAAAAATGATTTGGAATCCACAACTCTTGTATGCACTTCACAATGCACCCATCTGGATCCCTATCTATGTGTTTAAAAAATGCAATACCATTTTTCTAGGGCTGTTACTGATCAAAATTTTTGTGTTCGATTAATCGTTTTTTTTTTAATCGATTAATCGACTAATTTTGATTAATTATAATGCACATATCCAACTACTTTTAGCTGATCTCCTTGCAGGCTGATTCCCAGTGCAGCTACCAACAACTGGAAAAATGGATAGCAGGATACAAAAAAAAAAACACACAAAAGGCAGCGCTCGATGGGAATAGCATTAAAACTTTTATAGTCTTCAAGTAGGTAACCAAATAAATATTGCACTGGAGAAAAAATTGATGTAGCTACATAAACTGTAAAAATGGTGTAATGCCAAACAGTACAAAAAGCAGTCATAAAAACATGCAGCCAAGTATGATACTGGTATAAAAATGTGTACAACGATACCACTGCTGAATCCAGATGAGAGGTTAACATCAGTCTGTCAGCGTGTAGATGTCCCGTGAAGGGAACTATAACAACTCCCAATGGATGGTTGTAGAATCCCAGGTTAATAGAGGGAAGTGATAGAGGGAAGTGTAACAGCCCTTGCATGTTGCAGATAGTAAGTGCCTGCCGGCATGCATATATGAAGGCACAGCAAAGGAGCCCTTCAGATGGACACGGCACGCCACGCCGGTGTCCGTGACGTCACCGGATCTCCGACGGAACTCCCTGAAGGCCCAGAAATCGGCGGAAAGGTGAGTACCAATCAAAAGAAAAAAAAGATTTTGATCGATCAAAAAAATTAAAGATTAATCGATTAATTAAAAGTTAATTTGCACAGCCCTACATTTTTCGCACATTGATATGGAGAAAACAGTTTCTACGTATTAAGTTGGAAACTTTACAGGAAACAAAGGACTTGCAGTTCCCAAACCATTTTACTACTTCATAGCAGCTCAATTGCAGCATTTAACAGGCTTGCTGTACCCCAAGTCCTCTGATCCTATTAGGAACATTATACGCACACAACTGTCTGGCCTTGTGGAATGCATGTAAGTGGGAGAGCTAGGGGTGTTATCATCTTACCCCACCTTGATACTCATAGACAGAGTACACCACCCCACAACTATATAGCCATTCTCAGGGTATTATTTGTAGCTTGAAAACTTTTTGCCAGAAAATGGCTCTCGGTATCACCTCCTACACCAGGGATCCTCAAACTACGGCCCTCCAGCTGTTGCGGAACTACACATGAGGCATTGTAAAACTCTGACATTTACAGACATGATAAGGCATGATGGGAATTGTAGTTTCTGAACAACTGGAGGGCCGTAGTTTGAGGACCCATGTCCTACACGCACACACACACAATGGATTACTGCCATAAATGACTCTCTTATAAGGGAGCAACTGACATACAAACATTGAGGTAGCCCAAGGAAGTTTGAAAACACATGGGATGGCTGGCTAGAAATTCCTGGCTTGACTCCCTTACACCTGGATCAAAATGTAGAAGAATACGTATTGGCCTAAACTAAGGGGAAAAAAATGTTATATATATTTTTTGGACATATTTATTACAGCAAAAAGTAAAAAATATTCATTTATTTTTTTCAAAATTGTCGCTCTATTTTTGTTTATAGCACAAAAAATAAAAACCGCAGAGGTGATCAAATACCACCAAAAGAAAGCTCTATTTGTGGGGGAAAAAGAATGCCGATTTAGTTTGGGAACCACGTCGCACGACCGCGCAATTGTCGGTTAAAGCGACGCAGTGCCGAATCGCAAAAAGTGGCATGGTCATTGTCCAGCAAAATGGTATGGGGCTTAAGTGGTTAAGAGTTTCAATTTTTATTGCACTGCAAAATCCGAAGACAAAAATGTGCAGAAAATCTAATGGTGTGTATGGGGTGTGTTGTGATAAGATGGGTGTTGATGGGGTGTACACAGAACCATGTGTTTTTATTTTCAGTTCATTTCCTATCCTCCCTCTTGTGATTTCGCTAAACTTCCTTCCACCAATCTAAAGAATGAAGCGACTTGGCAGAGGATGGCAGTGTGGAGCCGCACAGCTCAGCTACTGTATTTCCACCTCTCAGCTGGAACACACAGACTGTACGATGAAGAGAAAGTCCCGCTCCCTCCCCTCACAGACACAACGAGGGAGGGAGGGGGAGGGGGAGGCCGGTGACGTCAGCTGCCCATGCTGTCATTATTGACGTCTCGCATTCCAGCCGCTCCACGGGGAGACCGCTAGGGTTCCTCTCTCATAAATGATGCTCACACACTGCGATCGGACGGCTCGGACACAGAGCTCCCTCCTCCGCATCTACTACACTCAGCTAAACCTTCCCCATCCCTACACATCACCCCTATACACGGAGCCCCGACATCTTCCCATTCATCTCTATAGGAACAAGCCGGATTTTCACTTTCTCTAAACACAAGGACAACTTTTTCTATTTCTTTCCCGATCTTTGTCATTTTTTGTTTTTTATTTCTGTTTTGTTTGCTTTTTAAAGACTTTTGCCACTGCAGTGTAAAGACGGAATCGTCCCAGCAAGCAAGTAGGTATTGTGCGATCCCTGGGATCGGGGCTGACACATGATGATCACTCCTATGAAGGGGACATGATCAACGTGACATCGCTGTCTGTCCGGAGACTTTTCATTCAGCGGGAGAACATGTCAGTTTGGAGGCAGACAGTTATTTGCTGCGGTTGCCATGGCAATGATGCTGCTGCTTCTGCTGCTACAGGGCTGGCGGCTCCACTGGTCTAAGGCTGTCATCTGTCCCCTTCTTTAACCACTTAAGGACCCCGAAGGATTTACCCCCTTAATGACCAGAGCATTTTCGGCGATACGGCACTGCGTCGCTTTAACTGACAATTGTGTAGGTGCAGCCATCACATCAGTGTTTTAACCAGATAAGACCCGGACCATTATGCAGGTTAAGGACCTTGCCCCTTTTTGCGATTCGGCACTGCGTCGCTTTAACTGACAATTGCGCAGTCCTGATTTATATATGTGTAAGTGCAGCCATCACATCAGTGTTTTAACCAGTTAAGACCCGGACCATTATGTAGGTTAAGGACCTTGCCCCTTTTTGCGATTCGGCACTGCGTCGCTTTAACTGACAATTGTGCAGTCCTGATTTATATATTTCTAGGTGCAGCCATCACATGAGTGTTTTAACCAGTTAAGACCCGGACCATTATGTAGGTTAAGGAGCCTTGCCCCTTTTTGCGATTCGGCACTGCGTCGCTTTAACTGACAATTGCGCAGTCCTGATTTATATATGTGTAGGTGCAGCCATCACATGAGTGTTTTAACCAGTTAAGACCCGGACCATTATGTAGGTTAAGGACCTTGCCCCTTTTTGCGATTCGGCACTGCGTCGCTTTAACTGACAATTGTGCAGTCCTGATTTATATATTTCTAGGTGCAGCCATCACATGAGTGTTTTAACCAGTTAAGACCCGGACCATTATGTAGGTTAAGGAGCCTTGCCCCTTTTTGCGATTCGGCACTGCGTCGCTTTAACTGACAATTGCGCAGTCCTGATTTATATATGTGTAGGTGCAGCCATCACATGAGTGTTTTAACCAGTTAAGACCCGGACCATTATGTAGGTTAAGGAGCCTTGCCCCTTTTTGCGATTCGGCACTGCGTCGCTTTAACTGACAATTGCACAGTCCTGATTTATATATTTCTAGGTGCAGCCATCACATCAGTGTTTTAACCAGTTAAGACCCGGACCATTATGCAGGTTAAGGACCTTGCCCCTTTTTGCGATTCGGCACTGTGTCGCTTTAACTGGAAATTGCACGGTCTGTGCGACGCTGTACACAAACAAAATTGATGTCTTTTTTACCCCCCACAAATAGCGCTTTATTTTGGTGGTATTCGATCACCTCTGCGATTTTAATTTTTTTGCACTATAAACAAAAAAAGATCAAACATTTTGAATTTTTTTTTATATTTTTTACATTTAAATATCCCCCCAAAAAATTATAAAAAAAAAAAACGAATTTCTTCCTGACTTTAGGCCAATATGTATTCTTCTACTTATTTTTATTAAGCGTATATTGATTAGTTTGCGTAAAAGTTATAGCGCCTACAAAATAGGGGATAGATTTATGGCATTTTTATTATATATATATATATATTTTTTTTACTAGTAATGACGGTGGATCAGTGATTTTTTTGTGGGACTGCGACATTGCGGCGGACAGATCGGACACTTTTGACACTTTTTTGGGACCAGTGATCTGCTATAAAAATTCACTGATTATTGTATAAATTACACTGGTAGGGAAGGGGTTAACACTAGTGTAATCAAATCAAGGCGTTAAGTGTGTTCCCTGGGAGGTGTTTCTAATTCTGTGGGGAGTGGACTGATTGGTGGAGGAAATAGATCGCTATTCCTGATCACTAGGAACAGACAATCTCTCTCTACTCCCTGGACAGAATGGGGATCTGTTTGTTTACATTGACAGATCTCCGTCCTGGCTCTCTGTGGATCGATCGCAGTGATGGGGGGCGGCGGACATCACGGCCACCAATCAGGAGCATCCGGCGCCGCGCCACTGTATCCGCACGAAACGACGTACAGCTACCGAATAGAGCCAACCTGCCGCAGTATAATGATGGTGGCTGGTTGGCAAGTGGATAAAGCATATTTGAAAACTACAGCTATCCTAACAGCAGCTTAGGAAAAAAAATATGCACTGAAAGTCTTTTTAGTCTTATAGCTCAAGACAAATCTGGAGCAGCTGTGCATGGCAACCAATCAGCTTCTAGCTTTCATTTCAAAAGCTTAACTGAAGAAGATGATTGGTCGCCAGGCACAGCTGCTCCAGATTCTGTCTGCTTCAGTTTTGATAAATCCCCCTATTGTTCTATGATATAGGGTTACTATTGTTAATGATACAATTCAGTATATCCATTTCCTTTTTTTTTTATTTCACTCCTGTTTATTTATAACCCTCATATGAGTGTTTGCAACTGTCAGACGTTGTTTAGATGGTTTAAATCTTTTTACCAAAATAAAAAACTGTTGCTCAGTAATATAGCGCTTAGTTTGCATCATCCATAGTAAGTTGTACATACAAAAAAAAAAAGACTTTACTAACAATGAATGGGGAACACATATAAAAGTAGGATGCTTTATTACAAAATGAACATGTACACAAGGCTAAAAGCCATACAAACAAGATATGATGATGCGTTATGTAATGTGTTATATCATGTTTTTATGGGTTTTTTTAGCCTTGTGTACATTTTCATCTTTTGTAATAAAGCATTATACTTTTATGCAAACTGTGTTCCCCATTTAATGCCAGTAAAGTCCACTGATTTTTTTTTCTTACATATGTACAATTTTTTTTGCTGTAACTGTTTATAAGGTGCTAGCTAGGGCTACACCTTACTTTATTTATTGCTAACTTTAAAGTGTATTTAAAGCCAAAAGCCAAAATGGAATATATTGCAGCTTGCTTATTTTTAGATGTGGTGGCTGCATCGCCCCCCTTCCCCTTTATTATTATCTGTTGATCTGGCCAGTAAGTCTGTTTGTTTTCAACATTCTTTAACAGACCAAGCTGTCCAGCAGTAGTGGCAGTTAAAGGGTTCAGCCAAACCATTTAACACTGACAGGGATGCTTATAATAGTCTGCTTAAAACATTTTTTAGCTGGACTTAACTTTTAATCTGTTAATGAAATCCATGTAAATCTGCTAGTGCATCTAACACTACCCTCTCCCCAGACTGACAATGCTGCTGTCCAAAGGTGTCTCCATTGCTTCTCCATCCAGAAAGGAGACAAGCTAAGACATGAAGTGTGTTACTGGCTGGATCACCAGGTGAAAATAAAGGAAACAAGCCTAAAAAAGAAGACGAATGCAGCCACCACATCTAATGATTGGTAAGCTGCGATATACTACATGTTTGTTTTTGAGTTTAAACGCTGCATTGAAGGGTATTTTCTTTTGTAGTCCATTTTTTTTAAACACTATATACTTGTTATGTGTTCTCCTTCACACCAGCATGCATAAAAATAATTTCCTACCTTTTGTTTGTCTCTAAAGTTGGCCATAGACGGTTAGAATCTTGGCTGGTTCAGCAGGAATTGTCTGAGATTCGAACCATGTATGGCAGGCTGAATGTACCCAAGTGGATTGACCAATCAATTTGGGTACAACTAGCCTGTCAGATTTTACATGCGATTATTGCTAGCAGCTGTTATAGCTGCTAGCTTTAATCATTGTGTCCTCCCAGTGGGGACGGCTTCTCCCATCCCTTGTTGGGAGAAACAGTTGCTCCACGGGAGGGATTCCCCCATCAACACTGACCGTGTTACATAGTTATATAGTAGATGAGGTTGAAAAAAGACACAAGTCCATCAAGTCCAACCTATGTGTGTTGATGGGAGAATCAAACTATTTTCTTTCCTACAACCCACGGTCTACGGCCGGCCTTAGGCAAAGGTGTAAAGGCAGACTGCAAGCATTTCTGAATAGCTGAGGCGTAGGACAGGCTGAGTTTCCTTTAATTAACATACTATGAAGAAGGTAAGCTTGTATATCTTAAATCATTTGCTAGAGCAGACAGTGTGCACAATTTCTTTACCACTGATAAAGAGATCTGCCAGCACAGTACAAACAGGTAATGATGGCAAACATAGGTCCCAGCCCCTTCATAAACAAAGACTACTAAGTAGAATTTCTCAGCACTAGAGTTTCGAGCAAGGAGCATCTAAAAAGTTGCACTTTTTATTTAAGTTATGTTGTTATGGGGAAAATTTACATGAAAGTCCATTTAAAATTTCAGGTTCATCTAAGACTAACATGTCTCTAGAGTGACTACGCTACTGTGCAATTTCACTGCAGAATGAACAGAGTTGTCACCTTGTTTAAGCAAGTGGAAAAAAGTGATCTACAGGCAGGATCATTAGGTCATGTAACATTGATTCAGAGGGAAATTATGCCGCGTACACACGATCACTTTATGTGATGGAAAAAAAACGACGTTTTTAAAAACGTCAATTTTAATGACCGCGTGTAGGGGAAAACGTCGTTTTATGTCTTTCACAAAAAATCACCGTGTGTAGCAAAAAACGTCGTTTTTCAAACCGCGCATGCCCAGAAGCTAGTTATGAAGCGAGCTTCAATGGAAAAGAGTGGTGAACGTAACCTCGCTTTGCTAGAGCATTGTGAAAAAAACGATGGTGTGTAGGCAACATCGTCTTTGAAAATTTAAGTTTTTTACTTCACAGAAAACATCGTTTTTTTCATCACATAAAGTGATCGTGTGTACGCGGCATTAGAACAACAATCGCTGTCATAATTCTAGTGACAATCTGTAGTATATATGTCATTTGTTATTTTACTTTTTACTTTATTGAAGTGATTCATTAAAACAACAGTGAACCTGTCTCCTCTGAACAACCAGCGGTGCTGAAGTTACTATATTTTGACCTTGGAAGTGATCTGATGTTTGATGAGAACTTTAGGATCACTTTTGCTACACCGAAAAATACTCCTTCAGTAAATCAGTTTACAAAATGCCAAGCTATTGGCTGTATACAGTATTTGGCTGGCAGAAACAAGGGGATTCAGAGGTCTAGTTTGGATCTATACAGTAACGGTGTGCCAGGACTGTGGACACAGTTCATCTTAAATGTGGCATAAATTGAGATTTGTATTTCTTTATTATCACAAAACCTGTTAATATATATAAATACACTCATCGGCCACTTATTAGGTACCTTGCTAGTCCCGGGTTGGACCCCCTTTGTCTTTAAGACTGCCTTAATTCTTCATGGCATAGATTCAACAAGGTGTTGCATATATATATATATACACACACACACATATATATATATAAATTAATAAATATATATATTTATATTTATATATATATATATATATATATATTTATATATATATATATATATATATATATATATATATATTTATATTTATATATATATATATATTTATATTTTTTATATATATATATATATATTTATATTTATATATTTATATATATATATATATATTTATATTTATATATATATATTTATATATATATATATTTATTTATATATATATATATATATATATATCTATATATATATATATATATATATAGATATATATAGATATATATATATATATAATTGTAATTAACATTAAGACAGGGAATATTTATAATTACAGACTTTAGTTTGGTGAAATCATTCCAAACCTCAAGAAATTGTATCTCAATTAGGTGTAAATGTAGAGATTGCGTTTTAAATATACAGTACAACAATGTTTTTGGTAATGTATTAGTATGCCTGGCTAATGATGAACATCAGTGTTTGCAATTTCAAGTTTGTAGCAGCGTAGGTTAGTCATACTTCTTATTACTTTCCTCCCCTTCTCCCACGTCGTTCCTTATTCCCTAATTTATCTCCATCTCTTACATAAGCGTGAAAGAGTCATAGCTAGAGGCAGAGCCTTCTGCTAATTTATAGCACTTGGTCTTTTCAGCTAGATTGTGCAAAGGCGGTCTGGTCAGGGTTGTATGGGGCTGTTACTGCTGTAATTAGGCGCATGTTTCAAGTACCAATGACTGTTCCTTCGGCAACCAAATGATTTGACTGCAGCTTCTTAGAGATAAAAAGTAAAGGCTTAGATCTGTGAATAACAATTTGATGTGCGGAGCTCAAAGGGGTAAGCTAGAAAGGTAAACCTTGTACAAACTAATTTCTAGTCGTTGCATCTAAAGACATATAAAGACATACAGCTTACATTCTAAAACTTTTTACATTATTTTAGTAACTTATTAGTATTTGAAATTACATTTTTCTTAATGTAATCTTTAATTGAAAAGTGTATTTTACCTTACCAGTCATATGATTTCTTTCTTAGTGATCATTCTAAAAAATATATTTATGCCATCTTCCACTTGCTGCCCATTAGACGTAGCTCCTACTTGATTTTGAACAGTGGTTGCTATGTGTTTATCTACTCAATCTGCAGTGTTATATACTGATTTGTGATCCGTTACCCCTAACTGCTAGTACACATGATGAGAAAATCAAACAAAAGATTTTCCGTAGTTTTTTGAACGCTAGTACTCTATCCAATATCTCTATATTTGAGACGGCACACAACACTTTTAGTTAAAGTTCTCATAGTTTCTTAACTGATTATATTTTTAATATACGATCTTTGCTATTAATTATGGGTTATAAATTATGAACTTATTTATGCAAAGAGTCTCATTTGGTCACTCATAAAAAATTTCTTCCGCATATTGGTAACTTGCCAATTGTCTATGTAATACATTCCTTCTGTGTATGTTATATTGCAGAGACCTTGTCTAATCTATTCCTTTGACTAAATACCTACAATATAGGCACATCTTTTTTACTTCATACCCATTTTAGCACTAATAAAAACTCTTGGACTAAATAAATATATATATATATATATATATATATATATATATATATATATATATATATATATATATATATATATATATTACATATGTATGTAAAGTAAAGTAAAGTATGTAAGAAGATGTTACCATTGAAAGATAATGTGAGAACACTAGCAAATGTTAACTTAGAGCGTAATAATTACAATAATATTGCAGTATTTGGTAAATGTTCCCTACCTTTCTCTTTAGGTTGCAGGTCGAAGGAACGACCGCCACAAAGCACAGACAAAGGCAAGCCTAATCCAATTTATTCCGATTCTGTTTTTTCTCAAGATCATCTTTTATCCCGCCTGCAAAATACTTCCACCATTGAGCAAGAACGATTCCATCCAGGTAATAATTATTTTCAAAGTATTATTATTATAGGGTCATATTTTAAATATGTGTGTCTAGATAACAGTATGATAGACAGCATGTGCAAGAGATCAAATTTTGAACAGTACTTTAGCTGGTGTGTGTTGTATCTGTGTATGTTACTATCTATTGCATGGATATCCCAAAGTTTGTGTTATCACGTATCGGATATGTATAGATTACCTATGACTGAGCTTCAAACATATAGGCAAAAATAGATTTTATTTAACAATGAGATATTATGGTTGGAATCTGAATACCAGAAGTGTGGGCATTAGTGGGTTTTTGTAATAGCCTCTTTCTTTCTTTGTGTATGTATATATATATATTGTATTTATCGGCGTATAACATGCACCCTTACTTTAAGAGGGAAGTTTCAGGATTTTTTTTTCCCATAGCCCCCTGCGTATAACATGCTGGCATAGTTTACCCTCTATTTTCAGGGTAAAAAAGTGAGTGTTATACGCCAATAAATACAGTATATCATCTTTGCATAGTATTTTGAGGAAAACATTTAACTGATCCCTATCTATACACGTATACGCATACACCAGTGGTTATATAGACGATGTTTAATGAACAGAAGCAATGATAGATAGACGTAAACTGTGACAAAATACATTAACTGTAATTGATGGTCACAGATTATGATCCGTGGACCTATAGAGAACAATAGAGAAATATACCTGAGAAATTCACTATATTTGGGTGAATTTTTTTGTAAACCAGAAGTCCTAATACTATGCCCATCTTTAGACAAACTGTCACGTGAAATGTTTACAATACAGATATGTGTTAGGTGGATTGAATGATAGTTAAATAACATTAAATTCTATAGCTAGTATATAAAACAAGTTCCAAAGGTACACAAGATAGAGGGTGTATACTGCAATGTCCAGTTCACCCTAGAGCACACCAATAAGGTGCTCATTTTGCTGTTCCCTGATATGTATGAGAAATATATTGTTCTTTCTTTACTTGTAGATTGAAGGCTATTTAAACTGAAAGTTGCATATCTTAGAGCATTTTTAATTCTCGGGAATTAAATTAATGACAACAAGAGTTTTTCCAGCGGGAACTTTGGCTATTCAGTAGAGCAAATATTTACAATCCTTTTTACCCCTCTGTCTCTCTCCTGATTGCACTGCACACAAGAGATCCTTCAGTGCGTGAGAATCAACACAGCTAACGGATTGTTGTGCAATTCACCTCGGTACATTATAGCTGCACATCTTGGCAGCACTACAAAAGAGACATGAGAATACAGGGGCACTCAAGGAATTGTAATATTCGTGTTATTACCTAATTACATGGCTAATACTCTTACCTACTGTTTCTATAAAAAACAAATAGTAAAAATATGTAAATATTAAATCAGGCTACCATCCAGAATAATTTACTTGACTGCTCATGAAAAATTAAAATTCCTAGCATTACAAAAACAAACATAGAACTGGATAGTCTCTCTAAAGCCGCGTACACACGATTGGATATCTGATGGAATCTAATCCGATGGATTTTTTCGTTGGATATCCAATGAAGCTGACTTTCATCAGTCTTGCCTACACACCATCAGTCAAAAATCCGACCCTGCACCTGTGGACCCCAGGGTCTGTTTACTGGGTGTGTTGGAGGAATATGTGGAGGAGGTGTACACAAGGGAGGCGGTGCATAGGGTGCTATTTCAGGCCAGGAAGTTGATTATGGTACACTGGAAATCTGAGACCCCTCCGACCTTGAAGGAGTGGATTGATAGGATGGGCGAAATGATACGCATGGAGAAGCTCATTTACCAACACAGGGGCAGTAACCGTAAATACGAGAACCTTTGGGCTCCGTGGCTGGATACACCGGCGCTTTCGCCGGTGGACCTGGTCATGGACAGACTGTTGGGATTAAATATGGGATGAGTGCTGTAATGTGCGGGAATGTATGTTTTGGTGGGAGGGAAGACAGCTCAGTGAGTGAAATGTCATATTGTGTTTGCCCTCTGAGAAGTGTACTCATGGTTTTGAAGTGCAATGTTGAATGCCATATGCTGTACAACACCTTTTCATCAATAAAAACCTTTTTGTTGGATAAAAAAAATAAAAATAATCCGACCCTGCCAAAATGCGGTGACGTAAAACACTACGACGTGATGAGAAAAATGAAGTTCAATGCTTCCAAGCATGCGTCGACTTGATTCTGAGCATGCGTGGATTTTTGACCGATGGATTTCCACACTGACGATCGTTTTTTCCTATCGTTTTTTTATCCATGGAGAAAATTTAAAAATTTTCTATTTTTTTTCACCGATGGAAAACAAACCGATGGGACCCACACACGATCGGTTTGTCTGATGAAAACGGTCCATCGGACCAAAGTTGTAAAGGAAATTTACACCCAGAGATGAAAAAAAAAGAATGATAAGAATTATGAAGGCAAGGAGAAGGTTATCAAACCAAAATTCATTATCATGCATTGACATCTTCTGATCCTCTGTGTAAATTGGTTACCAGAGATTATGGCCCAGATTCACAGAGCGATTACGCCTGCGCAACAAGAGATGCGCGGCGTAAGTCTAAATGTGCGCGTGCGTTTCGATGCACGGCATACCCAGAACGAGATACGCAAAAAAATCTACTTTTTTTTGTCCAGTGTAATTTCGTTAGACTGTCGCATCCGTCCGCGCAAAACTGCGCTAGACAGACCATTGATTTGCTAGTCAAACATGCTAATGAGGGACTTATGGGGATCCACAAAAGAACGTTGGGGCAGCGCAGGCTACGCAGTGTGCGCAACAGCAAAATGTCCTGTCTAAAATTAGACCATATAAAAGCTGGTCTAAAAAGAGAAAAAAAGTCTACTTGTTAGATAAAGCAACACTGTTAGTGAGGAGCTCAGCAGTCACACGTGTTGCACAACAATCTGTAGGCCAACATGCCAGGGGCATCGTCGCGCATTGCTATACTACTGACTTTAGATGAGCAAAGAAGGAGGAGGGCACGGAGGATGGCACGGGAGAGGATATACCGCACCCGCATAGACCTGTTTGGCATGAGTGATTCTGAGGTGTATCGCATCTTCAGATTCACCCCTCATGTCATCCTGGAATTAACCACAACCCTGCAGGAGGACATCACCAGCCCAACACACCACTCACATGCAGTGCAGCCACTGGTCAAGGTCATGGCAACACTCCATTTCCTTGCCAGTGGCTCTTTTCAGCGTACAAGTGGAATGGTGGCTGGGATGTCACAATCCTCCATGAGCAGATGTGTGCACCAGGTTGTCCCTGCAATCCTCAGACGCATGGCCAACCAAATCATCAAACCCACCACTGAGGACCTGCGGCTGAAGGCAATGACAGATTTCTACAGAATTGCCAGATTCCCACGCACCGTGGGGGCCATTGATTGCACACATGTGGCACTCCAGCCCCCCCAGGAGACAGAGCACATGTACCGCAATCGGAAGCATTGGCATTCCATCAACGTACAGGTGATAGTCGATGCCCAAGGCCTCATATGGCACGTCCGTGCCAAACACCCCGGATCCAGCCATGACAGCTACATATACAATCAATGCCACATCCGAATGGAATTCGATCAGAACGTGTATAGGGACACCTGGCTGGTTGGTGAGTGACATGGGTGGCAGGCATGACTGTACCCCCCCATGATGCACACATCACAAGGGGCACATGCATGACTAACATCCTCCTGTCTTTTCCCTTACAGGTGACTCTGCATATCCACTGGGACCCCATCTCATGACTCCTTTCCGGAACCCCCAAACCACAGGAGAGGAAAGATACAATGAAGCCCACGCCCAAACACGTGCAGTGGTGGAGCGCACCTTTGGCCTCCTGAAGTCACGTTTCTGATGCCTGGATAAGTCTGGGGGTACCCTCTTGTATTCCCCAAACTTTGTGTGCCATATTATCGGTGCCTGTTGCATGCTGCACAACTTCGCAGTGAGAAAGGGCCTGCAGATTGACCTACGTGATGACCTGACCCCTGAACCAGACAATCCCCCCCTAACCGAGGGTCCCCCGTCTTTTGAGGGAAGAGCAGCCAGGAGACAGCTCACATTGGGCATCTTTGCACGTTAAACACACACATTAATCATGGCACAATGAGAATGCATGCATGCACACCACTGTGGTCCCTAGCACACACACCCCACATCCTCATCAAATTGGATTGGCACCAGTCCACCATGCTGGACTTGTGAGCAGCAACGCCACGCCAAGGCTCCAATTATGTCACTGTACATTCATACACCATTCACACGGACCTGGGGATCACTTCTCCCTGGTCCTGGGGAACCCTTCTCCACCAAAATTGAGGGTGACACCCCTTTTCCGGCAGGAATGTCACCCCTGCATTCAAACAGCATTCACAACCCAAAAAAAAAATAACCAGCAAAATCAAAAAATTTCCAGCCAAAAAAAAAAGAGGGAAAAAAAAAATTATTGCCCTTGACGTGAGCCACGCCTGGGGCGCCCCCGGCCACGGTCCCGGCTCCTCAGGGGAGACTCATGGGGAGGGGGAAAACCGGAGAAGGAGGAGCAGCCCCTGATCTCTGCCCACCTGGCGGCCTGCCCTCCAAGGCCACGGCTATTCTGTCCAGGGCAGCACCAAGTGTTGCCGTGTTGGCCTGGATAGCCTGGGTAAGGGCCCTCACATCCTGCCCAACGCCTGCTGATGTCGTCTGCAGTTCGTTTAGGCAGGTTGTGAAAGCCCGGGAGTGGGAGTCCAGGTTCCCCAGCGTATCCTTGATGGAGGACAGACTCTCCTCCATCCGCACCAATGTCTGGCTGACCTGTCCCAGATGGCGGGTCTGGAGGAACTGGTCCCTTCTCAGAGTGGCGGGCAGGAGATCGGCCACCCCCCTGGTCTTCTGGGATGACTTCCTGCCTCCAGCTGATGCTTGTGGCCGGGGAGAAGGGGAGGCCCTTGGGAGGGGAGCCATGTTGGGGGAGGAGGGAGGGGGCTCCCCCTTAGGGAGGGCTGCCTGCTGCCAGCCAGAGGGGAAGAGTCCTCAAAAACCAAACGTCCAGTGCCTGACATGGACTCCTCCTCCTCATGATTCTCCTCCTCCTCAACCTCCTCCTGTTCAACCTCCTCCGCGGACTCCGGCCTTGTCGGGGGGGCCTCATTAGGCTGCTGTCCTGGGGATGGTGCGGTCAGGCCAGATGGCCCTGCACCCTCCTGCACATCTGTGGATGATACAAAACATTCACAGGTTGGAGGATCCACACACTTGCCACATATTCCCTTTCACCCCCTCCCCCACACATGCTACACACCTGATATTAAAAAAACTACTTACCTGGCACCACGGGCTCCGGACTTGAGTCAGAGCCGGGCAGGCCCTCAACTTCATGCCGATGAAAGGTCAGGGCCATCGCACGCTCCTCCGCTGTCAGCCTAATACGGCATGGTGGGCCCCCTCCTGTGCCCCTGGCATGGGCAAGCATTTTGGACAGCTTCTGTTTGACCAGACGCCGGAGGTCATTAATAGTTTTGTCAATCCCAGACCGGGTCCGTGTCTCCCCCTCCCCCGCTGAATTGACCTGCTCAGTGAAGAGGTCCGAAATCTCCCTCCTCCTGGCCGGGGTGGTGTTGGCACTGTCTGGGCCGTGGAGGAAACGCCCATAATCGCTAATGGCCCGGGCAAGAATTCTTTTTTCCCCCACAGTAAAATTGAGTTTTCGCTTTCTCTCTGTCATACTGCAAAAAAAACTCACTCCCAGTCAACAAAAATCAGTCACAAAAACAAGCACAACCAATCAAGCAAGAACACACACAAAGAGAAAACTAACACCCAAAAAATCACACAAGCACTCAGCAAAAAACAGTCACAAAAACAAACAGCAAAAAATCAGCAAGAAAACAAACGAACAGAAATATATCAAACAAACAGTCACTCAAACACTTATCAAAAAACACTTTCAAAGATCTACTAACAAACACTTGATCACACAGAACACTAATCTGACAAATACAAAACACAACGCAACGAACAACAGGACAAAAGCACTTGGTTAAATGGGAAGGGACAAAGGGATGTACTTTTGCAATGCAAGTGCGTTTGTGTCTGTCTATTTATGCTGTCTGCGTAGTCCTTAGTCCATTTCCAATTTCACTGATTGCGCCGCTCCCGAGTTGTGAGCATGCGCACAGCGGAGCTGACATGGTCTGCTTCAAGCGCGCATGCGCGAGCCGGCCGGCCCTTCATTTGCATGGGGTCACGGCTCATTTCAATGTAACCCGCCCACGTCCTTCCCAATATGTATTACTCCGCCTTACGCCTCTGAAATAACGTTACGCATGCGCAATTTTCTGCGCAAAAGCTACGAGAATAGGGTGATTACGCGGCAAAATTGTGCAAGTCTAACGTAAAGGCGGTGCGCTACGCCGGTCCAATAATGCGCAGATGTAAATCAATCTTCATCAACTCTAGTAGTTATATATTGTGTGTGTGCATGTATGAACGTATGTTATGAATACATTAATACATTTTATTTGCAGTGTGTTTGATAGTGTTGCATTCCTTCATTTGATTTAATTAACAGCCGTGGGGTTGGAGCCCACTTAATGCTAATGCTAATTTGGACTTGAGTTTTATCTATCTATCTGTCCTACATGCAGTCCTTTTTACTGCACAGTCCCCACTCTCTAATGTAAAAAGAGATGAATCTGCGCCACAGACAATTTAAATAAAATAGTGATGTGATAAAATACAAAGTGATTGAGTTTGAAGTGGCTGCCCCTACATAAAAACCCACCTAGGTGGGAGTGAAGAATAAGTAAAAAATAGCAGGTAATGGCGCCTACTAGAAATAAAAATGTGCAAATAAATATAGATAGTGTCTGTCCAAAAAGTGCTGGTCCTAGTCAAAATATAACATATATATAAAACACAAATTAAATTGAATATTAATTCGAGATTTTCCTAGCTTGTGACGGAAAATATTGATTATAAGAAGACAGGAGGCGAGTATCTTAAGCATTAATCTTTCTTTAATTAATGCTCATAGCAGAAAAAAACATCTAACATTTCAACCTTTAAAAGAAAAAATTAACAATCTGAATGGCACTATGTGGACTACGAATCCCAGCATGCCTAGCGTCCGTATCCACTCCCCTTAGTGCCTCTATATAAGTGTCAGCTCCTCCCATGTTCTTCCTCTTTCTTGATGCGAAACCTTGCTGCTTCGGATTCACGTACCTTCAGCCAGCCGGCCCGATTGCTCCTTGGAGGAGTCCTTGTATGAACTATGACTCTGTCCCAACAGGGGATGTAGCCTTGAACCATCCGGAAGAAACGTCCTCCGAACTCTGGAGAAATCCTTATTCATGCGGCTTCTGGCCGATTGAGATCCTCGATGCGCTCTCCTTTAGAAGCCTAGAAGAGAACATAGAAAAGTGACAGGGAGGGAAGGGAGGGAAGATACTCGCCTCCTGTCTTCTTATAATCAATATTTTCCGTCACAAGCTAGGAAAATCTCGAATTATATTTCAGACAGGAGGCTCATATCTTAAGCAATTTTAAAGCTGAACAAACTACATCAAGACAATCTCTGTAAATGCATCTCCTGACTAGGTAGATCTGAGCTGGGTCCCAGAACGGACATGGAGACGTGAGTTTCTGGTCTGAAGTAAAACGAGCGAAAAGTGGATTCCGACGACCAGTCTGCAGCTTGTAAGAGGTCGGATAGAGAGCCTCCCGTCGCGATAACCCTAGTGGCCATGGCACCTCTGGAGGAGTGTGCCCCAAAGAGGTTTATGTCTATACCGGCCAATTCCATGGTTGTTCGTACCCATCGAGCCAGAGTGGCGGAGGTGACCGGGTGATGGGGTTTGACGTATGAGAGCAGTAGTTGCGAAGTTCCGGGCGGTCTAAGAGACTCGGTCTGGGTTTCGTAGGCTTGCAGGCATTTAGCCACACAGAGTCGTGGCTGTGAGGGGAAATATGGGTAGAAAACCGTCTTTAGGTTCGTCTTGGTCCTACGGACCACAGAGAACCGAACCCCTTGGGGTAGGAACTGGCGTCTAGAGATGTCTAGAGCCCTCACGTCTGAGACCCGTTTAATCGAGATCAGACAAAGGAGAACCGTTAATTTGAACGTCAGAAGCTTGAGGGGTAGTGCCTCGTTATCCTCCCAGGCGGAGAGCATGTTGAGCACTGTGGAGACATCCCATGTCGATTGATATTTAGGGCGTGGGGGTCTTTGGAATTTCATGCCCCGCATAAGTTTACAGATCAGCGGATGTCTGCCGATAGGTAGGGAATCAACCGGGAGGTGGTAGGCCGAAATGGCTGACCTATACACATTAAGGGAGCTGTAAGCCCTACCTGCGTCAAAAAGCTCAGTCAGATAGTTAGCAACCGTGGTTACAGGGGCCAGAGTGGGATCAATCTGTTGTTGATCACACCAACGTACCCAGAGCCCCCAGGCTGATCGATACGCTGATCGAGTCCCGGGGGCCCAGGCCAGGGCAATGAGATCTCTAGCTGACCTTGAAAGACCATGGTCTGTGTCTGGCATCCTGAGATCAGGCCTGCTATCAGAGTAAGAGAATCCTCCAGAACCAGAGGGTGAACACCCTTGGAGGGGTGTGATAGGATGTGAGGGGTCCGGGGAAGTAGCCTGGGGTAGTCTATCAGCATCTCTAGCAGAAGCGGGAACCATGGTTGTGTCGGCCACCATGGGAAAATCAGGACCACCGTCGCGTTCTGTTGTGCTATTTGTAGTAGCACTCTGGGGATCACTGAAAAGGGAGGGAATGCGTAATGAATTTCCCCTTTCCAGGACTGCCGGAATGCGTCCACTGACGTTGAAGCCGGGTCTGGTCTCCAACTGAAGAACCGAGGTAATTGATGGTTGAGGCGTGAGGCGAACAGGTCTATGCCCAAAGGGCCCCAGAGACGACCTACTCGTGCAAAAATCGAGCGGTCCAACTGCCAGTCGCTGGATTCGGAGAGGTGTCTGGAATTCCAGTCGGCTACGGTATTGGATGTGCCTGGAATATATTCTGCCTTCGGAATAATGTTGCGAGGCAGACAGAATTGCCATATGGTTTTGGCGATGTCCGTCAGGGTTTTGGACCTGGTGCCTCCTAAACGATTGACATATTGTACTGCTGCAATATTGTCCATGCGCAACAATACGCAGCAGTTGAATCGTTTCGAGAGGAAACTTCGTAGGGCGAAAAGAGCGGCCAGGAGTTCTAGGGCATTGATATGGAGGAGGGACTCTTGTTGGGACCAGGTTCCCCCCGTCGAAGTGTCGCCTAGGCGTGCGCCCCAGCCTTTCAGACTCGCGTCCGATTCTATTATCACGTCCGGACGGGAGTTGAAAATCGTCTTGCCGTTCCAGTCTATGGCGTGGCGAAGCCACCATTGTAGTTCCTCCCTGGCCTCGGCGGAGAGAGGAATCTCGTCTGCGTATCGCAGACCTCGACGCAAGTGTGTAATTTTGAGCCGTTGAAGGGCTCTGTAGTGTAGAGGGGCAGGGAAGATGGCTTGTATGGAGGCTGCTAAGAGACCCACCAATCTGGCCAGTATTCGCAGGGACAAGACTGCTTTGCGTAGTACCGCTCTGATCTCTTTGCGGATCAGTGCCAGTTTTGCTTTGGGTAGACGGAGGACTGCCTGATTGGTGTCCACCAGGAAACCCAGGAATATCAATTCTCGGGAAGGTATGAACACTGATTTTTCCTGATTTATGAGGAAGCCTAGATTCTGGAGTAGTTCTATTGTCCAGCCTAAGTGGCGGTGAGCTTCCGACTCGGAATAGGCCATGATAAGGATGTCGTCGATGTAAATGATGAGCCTTACCCCCCTGCTCCTTAGGTATGCTACTACTGGTTTTAGAAGTTTGGTGAAGCACCACGGGGCCGACGACAGCCCGAATGGGAGGCATGTGAACTGCCACATGCGACCCCACCATCTGAAGCGGAGAAAGGGTTGCGAATCTGGGTGAATGGGGACGGTGAGATAGGCGTCCTTCAGGTCCACCTTCGCCAGCCAATCCCCGGGTTGGAGTAAGTCTCGGAGGCAGTGAATGCCTTCCATCTTGAAGTGTCGGTAGACGACGTGTTGGTTTAGGTCCCGAAGGTTTATGACGGGGCGATAGCCTCCTTCCTTCTTTCTGACCAGGAATAGATTGCTGGTGAATCCTGGGGAAGACGGATCGACTTCGATCACTGCCTGTTTGGAGATCAGGTCTCCCAACTCCTTGTCTATCAGTGTCTCGTTCGTCTGTGTAAAGTGTATGGGGGGCGGTACGATGTTCAATGGAGGGGGGGATATAAATTCCACTTTGAACCCTTGAATGGTGTTCAAGATCCACGCGTCTGCCGTAATCGCAGACCAGGCGTGGGTAAAAAACTGCAGTCTCCCCCCCACAGGTGTAAGACAGTGTATTATAGGAGGTATTCTTACCGGTGTATGGCCGGGATCGAGGGTCTCCTCTGTTTCCTCGTCCTCTCCAGGGTCTTCCGCGAGGCGGGAAGAATGGTGCGGGTTGAGCCACCATGTGGTACGAGGGTGGAGCCTGGTTGAATTGTGTCTGGGCGGCGGCCCTATTGGCATACCTAAAGTTGGTATTGCGGCCGGCAGAGCGGGCTCTGCCTCTACCGGCCCTGGCAAAAACTCTGTGAGTTCCAGTTCTCTTTAGCGACGACTGCGCTTTGTCTAGGCTATTAAACAGGCCTACAAACTTGTTTATGTCCTTCATTAAGGAATCACCAAACAAGAAACCTTCTGCTGTTGGGCCCGGCTCAGACTCCGCCAGATGGGCCAGTTGGGGGTCCAGTTTCATTAGAATGGAACGTCTGCGTTCCGTTGAGCATGCCGTGTTTGCGGTGCCTAGGAGGCATACGGCTCTTTGGGCCCAACCCCGTAGTTGGGTAACGTCTACTGTTTGTTGTGCCGATACGGCCTGTTCAGTTATGTTAAGTATCTTGGTGAGCGGGCCGAGCAGGTCTAGGACGCGGTCTTGGATGGATTTAAATGACCGGTCGATACCTCTTTTGGGAGATTTCCCAGTTTTAGCTAGGTACTTTGCCAGAATGGGGTCAATTTCTGGAGTAGTGGTAACTTTTCTGGGAATTTGTGGCCGAGGGCATTCCGCTCTTAACTTATTGCGATTACTTTTGGTGAGTGGTCTACGTGTCCAAAACTCTACGTATTGTGCCACGTGAGGTAAGGGTGACCATTCCCCAGACCGGGGGTGAGTAATCGCATCTGGGTGGAACAGGGGTTCGCCCAGGGGATCTGTTATGGTATCACCCTGTGTATCAGGGGTAGCGTCTAGGTGGAACGCTGTTGCCCCAGCATCCGTATCGTCATCGTACTCATATTCGGAGACTTCCGTCTCAGATGATTCGGAGGATGTAGTTACCTCCGAATCGAGGACAAAAGAATCGGGTTTTGCCCGTCTATTTGTCCTAAGCCTTTTTTGTGACTCCCTGAGGCCCAGGGGTTGCAAAGAGTCCGAAGGATGCGTGGGGTTGCATTCCGGTTGTGGTAATGCGTCAAACATATTATGCACTTCCCCTGTCGGGGAGTCCTGGGTGACCCCTATGTGTTTCCTCTTTTGAGAGGCTTTTCCCTTTTTGGCTCGTGGTTCTGCACCGGGTACCAAGGGGGTAGGGGTATTAGAGAGACCTTGTAGTATCCCTATGGGGATCTTATTAGCAGTCAGGGCTGCTAAGATGGATTTATTTATCAGCTCCTGTAGTTGAGCTGCGTTTAGGGTTTGAGGATCAACAGACACCTCACCTAACCCCCTGGGGGGTGTACCTTCCTCAGCCATGTTGTGAGGTAACCTTTAGGTGTCTAGAACGAGGAGGGAATAAATTCCACTCTCCCCACTGTGCTAGTTATGAAGCTGATAGCCGCCTACCTAAACCAGGCTCCTACCTCCTCGATGCTGCAATGATATTGCGGTGGGAGGGAAGCCTGAAGGCGCGCTTTGCGGTGAAATCCCGCGAGATTTCGCCGCCGAGGATTCGCCGATGAAACGGCTGATGCAATAGGGCCGCGCCTGACTAAGTCTCGTCAGGCCGGCCACAGAGGTGAGAGAGGGGGGGGGGGAGCGAGCTCCCCACGGCTCGAGAATGAAGGAGAAACAGTAATTAGTTGCAGGGAAACATCATAAGGAGAGAACCTGCAGCGCTGTAAGCGGTTAACACAACCTGTTGTAAAAATCTAATGAGGTAAAATGTATACTTATCTGATGCTGCCATGAGCAGAAAGAAAGAGGAAGAACATGGGAGGAGCTGACACTTATATAGAGGCACTAAGGGGAGTGGATACGGACGCTAGGCATGCTGGGATTCGTAGTCCACATAGTGCCATTCAGATTGTTAATTTTTTCTTTTAAAGGTTGAAATGTTAGATGTTTTTTTCTGCTATGAGCATTAATTAAAGAAAGATTAATGCTTAAGATATGAGCCTCCTGTCTGAAATATAATTGATAATTAGTGATTGAAAAATTGAAAAAATAAATAATTCATAAATCCTAAAAAGTCCAATTCCTAGTGATAAAAATTCCCAAAGTAAGTGTTGCAGTATTAAATGATGATGATAATAATAATCCAAGAAAAGTCCAGTTTTATAATAATATAAAAAATATAAAAATATTTTCAGGATTGCTTCCAATGAATATAAAGTGATATGTGCTTCATACAGGTATAGCCGTCAGTGGTTCATTCAGTGCTCTCCCCCAATGGTCCCGCACTCACCGGATCCAACTACCCCTGCAGGGGTAATGGGCTTTCTCAGTAAAAATCCACACTTCAGTAGGATCTGCCTGGTTTCCTCACATGGGATCTAATCCAACCATGGTTGGATTAGATCCCATGTGAGGAAACCAGGCAGATCCTACTGAAGTGTGGATTTTTACTGAGAAAGCCCATTACCCCTGCAGGGGTAGTTGGATCCGGTGAGTGCGGGACCATTGGGGGAGAGCACTGAATGAACCACTGACGGCTATACCTGTATGAAGCACATATCACTTTATATTCATTGGAAGCAATCCTGAAAATATTTTTATATTTTTTATATTATTATAAAACTGGACTTTTCTTGGATTATTATTATCATCATCATTTAATACTGCAACACTTACTTTGGGAATTTTTATCACTAGGAATTGGACTTTTTAGGATTTATGAATTATTTATTTTTTCAATTTTTCAATCACTAATTATCAATTAATATTCAATTTAATTTGTGTTTTATATATATGTTATATTTTGACTAGGACCAGCACTTTTTGGACAGACACTATCTATATTTATTTGCACATTTTTATTTCTAGTAAACTCCCACTCTCTAATGTTCTAGCCATTTAAACCAGCAGAAAGTGTACGAATATTCCAGAAATAATTTAGACAGTTCATTCTTGGTTGCTACTGAACAAAAAGTACTCAATCAAAATGGTCTTATAACTTCAGACAGTCCTTGGTAGCATGTACAGTTTGTGCTGTGTGTGTCAAGTGGATTCCAAGTCGGCCCAATAATGATTATGACAACAATGCATTTTACCCCAAGGGACGGGCCTTCATTATGGTGTGGCTATCCTGTGGACAGTTATCCACCCCTTATGTATTAATAACCCTTTTTCTATCAATAGAGTATTAGCAGCAATTTAACCTAAGGTACCAATTTCTCATAATATATAAGCTGCATTTGCATTAATAAATGTAAGGAAGATAACAAAAGATAATAGGCATTATAAAGGCAATAACTTCAAAACCTTTAAAGTAAATATAAAAAATATCAAGATTATTTGTTAATAAAATTAATGCTCAAAGTAGGCATTATTGTCCCCCTTATTATCCCTTTCACGCCGACAGGTCGCAGATATGCGTCCTCGGGTTTCAGGGGTTATACCGGGATGATGCCCGCAGCTGCAGGCATCATCCCGGTACCGTTGTTTAGAGCCGGCGATTGGCTTTCCAAACATAACAACCGATGCGGCTAAAAGCCGCTCGGTTGTTATGCCGGAGGAGCGGGAGGGGACATCCCCCCCCTCCCGCCGCCTCTCGCCGCTCGCCGCTCTGACCGGGCCTCCCGTCCCACCGGGAGACCCGATCCTCGATCCGACGTGTCCTGTGTCCGGGCGCAGACTGAATGAAAGCCGTACGCGGCTTTGATTCAGCCTGCAATGTGTAAACGCGGAAGCGACGTCATGACGTCACTTCCGGGTTTCTCGGCTGTCAACGGCGCCGGATTTAAAAAAGTAAACAGTATTCAGAATCGCCGTTTTCGGCGATCTGAATACTTTGAAGTGTAAAGGAGGGACCGGGGGTCTTTTAGACTCCCGATCCCTCCATAAAGAGTACCTGTCACCACCTATTACTGTCTCAAGGGATGTTTACATTCCTTGTGACAGCAATAAAAGTAATCAAAATGTAAAAAAAAAAAAAAAAACACAATTTAATATTATAAAAATAAATAAAATAAATAAGAAAAAAAAAAAAACATTTTTTAAAGCGCCCCCCTCCCCGCGAGCTTGCGCAACAAAGAAAACGCATACGGAAGTCGCGCCCGCGTATGAAAACGGTGTTCAAATCACACATGTGAGGTATCGCCGCGATCGCGAGAGCGAGAGCAATAATTCTAGCAATAGACCTCCTCTGTTCCGATAACCTGGTAACTGTAAAAAAAATTTAAAGCGTCGCCTATGGAGATTTTTAGGTACCGTAGTTTGACGCCATTCCACGAGTGCGTGCAATTATAAAGCGTGACATGCTTGGTATCTATTTACTCGGCGCAACTTCATCTTTCACATTATGCAAAAAAATTGGGCTAACTTTACTTTTTCATTTTTTTAAAATTCATTAAAGTTAATTTTTCCCAAAAAGTTGCGTTTAAAACACCGCCGCACAAATACCGTGTGACATAAAATATTACAACAATCGTCATTTTATTCTCTAGATTCTCTGCTAAAAAAATATATATAATGTTTGGGGGTTCTAGGTAATTTTCTAGCAAAAAATACAGATTTTAACTTGTAAACACTAAATGTCATACATAGGCTTAGTCATGAAAGGGTTATACCATGGATAGACATTTTGTATATACTGTATTTTGTAATGTTTATATAATAAATGTGTTTAGTAGTACTAAAGTACTGATAGGCTTTTTAATCAATATAATTGTATCAATATTATAAAGTGCTACTGTAAGTCCTGCCCATGCAACTGCGCATCGTAGAAACACATATGCAGTATCTCACAAAAAGAGTACACCCCTCACATTTTTGTAAATAACAAATAACACATTGCTACAATGTAAAGTAGTAAGTGTACATTTGCTGTCCCCTCAAAATAACTCAACACACAGCTATTAATGTCTAAACCGCTGGCAACAAAAGTGAGTACACCCCAAAGTGAAAATGTCCAAATTGGGCACAATTAGCCATTTTCCCTCCCCGCGTCATGTGACTCATTAGTGTTACAAGTTCTCAGGCGTGAATGGGGAGCAGGTGTGTTAAATTTGGTGTTATCGCTCTCACTCTCTCATACTGGTCAATTGAAGTTCAACATGGCACCTCATGGCAAAGAACTCTCTAAGGATCTGAAAAAAAGAATTGTTGCTCTATATAAAGATGGCCTAGCCTATATGAAGATTGCCAAGACCCTGAAACTGAGCTGCAGCACAGTGGCCATGACCATGCATTGTTTTAGCAGGACAGGATCCACTCAGAACAGGCCTCGCCATGGTCCACAAAAGAAGTTGAGTGCACATGCTCAGTCTCATATCCAGAGGTTGTCTTTGGGAAATAGACGTATGAGTGCTCCCAGCATTGCTGCAGAGGTTGGAGGGGTGGGAAGTCAGCCTGTCAGTGCTCAGACCCTACGCCGCACACTGCATCAAATTGGTCTGCATGGCTGTCATCCCAGAAGGAAGCCTCTTCTAAAGATGATGCACAAGAAAGTCCACAAACTGAAGACAAGCAGACTAAGGACAATGATTACTGGAACAATGTCCTGTGGTCTGATGAGACCAAGATAAACTTATTTGATTCACATGGTGTCAACCGTGTGTGGTGGCAGCCAGGGGAGGAGTACAAACACAAGTGTGTCTTGTCTACAGTCAAGCATGATGGTGGGAGTGTCATGGTCTGGGGCTGCATGAGTGCTGTCGGCACTGGGGAACTACAGTTCATTAAGGGAACCATGAAAGCCAACATGAACTGTGACATACTGAAGCAGAGCATGATCCCCTCCCTTTCGGAGACATGACCGCAGGGCAGTATTCCAACATGATAACGACCCCAAAAACACCTCCAAGATGACCACTGCCTTGCTAAAGAAGCTGAGGGTAAAGGTGATGAACTGGCCAAGCATGTCTCCAGACCTAAACCCTATTGAGCATCTGTGGGGCATCCTCAAACGGAAAGGTGGAGGAGCACAAGGTTTCTAACAACCCACCAGCTCCATGATGTAATCATGGATAAGTAGAAAAGGACTCCAGTGGCAACCTGTGTAGCTCTGATGAACCCCATGCCCAAAAGGGTTAAGGCAGTGCTGGAAAATAATAGTGGCCACACAAAATATTGACATTTTGGGCCCAATTTGGACATTTTCACTTAGTGTACTTACTTTTGTTGCCAGCGGTTTAGACATTAATGGCTGTATGTTGAGCCGTTTTGAGGGTACATCAAATTTACACTGTTATACAAGCTGTACACTCACTACTTTACAATGTAGCAAAGTGTAATTTCTTCAGTGTTGTCACATAAAAAGATATAATAAAATATTTACAAAAGTGTGAGGGGTGTATTCACTTTTGTGAGATACTGTATATCCTGTGCTAAGTACACCCCAAAAACATCAATGGGTGTATAATAAATAAAATTTACATATATATGATATATAATGATGACAGTAGCACTCACTGATATTACACACAGATGTTCAAAATGCTTATAAGTATTGAAAAAGGTTCAATCAAAGAGCTAATAAATAAAGTCCAAGTGTTAATTGAAAAAAGTCCATTGCAAAGGAAATATCTTAATTAATACAAAGTGTACCAGCCACAATGTGAGAAAAAAAGGTTGCTTACCAGAAATTTAGACCTTGCGTTACAAACGGTCTAAAACCGCATTTGAATGACAGAGGATCCCACAGGAATGCATGGATGGATGGAAGGCTTCAATCTCCTTAGCCTTTCAACCAATAATGCCTCAAATCACTCTGATAGAGATAGTATGCCACAGAAATTATCTCATAATTATTCACCAATCTCACCGTCAACAGTACATACCAAGGAAAAGATAATAGTTTCCCATAGAGAAGTACTGTATATATCAATTTATTATAGAACCAACTAAAATACTCACAAAGCAATATAAGCATTTAAGTGCTCCAGGCAGGCATGATGATGTCACCACAATTCTCCGCCCAACATACGCTTCGTTCTAAGAAAAGGGCTTAGCACTATATGACCATATAGTGTGACCAAACACCGTATTTTTTAATATGTTCATGTGTTTTTAACTAGCCTTGCAGGATAAATGTAATTTTTGCATGTGTGCGCTATAATCTGTTTTGTATTGTCTTTGGTCGTATAGCAGCACCATCTTAGATGTAAAGCATTTTTAGGGTGTGCCCCCCAAGTATGTTTTTGTCGTTCTAAGAAACATCTTCCTGGGGCATCAGATTGTTGCCAGTACCCACAATTTTTTAATCACTATTCTGGATTTTTTTTTTCTAACTTATGGTATAAATTTAGTTTGTTCACACAATCATCTAATACCTGCGTGTTGCCCTGAACAGAGGAATAAGTCAGTCTGGCCATGCATGCTTGTAGTGCTTTACGATGAATATAACTATATAGTTATATAGGTGATTCCAAAGGCAGATTTCGTGGGACCGCATAGCAACAGGCACTTCCAGATGAGTAAAAAAAACGTTTTTTTTTTTTTTTTTTTTTTTTTAGGTCTAATGAGCACAATAATATAAAAAAAAATTGGGGATGGAAACTCCACTTCAATGAAAAATTTAGCAAAAACACTTTTCACATTTTCTTTTACTTATGAAGTAAATAATGCGTAGCTTTTGTCAATTTGTCAGCAAGGCTAAAAATGGTTAACCTAACTTTCTTTACATGGTGACATAGTAAGGTTGAAAAAAGACAAAAGTCCATGTAGTCTAACCAACAGAAAAAATTAATAAAATCGAAAAACTCTGTATGCACAATCCTATAACCAAAGTGATCCAGAGGAAGACAGAAAACCCCTATAAAGCATATTTCTATTAGCTCCAGCATGGGGAAAGGGCTTTCCTGATCCCACAGGTGGCAATCAGATAATACCTGGATCAGTCATTTCTGGTGTTACCTAGAAATCTTACTTTTCATTTATTTATTTTTTTGTAAATCTACTGAGCTGGCTAGAACTAGTTCTTGAGGGAATCTATTCCGCATTTTCACAGCTTTTACTGTGAAGTAGCCTTTCCATATCTAAAGATTAAATCTTCCTCCAGGCGTTAGGTGTGCCCCCATTTAATGACCTGTGAAGTGAAAAAGTGACTAGCTCTACACCAAGTTCATTATATGGGCCACTTATGTATTTATACTAGGTGATAATATCCCTCCTTAACCACTTCAGCCCCGGACCATATTGCTGGTCAAAGACCAGGCAACTTTTTGCGATTCGGCACTGCGTCGCTTTAACTGACAATTGGTAGGGAAGGGGTTAACACTAGGGGGGCAAAGAAGGGGTTAATTTTGTTCCCTAGGTGTGTTCTAACTGAAGGGGGTGGACTGACATGGGGAAATGACAAAATTGCTGTTCATACATTGTACATTGTACATCATACATTGTATGAACAGACGATAGGTAATTTTCCCCCCTGACAGGACCGGGAGCTGTGTGTTTACACACAGAGCTCCCGGTTCTCGCTCTGTAACAAGCGATCGCGGGTGCCCGGCGCCCCTATTGGCTGCTCAGCGAGATGACATAGATCTACGTGATCTCGCCCAGCAGAGCCGACCTGCCGCCGTAAAACTGCAGCGGCTGGTCGGCAAGCGGTTAATCACCTCTCCTCAGGAGAGAATAAATTCAGTTCCACTAATCTGATTCTCCTCCAAGTCTCATGTCAGTTTGGTTGCCATTCTTTCTCCAGCTCTCTGATATCCTTTTTCTGAACTGGTGCCCAAAACTTAAAGGGTAACTCCACTTTCGTTGGGAAAACAAATAGCAAATAAAAAAAAAATTATATAGAGCATATGATTGTGACACTAATCATTTCGTAATTGAATGTTTTTAAATACCTTTCCCTTTCAATCTGCAACCAATGTAATTTTCTGGCAATACATTGCAAAATGGCTACCTGGAGTTTTCTGTACACAGATTGTATACTGACCACTCCCCAGAAACATACAGTAATTTCCTGCTTGTGTGATTGGCTTGACAATTTTCACACAAGTCTGCCTAAGATACAAGTCAGAATTTAGGCATCACCTGCAACAAAAATGTCATTTTTGGAGAGATACTTTCAATAGAAACACATCTAAAGGGATGCAGGCCCAGCAGATTCCCTCATTAGTGCCCTGTAGCTCCACACCTGACAGTTAATTATGAAAGCACTCCCATTAGACCTACTCAGAACAGAGGCACAGACAAACACACAGGGATTTCTTTAAAATAACAAAAGGTAGGAATCTGCAACAAAGTTTTTTATAATCCTTTCACTGTACATAGGTCACCCAGAGGGGAATGTTTTTTTCTCAACAAAAGTGGGGTTACCCTTTAAAGTGGTTCTAAAGGCAGAAGTTTTTTTTTTTTTTATCTTAATGCATTCTATGCATTAAAATAAAAAAAAACTTGTGTGCAGCAGCCATCCTAATGCTTGACTGAGCCCCATTTCAATCCAGCAATGTTGCATGAGAGCCTTGTCTGTCAGGAACTCCGGCGAGGGACACCAGAAGAGGGGGATCTGGCTACTCTGTACAAAAGTATTGCACAGAGCAGGTAAGTGTAACGTATGTTATTTTCAAGCGAAAAAAGCAAGCATTTAATATCACTTTAACTGCATATTCTAGATGTGGGCTTATTAAGGATTTGTACAAGGGCAAGGGTATGTCACTCTGGAATCTATGCCTTTTTTAATACAAGAAGGTGTTTTGCTTGCTTTAGAAACTGTGGCTTAACATTACATGCTATTATTAAATCTATGATCTGTCAGAACACCCAGGTCCTTCTTGACCATTCACTCCTCAAACTGTTTTCCTCATAGAATGTATAGTGCATGCATGTTTTTAGCCATAAGTGCACAACATTATTATCTATAACATTTATCAACATTAAGCCTAATGCCGCGTACACACGGTCGTTTTTTGCGATGAAAAAAAACGTCGTTTTTTAAAACGTCATTTAAATTTATCGTGTGTGGGCAAAACGTCGTTTTTTGTCTTCAAAAAAACGACCAAAAATAAATTCCAACATGCTTGAATTTTTTGTGTCGTTTTTCAAAACGTTGTTTTTTGTTTCACAAAAAGTCACCGTGTGTAGCAAAAACGTCGTTTAAAACGACGTTTTTCAACCCGCGCATGCCCAGAAGCTAGTTATGAAGTGAGCTTCAATGGAAAAGAGTGGTGAACGTAACCTCGCTTTTTGTGAAAAAAACGATGGTGTGTATGCAACATCGTCTTTGAAAAGTGACGTTTCAAAAACGTCGTTTTTACTTCACAGAAAACGTCATTTTTTTTCTTCACAAAAAATGATCGTGTGTACGCGGCATTAGGCTACTTTCACACTGAGGCACTTTACAGGCGCTATATCGCTAAAAATAGCACCTGCAAAGCACCTGTAAAACGCCTCTCCTGTCACGCCAGTGTAAAAAGCCAGAGGGCTTTCACACTGGCGTAATGTTCTTGCACAGCATCTTTGCAGCATCTTTGCTCCTAAAGCGCTCCTGCCCATTGAAATCAATAGGCAGTGCTGCCGAAGCGCCTGCAAAGCGCCGCGGGAGTGCTTTTAACCCTTTATTCGGCCGATAGCGGGGTTAAAAGCATCCTAAAATGCAGCTAAAACGATGGTAAAGCTTTACCACCGATGCCCCCAACGCCCCAGAGTGAAAGTGCCCTTATCACTTATAGCTACAGCCACATAGCACTTTCAACAACCACGTTTATTCCAAATTCCACATTCCAAAGCGCCCCTGCACATTACATAGACCAAAGCCCCCCTTGCACATTACACAGACCAAAGCCCCCCCTCCCGCACATTACACAGATCAAAGCCTCCCCCCGCACATTACACAGATCAAAGCCCCCCTGCATATTACATAGACCAAAGTCCCCCCCTGCACATTTCACAGACCAAAGCCCCATTGCTCATAACACAGACCAAAGCCCCCCTACACATTGCACCGATCAACCCACACATTACACAGATCCCCACACATTATGTAGCCCCATATACATTACACAGCCTCCTCCCCCCCTGCACAGTACACAGTTTCTTTACATTGTACTGCTCCCTTTCACTCACAGGAGACCCCAGAGTCTCCTGGGACAGCACTGCTAGTGTACTCTAAAGTTAAAAAAACAAAAAAAAAACACTGCCATTCCCTTCTCAGAGATTCTTTCTACACTGTGTCACTGTCGTAAACCAAAGCCTGCAAATACCTCATTAGCTACATTCTTTCCGGATGGTCACATAATCGCTCTCCTCTGATGTTTCATGTGACCGCTCTTCTCCTCCAATCTAAACAAAAGAGTAGAAAAGGACTTTTAGGGTGTTCAAAACATTAGAGTGAAACAACACAATTATCAAAAATAGATACAGTTTAATAATTTGATACAAAGATAAAAATCATGAAGAAGGCATATGTAACGATACCATCACTCAACATGTTTTGCTCATTTGAACTTCTTTAGGAGATTCTGATGACACGTATACTATGCTAATGGTAACAAAAAGGACACGGATGAGACCTCATGTTGATTGTTTTGATCAAACAGAGGAAAAAAAACCAAGCAAGCAAATCAATGCTATAATATTGGCATAAAACAGGTATGCATATAGTTAATAAATACAATGATGGTCAAATAAACAAATATCAAAAATAATATATAAGTGTGGGAGAGAGTCTTACCCAGGCTGCTTGAAAAAACTATATAAGGAACTTGATCTAGGATCACAAATGTATACGTCCCATACACATTCACAGCGCCCCATCTAAAGGTTCACTCTCATTTGGTCGCAGGAGGAAAATAATTAAATACAAATTTCTTGAGAGAGGAAAATAACATTTCCTTACTCTTTATTATTGTCCTCCAATCTAAAGCTACACTCGGAGTGGGAGGAGTAGGGCAGCTGGAAAGAACGGGGAGAAGGAGGTATTTGCGGGCTTCGGTTTACTATGACACTTACTATGACACTTCAAAGGATCTATGTAAAGGGATTAGCAGTGATTTTTTTTCATCTTTAGAGTTTGGTGTCACCTGGAAACTCTAAATCATTCATAAATGTAGTAAAAAGTAAGGAACCAACACTGAACCATGGGGTACACCACTATTTACCTTGGACTATTTAGATAGAGTGTGAAACATTATTTACTACTTTCTAAATACAGTCTCTTATCCATTTACAAACTGAAAAATTCTGTAGACGTCAACCTAAACATTAGCCATGTGTGGGGAACTGTGTCAAATGCTTTTGCTAAAGTCAAGTATACTGTACCCGCAGCCAATCCTTTGTCTAAGTTTTTGCTTACTTCCTCATAAAAAGAAATCAGATTTTTTTCAACTTTGGTCTTTTGTGAATCTGTAAAATGCCTAAAATATTGTTTTCTAGCAAAAAAAATATATGTATGGTCTTTTATTAAAGTGGACCTTCAGTATTTTTTTTAACTCCCTGCTCTGGTATGTCCGATTAGCCTCTACACTGTCCACCTTTAGGAGATCCCTGAAACTCATTTATTCAGGGAAGCCTATCCCACACCCACCTAACAACTGTCCCTGAGCCACCCCCATCAAATCATTCTCTGCAGCTATTACCTTTTGTACCACCCCCCCCCCCCTCCCTTTACAATGTAAGCTCTACGAGCAGGGCCCTCCTGTACCTTTTGTATTGAACTGTACTGTAATTGTGCTGTCTCCCCTCTACATTGTTAAAGCGCTGTGTAAACTGTTGGCGCTATATAAATTGTGTATAATAATAATAACTTTCCATCTATTATATCTTCTGCACTTGTTGTTTTAACTTTGGATAGTAAAACCTTTTTTCTGCCAGTAAATGCCTTATACAGCCCACTTCCTGTTTCTTGTCTGGTAAAAAGCCTAGGCTTATGACATCATGCACATGCCTCTCTGAGTCATAAGAGGGCAGATTAGAGCTGCAGAGCTGGAGGTGTGCCTCTGTGTGTCTGTGTAAATCCAGGAAGTGAACAGAGAGCAGCTTCAGCTGCCCACAGTTAAAATGGCAACAGCCAGACTCAGTGGAGGAAGATTTCTGCAGCATATTTGATGAGAACAGAATCGCAGTATATGTCAAATAATATGCAAAGTGGTTGGGAGGAAGCTTCAGAATGGCAAAGATATTTTTATTACAAATTATGTGAGCAGACTGCAGTTCCTCTTTAAACTCTCCAGTATCTTCCTGACTATAGATGTTAAACTAGCCAGTCTGTAACTACTTGGTAAAATCATATATATAGGTACCACAATGGCTTTGAAATAACAGAACTCAACTCTATGAGGACACATGGGTGTAAGCCATTTGGTCCAGTTTCTTTATTCAACTTTATTTTGCCTATAAGTTTCTGGACCATATCAGTTTTGAGCTATTTTTTGGGGGGGTCAATACTATCCTCATTATGGACTTCAGCAATCTAATTTTCCTTTGTATAAACAGAGCTGAACAAGGTAGTCTTCTCTTTGTCCCCAGTCACCAACCCTGAATTTTGTAAAGGGCTAAAATGCTCAGACCTGACCCTTTTCCTATTAATATATTTCAAGAATTTAGGATCTGTCACTTGTTTTAGACCAGGGGTGTCAAGCTCAATTTAATCACGAGCCACATCATCAGTATGGTTGCCCTCAAAGGGCTGGTTGTGTCTTGAGTGTAGGATTCTGGAGTTTGTTATGTACAGAGTGCAGAGTTCAGTGGTGCGCTATGTACAGAATGCAGAGTTTAAGGGTACAGTAACAATGAATCAGACTGAGACAGAAGTGCAGTAAAAATCACACTATTTAATAAAATGGTATAAACAGAGCAAACGTAGTCAAAACATAGCCAGAGTTAAGTAACCAGGATGGATAATCTGAACAAGCCAGAGAAACAGGAGTCCAGAGATCAGCAAAGTCGGGTGCAGCAAACAGGATCAAGAACCAGAAGGGAAGTCAGCCAAGCAAAAGTCTTTCACTGGAAAACACAGCAGAGAGAGTTGTTAGCTGACAAGCAGGAAATGAAGACCAGGTGAGTCACTGTGGAATGAAGAGTGCTGGCAATTAACGGACAGCTAAGCACAAAGCTCTGAGAAGGAAGGGCTGAGCCCAGCCCAGAAAGCACCCCCATCCTCAACGACCCTTCCCCCTAGGAGGACCACCAGATTTGAGGGGAAATTGTCAATAAAAGCATGAAGGAGTACAGGAGCATGTGCATTTGAAGATGAGACCCAAGAGGGTTTCTGCAGACTCTACCCTTTTCCAATGAATCAGGTACTGTATGCACCCACGGAACCTACGGAAATCAATGATAGATTGTATCTCATACTCCTCATGGTGCTCAACCTGAACTGGGTGAGGATGTGGTACCAAAGTGGTGAAGCAGTTGCATACCAAATGTTCTAATAAGGAGACATGAAATGCATTTTAACCTCCCTGGCGTTATGATTCTGTCTGGAATTTTGTACCAAAAGCGTTGCAATTGTTTTGCAAGGAAATGTGGTGTTATGTATTATAGGCCTGCAATTCTTAGTAAGTACTTACTTAAATCTATCTAAACAAGAGTCTAATAGGCATCCCGGGTATGATTTTTTTTAATTAAAAATTATAATATAATAAATAATTATAAAAAATTATAACAAATAATAATATAATTATAGTAAAAATTATTCAATAATGTAATCAAATCAAAATCACTGAAATTTGCTCAGTTGCAGAATTTTTGCTGTCATTATTTTTTTTTTTATGACGAATTTCCCCACAAATCGCTATCGCTAAATTCTGCAAGTGATTATAATTTATTATCGCTGTTTTTTAGCTGCTCTAAAACAATTTTTGCCATAAAGGGACACTTTTGGTTGCTATGGGCAATCTACAGTTTGCAGGGAGAAAGAAAAGTTTTTATTATATAAAAGGACATGTAGTGTACAGGGCAGACCACTAGGGACATGGGGGGTGTGTATTTTTTACATACAGTACTGTAATCTATAAGATTACAGTATACTGTATGTAATGTGTTTGTTTACATTTTTGAATTTGGCGCCGTTCTCCGTCCCCGTGCGTCGTAACGTCGCAGGGAACGGAGCTCGGCGGCACACGGGGACGCTGTGTGAATCGAGCGAGCACCCGCTCGCTCACACAGCGGGGATGCATCGCTGGATCCACGGAGAAGGTAAGTAAACTGTCTCTGTAGATGCTGCGAGGCGAGCCCGTGTCTGACACGGGATCAACGATAGTAGCAGGACATTTTTTCCCCCGTGTCAGACACGGGAAAAACGCCAGGGAGGTTAAATACGCATATCAGAAGGAAGGTCTAAAGCGTAAGACACTGGGTTGAACCTACAGAGAATACGGAAAGGCCCAATAAACCGTGGTGCCAGTTTTAATGAGGGAACACATAGTCGAAAGTTGCAAGATGACAGCCAGACCCTGTCCCCAACTTAGAAGGAAGACGCAGGTAGGTGTCTCCCCGTCAGTATGGAGTCTGTACCTATCATTGGCACATTGCAAGGACTCTTAGACCTGTACCCAAGTGGGACAAATGAGTCAGGCAACATGGATGGTCGGAAACCATAATTCGCCATGAATGGAGACAATCTGCAGGCGGTATTGACGGCACTATTGTGAGCAAACTCCGCCCAAGGTATGAGGTCTGACTAGTTGTTATGGTGGTCAGAAATGTATCAATGTAAAAACTGCTCCAATGACTGGTTGGCTTATTCTGCAGCCCCATTGCGAGTGATATGCAGAGGAGAAAGAAAGCTGAATTCCCAACTGCGCACAAAAGGATCACCATCGCGCCCTTTTGGGAGAGAGGCGTTTAGCCTCAGACAAGAATGTGAGATTCTTATGGTCGGTCAGAATAAGAACAGGCACAGTGGTACCTTCTATTAGAGGCCTCCACTCTTTAAGTGCTAAAATGACCGCTAACAATTCTCTGTCCCCAATCTCATAATTGCACTCCGCAGGAGACAATTTATTGGAAAAAAGGCCACAAGGATGCATAGCGCTCTCAGAAATAGGACGATGAAAGAGCAGGGCACCAACTTCAGTTTCAAGGACGCATCAACCTCAAGGATGAAAGGTACCGTAGGATCAGGATGTACCAACACAGGAGCAGAAACAAAAGCAGCCTTTAGACTTTCAAAAGTATTAATGTAATCCGGAGACCAATTCTGTGAGTTACCATCCTTTCTGGTTATATCAGTCACCGGCTTGACCAGAGACAACAAGTTACAAATAAACTTCCGATAATAATTGGCAAAGCCAAGAAACTGTTGCAATGGACGTAAACCCACGAGTCGGGGCCACTGTAAAACTGCCGAAAGTTTCATTGGGTCCATCGAAAAACCAGCAGTGGAAATTACATAAGCCAGGAATTTAACCTGTTTATACAGTTTATTATCTTTCATCCTCTGAAGCACACGTCAGATATCTTTGTGGAGGATCTTGTCAGGGGAATGTCTACACAGACACCCAATCTCAAGGATTGGAGACGGCAGCGAAGTCCAGAAGTACAAGCCAAAGTCAAAGGGAGCAGATCAAGAACAGACTGGTATCAGGACAGACAGGAACAGGGCTTAACAGACAAAATACGGAAGTCATCAGGCTGGGCGGCAGACTGGAAGTCGTCAAGCTGGGCAGCGGACTGGAAGTCGTCAAGCTGGGCAGCGGACTGGAAGTCATCGAGCTGGGCAGCGGACTGGAAGTCATCGAGCTGGGCAGCGGACTGGAAGTCATCAAGCTGGACAGCGGACTGGAAGTCATCAAGCTGGGCAGCGGACTGGAAGTCATCAAGCTGGGCAGCGGACTGGAAGTCATCAAGCTGGGCAGCGGACTGGAAGTCATCAAACTGGGCAGTGGACTGGAAGTCATCAAACTGGGCAGCGGACTGGAAGTCATCAAGCTAGGCAGCGGACTGGAAGTCATCAAGCTGGGCAGCGGACTGGAAGTCATCAAGCTGGGCAGCGGACTCAGGGTCATTAGGCTGGGAAAGTGACACATCAAACTTAAAGGCAGGCACCGGGACATCAGACGGGAAGCCGGGCACGTTGGACCGGAAGCCAGGCACGTCAGGCTGGAAGCCAGTAACCAGGACACCAGGGTGGACAGCAGGAACCAGGACACCAGGGTGGACAGCAGGAACCAGGACACCAGGGTGGACAGCAGGAACCAGGACACCAGGGTGGACAGCAGGAACCAGGACACCAGGGTAGACAGCAGGAACCAGGACACCAGGGTGGACAGCAGATGGTGGCAGATCAGCAGACTCCGGCTCATCGGGCTGGGCAGCAGACGGGAACACCTCCGGCTGGGCAGCAAACGGGAACACCTCCGGATGGGCAGCAAACGGGAACACCTCTGGCTGGGCAGCAAGCGGGAACACCTCCGGCTGGGCAACTGGCACAACAGGCACAACAGGCTGGCAAACTGGCACTGGAACGAACTGGCAAACTGGCACTGGAGCATCAGACTGGCAAACTGGCACTGGAGAATCAGACTGGCAAACTGGCACTGGAGCATCAGGCTGGCAAACTGGCACTGGAGCATCAGGCTGGCAAACTGGCACTGGAGCATCAGACTGGCAAACTGGCACTGGAGCATCAGACTGGCAAACTGGCACTGGAGCATCAGACTGGCAAACTGGCACTGGAGCATCAGACTGGCAAACTAGCACTGGAGCATCAGACTGGCAAACTAGCACTGGAGCATTAGACTGGCAAACTGGCACTGGAACAACTGGCTGAGCGGTTGGCACTGGAACAACAGGCTGAGCGGTTGGCACTGGAACAACGGGCTGAGCGGTTGGCACTGGAACAACAGGCTGAACGGTTGGCACTGGAACAACAGGCTGAGCGGTTGGCACTGGAACAACAGGCTAAGCGGTTGGCACTGGAACAACAGGCTGAGCGGTTGGCACTGGAACAACAGGCTGAGCGGTTGGCGTTGGAACAACAAGATGAGCGGTTGGCACTGGAACATCAGGCTGAAGCAGGTTGGCCGAAGTGGATGCAGATTGGGTTAGTGGCAGGATCGAGCGGGTTGGAAAAAACTTTTTCTTCTTCTTTGGTTTCACCACTGAGGATTTGTATATGGGTATAGGGTTGGAAGTAATGGATACAGCTGGTAGAGGTGAAGAGCGGAGGGGTGGTGAAACAGAGGGTTCCGACCTTGAAGAGGATTTTGGTGGAACAGACGGAGGCAGTTGAGAAGCAGCAGAAGGGTTAAAGGCAGGGTAAGTTCAGCGGGAGGAAACAGGGGACTGGTATTTTGCTGTTAGCAGGGTGTATTGTTCAGCAAAAGTGGGAATTGGGGATAAAGAAAAAGATTTCCCAGCAGGTTGGTAACTAGACACAGAAATGGGTGGTTGGGAGCTGACAGGGGCTGAGTACAACAAACTGGACCAGGCTTGTAATAATGGTCTCACAAAATCAGGAAGTCATCAAGCTGGGCAGCGAACTGGAAGTCATCAAGCTGGGCAGCGGACTGGAAGTCATCAAGCTGGGCAGCGGACTGGAAGTCATCAAGCTGGGCAGCGGACTGGATTTCATCAAGCTGGGCAGCGGACTGGAAGTCATCAAGCTGGACAGTGGACTGGAAGTCATCAAGCTGGGCAGCGGACTGGAAGTCATCAAGCTGGGCAGCGGACTGGAAGTCATCAAGCTGGGCAGCGGACTGGAAGTCATCAAACTGGGCAGCGGACTGGAAGTCATCAAACTGGGCAGCAGACTGGAAGTCATCAAACTGGGCAGCGGACTGGAAGTCATCAAGCTAGGCAGCGGACTGGAAGTCATCAAGCTGGGCAGCGGACTGGAAGTCATCAAGCTGGGCAGCGGACTCAGGGTCATTAGGCTGGGAAAGTGACACATCAAACTTAAAGGCAGGCACCGGGACATCAGACGGGAAGCCTGGCACGTTGGACCGGAAGCCAGGCACGTCAGGCTGGAAGCCAGTAACCAGGACACCAGGGTGGACAGCAGGAACCAGGACACCAGGGTGGACAGCAGGAACCAGGACACCAGGGTGGACAGCAGGAACCAGGACACCAGGGTAGACAGCAGGAACCAGGACACCAGGGTGGACAGCAGATGGTGGCAGATCAGCAGACTCCGTGTCATCGGGCTGGGCAGCAGACGGGAACACCTCCGGCTGGGCAGCAAACGGGAACACCTCCGGCTGGGCAGCAAACGGGAACACCTCCGGATGGGCAGCAAACGGGAACTCCTCTGGCTGGGCAGCAAGCGGGGACACCTCCGGCTGGGCAACTGGCACAACAGGCACAACAGGCTGGCAAACTGGCACTGGAACGAACTGGCACTGGAGCATCGGACTGGTAAACTGGCACTGGAGCATCAGACTGGCAAACTGGCACTGGAGCATCAGACTGGCAAACTGGCACTGGAGCATCAGGCTGGCAAACTGGCACTGGAGCATCAGACCGGCAAACTGGAACTGGAGCATCAGACTGGCAAACTGGCACTGGAGCATCAGACTGGCAAACTGGCACTGGAGCATCAGACTGGCAAACTAGCACTGGAGCATTAGACTGGCAAACTGGCACTGGAACAACAGGCTGAGCGGTTGGCACTGGAACAACAGGCTGAGCGGTTGGCACTGGAACAACAGGCTGAGCGGTTGGCACTGGAACAACAGGCTGAACGGTTGGCACTGGAACAACAGGCTGAGCGGTTGGCACTGGAACAACAGGCTAAGCGGTTGGCACTGGAACAACAGGCTGAGCGGTTGGCACTGGAACAACAGGCTGAGCGGTTGGCGCTGGAACAACAAGCTGAGCGGTTGGCACTGGAACATCAGGCTGAAGCAGGTTGGCCGAAGTGGATGCAGATTGGGTTAGTGGCAGGATCGAGCGGGTTGGAAAAATGTTTTTCTTCTTCTTTGGTTTCACCACTGAGGATTTGTATATGGGTATAGGGTTGGAAGTAATGGATACAGCTGGTAGAGGTGAAGAGCGGAGGGGTGGTGAAACAGAGGGTTCCGACCTTGAAGAGGATTTTGGTGGAACAGACGGAGGCAGTTGAGAAGCAGCAGAAGGGTTAAAGGCAGGGTAAGTTCAGCGGGAGGAAACAGGGGACTGGTATTTTGCTGTTAGCAGGGTGTATTGTTCAGCAAAAGTGGGAATTGGGGATAAAGAAAAAGATTTCCCAGCAGGTTGGTAACTAGACACAGAAATGGGTGGTTGGGAGCTGACAGGGGCTGAGTACAACAAACTGGACCAGGCTTGTAATAATGGTCTCACAAAATCAGGTTTGCACATGGCTTGTCTGACCAGAGACTGCACAGAATCAATGCATGCTCCAAGCACCTGCTGAGTACTGCTCATGAAAGAAGGCTGAGTCATCTTCCAACAGCCACACTAAAGACTCTACCTGAGCTGCACTAAAAGGAGGGGTATAATCATCACGTCCACCATTAGCATCAGACAGAGCCAACTTTGTGCAGATCTGAATCAATGGCTGCACATCCTCAAACAAAAAACTACCACGATCAACAAAAACATGAGCCATACGGATACATTCCAATAACTGCTCTCTAGTGTAATCATTTAATTCCTGATAGCAGAAATCTCTGTCATCTGTTGCCAGGAGTGACAGGTACAAAATATCTTCCAGATGCATTTTTTTTTTTTTTACAATAGCAAGTGCCCAGAACCAATTTCCCAAGTGCAGCCGACCTGTTTAAATGGCTGCAGTATTATGTCAGGGGAATGTCTACACAGACACCCAATACTAGAAGACAGGTCAGTGGGCTGCACTAAGGAAATGGGCAGAAGGTAAGTGAACAATATGAATTTATTGAGGACAAGGCACATGTGAAAAAACAGGACACCCACAAACAAGCACGCCAACTACACATACAATAAACGTCAAAACCCCCAAAACTAGTGAACATAAATATGTACAATAAATCAGAACGTAACCAGCAGGGATAAGAAACAAGCAAGTCCAGGGGCAAAGCCGGGGTCAGGGATCGGAGACGGCAGCGAAGTCCAGAAGTACAAGCCAAAGTCAAAGGGAGCAGATCAAGAACAGACTGGTATCAGGACAGACAGGAACAGGGCTTAACAGACAAAATACTGCAGCACTGGACTGAAGTGCAGGGCGGGCTTATATACCAGTGCAGCTGCAACTTGGGAGACACCTGCTGGTGGCCACCAAAACTGCACCCCTGTTACCAGAGGGAACAGTGCCACCAGCAGGCGACCCAAGTCATGACACATCTCTAGGGAATTGGAAAATATGAGGATATTGTTGAGATAAACCACCACACATACCTGCAGCAAATCTGAAAGGACATAGTTGATAAATTCCTGGAAAACTGCCGGAGCATTGCAAAGACCAAACACATTACACATTACCAAACACAATGGCTCATCGCCCTTCTTGATCCCCACGAGATTGTATGCCCCTCTCAAATCAAGATTTGTGAAAATCGTTGCTCCCTTGAGGCGGTCAAATAACTCCGTAATCAATTGAATCAGATAAGCATTCTTAACAGTGAATCGATTAAGACCCCTATAATCAATACAAGGTCTCAGTTCACCACTCAGCAGGAGATGAGGATTTATTGCTTTGTTCTCCAAGACAAACAAAGGTGCAATCATATGTCCGGTGTGGAGGCAAACTACCGGCTTGATCTTTGTCAAACACATTGCTAAATTTGCGGTACTACTCCCGCAGGTTGGAGAGTAAAGAGGTGCACAAGACCTTAGCTACTTTCTAAAAACATGTCTTCCTGCATAGTGGCGACCAGGAAAGAATCTCAGCACGAAGCCTATCAAAAGAAGGGTTGTGCCTCTGTAACCAAGGATAACCAATCACCACTGGGAAATAACGTGAGGAAATATCTTGCAATTGGGTTAACTCATGGTGAATAGCCCCCTACTGCCATGGTCAATAGAGCAGTCTCATGAGTCACATGGGCAGGCTGTAGAGATTTCCCATCAATAGACTCAATGGCAAGTGGAGTGGTACGTAACTGCAGCGGAATTGAGTGCTTAGACACAAAAGCACCATCAATGAACAGGTCTGCAGCCCCAGAGTCAATTAGAGACTGTGGGGTAGATTCACATAGATCAGCGGATCTTTTGATCCGCGTGATCTATCTTTTTTTACGATCCGCCTGCGCCAGTTTTTGAGGCAAGTGCTGTATTCAGAAAGCACTTGCCTCGTAAGTAGCCCTGGCGGATCGTAAATCCCCCGGCGAAATGCAAATTCCGCGGCTAGGGGGAGTTTACTATTTAAATCACGCGCGTCCCCGCGCCGATCGTACTGCGCATGCGCCGCCGGCTAAATTTCCCAGCGTGCATTGCTTTAAATGACGTCGCAAGGACGTCATTGTTTTCGTCGTTAACGCTATTAACGTATGGCCGTATTCCCGAACGACTTACGTAAACGACGTAAAAAATTCAAAACTCGACGCGGGAACGACGGCCATACTTAACATAGGATCCGCCGCACTTACCCGCATATAGCAGGGGTAACGATCCGCCGGAAAAACCGAACGCAAACGACGTAAAAAAACAGCGACGGCCGGGCGTTCGTTTTTGAATCGGCGTTTCTCCTCATTTGCATATTCGTTGCGTATAGTAATAGAAGCGCCACCTAGCGGACAGCGGGAGATTGCAGCCTAAGATCCGACAGTGTAACTCACTTACACCAGTCGGCTCTAAGGGAGATCTATGCGGAACCTGATTCGAAGAATCAGCCGCATAGATCCAAACGTCGGATCTCACAGATACGACGGTGTATCAGTAGATACACCGTCGTATCTCTAAATGAATCTACCCCTGTATCTCAATGGATGACTCAGGCCAAGTAAGGGGTCACCAGTACCAGGGGCTTATCCTTCTGGATAAATGGGGATGAAACAATGCCACCTAAGGTTTGTCCCCTACAGGACCTCAAATGCAAGCATTCTCCCGGACGGGTAGGACAAGACTTCAGGACATGACCTGTGTGGCCACAATAAAGGCACAATCTTTTCCTCCTCCTAAATGCCCTTTCATCTGCAAAGAGACGTGTGAAGCCCAATTGCATGGGTTCTACCTCAATGGCAGCTTCATTACCAGGAGGTAGAACACTCACAGCAGAGAGAGTCCGGATATGTTGACCAAGGCGAAGGCACGGGAGATCTCATCCATGTAGTTTAAATAGTTAGCAGAGCTAGCTGATGAGCAGGAAATGAAGACCAGGTGAGTCACTGTTGAATGAAGAGTGCTGGCAATTAACCGACAGCTGAGCAGAGAGTTCTGAGAAGGAAGGACTGAGCTCAGCCCTGACACTTCTGTGTTTACAAGTGACAGTGGGGAGCGGAGGCTGAGAGCTGGAGGTGGCGGAATGGAATTCCATCATGATCCGGCTGCAAAACTGGATGTGAGGGCCACATGACAACTAGATTCAGCCCACAGCCCCCTTGTTTTTGACATATGTGTTTTAGACAGTGTTGCTCGCAAATTTATCAAATTGCAATCAGAAGAGGCTGTGTGCTAGAACATGTTGTGCTTGTCAGGAAAATTGGCTTTTTTCTTTCTAAAATGTGTTTTGCTGAAAAATGCTTTCTGTACCACAAGCACCCTACTATAAAGGTGTACACCAAGCATCTATTTATCCCTATCTATGATTGATGTATACCCCTGAATTGTAATTTTCAGTGTAATTTTTTTTTTTCCGCACCGCATGTCTAAGCTGTATTTTTCTGAACACATCCACACCACATACAATTTTTTTTTTGCTGTGCACTGTTCAAAACATACATGTGCAAAGGGGTGCAGAAAAACGCAGCTCAATAGACATGGTGAGAACAAGCCCTTAGAGCCCTTTCACACTGGGGCGGTGAGGGCATCGACGGTAAAGCGCCGCTATTTTTACCGGCACTTTACTGTTGTTTTTGCTACGCTATTCGGCCACTAGCAGTGCGCTTTTAACCCCCGCTAGTGGCCGATTAAGGGTTAAAACCATCTGCAAAGTGGCGCTTTGCCAGCGGTTCGGCAGCGCTGCCCATTGATCAATAGGAAGGGTTGCTTTAGGAGCGGTATATTCACCACTCCTACAGTGCCTCAAAGATGCTGCTAGCAGGACTTTTTTTTACCGTCCTGCTAGCACTCCGCTCCAGTGTGAAAGCCCTCGGGCTTTCACACTGGAGTAAATGGAGCCGCTCTTTCAGGGCGCTTTGCAGGCACTATTTTTAGAGTTATAGTGCCTGCAAAGCGCCTCAGTGTGAAGGGGGTCTAAGGCTGACATAAATGCTATAATATTACAACCATTGCATAAGCAAGATTCTTTTTCCACCTACAGAATTTTTCATATAAAATGTATGAAAAATCCATTGAATGATTCTGACATGGGTGGTTTGAGTGGTTAACATTACAAATCTCTTTCTGAGCACCAAAGTGTTTAGTTCTCAGAAATATATTAGTAATTTATTAAAGTGTTTAATATATTACTTCGTTCATATGCCTTTTTTGGTAATGGAAAGTAAAAGTCATTTGAATATGTGTCAAATTAATTAGATAACTAATTTTCTGCAAATTAATAAATTATTTAGGAGAGATGTGGGAGTGGCACTGTTCAAATATGGCCGAGTACACACGATCAAATCTGTCTGCTGAAACCCGTCTGATGGGCCGTTTCAGCAGACAGATTCGATCGTGTGTACGGGCAAACAGACGGATTTGGCCAGCCGACAGATTTCAAAGCATGCTTTGAAATCTGTGTGCTGCAAACCCGTCTGTCCGACATGTTCGATGGTTAGTACACAAAACCATCGGACCAAAATCACGCGCATGCTCAGACAAAATGAGGGGACGGGAGCGCTCGTTCAGGTAAAACTCCTGTTTGTTTGTGACCTGGCACATTCGTCACAAGCACACACTGAACCCGAGAATACGATCTGTAAAGCGCGGAGACCGAAAAGCGCGAATCGGCTCTAACCAAACCTTCGCTAACACGTTACTAGCAAAAGCGGAACAGAGGGCAGCGCTGTAAGCTTTGGTCTTCCCCTTTATAGTGACGTCGGATGAAAACGGACAGGTGGATCTGTTTTCATCCTATCTCCCATAGAGGAGAGTGGGACTCTGACAGGTCCATCTCTGCATAGTGAGCAGAGACAGACCTGACATCCCCCTGCTCATCGGAGATCAAAGGATCGATCCCTGCTAAGCAAGCGAAGTCCGTCAAAACGGAAAAACCCTGTGTGAAAGGAGCCTAAAGGCTGATATTAGAAAGAGACACTCAATTTGGAGCCATATGAGCAAGGGACGGGGAGCGGTTATGTCCCTTTTGTAACCATACCGTTGTGTATCTTTTCTGAATAAAGCTAAACAGCAACCTGGTGAATCCACATAGTAAATATGAAGTATTCATAAGCAATATTTAATATTTCATTAACAGAAATAAGAAACACTAAAATCATTAAATAAATTATCTACGCAAATTTTTTGTATTCTCTTTAAGATGTTGACATTGTCCTAGTATCAAAGTAAATAATTTTCTCTCTATGTAACAACAATCTGCTTTTCCAAAGTATTTGATACATTTTACATTTTTACAGTACTAGCTTTTAGAATTTTGTAATATTTATTTTATTTGCAGATATGCCCTGCATACAGTATAATCCCACTCCACCTGGCTCCGCTTACATTACCCAGGTCTGTGGTCATGCCTCTGATTTCAGTTCAGAAATGATGAATTCTGCAAGTACAAAATGTAACATGGAACTAAGGAGTACAGAGATTACTGCTTCAGCAACTACATCCTTGCCAAGCTTTAGTACTTTTATTGAGGGGTATTCTGGAAGCTATGAATGTAAACCTTCGTGCTTGTACCAAATACAAGCATCCGGACAGAGGCCACTGATAAAAATGGAAAATCCCAGTTTATCCAGTTACCAAGGTTCAGCTACACAGCAAACAGAAGATGCTTTGCCAAGCACGTCAGTGTATTTTAAAACATCTCCACCATCAACTCCAACTACACCAGGATATTCTACTCACAAATCGCCACAGTGGGAAGACACGCATGCCTTGCCAGGTACTCATTCTTGCATGACTCCTAGTAACTTGATGGAGACTTCACATAGAACTCTTTCTCCACGTTTTCCAATTTTCCGCTTTAAGAATTCTCCTTCTCATACTCCACTGTATAACCCTCAGGTGTGCTATGAATCTTCTCATAACATGTCAGCAGGTCTTCCAGGAGACTCAACACAAATATCAGTGGAGTCCTTGTCATTTAATTTACCCATGGCAAAGGTGTCAAATCTTGTCTTTTCTCCTCTCGCAACTTGCCAAGCTATTAACATGGTAGGTGAGGGCAGTATTCCATCACCACCCAGCAGAAGCTCCTCAACTGGGGAGGGATCATGCGCAGTATGTGGAGATAATGCAGCCTGTCAACACTATGGAGTTAGGACATGTGAGGGATGTAAAGGCTTCTTCAAGGTAAGATTTAGCAGATTGTAAAAAAAATCCTTTATAATCTATGTCTGTATTAGGATACATTTGTGTAAAATATGCTTTCTAACAGTGTCATGATTAAAGAGATAATGTTTTGCAGTACTCCAGAATATTGAAAAAGAATCATTGAATTGAACCTATTCACAGATATGTTTATTCTAAATCTAAACCATTCATACTCACTTACCAGACTCTCTGATAGAAAAGTCTTCATTAAAAGATAGCAGATAACCAGTGTTTGGACAAGGTCCTCTAGCACCAATAGCAAAATGCCAAAGTGGAAACCGAGTCTCACTGGGAGAAGAAATAGTGACCCTACAAGCAGGGCCGCCATCAGGAATTTTGGGGCCCCTTACACAGCTTCAGGCATGGGCCCCCTGAAGCAGAGAACCAGGGGGGGGGGGGTGCTGCCGCCTGAAATTGAGAAGTAGGGGGGGCCCTTTACAAAATGAAGCGGGTGGGCCCTGGGGACCTCTAGGCCCTTTAATTTAAAAAAGGGAGAAATATATATATATATATATATATATATATATATATATATATATATATATATATTTTAAAAGGGTGGTTGCCATCTGGGGACCTCTGGGCCCTTTAATCATTTTTATTATATATAAATAGAAATTACAAAAAAAGGGGGCTTTCCATTCGGGTCCTCTGGGCCCTTTAATAAAAAGAAACCCCTGGGCCCTTTAATAAAAAATAAATAAAAAATACATATATATATAAAAAAAAGGGGGTTGCCCTCCAGGGCCCTGGGGATCTCTGGGCCCATGAATAAAAATAAATATATAAACAAAAATAAAAAAAACATTTAAAAAAATAGGGGGGTTTGACACATGGGGCCCTGGGGACCTCTGAGCCCTTTAATAAAATATATATATATAAGAAATAAAATAATATAAAAAAAAGTAAACATTTTTATAAAAAAAGGAGGGTTGTCATCTGGGGGCCCTGGGGACCTCTGGGCCCTTTAATAATAATAATAATATATATAAATATATATAAACCTCCGGGCCCCTATAATATAATATATATATATAAATAATATATATATATAAATATATATATATATATATATATATATATATATATATATATATATATATAAATAAAAGAAATAAAAAAAATATATAAAAAATATTTTTTTTTATAAAAAAAGGGGGGTTGTCATCTGGGGCCCTGGGGATCTCCGGGCCCCTAGGGACCTCCAGACCCCTAAAAAAAATGGCCCTTTAATAAAAAATAAAATAAAAATATATTAAAAATATATATGTTTTTTTATAAAAAAAAATAATAAAAAAATTGGCCCTTTAATAAAAAATAAAATAAAAATATATTCAAAAAATATTTTTTTTTATAAAAAAGAGGGGATTGCCATCTGGGGCCCTGGTGGCCTCTGGGCCCATGGGGACCTTCCGGACCCATAAAAAACAAACCAAAAAAAAACTTTTTTTTTTAGGGTTTTCCCACTCGGGCCCCTGGGGACCCCCGGGCCCCTTACAGGTGTACTGCCTGTACCCCCCTGATGGCGGCCCTGTCTACAAGTTCAAAACCCTTCTCTGAAACATTATAATAACCACAATCTGCTTGGGATCTAAATGAAAATCCCCAGTCTGATCTTTTAAAGATGCAAGTTTTATTCACTCTTGTAAAGACGCTAAAATTATGTTTCTAGTTGAAAGTTTGTTGAGGTTATTTCCAAGCTAAATTGTATTTTTTTATATTTTGTGTATTTTTTTTTATGTGAAGCTACAATGGCAAATTAACAAACATAATCAAACAAAAAAGATTTATACGAATAGTAGGGCTGTGCAAATTAACTTTTAATTAATCGATTAATCTTTAATTTTTTTGATCGATCAAAATCTTTTTGATCGATTAAAATTCTTTTGATTGGTACTCACGTCTCCGCCGGCTTCTGGGCCTTCAGGGAGTTCCGTCGGAGATCCGGTGATGTCACGGACACCGGCAGGGCTTGCCGTGTCCATCTGAAGGGCTCCTTTGCTGTACCTTCATATCTGCATGCCGACGGGACCTTACTATCTGCCACATGCAAGGGCTGTTACACTTCCCTCTATCACTTCCCTCTATCAACCTGGGATTCTACAACCATCCACTGGGAGTTGTGATAGTTCCCTTCACGGGACATCTACATGCCGACGCACTGATGTTAACCTCTCCTCATCTGGATTCAGCAGTGGCATCGTTGTACACATTTTTATACCAGTATCATACTTAGCTACATGTTTTTATGACTGCTTTTGCTACCGTTTGGTATTACTCGCACCATTTTTACAGTTTATGTAGCTACATCGATTTTATCTCCAGTGCAATATTTATTTGGTTACCTATTTGAAGACTATACAAGTTTTAATGCTATTCCCATCAAGCGCTGCCTTTGTGTGTTTTTTGTATCCTGCTATCCATTTTACAGTTGTTGGTAGCTGCACTGGGAATCAGCCTACAAGGAGATCAGCTAAAAGTAGTTAGATCTGTATGTGTGTTATAATTAATCGAAATTAGTCGATTAATCGAATAAAAAACGAAACGATTAATCAAACACAAAAATTTTGATCAGTAACAGCCCTAACGAATAGTATTCAAAAAGAAAGAAGAGTTAATTCAAATAAATTAGGGTTAACTACTAGTTAATAAGGGGTTAAATATGAGTAGCTTTTCATTATTTTTATAACTAATGCAGGCTTCCTTGAGCTGATATTATATATTCAAATGAAATTCAAATTCTTTGATTTGCACACAAGCACTTACCAAAATAACTAACAATATTGTAAAAAGGTATCTGCATAGAGCTTCTAACCCCAGCTTGTTCAAATAAGCTTTGGCAATAAAATCTGGACGCTCATTGATTTCTATGCAGAAATTAGCCTGATTTTGCACTTTCCAGCAATAGTAAATACACTTCATTGTGTACTTAAAAGTGGGGTATGTCTGTATAAAGCTTGCAACAAGGGTTTGCAGGTTTCATGGATGGAGCCTATGACAGAATTAAATAGTAACAATATAGTTACAATGCTTTTATGAATCGAGCCTGCATTGATTTTTTGCAGGCTTCAAAAATGCAGAAACCACTATCTTTTCATACCCAGAGAGCAGGTACAGTAAAGTCAACTGAGCACAGGGGAGTAACAGAAAGATAGATAAATACAAAAAAAAAAAAAAGTTGTTTGCCATTCATATTGTAAAATACTTATGTAAAATAAAATGACTTAAATGCAATGCTCAGTACTGTCCACCTACAATTACAGAAGCCACCTTCACTTACCCACAGAAAACAGAATCGCTGTAATATAAAACGTCTAATAGCACTGTCAATCACCCTTAGCAACTAGAATTACCCATTCCTCCTGCTAATTACTCTTATTACCTGCCTTTGCTTTAAGGCGGCTTTTTCAATGGAGTCTGGTGAGTGAGTCTACTTTACTAATCTATGTGTGAAGGGGTAAAGGTGCATTTTCACCTGCTGAACAATTCAGTTCTAAAGCATTTTTAAAAACTTCCTGTTTATTGATGTTTATGTTACATAAGGAGGCAACAGTGTTGTCAGTGTGATAACTTAAAATCCTGTCATTTAAAATTTCAGAATGCTAGGCCCATTAATCAGGTATATGAACAGAAGATAGCACAGTGTCAATCTATTGGTTTGGTGCAGTGATTTCTGAAGATACATTACTGTGTGTAGTTAGTTTGGTTTACCAATATAGGTACCTCTAAAACAGGCATGTCATACTGGTGTGTTATGGGCTTGCATCCACTACTTCTTTGTGGCTGTCAGTGTTTTTTTTTTTTTTATCAGAAAGGGTTTTTATTATGTATTAATTATATTATGTAAAATATTGCAAAAAAGTACAAACAACCAGATTAGAACTAGGCCCCGGGAATAAAAGTAATTATACATTTCAGAAATCGAACCAGTATACAGTATTTGTATATCACAGCTAGATATATACTCTACAACTTCAAAAAAAAAAGGTTAATTATTGTCATATTCTAGAAAACAGAATATAAAACATAAATAAAACAAAAACTAACTTATAAAGTGTGTGCCACCCTTCAAACAAGCTTTGCAAATATAAGGTATAACTGACCGTCCTATCGTTGTGTCTACCTGCCTCCCCCATTCCGCAAACTTCAATTAATCTTACAAGATTCTCCTACATTTGAAGTAGTCTATTACAGACTAACTGAGGCGGAGCCAGTGTTGCTCATCTTACTTTAAAAAAGTAATTAATTACAGTTACAAATTACTTCTCCGAAAAATTAATTGCGTTAGTGACTCAGTTACTACATTGAAAAAGTAATTAGTTACTCAGCAAAGTAACTTAATTTTTTTTTTCTAATATTCTACAATGCTTTGTTAAGAAGCAGGTTACGGGCGCTTGCCAGGGAGCAGTGAGTTAATACTCCAAGACAAAAGAATGCCAGATCCTTGAGAGAAGAAAACTGGAAACAAATGGTGATCTTGTGTATATCCCAGCCTAGGTGCATCCGTCCCACCATGTATATCCCAGCCTAGGTGCATCCGTCCCCCCATATATGTGCAGCTAATAGGACTTAAAACCCTTATCCATCTGCTACATATTACATCCAAATTATAAACTGGATTAAAATGTATGTTTATAATATACATTCCCTTGACGTTTACAGAGTCTGTAATTTAAAATCTTATATTAGGCTTTATTAGAATTTTCTATAGTTTATTGTTTATTTAATTTTATTTATCTTATAAAAGCTTTATTAGTTGCAAGGGATCTGGAATGGGGATGTCAGATTTTTCTTTGTTGTCTGATGAAGAGATGAAATCACTGACCAAAAAAAACCCGCTGATCATTGGTCTGTAAAGGTGTCCTGCGCTTACCATGTTGACCACTAGATGTCGCTGTGTACACTGTGTTGTATAGGGAACGTTTGTTCTGTGGAACATTTTGTTCCGGCCATGTGTTCCCCGGGATCATTGATCAGGTTGCGAACACAGTGTGTGTGATCGATGCAAGTTGTTCCCCGGTGATAGGTCAGTGTGAGGCGGGTGGCGCTCATTGTATCCAGGGCTCCTTGCGATTGGGAGTTTTCAGACCGCTGTGACAGGCCATCACAGCGGTCACATGATTCTAAAGCGGAGTTCCACCCATATTTATGTTCACAGCGCCGGCAGAAGCAATTACTCTGCTGCCATCTAGTGGCGGTAGATGTAATTGTGGTAATGCCGCCCAAGTAATGGGAACTGCGTTACCGTGAGGGGAAGAGTAATCAGGTAGATTACTCGTTACCCTCAAAAGGGGCTGCGTTAGGTAACTGCGTTTATTGTAACTCCGTTACTTACAACACTGGGCGGAGCTACCTCAGGGGTCTCTAACCACTCCTGCCAAATTTTTGTAAATTTGCCATCCGCAGTCCTATGCATATGCATTTATCTCTCTAATCAATATACCATTAACGTGTTGTATCCATTGGTATGATGTAGGTGCCTGAGGAGAGTTTTCTAGCTAGATAAAGTAGTCTAGTTAAGGCAATATATGTAGCAGGAGAATATAATTCCTCTTCCAGGCCACCAAGCAAACAAGTGACCGGGTTCAGTTGTAACTTTAACTGATAAATACTATTAATGATCTTGACCATTTCCTGCCAGTATCTCACTAATTTCATACATTTCCAAAGCAGATGTATTAGAGTGCCTGGGTGTAGTTGACATTTTGGACACAAGGGGGTGTTCCTCCTACCTCACTTTTGTAGCTAAATAGGAGTTCTGTAAACCCGATGGAGGATAAATAAATGCATTTTCTGTGCTGCTGATATGTACACCAACGGACCAGCAGCCAGGATTTGTGTCCAACTATCCCCATTCATAGGGAACATATCTGATTCACATTTTTCCCCTGCAGGTTAACAAACCTAGGGCCTGTATATAAGATAACAAAAGGCATATATACGGGAGATAATGCCCCTTTTGTCTGAAGTAGTGAGAATCGTGTTGAGGAAATCAGACTCAGCTAAATGCAAGATTGAGCGCCTGCCCTGCATCCTCATGGCATGTCTCACATGTAAGTATATGTAATTGCTATTGTGTAGTAGAGAGAACTTCCTCAATTGGTAAAAAAATTAATGGTTGACCCATCAAACAAGTTCAAGAGATATTTATTTCCATACCTCCATATTGAATGACTACGATTTTTTTTTCAGGGTATGATCTATCTTTCAATGGTTTTTATTCTCATTATACAAAGTAAGGAACATAGCATTGATATAGTGTATAGTTTTCATAGACAGAGTAGCATACAGTACAAACACGGATAATCAGCCTCCTCAGATGAGGGGAGATGACTCTTTCTATATTGTCCTCCTTTTCTCAGTTTACATCTCATTTATAAAATCTCTCAACCTGTTATAGAATGGGCCATCCGTATTGAGCTTCTCACTATATCCTGTATCCTTATAACAATTATATGGTAAGGGCTCTAGGGCAGATCCCCCACGCCAGGAGAAGCAGGTCACCCAGCAGAAATTCTGAGATATCCCACCCACCCCAAACCGCGGAGTGGCGAAACCCGACAACACCAGAGTCTCAGAGGAAAAAAAGAGACAGGAGAGGGGAGAGAAGAAAGGAGAGAGGGAGGGGGGATGGAGGACTCTATGCTATACCCCACAAAAAACTTCCTAATCAATGAGAGTCTGGGGTCATTCATCAAGTAACTGATCCATGGGTCCCATATTTTGTTAAACAGCTTCATTTTGTCCTGCACAATTTCCGTCAGTCTTTCATTTAACATAAGCCAAGAAAGTTTATGTTTAATTTGCTGACTTCCAGTTCTTATCTATTGTGATTTTGGACAATACGAATATGAACGTAAGGAGCCGTCTTTGGGTTTTTGAGGCTTCCTCTATCCTACAACCTAAGAGTGTATGTTTCAGGGACTTGGCCAGGATAATCTGGAAATTATATAAATATTATATTATCTGGTCGGCACCAAGTACCTCCTTAATAAAACCTTATAATTTGCTTCTATTATTGAAGTGTTGATCAGAAACCTGGAAGCCGCCAATGCTAACGAATGCCATTCCTCAAGTTTTCCTGGATATCTTGTTCCCATTGGGTCATATAAGTCAGTTTAGCAGTGACATATGTCAAAATAGTGTATATAGCAGATATTTTTATCAAATTGGCCACACATATTCTCCGTGGGTGACATAGTTGTAAGGTCAGCTTTGCGTGATAGGGTCTGCATGTAATGGTAGATTTGAGTATATCTAAAGAGCTCTAAAGAGTCCTGTAATTGGTATTTTTCTATCAGCAATCTTTTGGATAGCATTCCCTTATGGTCACAGAGGTCTGAAATCCATAAGAAACCCTTATTAGACCACCAGTCAAAAACAGAGGGGTTGAGGCCCGTGTGAAATCCCCATTTTGCAAATGGGGGGTTAACGGATTGTGGGGAGATTTTGGGTTCTTGCCAGTCTGTCCCAAATATCCAGGGATAAGGAAAGGGAAGGGCACAAAATCGTCGGCCTTTCCTTCATCTGCAGCCACATAATATGCTAGATTGGTTTAGGATAGCAGGAATATGATTCCATAGCCATCCACAGTGTCTGGGGTTGTTGGGAGTGGAATTAGTAAGTTGGGCCAATTGGGTTGCATAAAAATATTTTTGCAGATTAGGGAGTCCGAGACCTCCCTTCTGTGAAGAGTGTGTGCCTGTTCACCCTGGGCCTCTTGTCACCCCACACATACTGTAGAAGCTCTTTTTTAAATAACAGCAGGTGTGATCTATTAAGTGCCACTGGTAAAGTATGAAACAATGATATAAGAAAGTGATAAGCGCTAACACTTAAATAGGGTGTGAACCCGGGAGGGAAATGTAAATGAGTGCCCTAAGTGGGTACTAGTAGTGATGACTACAATGTAACACAATATGGCACAAAAATAGTGCAATGACATAAAGACACCAAGTGGATAAACATATAAATATGTAAATGATCACCACATAGCAGATGTGACTGTGACCAATAGGTCTCAGAGAGGGTGAAAGAAAATAGCACAGAAAAAAATGATATTAATAGATCATAATACTAAATCATGAATATAAAATAAAAAATATGAAAAAGGAAAAAAGTCCAAAGTGTAGTCCACAAGTCTTCAATAAGTGATAATGAGTGAATGCCAAAATCGTGAAAAAGTGAATCCACTAATGGTCTCCAAGAACTCTCACCTTAACCTGGTGAAGGGAATGCATATAGCTCAGATAGCTGTGATTCCTGGACTCTGCCTTCTCGCCTTCCACACTCCAGTGTATACACAATCCCCCTTACTGCAGATCAGTACACCCAATGATGAATGAGGAGAGCTGTTGAAAATGCTCGTTACCACATGGAGAGAAGAAAACAAAAGGAGTGCCCCAATGGTGAAGTACGTAAAACAGGGAACAGTTTATTAAAACGCAAAATGGACTCTTACATGTGATCAATAAAAACAGGCGCTTAAACAAGTCAGAACTCGGCGTTTGAAAACGCCGCCTTACGTCTAACTGAGGATCTCCGGTGATGCTGGACGCTCGGATGCCAAACAGTCTCTATGGCGTTATGTCACGGGGCACGTGACTTCTTCAGGAAGAGGCACTTTATTCCACTCCTGAAACGCATCTCCATCCCTGGATAGTATAAAAAAAGTGGGGATAATTTTGGGACTTTACATGAGGCATATGATAAACAACCATAGGCCTCCATCCCTGTATATGGATAGAAGGGGGGGGGGGGGGTTGGGACTTTAACCACTTAAGCCCCAAGCCTGTTTTTCAGATTTGGTGTTTTACGAGACTAAAACATTTTTTTTGCTAGAAAATTACTTAAAACCCCCAAACATTATATATGTGTTTTTTCTAACACCCTAGAGAATAAAATGTCAGTAATTGCAATACTTTTTGTCACACCGTATTTGCGCAGCGGTCTTACAAGCGCACTTTTTTTGGAAAAAATTCTCTTTTTTTAATTAAAAAACAAGACAACAATAAATTTGGCCCAATTTTTTTATATATTGTGAAAGATAATGTTACGCTTAAAAAAATTATACCCAAACATGTCACGCTTAAAAATTGCGCCCGCTCGTGGCATGGCGTCAAACTTTTACCCTTAAAAATTTTGATAGGCAACGTTTAAACAATTCTATAGGTTGTATTTTTTGAGTTACAGAGGAGGTCTAGAGCTAGAATTATTGCTCTCGCTCTAACGATCGAGGCGATACCTCACTTGTGTGGTTTGAACACCGTTTTCATATGCCGGTGCTGCTCGCGTATGCGTTCGCTTTTGCTTGCGAGCTCATCGGGACAGGGCGCTTTAAAAAAAAAACTTTTTTTGTTTTCTTATTTATTTTGATTTATTTTATCATTTTTTACACTGAAATAAAAAAAAATGTATCACTTTTATTCCTATTACAAGGAATGTAAACATCCCTTGTAATAGAAAAAAGCATGACAGGGCCTCTTAAATATGAGATCTGGGGTCAAAAAGACCTCAGATCTCATATTTAGACTTAAATGCAAAAAAAAAAGGAAATTTTGTCATTTGAAAAATGACAACAAAAAATGTCTCTAAGACGCATGGGCGGGACTGACGTTTTGACGTCACTTCCGCCCAGCAGAGCTATGGGGACAGGTGGGGGCCATCTTGCCCTCACTCGCATCCCCACACAGCCAGCAAGAGGCCCCTCTCCCACCACCGATAACGGCGTTCTTGCGGCAAATCCGCCGCGGAGACCGCCGTTATCGTTGACAGGCCCGCTCACTAAAGAGATGGATATCTCGGTTGTGGCAGCAGCTGCTGCCGTTACCGAGATATCCATCTTTAAAAAAAGGACGTAAATATACAGTTGGCAGGCGTTAAGTGGTTAAATGAGATGCGTTTTTAGCAATATGCAATTATTCAAAAATAATTAAATATATATATATATATATGAAATGCGTGGGTTTTCTACGGGTACTCCGGTTTCCTCCTACACTCCAAAGACATGCTGGTAGGTTAATTGGATCCTGTCCAAATTGGCCCAGTATATATGTGTGTACGACTGTGTGTCCCAATCGTTTTGAGATACTACGGGGTAAATGATCGCACCAGCCAGGAAGACACTAGCTGCAAAAAGTGCCCAGAGGCGATTTAGTTCGCATGTGTAGCGCTATACAAGTCACTCACTTACTCACTCACTCATAATAACCAGGCTCAAAGTTACCAACCAAAAAAGCAACAAACCAAATTAACCTGTCTAGCTGTATGCATTAAAAAACAGAGGTTTAGTTAACCACTTAAGACCCGGACCTTTAGGCAGCTAAAGGACCCGGCCAGTTTTTGCAATTCGGCACTGCGTCGCTTTAACAGACAATTGCTCGGTCATGCGACGTGGCTCCCAAACAATATTGGCGTCCTTTTTTTCCCACAAATAGAGCTTTCTTTTGGTGGTATTTGATCACCTCTGCGGTTTTTATTTTTTTGCGCTATAAACAAAAATAGAGCGACAATTTTGAAAAAAATTCAATATTTTTTACTTTTTACTATAATAAATATCCCCCATATTTTTGGTAAAAAAAATCACAATAAGCATTTATCGGTTGGTTTGCGCAAAATTTATAGCGTTTACAAAATAGGGGATAGTTTTATTGCATTTTTATTTTTTATTTTTTTACTACTAATGGCGGTGATCAGCGTTTTTTTTCATGACTGCTACATTATGGACTTCGGACAATTTTGACACATTTTTGGGACCATTGTCATTTTCACAGCAAAAAATGCATTTAAAATGCATTGTTTACTGTGAAAATGACAATTGCAGTTTGGGAGTTAACCACAATGGGGCGCTGAAGGAGTTATGTATGACCTCATCTGTGTTTCTAACTGTAGGGGGTGTGGCTGTAGGTGTGACGTATTTCCCTATAAAAGGGATCACACGATCGATGACGGTGCGACAGTGAAGAACGGGGTAGCTGTGTTTACACACAGCTCTCATCGTTCTTCAGCTCCGGGGACCGATCGTGGGACTCCAGCGGTGATCGGGTCCCACGGTCATGGTCACGGAGCTTCGGACTGGGTCACGGGCGCGCGCCCGCGACCCACGGCTGGGCACTTAAAGAGGACGTACCTGTATGTGAATGTGCCCAGTCGTGCCATTCTGCCAACGTAAATGTGCATGAGGCGGTCCTTAGGTGGTTAAACGCATTTGCAAATACCTGTGTAAGCTGCAGGCCCCGTCAAGGCTCTCTGTGTACTGCAGTTCCTAACTATGAATTGTAATTGTAGAAAGAAAATGTTTGGACAACCGCACTCTGGAAAAACCTTTTCAGTTGCCTTTATTTGGTAAAAGTAATCAAACACCTCACATCACAGCAAAAATAGGGGCATACAGCTGACGTTTTGCACTATCAATCATTGCAAACCAGAATGGCCCCTACCCATAGCTGACCGCGGACCGTTTTCATCGGACATGTCTCCTGGGATATTTTTTCAGACGAAAATCCCTGCGGACAGACAACGCGGTTAAGTGGCGGTGACGTTGACGCCGCAATGTGCGCAAACAAGGAAGTAAAATGCTTCCACGCATGCTTCGAATCAATTTCGACGCATGCAGGAGATTTTGGTCCGCTGGTTAGGCGTACTAACCAGCGGTCATGTCCGATGGACAGGTTTCCAGCAGACAAGTTTCTAAGCATGCTTAGAAACTTTTGTCTGCTGGAAACCTGTCCGATAGGCCGTACACACGATCGGACATGTCCGCGGAAACTGGTCTCCAGACCAGTTTCCGCGGACATGTTAGATCGTGTGTACACGGCTTAACAGTTTAGCCTTTAAATACTCTGTGCTGTTGTCAACCACAGAGTGGAACACAATTTGTTCCTACAGGAAATACCTGTCCCTCGTGCCGCCTGTACCCCATGTAAATGTAATATGCTTGGTTTTTGCAAGTACACCATCTGTAGTTATTCATACCTACCAACTTTTCAACTTCAGAATGAGGGACAAATGAGGGACAAATGAGCATACCTCCCAACGAAGTTGTTGAGCGGATCGGAGTTGTTGAGCGGGGGGGGGGGTTGCGCTGATCAAAGTTGTTGACCGGGGGGGGGTTCCGCGGATCGGAGTTCTTGAGCGGGGGGGTTACGCTGATCGAAGTTGTTGAGCGGGGGCGGACGAAAGATAATATTGCCTGTGAATGATCTTTTAATGCTTTGTTTTGTCTTTATGTATATATTTTGTATGTAAAATATTTTTTGTAATTAAATTTATACTTTTTATAACTCTTCATGTCCCTGTGATTGCCTGAAAAGTCCGCCCTGTTGCTACCTGGTGTAGCTTTCCTTTTTGACCCAAATATTTCGGATGTTGGCAAAATGTGAGTGCCTTTATGTTTTTTCCCCTCCCTATAATTGTTGAGCGGGGGGGGTTACGCTGATCAAAATTGTTGGGCGGGGGGGGTTCCGCAGCTGATTGGAGTTGTTGAGCGCGGGATTTACCGCGAATCACAGGGATTTAACGCGATTTGTGGGGATTTAATGCGAATCGCGGTAATCGCGGGGGGGGACGCGGAATCGCGGGACTTTTGCCGTGATCCTGGGACCACGTCATTTAACGCAAATCGCGGAACAGTCCCGCGAAATCCGGGACGGTTGGGAGGTATGAGTTATTTACTACAACTACAGGTGCCACATGTCTTTTAAAGATTCTCAGAGGACATTCACTGGTCTTCCCTGACAGAAAGACTGCCTGGATCCTGGGATTGTCCTCTCCACCAGCTTCTATACCTCCGCTGTCTAAGCCTGAGACCTATTCTATGTCTACAAGTCCTCTTCATCGCCACTGCTCAATTTTTGTAGTCTGTGCATATTTAATGGAATAATCTGGTAGCAGATTGTTCTATCAACTTGGGTACATTCAGCCTGCCCATACATGGTTCAAATTTCAGACAGCTTTAGAGTGCTTGAGACTCCTATTATCATGTCTGGCACAGGGTCAGAGCCTGTGAAGCCTATCCCTGTACAGACTGTATATGAATTAAGCCTAGTACACATCATAAGAAAATCAGACAAACAATTGTTTAATTTCCATGTTGAGAATGCCCTTAGTGGTACGGAGATTCTCAAAGGACAGAGGAAAACTTCCCACATAATGTAGTTACGGTTCCAGTGTAGAATCAGAAGTGATGTAATGTGCGTGTTACCCTTAAAAATATAAAAATAATTAAAAAATTAATAATAATAATGATATTGAGTAAAATCAAAAATAATATTAAAAATATTAACTATTAATCATAGCCCTTTAACCACTTCAATACCCGCCCATTGTCATTTGACGTCCACAGATGGAATCTCCCATCCTGGGTGGACTTCAAATGACGTCCTGGGCTTTGCGGGTGGATATCTGAATGAGCCTGCAGCTAGAGGCATCATCCAGATATCCTTTTCTTCTGCAGGCGATTCTGCGAAACATAAGAACGATCATAGCAGCGGTTCCGCCACTTGATCGTTCTTACAGGCGGCGGGAGGGGATATCCCGCCGCCATGCGGTGCTTCTCCGGGCTATCCCGTGCCATCGGGGGCCCGGAGAAAGAATCGTCTGGAGTAGGCAGGAAGCATAGAGATGACTGGTGACCAGATGGTCACCAGTCATCTCTATGACTGTCGGAGGCCCGGGCGCGATGTGATGAGGTCACGCCCGGGTCCCCGTAAGTAAAAAAAGCCGCGTTTGCGGCTAGTAAGCAACAGTATTCATGAGATCGGTGAATTTTTTTCACCGATCTCTTATTGACCCCGCATCTCTCCACGAAGAGGACCTGTCACACACATTTCCTATTACAAGGGATGTTTACATTCCTTGTAATAGGAATAAAAGTGAAAAAAAATAAAAAATTTGAAAAATAAATGTAAAATAAATAAGTAAAAATAATAATAAAAGAATAAAAAAAAAATTTAAACGCCCCTGTCCCCAGAAGCTCGCGTGCAGAAGCGAACGCACACGTAAGTCCCGCCAACATATGTAAACGCCGTTTAAACCACATATGTGAGGTATCACCATGTGCGTTCGAGTGCCAGCAACAAATCTAGCATTAGATCTCCTCTGTAAATCTAAACTCGTAACCTGTAAAAAAAATGAAAGCGTTGCCTATGGAGATTTTTAAGTACCGAAGTTTGGCGCCATTCCTTGAGTGTGCGCAATTTTAAAGCGTGACATGTTAGGTATCTATTTACTCAGTGTAACATACCGTATTTTTCGCTCTATAAGACGCACCTGACCATAAGACGCACATAGGTTTTAGAGGAGGAAAACAGGAAAAAAAATATTCTGAACCAAATGGTCCACTAAACTATTTACCAGTGCCAATGAAATGCAGCCTGACCTGTGCCAAAGAAATCCCTCCCAGCATAAATCCTCACTCTCAGAAAAAAATCCTCCCCCATCTCAAACTTGTGCCGTCTTCTCTCCCTTCCCAGTACAAACTGCCCTACTCCAGCTGCTTCTCCTGTTCTGTAAAAGCAGCCCGCTCTGCTGGGACTTGTAGTGCCTCTGTGGGGGGCTGAGATATGGCAACCTGCTATGCTGGGACTTGTAGTGCCTCTGTGGGGGGCTGAGATATGGCAACCTGCTATGCTGGGACTTGTAGTGCCTCTGTGGGGGGCTGAGATATGGCAACCTGCTATGCTGGGACTTGTAGTGCCTCTGTGGGGGGCTGAGATATGGCAACCTGCTCTGCTGGGACTTGTAGTGTCCTATACTGTGGTGAAACTGAGGAATCCTCAGTCCCCCACACAGAGGCACTACAAGTCCCAGCAGAGCACGTTGCCATATCTCAGCCCCCCACAGAGGCACTACAAGTCCCAGCATAGCAGGTTGCCATATCTCAGCCCCCCACAGAGGCACTACAAGTCCCAGCAGAGCAGGTTGCCATATCTCAGCCCCCCACAGAGGCACTACAAGTCCCAGCAGAGCAGGTTGCCATATCTCACCCCTCCACAGAGGCACTACAAGTCCCAGCAGAGCAGGTTGCCATATCTCACCCCTCCACAGAGGCACTACAAGTCCCAGCAGAGCAGGCTGTCACCTGTCCTCCAAACACAGCACAGCCTTCCATTCACTCACTCCTTGGCTGCCATAAATTCCTCCCCACTCTCCTCTCACAATAGTGTCCTACCTGAGCCTTGCATGACGAGCTGCATAGTGGGGTTCTGTATTACAAAGGCTTCACAAGTTCACAAGGCTTTGTCACCAGGCACCTCCGTGGCTGCAGCCGAGCAAAAAGCTGGGCATCGGCGGAAGCGACAACTGTGCGGGAGGAGGCCGCGGGAACCAGGACTTTGAAGTTCAGGTCGGAGGATTATCGTGCGGGGGGGCGGGGCATTGACGGCGGCGGCGGGGGGCAGTGCCAGATGTTCATTCGGACTATAAGACGCACAGACATTTTCCTCTATATTTTTGAGGAAAAAAAGTGCGTCTAATGGTCCGAAAAATACGGTAATCTTTCACATTATACAAAAAAATTGGGCTAACTTTACTGTTTTGTTATTTTTCATGATTTTTTTTTTCCAAAAAAAGGGCGTTCAAAAATGATTGCGCAAATACCGTGCAAGATAAAACGTTGCAATGACTGTCGTTTTATTCCCTAGGGTGTCTGCTAAAAAAACCATATATAATGTTTGGGGGTTCTGCGTAATTTTCTAGCAAAAGAATGATGATTTTTACATGTAGGAGAGAAGTGCCAGAATAGGCCCGGTATTGAGGTGTGTATAAAAGCCCGGTTTTGAAGTGGTTAATTGTAGTCCAAGAGATAATCTGTATACTAGTTTACTGAATACTGCTATTCACTTTTAACTATCACAGACATTTCAGACTATATCTCTTTAAAAAGACTTTTATTATTCTGTATACAATAATTCTTTGTATTAAGAAATTGTATTTTGTTGCCGGGTTTACTTTGTTTCCAGTCATGGTAACTAGAGAGAACATTTTTCCAACATGTCCCTTTTTTTCATCTGAACAGTCGACATCGGTTCTACAAAGCAGTATACTAACGAACAGAAAATCCAACGATCGTTCAGTGTACAGATATTATTTTCTGATTTACTAGTAATATGTGCTAGGTTTAGCCCTCTTGGCGGTATTCCCGAGTCTGACTCGGGGGTTAATTTTTTTTGCTGCGATCGGTAACCCCGAGTCTCACAGCATCCATAGGCAGGGTTTACTTACCTTGTCTCTGGATCCAGCGATGCATCCCCACTGTGTGAGCGAGCAGGTCCTTGCTTGATTCACGCAGTGTCCTCGCGTGTCGCCGATCTCCTTTCCCAGCGATGTTACGACGCACAGGGGCGGAGAACGGCGCCAAATTCAAAAGAGTAAACAAACACATTACATACAATATACTGTAATCTTATAGATTACAGTACTGTATGTAAAAAATGCACACCCCCCTTGTCCCTAGTGGTCTGTCCAGTGTCCTACATGTTCTTTTGTATAATAAAAACTGTTCTTTCTGCCTGGAAACTGTAGATTGTCCATAGCAACCAAAAGTGTCCCTTTATGTCAAAAATGGTTTTAGAGCAACTAGAAAACAGCAATAATAAATTATAATCACTTGCAGAATTGAGCCATAGTGATTTGTGGGGAAATTCGTCATAAAAAAATAAAAGTAATGACAGCGACAATTCTGCAACTGAACAAATTTCAGTGATTTTGAGTTGATTACATTATTGAATAATTTGTATTATAATTATATTATTATTTGTTATAATTATTTATTATATTATAATTTATCATTTTGTTTTTAAAAAAAATCATACCCGAGATGCCTACTAGACTCTTGTTTGGTCAGATTTAAGTGAGTTATTCCTAAGAATTACAGGCCTACAGTATAAAACCCCAAATTTCCTTGCAAATAATGGTACCGCTTTCAGCACCTAAAACCAGAAAGAATCATACCGCCAGGGAGGTTAATCCAGTATGAATCAGGCAGTCTGTTCTTTCTAATCTAACTGCTGCTGTTCACTATATAATGCATCTAGGGCAGGGGTGCCCAACCTTTTGAAGAGCGAGGGCCACTTAAGCGAATTGGTACCTGGTCGCGGGCCACAATGAGCGGAGCGGACACAGCCCACTCTACTCTATGGGTCCTCTGTTTCAATCCGATTTGCCCAGATGGAAGGGGGCAGATCCCTTTCTATTTTTTAGGTAGTCGGGTGTAAACAGACACAAGTTTGTTTACATCTGCAGCTCCATAGAAGTGAATAGTAAGTCCGATTGGGTTGGACCGATTATGTGAAAGGGGCCTAAGGCTGCTTTCACACTGATGCACTGCCATTTTCCCAAACTGCAGGTGCAGCGCAGTGCACCTGTGGACCTGTGAAAGCGCAACAAACCTGTGGGTAATAACAGCAGTCTATAGCTCAATGCAGATAACCCGCAGCTGCACTGCACCTGCAGATCAGTTTGAAAGCAGCACAGATACCATTGCAGAACAGATATACCCATTTATACTGTAAACATATCTTTAACCCCTTAAGGACCGCCGCAAGTACACTTACGTCGGCAGAATGGCACAGGCAGGCACATCAACGTATATATACGTTGCTGCCTTGACGTGGATCGGGACCCCCCCCCCCCCGGTACATGCGGCGGTCCGGTTTGCTGTATGAGTGATCTGGGATGAGGGGGCGGCTATTCGTTTTTGTCCGCCCCCTCCGGATCGCTCCCAGCCAATCCGCACGATCCCCGCCGTGTCACTTCCTCCTCCTGTGTAAACACAGGAAGAGGGAAGTGATGTGATCTCTGCTCTCGGCAGTATTTTCAACCGCCGCTGAGGAGAGATCACATCACACAGTAACATGCACAACACTACACTGACACCAGGACACGCAGGCACATTAACCCATTGCGATCACCCCCCCTCCCCCCTGTCACAGTGTCACTGAATGCAGTAATCATATATGTATGATTACTGTATTTAGTGTCAGTGTGACAGTCAGTTAGTGTTAAGTTCAGGGTAGCCCCGTACCCCCCGTAATAAAGTTTTAACCCCTTGATCACCGCCCTAGTTAACCCTTTCACTCCCTATTGCCAGCGTCACTAAGCGATCATTTTTCTGATCGCTGTATTAGTGACGCTGTTCCCGCTAGGTAGCTATTTTTTTTTTATTGCGATTTTTTTTTACTAAAGACATGTGGCTAAATAAATTTTGGCCTAAATATTTGACTAAAATTTAGTTTATTTGATTTTTCTTATAACAAAAAGTAAAAAATATTGTTTTTTTTTCAAAAATGTCGCTCTATTTTTGTATATAGCGCAAAAAATAAAAATCACAGAGGCGATCAAATACCACCAAAAGAAAGCTCTATTTGTGGGAAGAAAAGGACGCAAATTTTGTTTGGGAGCCACATCGCACGACCGCGCAATTGTCAGTTAAAGCGACGCAGTGACGAATCGCAAAAAGGGGCCTGGTCCTTTAACTGCATTTTGGTCCAGGTCTTAAGTGGTTAATAACTGTCTTCCATTCAGGTATCACCAACATTTGTTATTACTCTGCCTGTGACAGGAGCGGGTGCTATACAGGAAGTATCGGCTTATGTGGCTCTGCTCCACAGCTACTTGCTTCCTCTACCAGCGGCTTCATTTACAAAACTGCTGCTCTGGGATGGCGGGTCGGCAACCTGTGATCTGGACTTGTCAACCTGCCATCCCAGAGAAGGACGTCGAGGGCCACATCAGAGGGCTCCGCGGGCTACTGGTTGGGCACCCCTGATCTAGGGGAACAGCCTAATGTACCTGGTATAGGGTCTTTTAAAGTATGTGCTAAGTAAAATAACTTTCCCATACACTCAGTAATTGAAACTATGCTCTGTGAGGAATTAAAACATCCCATACATTCTTAACTTCCTCCTGATAGTGTGAAAGAAGTGTTTTATTTCTATAGGAAAAATGGTCTCTACCTGTTGTGGATTCATCTGTCATACATATCAACAGGTACTCAACCTCTCACCCTGAGACTATTCCTATATTTAGGTAGTTGGAATCCCCATTTAGGTCTCAGTTACAGTTTCAGTTAGCTGGTACTTTTTTCACCCTCTTTTAGCAGCTACTATGATATGTAAAACCATCTAAAAATGAATAACATACTTTAAAGGGTCCTTTCTAACACAAGGACAAATGTCTTAGTATCTCGCAACTTTTGTTTTAATTTTTTTTTTTTATACGTTTTCCATTAAAATACATTACATAACATTACATTTCACATTCAACAAATACATGTAATACTTCTTTAGTTAGCATATCACAGATCCTTTAATCCACCCCTTAATATACCTATAGCTCCCAATTTCTCTCCAACCAAGCACAGGAAAGAGGAGAAAAAAACACCCCCAAAATCCAACACCCCCCTTCAGCTTATCAAACCCTTAAAGCCAAAGTTGCCTAAATAATTGGTGAATTCCCCAATTAAATCTTTATTAACGGGTAAAGCCTAAGATAACTGCTTACTGTTGTCTCCCAGTTTACCCCCTTCCCATGTTCCCTTAGTACAAATTAATCCAATTTACAATGCTCTAATCCTAGTGAGAAAAAAAAAACCAAACCCCAACAACCCCCCTCCAGCCTATCAAAACCCTTAAAACCAATGTTGCCTAAATAATTGGTGAATTCCTCAATGAAATATGTATTAAGAGGTGAAGCCTGAGATAACTACTTTCTGCTGTCTCCCAGTTTACACCCTTACCTATATTCCCTTTTTACGTATTAATCCCATTTATGGTGCTCTAATCCTAGTGAAAAAAAAAGAAAATAAAACACAACCCCACACCCTCATCACAACAAAACCACAGCAAAATCCTCTCTCCTGCCCCCTTACTCCTTTATTTACCATCAAAATCCTTCTTATCTAAAACTTGTGGGTTATTTCTATCTTTACATCATTATATGATGTTTGGAGGTATCGACAACATTTTCGTGGAAACCCTTTTCATAACTCCTCCATTCCATCCATGAGCTTACCCCATGGGAGAGATTTATAAACCGGGGGGGGGGGGGGTTAATAGACTTGCGATCTCCAATATTTATAATATGTTGACCTCACCTCTTGACTCTAGGTCATTAGGTCTTTTAGAGAGCTGGGAGTATGAATGAATTCAATCCTTACCAGAAATGTATAAATGTAAAGTGATAGATTATATACATTCAACTTCAATGGATACAAGGGTGAAAGAAATGAATCAGAAATTGCTAACAAAGTGGTATTATGTTCCATCAAAATGACATAAGATTAATTCAGATATATCACCTCTATCTTGGAGGGAATGGGGAAGTGAGGGAACACATGCTCATATCTGGTGGTTTTGTCTTTTGATTCAATCATATTGGATAGGTGTCCTGGGCTTAATACAGAAGATAAGTAATGTTGAGGTCAGGCAATATCACTGGTGATGTTTATTTAATGCTACAGATGAATCGAGGAATAAATATAGAGGAGCCATTACCCCTTATTTACTATATACAGCAAAAGCATTAATATCGGAATTCTGGAAATCAAAGAAAATACCAACAATGAAAGATTGACCTAGAATTTCGATTTTTTTGACTCTGGAAATGTTAGTTTGAGTTTAAACAATCCCCAATGTACATGAGCTATATGGGGAATGAGATTAGATCTCAAGCAGGGAGGGTAAATTGATCTAGGGATAACCCCCTTAGTGGGGTAGCGAGTTGAAGGAGATTAGAGGGACAAAGGATTATGTGTTCATGCCCTGTTCTTCTACTCCCCCTGGAACCCCCCCCCCCATTTCTCCCTTATCCCCCCTTTTTTCTCACGGGAGAAGGGTGTAACCTGGGGACAGCATTTTGCTGTGTGCATCCCCTATTGGAAGAGTTACCCTTTCCCATTTGTCCTGGTGACTGTTATCACCAAAAGTGAAAGAAAATTGTAAAATTTGAGTGGTTGCCAGAACAGGAATAGAGGGGAAATCTTCCCATAGAAACACTAGTTCTGGTGACTACCAGGCATTTCCTTAATTTGGAAGGACTTCCTTTCCTGTTGTGCTATGTGACAGGAGGTGAAGGAAAGTCTTCCCAATGGGAAATTTGGAAATTCTACTAACAAAGTCCACTATCATTTCATCTTGGCCTTTCAGTACTATTTCAGATTCCTTTTTTTCCTTTTTCTAGGATTAGAACCAATTTTTCTTAAACCATTTGGGTAATCCTTGTAGAAAAGCTATATTTTTGAATCAATGATTCATTCTATCTTTTTAAGACTACAATTCTTAGTTTCTATAACCTGGCAAATTTGAAGGTGCTTTTCTATCTATTTTGATAGATTCCATCAGTTGCAAGTATCTTTCCTCATAATTCTCAAGAACAGGCATACATTGAGAGAATTTTCTTCTTGGTTGTTTCTTTTTCCAACTTTTTCTTAATTTCTTCAACTTACAACCCTTCTCTCCTGCAGTAGGGTTGAACTCTTTCTTTGTTTAAAACACTGGGTATAGTGTGTATCTGCTATTGTATATTTCATGCTATTTTATATCTCTTCCTGATCCAGTTTTTTCTTAGAATGTGAGAAGTAAACAGGCAGGTCATTTTGTGTCTTTTAGGGACAGTGTAACACAGAAGGCCTCTACCAAAACCTGTTTGTTAATACATGTTTTTATAAAGGACCGCCCTGGGGTGTTTGCATCTGATTTTTACTATAGAACACCTCTCCTCATCTTTATATCATGGGGGTGGGAGGTGTTCTATAGTTCACAAAAGAGAATTAGGTATAGCTGATAACATCACTTTTTAGATTTGAAGCGGAGTTTCAACCACAATTAGCATCTTTTAAATGTATGTCCTTTCATCCTGTGTTTTTATAATATAAATCCGGTCACTTACTATTTTACAATCCGCCTCCGCTCCGCATAGTTATTCAAAAAAGATAGTTTTATAAACTATGTCTACACCGTTGTCATTTTGCTTGTGGGCATTGTGAAGCCTACAAGCACTTACTTCTTCAAAGTCTTGGATGGGGAGTGATATTTGGACAGCGCACTGCATCCTGGGAAATGATGACACACATTTCCCAGGAGCATTAGAGGGAGATGATGTCAGAATCCTAGGTGATTTCAAAGGCAGATTTCGTGGGACCGCATAGCAACAGGCATTTCCAGGTCTAATGAGCACAATAATGAAAAAAATTTGGGGATGGAAACTCCACTTTAAGTACAGCCCAGGCAGAATGATTAGGATGTTAGGAGCTGACTACATTTGTGTCAGGACCATTTTATTCACAGATATAGCAAAATGTTTTAATGGTGTATGTAACATACCAAAAGGGATTAAAAAAGAGAAGGTAATTGTCAGGGTTACATAAACTTTAACTCCCTATTGAATAACGGAATCAACTTTCTTTTAACCTTTTTATGTAACTATTTTTTCTACAAGCTGTATTCATTCCTTATTTATCAGTGATCTTTTGGCTTTTTAACTCACAAATACCTAAATATGAATAGTTAAAATACAAAAACTAAGTACAAATATCTTGTTACTGAAACACTTAGGCTCCATGCACACTGGGCTTAAAAAAAACATCTGTTCTCTTTGGAGTAAAAAACTTTTATATAGAGCATTTTTTGTACAAAGTTTAGAAGAGTTTAGGAGAGTTTTACGTTTTTTATACCAGTGAGCTCCAATCAGAAACATGAATGATAAGGTTTTTTTTTTCCTGCCTCTTAACGTTGATCTCAAAATATGCCTGTAAATGTCCTACTGCGCATGAACACATAGGGCCAGATTCAGGTAGATGCGCGCATCTTTTCGCCACCGTAGCGCAACGCATATACGCTGCACTGACGCAAACTAGCGAGTGAAGTACAGCATTCACCAAGCGCATGGGCATTATTTTGCGACGGAGTAACGAAGATGCGTTGGCGCAACCCGACGCAAGTGGAAGTGGGTGTGATCATATGTAAATGATGGACGGAGCCCAGCGCAGAGGCTTACGTTCAGCGCATCATCCACGGAGCATGCGCAGTGAGTGAGGCTTCACTCGGCCACCTCTGCGCATGCTCACAACTTCCGTCGGCACCACTTCATGGGAAACGCCAGCGCAATGTGTTCCGTTGCGCGTATAAAAGCGCCAGCGGAAGCGCCATTCCGGCGCAAAAGTATTTCCGTTTCCCCCCACCCCAGGGAAGTTACTTTTGCACTGTGATGGCTGCTCCCGCTACCCCCAAAGAGAGGAGGAACCTCAATTTCAACTCCCAGGAGGTGTCTGTTATCATCTCGGCTATGGAGACTTTTAATGAGTTCCTCCACGGCACCAAAAGTCGGAAGACCAACCGGGAGAGGAAGCAGGGCATCCTGGAGACCATTGCTGGCAGGGTGAATGTGTTGGGGTACTCCACCCGGACTGCTGGTGATATCCAGAAAAAAATTAATAACCTGCGGCGCAAGGTCCGTGGCAAGGTGGCCACCATCAGGAGGCATGAGAGGGGCACGGGTGGTGGACCCCAATGTCCGGTCAGCCTGACCACGGAGGAGGAGGTGGTCGCCCGCTGCCTGGACAGGGAGCAGTTGGAGGGGGTCCCTGGATATGACTCCATGGAGGAAGGCTCCAGGACAGGTAAGTGATTTTTATCCCCTTTTTGGTGTGTTGCATATGGGGGGGGAGGGTACATGTGCCAAGTGTGTGGGACCACCCAACATGTGTCTGCTTTGTGTCATCCACAGATGACGGAGCTGGGCCATCATCTGTTGGCAGCCAGTCCACCCCATCCCCCCAATGGCATCTTGTGCCCGAGCCCATGGGTAGTGAAGAGACCGAGGTGGAGGAGGAGAGTGCCCACACCACACCTGCAGAGGTCGTTGAGGAGCAGCCTGTTGTATCAGAGCAGGACATAATATTATTTTTGGAGGAGTCCTCCTCTTCTGCAGGACTCTCTCAGATCCCCTCCCCCATCATAGGAAGCCCCTCAAGGGCGACTCCATCCCCCCCGGGACAACCATCTACTGGCCCCAGGTAGGCCACCCGTAAGACCAGGGGGGTGTCTGATCTGGTCCAGGACCAGGTGGCGAGGGATCATGCCAGGCAGACCCAGCAAATGGGGGACATAGTTGGGCACCTGGACAGAGTGGCTGACAACCTGTGCTCCGTGGCCCAGATATCTTCTGCAGTGCAGGATGTCAGCTGCAACTGCGCTGCAGTGGTGACCAGTCTGGGGGAGGTGCAGGGTGATATAAGGCACCTCACTGCAGCCGTCCAGGCAAACACAGCTGCCACCCGGGACCAGGGGAGGCAGAGTCAGTGGGCCCAGCATTACCAGGTCACCCGGCAGCTCAGGATGCAGGCCCAGCAGCTCAGGGTGCAGGCCCAGACCAATTCATACCTCGGCCGGATTGCCGTGGCCTTGGAGGGCATGCAGGCCACACCTGCCAGGAGTGGCCCACCCGGGGATCAGCCACCTCCAGATGCCCCCCCACCCCCACCCACTCCATCCAGGCAGCTGAGGAGCCAGAGAGGGGCCACCAGAAGGAGCCCCCGGCATCCCAGATGAATTTTTTTTTCTTTTTTTTGAATGCTCAGGTTATGAGTTTTTTTTCTTTTTTTGAATGCTCAGGTTATGAGTTTTTTTATTTGTGATTATGCTCAGTTTATGAGCTTTTTGATTTGTGTTTATGCTCTGGATATGAGATATTTTATTTTTTAATACTGCACACGTTGCAGTGTGAATGGTGTGTGAATGTGAGGGGGTGGCACTCCTGCCAGTAAGGGCTGTCACCCTCGGCCGTGGTGGTGAAGTTAACCCCACGGCTGTATGAATGACGTGTGAAAGGTGTATGAATGGACAGCGACATCATTGGGGCCTTGACGCTGGCGTTGCTGCTCCCAAGTCCTACATGTTGGACTTGGGCTAATCCAATGCGATGTGGATGTGGTGTGTGTGATCTAGGGACATCAGTGGTGTGCATGCGTGCATTGTCTGTGTGATTAATGTTATGGTTTAGTGTCCAAAGATGCCTACGGCGAGGACCCTCCTGACTGCTCTTCCATCAGCTGAATGGGTCTCCTCTGGCAGGGGGGGGCTGTCTGGTTGGGGGGTCAGGTCATCACGTATGTCAATCTGCAGGCCCTTTCTCATGGCAAAGTTGTGCAGAATGCAACATGCACCGATGATCTGACACACGAAGGTAGGGGAATACAATAAGGCCCCCCCAGACTTATCCAGGCAGTGGAAACGGGACTTCAGGAGCCCAAATGTTTGCTCCACCACTGCACGAGTTTTGATATGTGCCGCATTGTATCTTCTCTCTCCTCTGGTTTGGGGGTTCCGGAAAGGAGTCATTAGATGGGGTCCCAGTGCATATGCAGAGTCACCTGTAAGGGAAAAGACAGGAGGATGTTAGTCATACATGTGGCCCTTGTGATGTGCATCATGGGAGGGGATAGTCATGCCTGCCACCCATGTCACTCACCAACCAGCCAGCTGTCCCCATACATGTTCTGCTCAAATTCCGTTGGGATGGGGCTCTGATTGTATATGAAGCTATCATGGCTGGACCCTGGGTGTTTGGCACAGACGTGCCATATGAGGCGTTGGGCATCGGCTATCACCTGTACGTTGATGGTGTGCCAATGCTTCCGATTGCGGTATATGTGCTCTGTGGCACTGGGGGGCTGTAGGGCCACATGTGTGCAATCAATGGCCCCCACAGTGCGTGGGAATCCTGCAATGTTGTAGAAATCTGTCATTGCCTTCAGCCGCAGCTCCTCAGTGGAGGGTCTGATGAACTGGTTGGACATGCGTCTGAGGATTGCAGGGACAACCTGGTGCACACATCTGCTCATGGAGGACTGTGACATCCCAGCCACCACTCCACTTGTACGCTGGAATGATTCACTGGCAAGGAAATTAAGTGTTGCCAGTACCTTCACCAGTGGCTGCACTGCTTGTGAGCGGTGTGTCTTGCTGGTGATGTCATCCTGCAGGGTTGTGGTTAGTTCAAGTATTGCATCAGGGCTGAATCTGAAGAGGCGATACACCTCCTCATCCCCCATGCCAAAGAAGCTCATGCGCGTGTGGTATATCCTCTCACGTGCCCGCCTCCTCCGTACCGGGGGACCCATCAGTAGTCCTAGGACCGCGACTGCCCCTGGCATGTTGGCACACAGAGGTGTTGTCCTTGCACGTGTGGTTGTTCAGCTTGCTAGTTTCGTCGGTAACGCTGCTGTGGCTGCTCTCCTGCTGACCTGTGGCAGTCTGGAGTAAAGATAAAGCAGCTATTTGTAGAAATAACTTTGCGCCGGACGGACGAGATACGCGCGGCGCATGTAGCCAGCGTATGGTGCTAATCCGTTCGCGAATCGGGAAATCTCCCTCATTTGCATATTTGCATGGCACATCAATAGGCGCGACGGATGCGACGAGCGAAAATATGCGCTAACGATACTCTGGCGTCTGAAAGTTAAGCCGATCGGAAAAGGCCCGTTTTCTGGCGCATCTAGGTTGGTGGGTACGGCCACATAGATACTACGGCGCATCTTTACAAGTACGCGGCGCATATCGAAATACTCCAGCGCAACTCTACCTGAATCTGGCCCATAGGATAACATTGAGTTGCTTCTACAGGCAGAACACAAAACTCCTGTAGAAGCAACGTTTTTTATGCCAGTGTGCATGGAGCCTAATGCCGCGTACACACGATCACTTTTTGTGATGAAAAAAAACAACATTTTCAAAAACGTCATTTAAAATTATCGTGTGTGAGCAAAACGTTGTTTTATGTCTTCAAAAAAACGACCAAAAAAAAATTCGAACATGCTTGAATTTTTTGTGTCGTTTTTCAAAATGTCATTTTTTGTGTCATAAAAAGTGATCGTGTGTGGTCAAAATGATGTTGAAAACGACGTTTTTAAACCCGCGCATGCTCAGAAGCAAGTTATAAGACGGAGCTTCAATGGAACAGAGTGCCATCGAACGTGGTGTACGTCACCACGCTTTGCTAGAGCATTTTGGAAAAACGATGGTGTGTATGCAATGTCGTTTTGGAAAATGAAGTTTGAAAAACATCGTTTTGTTTCGTCACATAAAACGTCGTTTTTTTTCATCACAAAAAGTGATCGTGTGTACGCGGCATAAAACTTTTGTGATAAAAAAAAAAAAAGGTTAGCTACCTGGTAACTAATTTTCTAGGAATTGTCCAGGGCAGCATCTGAGAGGCTCCTCCAACCTGAAACAGGAAACACATCATCCAACATTATAAAAAAAGTGACATGTACCTCTGTGTCTCAGAGGTAGTAAAGTGTCTTCAGTAAAAACCCGCTGACAAGTAGCTTAAACCTGCAGGGGGGTACTTTTTTAGTCTCTTAATGAGACTTTACTAGCACAAGTACTGAAGAAACAACAGGTAAACAACGTTTAGGGCTCATTTCCACTGGCATTTTTACAGCCACTTTTCTGAGCGTTTTTTGCAGCTTAAAAACGCCTGTCCATGTTAGTCTATGGCCTCATGCCCACCATGAAGTTTTTGAGCTGTAGATGGCTGAGACGTTTCTAACCTTCAAAAAAAACGCGGGACCAGTGCGTTCTGAAGCTCCAGCAATAGAGCTGTAAAAACGCCAGACATTAAAAAACACGGAAAAACGCTCAAAAACGCTGCCGCGGCATTTTTAAGGCTCCAGCTCAAAAAAAAAGATTTTTTTTTTCTAAAATAAACACGGACAGACGTTTTTAAGCTGTAAAAAACGCTCCGAAAAGTGGTTGTATAAACGCCAGTGGAAATGAAGCCTAATGGCCCATACACACGATCCGAATATCGGCCGATGGATCGTACGACTTTTTTCGCTTAATAATCGCAAGTAAAATAAAATAGGTTATTAAACTCACAAATTCTCGTACAACAGAAAAAAAAGATCGGAAGTGATGTCACGTGTTGTAATGTATTTGTATTGTATTGTCGGACGATGGCTGTACTGACATTGTACTAGGAAAAAATTTGCGCTTGTCAGATTGAAAAATTTCGGATGAACGGTCGTGATCAGCTCTCGAAAGTAGTGTACACACGATCCGAAAATCGTACAATCCATCATCGGACGATCGTTTTCGTCCGATATTCGGATCGTGTGTATGGGCCATAAATGTGATAATCTATAAATTTGCATTACTATTTCAAGCCTCTTATGAGTATTATGCCGCGTACACACGGTCGTTTTTTGCGATGAAAAAAAATGTAGTTTTTTAAAACGTCATTTAAATTGATCGTGTGTGGTCAAAACGTCGTTTTTTGTCTTCCAAAAAACGACCAAAAAAAAATTCCAACATGCTTGAATTTTTTGTGTCGTTTTTCAAAATGTCGTTTTTTGTTTCACAAAAAGTCAACGTGTGTAGCAAAAACGACGTTTAAAACGACGTTTTTCAACCCGCGCATGCCCAGAAGCTAGTTATGAAGCGAGCTTCAATGGAAAAGAGTGGTGAACGTAAACTCGCTTTTTGTGAAAAAAACGATGATGTGTATGCAACATCGTCTTTGAAAAGTGACGTTTCAAAAACGTCGTTTTTTACTTCACAGAAAACGTCGTTTTTTTTCATCACAAAAAATGATCGTGTGTACGTGGCATGAGTGTCTGGTATTTGCACTGCCATGGAAGATTCCTAGAAAATGAGTTACCAGGTAACAAATTCTTTCTTCTGAAGTCATTTTCAGCACAGCATCTGAGAGGATTGGCAATAAACACTTACTTAGGGAGAGTCAACATCCTAAAGGACCTTTCTACTCAAAGATTGGTCTTTGCTGTATAAGAAATCTGTCCTGTTGTGCCTTACAAAGGTTTGTCACTGCCCTGCAGATCTGCTAGGAGTAACTCCTACTTTTTCTGCATATTATGATGCCCAAGCTGTAGTGGTGTCACGTACCTGGGTGAAGTCTGAAATGACGAGGTTAGCCTCTCTTGAATCTCCGGCCCTGGTCCCGCTGAGAGTGGAGACAGGGGAAACCAAGGGCCAGGGGAGACACGAGTTCCTGCAGATGTAACTCGGGAAGGCCGCAGCCAGTGATGCGAATCTTGCACGGCAGGAAGTCGCAGCAGTTTGCAGGGACGAAGTCGCAGCAGGTTGCAGGGACGAAGTCGCAGCAGGTTGCAGGGACGAACTCGCAGGTACCCGGGAAGTAGAGCGGAGCCAAACAGGGAACAGGATCGTGGTCACATGGGAAGCCGGGTTCAGCAACAAGCGGGCAGCGAGGTACAAAGTCATCAGGCAGGAAACAGGGTCACGTGGAAAGCCGAGATCAGGAACCAAGAGTCAGGGGTGAAGTCCAAAAGCAAGGTCAAGGGAGCCAAGGATCAGTAACTGGGATCAGGAGCACGGGAACAGGCACAGGACACAGGAACCGGAACCGCTGAGATCCATCAGCACTCGGCTGGGGTCAGTGCATCCTTTAAATAGGCTGTCTGGCGCCAACGGTTTGCGGGGACAACTCTAGTAGATCACTTACAAGTGGAATGTGATATGGCTAGCTTGATCCATCTAGCTATCTATGATACTTTTAGAGGCTCTCTTTGTTGGGTCAAATGGGTCAAGTACTCTATTGTCTACTGTCATCCTATTGGAAGAGCAGGAAGTTCTGCAGGGGTCCTCTGTGGAGTTGGGCCCATGTCAAAGCTGGAATGGCTTTTACTCTTAATATGGTCCTTACTGTAGTTGTTGTTGACAAGCAAAGGGATGTTATTTCTTCTGTTAACTTCTGCTTGTCAATAACAACTACAGTAAGGGCCATAATGTCTGCCTGGAATTTATTACGTAACCTAAGTAGGTCACTGTTTCGGTGGGTGTTAAGTGCAATGTTTCTGTATCTATCAACCAACCAAGATTTGTGAGGTATTGGGTGGCTATCTGCAGGTTGTGTTCCAGCACTTAGTTTGAGTTGGTAAAGAAAAGAAGGCCATTTAGGTAAGGTATTAGACTTTTATTCCCCCTAGACATAATAGTTTCTGAGCTTCTGCTAATACTTTTGTTAATATTCTTTGTGCCAATGAAAGGCTGAAGAGTAGAGCAGTGTATTGTAGGTATGTTACGGCCTGTGGACCCTTATTTGCTAATCTCAGGTACCGTTGGTGCCCGCCTCTAAAATGCAAATAGGCTTCTTTGAGGTGTCATGTTGACATAAATGGTCCCAGTAGTAGCATGTTCCAGATTAAATATATTAATCCCATCCAAAACTTTTTGTATCTTACAGTTTTGCTTACAGGTTTGAGATGTAGAATAAGTTTGAATTTTTCTGAGCTCTTCCTCCTGGCAAAATTGTGAAAGTAAAACTCCCTCCCCTCCTCTTTGGTGGGGACAAAAGCCCTCCAGAACAGCGCTGTCAGTGCTTGGACGCTCCCAGTTACATTGTTCAGCTGCCTGAATGGCTGAGCCGTGAGGACTTCACTCCTGTATATGCGCATGGAAGTCATCATGGCAACACACAGTGAGTGTTGTAAATGTATCCTGAGCTGCGTGGCTCAGTGTACATGCGTGGCTCAGTGTACATGCGTGGCTCAGTGTACATTACCGCCAACAAAGTATACCCAACATGCCCTAAAAGTTTTCAAAGAAAACAACAGTGCTGAAGTATAGGCACATTGTTGTTTGTAAAAGTACCTTTATATTTCTTCAAATGCATCCCTGTTGAACCTCCTTGGATTCTAGGTTTAAGCTGTACATGAAGCCTTTTCTAAGTCAGTTTTAAGTTTCTGGCCTTCCTGGAGCCAAAGCCTCATTCAGCTGTCAAATAAAAGATCCTCTACTGACTGCTAGTGGCATTTGACAGCTGCATTAGCTTTAGAGGGTGAGTAATTCGTCCCTACTTGGGTAGAAGTCAAGGCTCTCAGTACAGCCTGGGTCTAAAAATAAAGGAGACTCATGCCGCGTACACACGATCATTTTTCGGCATGAAAAAAACATTGTTTTTGAAAAACGTAATTTCAGGTTCTGAAAAACGACAAAAAAACAATCGAACATGCTGCATTTTTTAACGTAGTTTTAAAGCAATGTCATTTTTCGGGTTGTAAAAAATGATCGTGTGTGGGCTAAAACAATGTTTTAAACCCGCGCATGCTCAGAAGCAAGTTATGAGATGGGAGCACTCGTTCTGGTAAAACTACCGTTCATAATGGAGTAAGCACAGTCATCACGCTATAACTGACAGAAAAGTGCAAATCGTCTTTTACTAACAAGGAATCAGCTAAAGCAGCCCAAAAGCGAATAGAACTTCCCCTTTAGGGTGCCGTTGTACGTGTGGTACGTCACCGCGCTTTGTTCGTCATTTTTTAAAAACGATGGTGTGTGGGCAACGTTGTTTTTAATGATGAAGTTGGAAAAACAAAATCAGGTACTTGCAGGTTCAGCACTTCAGCACTCTTGATACCATAGGCCAGGACAGGTTTTCTATAAGGAACCACTCCATGCAAACTTGTCAGTCAGAGATTGGTGATGCAGATGTCTGTGAATGTATTGTGTAATGTACAGCACATTCATTTTCACACCCTTCATCTTCTGATGCTTAACCACTTCCCGCCAGGTCAATAGTAAATTGACGTCCAGAAAGTGGTTGTGTTATCCTGACGTCAGGATAACATGCAGGCGCGCATGTAATGCGGGGTGTCAGTCTGACACCCTGCATCTCAGATCTCGGTAAAGAGCCCCTGGCGGAGGCTCTTTACCACGTGATCAGCCGTGTCCAATCACGTAGAGGCGAGACGATCGGCGGCTCTCCTGACAGGGGGGTTCAGATTTAAAGGGAATATCGATAGGTTCTATTAAAAATAAATTATCCTCAGCATATGCTGACGATATTACAGATCCTGTTATATTTATATTAATGATTGAATTGAATAAGTATGGAAAGGTATATAACTTTAAAATTAATTATAAAAAATCTGAAATCCTTGCTATTTACCTTCTCACTCAACAATAATTGCAGTTTTCCATTTGTGTGGGTAAAGCAATCTATGCATTACCTAAGTATGGTATATTCATCTCTGTAGACCAGAAAATGTTGAACCTAGAAAATCATGAACAATTGAAAATTCTCCAAAAAGACCGGCTCATGTGACGACAGAGTTCTCTCACATGGCTCTCCCCTTAAATTTATATATTTGCCATACAGTGCCTATTGCTTTACAAATGTCTTTTTCAGATGTGTACGTAAGATGTTTATAGACTATACTGTATTTGGTATTAAAAGAAAACTATAATATCTTTCTCTACTTTACATAGGCCAAAAAGCAGGGGAGAGGTGGGATTGCCATATATCCAGTCATATGATAAAGCTATGACATTAGTCAGGATCCTAAATTGGAATCACTATGATAACATTTGGGTTAAAATAGAAAATTATATCGCCGGACACATATATATATATATATATATATATATAGCTATAGATATATAGATATATCTATAGCTATATAGATAGATAGATAGATACAGGGTTGATTTGATTTAAATCAACTCAAATTAAATCATGATTTTAAAGCAAAATCACCAGTAAAAAGGCTTGATTTAAATCATAATTTTTACAAAGAAATTGTCATCTCTGTCCCACAGGAGCTCCTCCTCTGACCCGCTGGTGATGCGGCAGTGACACAACAAGGTGGTGGCAGCAGGAGAGTATATGTTCGCTAACAGGTGCTGCCATGATGGATCTGAAATAACAGGTGCTCTTTAACCACTTTAGCCCCGAGCCTGTTTTTCAGATTTGGTGTTTACGAGAATAAAACTGTTTTTTTTTTGCTAGAAAAGTACTTAAAACCCCCAAACATTATATATATTTTTTTCTAACACCCTAGAGAATAAAATGGCAGTCATTGCAATACTTTTTGTCACACCGTATTTGCTCAGCGGTCTTACAAGCACACTTTTTTTGGAAAAAAATCACTGTTTTTTAATTAAAAAATAAGACAACAGAATTTTTTAAGCCCTTGTTTCACTAAGGTTGCGAGCTACGAATTAGAATTTCCAGAAGGGGGGCGTGACCGGATGCAGGAGGGTGTGAGAGTTGCGGTGTGAGTGTGTGAGGCTGTCCACCCCGCCTCCCCTCTGCTGACGAACCGGCCTATGGTGTGTGCTGCCCCACGTGTATCTCCAGCAAAGGCCGCAGTCCTGGAGCCCTGAGCGGAGGATTGTGTATGGCGCCAGATCGAACTGCCCGGTGTGCGGCATCCGATCGAAACATTTGGTGTGCAGCGCCTGATCGAATCGCCCGGTGTGCGACGCCTGATCGAATCGCCCGGTGTGCGGCACCTGATCGAATTGTCCGGTGTGCGGCGCCTGATCGAATTGTCCATTATTCGGTGGAGTTTGGCGGAGCCTGGAGCGTGAACTTGTCAGTCTCTGCCGCATTAAAGAACCAGGAGAACCAGGAGAACTAGGAACATAGAAGATCTTACGGAGTGCCTGTTCAGGGGGGTCATAGACAGTATAACTCACAGACCTTGAGAGAGCCTACATCCCTGCATATCTTCACTTTTCTCCCATATCTACTAGCTGGCGGTGGGGGTTTGAACCCCTGAGGAGGGGCCCCTGCAGCAGGATGGCGAGAGTGCGAAGTTGACTCGGGTCCAGATCCACGACAGAGGTAAAGATTTATATACCCCTACTTGCTTTTACAAACTGACAAACTGTCCATATTAAGCCGCATGAAGTGACTTGCTAGGAGATATTTTTTTTTCCTATATATATAGCTCTGGACTGCTTCTTAAAGTTGTGTGGGAGATTGCCCGCATACTGTTCTGAATACCACTATTACCAACAAAAAATTTAACAAACCTAAATGTAAAAATTAACCAGCTATGGTGTGCTTATCTGAACCCCAGTATTGAAGGGAGGTGAGAAGGAGAGTTACAGGGAGAAAAGGAAGTGAAATATCAACCATACACTTTTTCAGTTTATGTCTGTGCTATACACTATCAGCGAGCGTGTGGGCGGGCTCCATTAAACAAGCCAAATAATAGAGCTAGTTGGCCACCTATTGATCTATTGATCCCCCCCTCAAGAAAGGCAAGAACTCGCCGCGTCCTATATGTTTACTATGAGTAAAGGTGCGCCTCATTCAGAGGGTGCCCCTATTACAAGATCAACTAAAGAGAGAGAGAAAGGCAGTCAGGCCGCTGCAGCCAAGCTAGAGCGCTTTGCTCATTCCCCTAAGTCAACTAACCATTCCCCTATACAGGGGGGGGTATCACCTATAGCCGCCCAATCCAAGGGCACGACAGGGACATCAGCGGATAGGCGAAGCTTAGGCTCAGTAACCTCCAAACCAGCAGCCTCCAAAACAACAAACCTAACCAATCCAACTGGGCCCAAGACTCAAACTGTTAAGAACTTGGAGAGGAGAAAACTGATATGGCGGCTACTACATTGGCTTCTGCGGCTATATCTGGATCTCCGGCTAGAGCTGCTACGGAGCCAACTAAGGAGCCTACATTGAAAGATGTTTTAAGAGCCGTTAATGACTGTAAAACACTCATGGTTGGCTTTGATAACCAACTCAAGAGCCTGAAAGATGAATTCTCTTTATTACATCAGGATATAAGTAAAGCCGTCGAAAGGGTCACTAATCTGGAAGAGCGAATAAGCACCCTAGAGGACATTTTGCACCCTATGAGGAATGAACTAAAGGGGTTACAGGAAAAAAACAATCTCCAAGCATCAAAAATGGATGAAATGGAGAACAGGCTTTGCAGGAGCAATGTACGTGTGATTGGTCTCCCAGAACAGTGTGAGGGCTCCGACACTATAAAATTTATGGAGAAATGGCTCAGAGAGATCTTTGACACTGTTATTTTTTCACCCTTTTTCTCTATTGAAAGAGCCCATAGGGTCCCCTCCAAACCCCCACAACCAGGAGGGCGCCCTAGATCCTTGCTCTTTAAATTTTTCAATTATGCCGACAAAGTCACCTTGCTCCAGAAAGCTAAGGAGAAGGGGGACATTATGTACAATGGCACTAGAGTCTCGTTCTACCCGGATTTCTCCCCAGAACTACAAAAACGGAGAGCGGAATTTGGCCCAGTTAAACGTACTCTACAGCAACATAATTTGATATACGCCTTAGTGTATCCGGCTCATCTACGGGTTTCAGCGCTGGGCAGGACTTTCTTTTTCAACATGCCATATAAAGCATCAGGATGGCTGGATGGCATCCGCAAGGACTTATAAGCCCTATAGGCTGCAAGAATAATTATGTTTTTTCTCACCTCCCCCCCCCCCCCTTTTTTTATTCCCGGTAGGGACACCCCTTTCTTTTTTTTTTTTTTTATATATATATATACATTTTAAGGAAGGGGAGAGAGGGGGAAATAAAGGGAAAAGGAAAGAAAAGATTTTGGGCGTCACAGTTAAAAAATCTTTGCTGGTTCACTTTTCAATGAAAAGACGCTTTTTGGGTCCTTTAAATTATCACTTTTTACTGCACACTTAGGCACAATCTAGTCACACTAACAATAATATAGTAGAGTATAGTAATCTTGCTGAGCTTGCCTTTTTTTTTTTTTCTTCCCTGTTTTTGTCCCTTTTGTCACTTTACTGCACACTATACACCGTTAATGTATTGACACTTTTTTGAACTTTGTGACAGTTTTAAATAGTCTGCGACACTATTTTTACTATGTATTTCCTATATATCTTTTCTTCTTCCCATATATTTGTATAATTGGGGTAACATATTTGTACATTTCCTATATATATATTTTTTTTCTTTTTTCTCTATACAATTGTACAATTGGGGTAATATGTGATATGAGATATAGGTCCCTTTGTACCCAGGGGAGCCTTTCGGGGAATGGGACATCAGTAAATACACTTAGCTTTGCTCAGCTTTGTTCAAGGGAAGGGGGGGAGAGAGGGGAGGAGAGATTTTCTCTATGGGGAGAGGGTGGACAGGGGTGGTGCACTAGTGGTTGAATGTTGGTTGTGAGGAGAGTAGGTAAGAGAGGAAAGGTCACAGGAGAGGCCCCCAAGGGGAGCCCCAATGGGCAGGGTGGGAGTAGAAGGGGGGGGAGGACCTAAGCACTGGAGTGGGCTTAGTAGGGGAGAGGAGGGGGGTGGAGGGAAGGGGGAAGGGATGGGGTGGGAGGTTAAGCTAGGGGAAGGAGGTACTCCAAGGTTCTTAAACATTCTTAACACCATCAGTAAGGGGAGAGGTTTTGATCTGAGTGAACAGTCGGAGGAGAGGGAGAAGAGCAACTCCATGCCATGGTCTATTACCGTTTATTCTCTACTAGACATTGCCCATGGCTTGGAGAATTAGATCATGGAACGTACGGGGGTTGGGGGACCCTATCAAGAGGGCACTGGTTCTGGCGTCAATGGATGGGAAGGGAACAGGGATACTCTGTTTACAGGAGACACATCTAACCCGGGAGACTATGGCCCAATTGGGTGCTCGGAAATTTCCATTCAGATACCATTCGGTACATTCTTCATACTCAAGAGGGGTCAGTATACTGGTGGGGAAGGGACTGTCATTTTCCTGTGAAAAAAGCTGGATAGACGAACAGGGACGATACATCTTTCTATCCTGCTCTATTGAGAATAGGCCCTTCGTACTTGCCAATATATATATCCCTCCCCCTTTTAATTTTAGTGTACTACCGAAACTAGTTGAGTTTATGTTGGATAAGCCAGATACTCCCCTGATAGCAGTGGGCGACTACAATGTAGCCCCTGATAATGTGAACGATAGATTCCCCCCAAAACATGACTCGAACACTAAACTGGGGGGCAGTTTAGTCCAGTTTATGGAGGAAGCAGGGTTAAGAGATATCTGGCGTATCCATCATCCACAGACCCGGCAGTATTCATGTTTCTCTAGCTCCTATGCCACCTTGTCAAGAATTGACCTGGCTATTGGCAATAAAAAACTATTAAATATGGTGAAGGTAATAGAGTATGGCCCAAGAGGAAAATCAGAAATCAATCTCAATTTGGGGAGCGTGAGAAAGTGGGGCGTACGTTGTCACTATTGATACGGACCAACACCCCTTCCTCCAATATCGGAGCTATAAGGGGCCCATAGGTGAAACCTTAACTGCAGGAAGGGAGATAAGGCATAGGTTTAACGACTTCTATAAAGTACTATATAAATCAAGGGGAGAAAGCGAAGGCATGGAAGCTTTCTTCCAAGGAATTCCGTTTCCAAATGTGTCTGATATGGAAAAAAAATTGGAATCCCCTGTCACGTTGGAAGAACTAAAGCTTGCAGTGGCAGGGATGTCCAACCATAAATCACCAGGTCCCGACGGGCTCCCAATAGAAATCTATAAGCCATATGGAGACATATTGCTACCTGAACTATTACATACTCTGGAATTAGCCTTCTCGGAGGGAAATCTCTCTGCCTCCATGATGGAAGCCACAATCATCGTTATTCATTAAGAGGGAAAAGACCAATTAGACCCATCTTCCTATCGTCCAATTTCACTGCTCTGTACAGACGTTAAAATCCTCGCAAAAGTCCTGGCGACACGGCTAAAGGAATGTATAGAGAGACTCGTTCACCCCGATCAGTCAGGGTTTATCCCGAATAGGTCAACATCCTTAAATATAAGAAGGGTCTTTCTAAACTTGCAGATCCCTACCGATAATGAGGGCGCTAGAGCACTCCTGGCCTTAGATGCCGCTAAAGCATTTGATAGCCTGGAGTGGCCCTATCTATGGAAGGTACTAGAAAGTTTTGGATTTGGCCCATCTTTTATTAGGTGGATTAAACTCCTTTATAATAAACCATGCGCAAAAATTTAAATAAATGGCGAAGCCTCAGGCCTGTTCGAGCTGGAGAGGGGGACGAGACAAGGGTGCCCCTTGTCCCCTCTCCTGTTTGCACTGGCCATGGAACCTCTAGCCATTAAAACCAGGCTTAAGGAAGACATTCAGGGATTTAGGAGGGGCCTAGAGGAAGACAGGATATCGCTATTTGTGGATGATGTCCTCTTTTTCATAGGCAACGTTAATAACTCGTTGGCCCCAGTGGTTCAAATGATTAAGGAATTTGGTGGATTCTCAGGACTGATGGTCAATTGGGACAAGTCGGCCCTGCTCCCTATAGATACGCTACAAGTCCAGAGGATAGCTGAAATGCCTCAATTAAAAATTCCAACAAAATTAAAATATCTCGGGATATGGATCACCCGAGATGTCAGGGAATACACTAGCAAAAATATAGCCCCATTATTAGCAGCGCTGAAGCAAAAGAAAGACACCTGGAACCGCCTCCCTCTCTCTGTAGCTGGGAGATGTAATCTAATTAAAATGATCTGGCTTCCCCAGCTACTCTATGTACTTCATAATTCTCTGATCTGGGTTAACCAAATATGGTTAAAAAAAATGGAAACATTATTCCGAGAACTAATATGGAAAGGAAGGCAGGCCAGAATTGGGTTGCAGACCATGCAGCTCCCGGTTGGGGAGGGAGGGATGGCGGTCCCGCACCCGAGAATGTACTTCCTGGCGTCTCAGCTACAGCAGATCGCAGGATGTGGGATCCCGGACCGAGGAAATGATTGCTTCAGACTAATACTAACCGAGGCCCCATATAAAACATTGGTAGAAGTCTTGAAGGCAAACTCATTTGCCCATAAATGCCCGACTATAAAACTATTAAACAAAGTGTGGCAGACAACAAAGGCTTTACTGGGTTATTCTGGGATAACTGAGTTGGAACAATAAAAACTTGCCAGAAGTAGCGGAAGTAGAAAAGTGTAAAATCTGGGAGAGCCAGGGAATCACACGATTAACCCACTTATATGAGGGTAACCTTATGAAATCATTCTCAGATCTAAAACTTGAATTTAATATACCAAAAAATACGTTTTTCAAATACCTTCAAATCAGGCATTCCATCCAGACCCAGACTAAGACCTATCTGGCTGATAGGATCCAGACTCCCATTCTTATTAAAATAGCTCAGGCTAACACAGCGAAAGGCTTAATTTCAGTGCTATATGACAAACTGGGGGCTAGGGCCATAAACCAGTCAGGTGTGACTAGGAGCAGAGAAAAATGGGCAAGAGACCTGGGATTGATAACAACAGAGCAGTGGAATAGGATCCTAAAGAGAGGGGCTCTGGTATCCATCGCTCCGGCACAGAGACTGTCCCACCTTTATTTACTACATTGCGTCTATTATACCCCTAAAAAATTTTTCCAAATAGGATGGAACCGGAGCGACGAATGCCCTAGATGCAATGCTACAGGGGATCTTGTCCATATGTTCTGGAGATGACCCAAGCTCTTTAGATATTGGACAGAAGTTGTTGATAAACTTAACAACATCTTCAAGTCCTCCCTAGAGCCTGATGCTAGAACTTGCCTCCTAGGGGACATAGAGGACCATAGAATACCTCCGGGAACTTTAGAGGGCGTACTGCGAGGCCTCTTTCAGGCACGCAAGTTAATTGCTCAGAGATGGCAGGCGCACGTCCCCCCCTCTGTTGGGAATTGGACCGAAACTATCAATACTTTGATTTGGAGTGAGAGAGTGGCCTTTATTAAACAGGGAAACTATAAAAGGTTCGAGAGAGTCTGGGGACTATGGCTGAGAGATATAGGAGCCCTCGCTTAGAGATACAATACCGATATAACCGGCAGCTTCCCCCGACACTGTAAAATAATAACCTCCCAATATACAGGCACTAAATACAGGAAGGACTTGAACCTGACCCTTCTTTCTAGGGATTAGATCTGCATTGGTAGCTTGGAGGGACCCCCCCCCCCCCCCCGGCTGCCCCCCTATCTCAGTGGTACGGCACCAAGAAAAATCTAGATAAATATACCTATATAAAGGTATGGTAAAGTAAAAACCTTAGTAGAATCGACACCTGGGAGGGGAGAGGGGGTCACTACGGGGGGAGGGGTTAGAGGGGGGGAGGTAGGGAGGGTGGGAGGGAATAGGTTAACTTAAAGAATATACACGGATTTTGAAGTTGGTATTTATTTAATTATTTATGTATAATATGCACTTGTGCTATGTGTTGTTGTAAATGCATACACAAATTTTGTATGATGAGAAACAATAAAGAAAAGTTAAGATAAAAAAAAATAAGACAACAATACATTTCGCCCAATTTTTGTATATATTTTGAAAGATAATGTTACGCAGAGTAAAATGATACCCAACATGTCACGCTTAAAAATTGCGCCCGCTCGTGACATGGCGTCAAACTTTTACCCTTAAAAATCTCGATAGGCGACGTTTAAAAAATTCTATAGGTTTATTTTTATTTATTTTATAATTTTTTACACTGAAATAAAAAAAAAAATATCACTTTTATTCCTATTACAAGGAATGTAAACATCCCTTGTAATAGAAAAAAGCATGACAGGTCCTCTTAAATATGAGATCTGGGGTCAAAAAGACCTCAGATCTCATATTTAGACTTAAAAGCAAAAAAAAAGTAAAAAAAAATGTCATTTGAAAAAAGGTAAACAAAAAAAATATCTCTTTAAGACGCTGGGCGGGACTGACGTTTTGACGTCACTTCCGCCCAGCAGAGCTATGGGGACGGGTGCGGGCCATATTGCCCTCACTCACATCCCCAGTCAGCAGCCGAGCGGACCCGATCGCCTCCGCCGCTATCGATGGCTCCGATAAGCGGCGGAGGGCGCGGGAGAGCGGCGGGATAACGGCGATCTCTCGGCAAATCCGCCACGGAGACCGCCGTTATCGTAGACAGGCCCGCCCACTGAAGAGATGGATATCTCGGTTGTGGCAGCAGCTGCTGTCGTTACCGAGATATCCATCTTTAAAAATAGGACGTATATATACAGTGGGCGGGCGTTAACCGGTTAAATGTAAAGACTTGTTCATGCTGGTAGTTATAATCTTTATTATTTGCAAACAAAATGAAGGTTTTCTATTTAGAATAATAAGCTGTCAGGTTAGTAAAACAGGGATATCAGAACCAATTCAATCATATTGTTTGTAGTGTACATAGATTTGCAAAACAAAGGCATAAAGTAATATTCCTGAACTTTGCTTTGTCTTGGTAAGTATGGTATTTGCAACCTCAGAACACCCAATAAGGAGATAGTAACTACGATGTTCACTAATGCCAGGAATCTGGCGGACAAGATGGGAGAACTAGAGCTGCTACTGTATGAAGAGGAATTCGATTTTTTGGGGAATTTCAGAGACCTGGTTCAATAGCTCTCATGATTGGCTGGCAACCATTCAAGGGTATCCCCTATATCGCAGGGACACGGAGGGTAGAAAACAGGGAGGGATATGCCTGTATATCTAAAATGATATACAGGTGAATGTGAGGGATGACATCACTAATGAAGCAAGGGAAGAGGTGGAATCCTTATGGGTAGAGTTACAAAGGGAGGAAACCAAGGAAAAAGTAATACTAGGAGTATGCTATAGGCCCCCTAACCTGAGGGAGGAGGCTGATATGGACCTCCTATCACAGTTTGGAATGACGGAAAGCATGGGAAGTGTCATTATAATGGGGGATTTTATTTATCCAGACATAGACTGGGCAGAAGGAACCACGCATTCATCTAAGGCTCGCTATTTTCTAAATGTCTTACAGAACAATTTCATGGGTCATATGGTAAATGCACCAACAAGAAACAATGCGTTACTAAACCTACTGATTACTAAAAATACAGACTTAATCGCGGTTGTAGAAATACGGGCCAACTTAGGCCAACAGGTCAGTTAGTTTTAGCATAAATCACACAAATAGGAAACATAAGAGAAATACAAAGACACTGAATTTAAAAAAAAAAAAAACAACTTCCAGAAACTACCCTCCTTGCTAGAAGATACTAAATGCGATAAAATCCTAGGAACGAAGAACATGGAGGAAAAACTGTGGTGATTTAGGAGCATATTAAATAAGGGTATTAGCCAGTGTATCCCAAAGGGTAATACATTTAAAAGAGCTAATAAAATCCCTGGGTGGCTTAATGCCAACATAAAAATTCATATAAAAGCAAAGCAGAAGGCCTTCAAAAAATACAAGACTGAGGGAACATCATCAGCATTCCAACTGTACAAAGAATGCAATAAGGAATGTAAGGGTGTAATCAGGGCGGCTAAGATAGAACACGAAAGGCACATAACAGAGGAGAGTAAGAAAAATCCCAAGAAATTCTTTAAGTACATAAATAGTAATAGAGGGAGGACAGATCATATTGGCCTCATACAGAATGATGAAGGGATACTGGTTACAAAGGGTGAGTTCAGAGGGTAGTGATAAGTGGGGAGTACTCGGAATGGTCCAATTTGAAAAGTGGGGTACCTCAGGGTTCTGTCCTGGGACCAAGCCTATTTAATTTATTCATAAAAGGATGTGGAAACCTTGCAAGAAGATCTGAACAAATTAATGGGGTGGCAACTACATGGCAAATTAGATTTTTTTTTTAAATCATTGATTTTTATCCACTATATATATATATATATATATATATATTTATATATATATATATATATATATATATATATATATATATATAAATGTCTTCCTCTCCCCTGTTTTTTTTTTATTATTATTTCTATTCAGGTTTTGATAATGTGTGTATTTGCAAACTTATGCTGTATAATGATCTTGAAAATATAATAAAAAGATATATAAAAAAATATATTTATTGAACTTCCTATAGAGCCTCAATTTTGACATTGAGAAATCTAATTTACACAAATTAAAAAAGAAAAATGTTTGTAAATGGGAATACTTAAATGTAAAATTACTTGAGTAGCAATTTCATACACAGTACAATTGTATTGTACCATTTAAATGTGTCTAAATCTTTTTAAAGTCGTCTCGATTATTACAATAGGCACAATTAGCTCTGATACATAGAAATTTGCTGCAGGCTATTGCATTAGGAAGATCTATTTCACCTAATAATGCAAATTGCATTTTGTTTATGCAGTGATAAATTACATGCCTTGTTCCGTCAGCTTCTTTTGTTTTTCCACCAACTAAAAGTATTCTCTTCTATATATTTTTAGAGAACAGTGCAGAAAAATGCTAAATATGTATGTCTGGCAAACAAATCTTGTCCAGTGGACAAAAGAAGAAGAAACCGCTGCCAGTACTGCAGATTTCAAAAATGCCTCAGTGTTGGCATGGTTAAAGAAGGTAAAATATATATATTTCTTTTATAAGCTTATTAGCTAAAAAACTTGAAATGCTATTTATTTTAGGTACAGCCCTAGACTTCTACTATAAAACCTAAATTGCAGTAAGCACACCATCTATCATTTTTGGTAGTTCCTTCTAATGATTTGTTAGAGCTGACCTCTAGGAAGGTATTCCTTTCTGCATTCAATAAAAGCCATTAAAGTGGTTGTAAAGGATCACCTTGTAAAACAACCCAAATAGAAATGAAATGTAAAACATTTGTGTATAGAAATAAAAAAAAAAAAAAACATTATAAATACCTCTTTTCCCTATTTTATAATTGATCACATTCCTTCTATTCTCAGCTGCATAAGAGCTGGGGGAGGAGAAGCAGTAGCAGGGCAATGAGCTTCCCAGTGAGTGGCTGTGCAGCGGGGGCATGTCATGATGGACAAGTCTGATCATTAGAGGAGAGCATACTGATTTCCCAGCATAGCTAAAGAACTGGTCACGATGTGCTTTCCTGCTTAGGGTGGTCAGTTTTTGTTAGGAAACAGGATATTTTCTCAGACAATTACTTAGTACAGCAGGCACATATCAGGAATATTAAAGTGTTTAAGATTTAGGACAGTTTTGGAGATATTCACTGTATCCGCATGTGCCAACGTCATTGGCCCACTCGTGCCATTACTTCAGTAGCCGTGCCATGACTAGCGGCTCCCACATGCATTCGTGGGAGTGACGTTGTTGCGGCTCTGACCAATCATAGCAGCGGAGCCCATGATACCTGGAAATGACTCAGAGAGACAAGTTGCTGATCACAGCGAGGTGCGGAGACCCCTGCAACAGCTTCGATCTAAGGTAAGTATTTCATAATGAGCTAGTATACGATGCATACTAGCTCATTATGCCTTTTTCTTGCAGTTTTTTTTCTGCGTTTACTTTAGGTGTTGGGATAACAAACGCTTTAAATCCTTTTTACATAGATCCAGCCTAAGCTTCTACATTTGTCTTGATAATAGCTTCCAGGAGGGACAGTACTAGAGTCTATGCTTTGTTTTTAGCCACGCTACTATTGGACTCTATTAGAATGCGCATTTGATGCAAACACATAAAAGTCCTGCATGCTGCATCTTTGATGCGCTTTTAATCAAAACACGCTGTAACGGTCAGGGGTTAACACCGTTTACGATATTCCATTCCATCAACCCACAACAGCGTCCGACACTCCACAATCCAGCAGATAGGACCCATTGGATTTCCCCCATAATAACGAGACACAGATCTGTTCTCTGGTTCCAGACAGACAGAACTTTTAATGGTAAAACTCAGGCTTTTATACAGTTAGCAACCAAAAGCATGCTGCAGTAATCAAAAGGACAATGACACACTCCACCCACAACATCACACAATGTCTCCTAACGAGTCCACCTGAATCCACATCTTAACCAGACATTCTGACTCTGCGATAAGCTATTCTCACCTGCTACATAATACACATTCCTTTAGTAAACATCATACGTCTGACCTTTAGAGGGTGCTAAGTCACATTCCACATCTCCACAGTAGCAGACTTAGTTAGCACAATAGACAATAGAATGCAATCACAGAAAGCTTTATCACTACAGCCTGGTAGCTGGAGGTGATTAACATCAATTAACATCTTTCACTTAACCTGTTGAGTTCAGAATCAACCACCTGTAATATTTCAAGATATCCTGCAAAACATTGTGAATTATTATTACTGTCCCATCTCATGTAATTCAAGATATAATTTCTCAGTTATCCTATGCCCCTAGTGGACATAGGATGACCCTAGACCCAAGAGTCATTTGTGAAGCTGAACCAGGAGTACCCTCACATCCTTCAAGAGCTTTTGGGTCCCACGGTCCATACAGTTACACACGCGTTCTAATAAAGCTCAATGGTATCATGGCGAAAAAACACGTGCAAAACTGAACAAAATCACACCGCACACCTGCAGGACCGGATTTGCCACAAGGCCACCGAGGCCAGGCCTCGGGGCGGCAGTGGTGGAGAGGCGGCACGTCCAGCGCCGCTCCTGCGGTGACCTTCAAGGCTTTTGCGGCCCCCCCGCAGTGGCGCCGACACTTGTTGTTAAGGAGGAAAAAAAAGGATCTGGCGTTGGCTGAACCTAAATCTCCGCTTACCCTCTGCGCCGACTGCGGGGCTCGGGAGCAGGGGGACTTTGAGTGACTTGTTGTCTGATCAGCAGCTCTATGGTGCCTGTGTGGGCGGCGGGATCTCCCTGAGGCTCGAGTGTCAGCATATACAGTGGAGAGAAGAGGGGAGGGGCCTCTGACCCGGCAGGTATCACTTTAACTTTGCTTGTACACTGTTGCTGATGTCCGGGTCAGAGGCACCTCCCCTCTCTGCTGTAAGCATTTGGAGAAGAACTACTAGCCCCAAGGAGACCCCCCTGCCTGTGAATACCGCAGAGCTGCCGATCACCACCTCCCACCTCCACCTGCCAGGGACAGGGGACCCTGGTGTAAGGGGGGGGGAGTCAACACTCTGGGGACCCTGGTGTAAAGGGGGGGAGTCAGGACCCTGGTGTAAGGGGGAGGTCAGCTCTCTGGGGACCCTGGTGTAAGAGGGGGGGAAGTCAGCTCTCTGGGGACCCTGGTGTAAGGGGGAGTCAGCTCTCTGGGGACCCTGGTGTAAGGGGGGGGAGTCAGCTCTCTGGGGACCCTGGTGTAAGGGGGGAGTCAGCTCTCTGGGGACCCTGATGTAAGGGGGGGGAGTCAGCTCTCTGGGGACCCTGGTGTAAGGGGGGGGGGTCAGCTCTCTGGGGACCCTGGTGTAAGGGGGGGAGTCGGCTCTCTGGGGACCCTGGTGTAAGGGGGGAGTCAGCTCTCTGGGGACCCTGGTGTAAGGGGGGGGTCAGCTCCCTGGGACCCTGGTGTAAGGGGGGGAGTCAGCTCCCTGGGGACCCTGGTGTAAGGGGGGGTCAGCTCTCTGGGGACCCTGGTGTAAGGGGGGGGCAGCTCTCTGGGGACCCTGGTGTAAGGGGGGGAGTCGGCTCTCTGGGGACCCTGGTGTAAGGGGGGGAGTCAGCTCTCTGGGGACCCTGGTGTAAGGGGGGGGGGTCAGCTCCCTGGGACCCTGGTGTAAGGGGGGGAGTCAGCTCTCTGGGGACCCTGGTGTAAGGGGGGGAGTCAGCATTCTGGGGACCCTGGTGTAAGGGGGAGTCAGCTCTCTGGGGACCCTGGTGTAAAGGGGAATCAGCTCTCTGGGGACCCTGGTGCAAGGGGAGGTCAGCTCTCTGGGGACCCTGGTGCAAGGGGGAGGGGAGTCAGCTCTCTGGGGACCCTGGTGTAAGGGGGGGGAGTCAGCTCTCTGGGGACCCTGGTGTAAAGGGGGGGAGTCAGGACCCTGGTGTAAGGGGGGGTCAGCTCTCTGGGGACCCTGGTGTAAGAGGGGGGGAAGTCAGCTCTCTGGGGACCCTGGTGTAAGGGGGGGTCAGCTCTCTGGGGACCCTGGTGTAAGGGGGGGAGTCAGCTCTCTGGGGACCCTGGTGTAAGGGGGGAGTCAGCTCTCTGGGGACCCTGATGTAAGGGGGGGAGTCAGCTTTCTGGGGACCCTGGTGTAAGGGGGGGGCAGCTCTCTGGGGACCCTGGTGTAAGGGGGGGAGTCGGCTCTCTGGGGACCCTGGTGTAAGGGGGGGAGTCAGCTCTCTGGGGACCCTGGTGTAAGGGGGGGGTCAGCTCCCTGGGACCCTGGTGTAAGGGGGGGAGTCAGCTCCCTGGGGACCCTGGTGTAAGGGGAGGTCAGCTCTCTGGGGACCCTGGTGTAAGGGCGGGGGAAGTCAGCTCTTTGGGGACCCTGGTGTAAGGGGGGGGTCAGCTCTCTGGGGACCCTGGTGTAAGGGGGGAGTCAGCTCTCTGGGGACCCTGGTGTAAGGAGGTAGTCAGCATTCTGGGGACCCTGGTGTAAGGGGGGGGGAGTCAGCTCTCTGGAGACCCTGGTGTAAAGGGGGAGGAGTCAGCTCTCTGGGGACCCTGGTGTAAGGTGGGGATGGCTGAACCTAAAGCTCCGCTTACCCTCTGCGCCGACTGCGGGGCTCGGGAGCAGGGGGACTTTGAGTGACTTGTTGTCTGATCAGCAGCTCTATGGTGCCTGTGTGGGCGGCGGGATCTCCCTGAGGCTCGAGTGTCAGCATATACAGTGGAGAGAAGAGGGGAGGGGCCTCTGACCCGGCAGGTATCACTTTCACTTTGCTTGTACACTGTTGCTGATGTCCGGGTCAGAGGCACCTCCCCTCTCTGCTGTAAGCATTTGGAGAAGAACTACTAGCCCCAGGGAGACCCCCCTGCCTGTGAATACTGCAGAGCTGCCGATCACCGCCTCCCACCTCCACCTGCCAGGGACAGGGGACCCTGGTGTAAGGGGGGGGGGGTTTGCTCTCTGGGGACCCTGGTGTAAAGGGGGGGAGTCAGGACCCTGGTGTAAGGGGGAGGTCAGCTCTCTGGGGACCCTGGTGTAAGGGGGGGTCAGCTCTCTGGGGACCCTGGTGTAAGGGGGGGGGAGTCAGCTCTCTGGGGACCCTGGTGTAAGGGGAAGTCAGCTCTCTGGGGACCCTGATGTAAGGGGGGGGAGTCAGCTCTCTGGGGACCCTGGTGTAAGGGGGGGTCAGCTATCTGGGGACCCTGGTGTAAGGGGGGAGTCGGCTCTCTGGGGACCCTGGTGTAAGGGGGGGAGTCAGCTCTCTGGGGACCCTGGTGTAAGGGGGGGTCAGCTCCCTGGGACCCTGGTGTAAGGGGGGGAGTCAGCTCCCTGGGGACCCTGGTGTAAGGGGGGGTCAGCTCTCTGGGGACCCTGGTGTAAGGGTGGGGGAAGTCAGCTCTTTGGGGACCCTGGTGTAAGGGGGGGGGAGTCAGCTCTCTGGGGACCCTGGTGTAAGGGGGGAGTCAGCTCTCTGGGGACCCTGGTGTAAGGGGGAGTCAGCATTCTGGAGACCCTGGTGTAAAGGGGGAGAAGTCAGCTCTCTGGGGACCCTGGTGTAAGGTGGGGAGTCAGCTCTCTGGGGACCCTGGTGTAAGGGAGGGAGTCAGCATTCTGGGGACCCTGGTATAAGGGGGAGTCAGCTCTCTGGGGACCCTGGTGTAAAGGGGAATCAGCTCTCTGGGGACCCTGGTGCAAGGGGGAGGGGAGTCAGCTCTCTGGGGACCCTGGTGTAAGGGGGGGGGAGTCAGCTCTCTGGGGACCCTGGTGTAAAGGGGGGGAGTCAGGACCCTGGTGTAAGGGGGGGTCAGCTCTCTGGGGACCCTGGTGTAAGAGGGGGGAAGTCAGCTCTCTGGGGACCCTGGTGTAAGGGGGGGTCAGCTCTCTGGGGACCCTGGTGTAAGGGGGGAGTCAGCTCTCTGGGGACCCTGGTGTAAGGGGGGGAGTCGGCTCTCTGGGGACCCTGGTGTAAGGGGGGGATTCAGCTCTCTGGGGACCCTGGTGTAAGGGGGGGGTGAGCTCCCTGGGACCCTGGTGTAACGGGGGGAGTCAGCTCCCTGGGGACCCTGGTGTAAGGGGGGGTCAGCTCTCTGGTGACCCTGGTGTAAGGGCGGGGGAAGTCAGCTCTTTGGGGACCCTGGTGTAAGGGGGGAGTCAGCTCTCTGGGGACCCTGGTGTAAGGGGGGAGTCAGCATTCTGGGGACCCTGGTGTAAGGGGGGGAGTCAGCTCTCTGGAGACCCTGGTGTAAAGGGGGAGGAGTCAGCTCTCTGGGGACCCTGGTGTAAGGTGGGGAGTCAGCTCTCTGGGGACCCTGGTGTAAGGGGGGGAGTCAGCATTCTGGGGACCCTGGTGTAAGGGGGAGTCAGCTCTCTGGGGACCCTGGTGTAAAGGGGAATCAGCTCTCTGGGGACCCTGGTGCAAGGGGGGGTCAGCTCTCTGGGGACCCTGGTGCAAGGGGGAGGGGAGTCAGCTCTCTGGGGACCCTGGTGTAAGGGGAAGGGGAGTCAGCTCTCTGGGGACCCTGATGTAAGGGGGGCTCTCTGGGGACCCTGATGTAAGGGGGGGCTTTCTGGGGACCCTGATGTAAGGGGGGGCTCTCTGGGGACCCTGATGTAAGGGGGGGCTCTCTGGGGACCCTGATGTAAGGGGGGCTCTCTGGGGATTCCCCCATGTGATGGTGTGTGTGTGTGTGGGGGGGGGGGGCGGCATTGAAGGACCTGGCCTTGGGGCGGCAAAGGGAGTAAATCCGGGCCTGCACACCTGTGAACCGGCTCTTACCCTACTATTACTCTACTATTAGTTAACAATAAACACAGTGCTGCTGCTCCTTCACTGTCCAGACACAGACTGGTGTGTGTCCTAGACCAGACTTTATTACTAAACTGCAGTGTACTCTGCAAGGGAGTCAGGTACCTGGCTGTACTGCTTTCCAGAAATACTAGATCACAAGACTGAGGAAATACAAACCCCAAAATAAAATAGCTTAAAAAATCTGTGTTTATTCTAGTTGATTTTATTTTATTGCATTTGATGTAACTGTATAAGTCTAATTCCTTTTCTCTAAAACAAGAATTTCAGCACAATAACTAAAATGCATTATACTGCATCACTTGTTCAATATTACTTATTCAGGCTCTTGAAATATGTATTGATCCCAGATAACAAAAAAGCCGGTAGACACCTAGTACACTGTGATAACACAAGTTTTCAGTGTGTTACACTGCAACATGATGGGTAAGTGCATACACACCATAATTGTATTTTGGTGTATCCCAGTGAAAAGAACAGTATAGGGCCTATTCCTGATATCACAGCATCATCTAGTTACCACAGGTTACTTACTATGATGTGAATGGACCCCAATAAAATATATGAAAAACAAAAATGCTTAATGATCATGAATTTAAAAAAAAGTGTATGTATAGCCCCTATCAGATTGTAGCTTCTTTAATTTTTTTGCTGGCTGTGCCCTGCTGGGGAGATTTCCCTTTACTTCCTGTCTTTGAGATATAACAGGAAAACAGAGGAAAGTGAGGGGACTTCTCATCATGTGTTACCAGAACAATTGCCCCTATTGGGAGATTTCCCCTTAACTTTTGCTTGTGTAACATTTCGAACATTTGGGATTTACAATTAGTTCCTGTTTTGTTGACACTGGGGTCTAAACCTTCCCCACTTTTTTTCAAAACTGAACAAAAGGCTTTACTTCTACATATAAAAAATTGGTTTGATGCATGAGTGAGGCGTAGCTCAGTGCCCAAACTTTATGAACTGACTCATGCAGAGAAAATGCCCATGGGACTTTAAAAGAGATACGCCATAAAGAAAACTCCACAGTATAAAAAATTGTACAATTTTTATTCATAACATATAAATATTGAAAAACATTCTTGTTGATATATAAATCCATAAAATGTAGCAATGATACATTAATCAACCATTCAAGTAAAAACATGGGGCCAGATTCAGGTACACGTACATTTGCGCAGCGTATCCGAGATACGCTACGCAGCCGCATTTTACCAGGCTCTACGTCGAATTATGGTAGATTTTTGCCCGTACGATATGGTGGCGTAGTCTATTTCTCACTGCGTAATCGAAATACGCGATTAGGGGGCGTAAAGCATTTAAATTAGGCGTGTCCCCGCGGCGATCGAACTGCGCATGCTCCGTTCAGAAATTTCCCGCCGTGCATTGCGCGAAATAACGTCGATACGTCATTCATTGTTTGAGTAGCGTCGTTTACGGACATTCCTATTCCCGGACGTTTTACGTCAAAAATAAAAAAAGACGTCGAAAAACGTTGATATTCGACGCGGGAACGACGGCCATACTTAACATGGGCTGTCTAATATTAGACCAGCTAAAAGCTGGTATAGTTTTACGCAGCAAAAAGATGACTAAAGATGCCGTAAGAGATTGTGATTGAAGATCGTAATTTCTGGGATCGCCGGCAAAAGCTCATTAGCATACCCCGACGCGGAAAACGACGGGAAGTCCACCCAGTGGCCGCAATTTTATTGCAGCGTAGATCCGAAGGCGTACTAACACGTAAGCCAGTCGAATTGAAGCCCGCAGCCGTATTTTCATGGTTTGAGAGTTCAGAGTAGTGAAAAAACACGCGTAATTCAAAAGTACTCCAGTCTAACGTGAGATAGACAGGCGTAATCGCTCTATGAATCTGGCCCATGCTGTTTAGCCATAGTGTAGACAGAGCAGAGATTATACATTCAAACACGTTTTGTGAAGCAACATTCACTTCTTATGCCACGTACACATGGACGTTTTTTGTGATTAAATAAAACAACGTTTTTAAAAACCTCATTTAAAATGATTGTGTGTGGGCTTCACATAGTTTTTTGTCTTCTAAAAAACGACCAAAAAAAATTCGAACATGCTTCAATTTTTTATGTCGTTTTTCAAAATGACATTTTTTGTGTCCTAAAAAATGATCGTGTGTGGGCTAAAACAAAGTTTTAAACAACGTTTTAATCCCGCGCATGCTCAGAAGCAAGTTATGAGACAGGAGCTTCAATGGAACAGAGTGCCGTCGTACGTGTTGTACGTAACCGCGCTTTGCTAGAGCATTTTCAGAAAACGATGGTGTGTAGGCAACGTCGTTTTTTATGATGAAGTTAGAAAAACTTCGTTTTTTTTCATGATGAAAAACTTTGTTTTATTTCATCACAAAAAACGATCGTGTGTACGCGGAATTAGATATTTAATTTTAACTTATCAGAAATCATTTTATGGATTTGTACATCAACATGTATGTTTTTTAATAATTATATGTTATAAGTAAAAATCGGACCATTTTTTTATACTGAAGTGTTTTCCTTATGGAGTATCTCTTCTAAAGTTCCATGGGCACTTTCTCTGTATGAGTAAGTTCATAATCTTTGCTTTTACATACACTTTAGGAGAAGTTATTGGGACAGTGCACTCTCTTCTTACTTCAGAAGAACTTTTGCAATCACATACATGACACACTGAGGTTGATTTACTAAAGGATTTTGAGACTCTTCACCTAATAAACTGTAGCTGTGTTCACGTTGAACACCAAATCACATGTAACATAAAATAACTAAATAGAAATTAGCATGATTGGATAATTGAGGTGAATCTTCAATTGATATATTGAGTGGACATTAGTAAATCAGCCTCCTTGTATTCAAAACTGCTATCAGAATGTACTTGCCTTAGTTATATCCGTTATAGAAAATATATTTGAACATGGTATATCTTATTCATTTAATTAGTTGTAAGAACAGACAGTCTGAAAGGAAGAAGAGGAAGACTTCCATCTAAACCAAAAAGCCCTGCTCATCAAGAATCATCTCAAAGGAATTTGCCATCTCCTTCAAACAGTATGTTGGAGGCTTTGATTCAGGCAGTAGAAGACTCTTCACCCAGGGATCTTGACTACTCTACAGTATGTTTAATTGTTTTGTGTTTTTTAAAGCCCTAATATTTGCTTTGCAGAGCATTTAGATCATTTGCATCAGTTCCTACCACCAAAGGACCTTATAGTGTAATGTCCCTAAAGGAGCTGAGTGGACTCACCCAGTAAGTTTGATATTTGCCCTTTATACAGCCAACATGAAAAAATAAATCCACCTCTTTAATTCAGGTGTCACATTAACTACAGGCATTGAACTTGTGTAGCAGGAGCTGGGTTGGCGTACAGAGATGTTACATTCATTAATAGCCATTTGAAACAGCGCGATTCATGCGCATTGCATTTTCAGTGCAATTACGAAAAGAGTCCTGTGCGAGTTTTGAATCTTCAGTGTATAGTTAGAGTCGGTTCACACTGGGGCGACACGACTTTCAGCACGACTTTCAGAAGCAACTTCAACACTACTTGAGCATGAACCACAGGGCGATTTGGGGCGATTTACAACACGACTTGAAGTCCTTTTCAGGTCAGGAGACATTCCAGTGGCCAATAAAACAACAATCAGCTCTGGGAGAGGGAGGGGAAGGGAGGGGTTTGCCTGAGAAATGTATGTTATCTTGCTTGAAAGTAGCTTCAATTAAAACAGTGATCAGACTTGGAAGCGACTTCCATTGAAATCAATGGGTACAAATCGCCTAGAAGTCTGATTGAAGTAGTACAGGAACCTCTTCTGAAGTCGGAGCAACATGAGTAGTGTGTATTAACACCGCTCCCATTCACTTACATTGCTTTTCTGGACAGCACGACTTGGGACGACTTGAGACGACTTCAAGTCTGATCCCAAGTCGCCCCAGTGTGAACCGACTCTTAAGATAAGTGTTCACAAAGGATTGCGGCTGAGCCCAGGTTCACACTAGGCTGCAGGAATGAAACTGTGCTATGTTCAGCTAAAGTCACACGATTTTACTCCCACATGGCAGTCCCGATTTCAGCCGCGATTTCAGAGACATCTGTGCAGGTTTCTGCACAGATGCCAATGTAAATCACAGGCCTAAAATAGCAAAAAGTAGTACAGAAATGACTTTTTAAAATCGGTGCAGATTAGGACGGTGCAATTGCTGGCATATACCGCTGATTTGACATGCGGTTTGACATGTCAAATCGGATGTCAAAACGTACCAGTGTGAACCAGGGCTAAAGGAGTTTTTGCATTGTAGTGAATGGAAGGAAGGCAGTTGTGGCGAGAGAGGGAGATGGCAAAATAGCCTTTGTACAGAGATTACACAGAAACCAGAATGGTAATCGCAAAGAAATGCATGCCTAAATCACATTGAGATTTCGGCACACGTATTTGTGAACCATTGGATGAAACGCGTCAGGCAGCTCACCACACATTGCGCACTTTTTGCTCATTCATGTGAACATGTGTTTTTGCACATGCAATTTTCCTGCGATTTGCATTTTGCATTCGTTATGCTTTTCTTTGGACAATTGTTGTTGGGCAGATTATAAGTGCAAATTACTGCAAAAACACACTACAGTACATGCTTTTCTGCAACTTCTCCATTAAAATATATTGAACCAAAAAAAGCACCGTTTTGCATTTGAAAAAAGTCCTTGACCCTTTCCAAATAGGATAGATAAACATAGATGTGAACGTGTCCATTAGGAAACCATGTTAAATGTACTGTGGTGCGTTTCTGCAAAGAGCAACACAGTGCCAGGTGTGAACCAGGCCTAAGACATTTAGTAGCAGCAGCATGCTTTTTTGTATCACCTGTCATAACGGGGTTAAACAAACTAAGGGTTGCAAGGGTTTCAGGGGGCAGAGGACTAAATCATTTTTTTTATTCACAAAACATTATCTTTAATTTATTTGAAAAAGTACCGGTAAATGTCACAATTGCTAACAGTATATACCTATTCTGACTCCAACTGAGACCTCAATTCATGGCCTGTATAAGCAGATACAATTACTTTGGACAGTCTTTATCAGATAGCTTTTTTCATATCAGCGTCGATCTTGAAGAAGCAGGAAGAGCAGACAACAAGATGTGGTAGATGAATGAAAAAAATGTATTTGCAGGTCAAAACATAGTAATGTGAGATGGTTAATAAAAGCACCACATCTTAGAATCTAAAGTTCAAAAAGTTTTATTAATAAAAAAAAATAATAACTTTTTGAACTATATATTCCAAGTGTTATGATTTTTATTCATCATCTCTTTTTAGGTTTTTAATGCTGTCTTTGTTCCTGGGGAGAGTCAGCTCAAGTAATGAGAAATGTAAAATTGTCACAAAAACTGGAGAGGAGGTAAAATGTTTCAATGGGGTTATTTGTTTCTTTGACAGATGTCTAAAAGAGTATTTCCCCGCTTCAGAGAGATTTCCAATAACTTCCAGTTTTGTCTCTGGTACAGGAAGTAAAAATACATCTCCCCAATGGGACACAGGACGGGGTTGTTTACCATGCTTTACTTTATTCAAAACTGTAAAAGAAAAAAAAAATACTTTACTTTACTTTGTGGTACTTCCTAGAGTCATTACAGCGAAATATCTATCCAGACAATTATACATTTGTTTAAATGTGCTGCATTTTTGTAAATATGCTTTCTGTATTAAGGTCCAATTTACAGTATATGTTTGCATCAAGGTAATGTACAGCAATGCATGATAACTACATTGCATTACTGTTCATTTTTAATGACAGCCCAACTCACTAAGGCAATGCCACAATGCATGACCCTGCACCATAGCGTGTTGCATGTAGTGCATTGTGTTGCAAATGTTGTGATAGTCTAGATTTCAGGACATTTTCCTGCTTACATGATAAAAATTAATAGAAAATATTACTAAAAATAAAATAAATGTTATTCATAATTATTTCCACAAATATATATATATATATATATTTTTTTCTTTGTTCAAATCCACAGTACTCTGCTGATACTGATCAGGCAGCTGCCAGCACAGATATAGAATGTATTCAACAGTTCTACAATCTTCTTACTGTCTCCATTGAAATCTCAAAAAAATGGGCAGAAAAAATTCCTGGATTTAGTGATCTTTCACTGGATGATCAGACATTACTGATAGAAATGGCATTTCTGGAACTTTTTCTATTAAGGCTTTCAATCAGGTAATTCTGCTTTGTTTACAATTTTCAAACTTGTACAGAATTTGTTCTAACAGAAATAGACCCTAATGTACTGAAAGGCCACACGACAGACTGAACCCTGTTTCATTAGTTTATCTCTCTTTTTTTTTTTAAATCTGTAAGTGTAAAAACTGATTTTGATTTTAATTTCAATACATTTTTATTAATGTAATTAAAGGTGACAACATTTATGCATATGTGGCATCAGCATTTAAATGTATTTCATTATTGGTATGTAATATATTGGTACATGAAAGTTGGGAATGATTAATGAGGAAATTGTGAATTGTGAATATTTACACTATATTACAAAAGTATTGGGATGCCTGCCTTTACACACACATGAACTTTTCTGAGAAGACTGTCCACAAGGTTTAGGAGTGTGTCTATGTGAATGCTTGAGCATTCTTCCAGAAGCATATTTGTGAGGTCAGGCACTGATTTGGACAAGAAGGTCTGTCTTGCAGTGTCTCCACTTTAAGGGTCCTTTCACACGGAGCGGACCGTCCCCTATGGGGAGTCGGATGGAAACGGACCGTCTGTCCGTTTGCATCCGATCCGTTTGGCCAGACGGAAAAAAAATAGGACTTCCGTCCGAAAAAACGGATGCGGATCTGGCGGACGTTAGCGGATGCATCATCCGCTAACGGATCCGCTCCCATAGGGGTTCATTACAAGTCCGTTAATGGACTTGTAATTAGCGGACCGTTCGTCCGCTAGTGTGAAAGGACCCCAATTCATGTCAAAGGTGTTCTTTTGGGTTGAGGTCATGACTCTATGCAGGCCAGTCAAATTCTCCACCCCCAACTCGCTCATCCGTGTCTTTATGGACTTTTCTTTGTGCAATGGTCCAAATCAAAAAAAATTATACAAGCTACTGAAATATGGCAAGCAGTTCATATGTGAAGTTTGCAAAGCTGAACAATGCCAATTACCAGCTGTGGAAGTTTAAACTGGAAGTGTTTCTCACCAAGAATGAATTGTGGCAAGTGCTGAATACAGACAGACCCACAGACAGAGAGACGGAAGACTGGGACAGACCGGCAAAATAAATTATAAGCTTACTAGTGGAAGATGACCAGTTATCCACATTAGAATAGACAAAACAGCCAAAGGTATGTGGACATCATTACAGAAAATGCATGAGCTTCAAGTCTAAACAGTAAGCTCTTTCTGCTAAAGGAAGCTATATGGAATGAGACTAGAAGAAGGCCAGCATATGTGTAACCACATGAATGCTATGCTAGAAATCATAGAGCAACTGCGCTCCATCGGAGAGGACATCAAAGATAATCATATTGTTGCCATGCTCCTCTTCAGCCTATACTGCTCTTGGCAACACTTTAGAAATCAGACCTGAGCAGGAGCACATTTAAAAAGCAAATTAATTGATGAATATGACAGAAGGAAAGAAAATATGCAGCATGATGACAAAGCTCTTAAGATGTACAAAGGCACATAGTACAACAAAGAAAGCAGAGCCTGTTTTCACTGTAAGAAGACCGGTCATTTAAAAAAGAACTGTTCTATCTGGAAAGCCGACTAGCGAAAGTAAGTTAGAGCTATCCACAAAAGAGAGTCAAAGCAGCTAAAAAGGAAACTGACACATCAGAGAGTGGCACCTTAAACTGCTTCCCGCACACCGCACGTCATCTGATGTTGTCGGGTTTGAGTGGTGATATCTGAATGATGCCTGCAGCTACAGACATCATTCAGGTACCTTCTTTTAGCGCCAACGATTCCCATCCAGGGTAATGAATGCACAATTCACAATAATAAGTGATTCCTTGCAAAAAGAAAACTGGATGATCACCCATACAAGCTCATCACCACAGACCAGCAATTTAATATAGTCTCTAATGACATACACAACAAATGTATTCACTTATGGCAGATATCTACTGACTTTCATTGATGATTTTTCCAGATACACAACTACTTATCTAATGAAAAACAAGATTGAAACATCAGAGAGTTCATTGCCATGTCTAGCAACAAATTCCAACGGAAACTAAGAATAATAGGCTCCTTAAATGGAGGAGAACACATAAGGAAAGAAGTGGCCAAATATCTGAAGAGACAAGGAATAGTACACCAGACAACCACAGCATACACTCCTGAACAAAACGGTGCAGCAGAAAGGAAAAATCATACTCTTATAGAAATGGACAGGTGCGTGTTGTCGGATGTCAACCTACCTCACAAGTACTAGATAGAATCAGTCATGACTGCAACCCACTTACAGAACAGACTACCCTCAAGACTACCCTCAAGAGCTATTAAAAGTAATCTATTCAAAATGTGGCATTGATCAAAGCATAGCATCCAAAGAATGTGGAATGAGAAAGTGAACAAAGTACTTACCAGAGAGGGATTCTCAAGAAGTAAAGCAGACCCCTGTCTCTACTCCAAAAATCAAGAAGACAAATCGATATACATCCTTACCTGTTTTTTAAAAAAAAAAAAAGGGGATTACAATCAGAAAGTTCACAAGCTGAAAGAACATTTTGAAATCAAAGGACTTGGAACCATTAGCTACTATCTGAGAATCCAAATAGAGAGAGAAGAAGTTGGAAGTTATCTTCTCATAAAATCTCCAAAATCAAGTTGGAACAATTCCATATGCAAGATACAAAGGAAATGAAAACTCCTATAAAACCAGGCTTTATCAAAAGAGCAATGAAGCAGAAAACTTGGTACCCAACAATGACATTTATCGCAGAGCAATTGGTAAGCTGCTATATGTTGCCACTGTGACAAGACCAGACATAGTCGCTGCAGTGGGCATACTATGCAGGAAAGTCACAGCTCCCTGTCAGCGTGACTGGAATGCAGTAAAAAAAATAGCGATGCAGTACCTCAAAGGAACAATTCAGATGAAGTTACCAGCAACATCAAACCTAAAACTAGTTGGATATGTGGATGCTGATTGAGCCGGAGACTGCACAGACTGCAAATCCAAATATGGATTTGTCAACTTTTTGTGGATATTGGGATAGACATGTCAAAACCAATTCCCATATTTGAAGACACCCAGTGTTGTATAAAACGTATGCAATTAGAAAGGATCAATCCTAGAACCAAACACATCCATGTCGAGCATCACCTACGAAGGGACAATCAAAAGCAAGGTGGTATTGACATTCAATACTGCCAATCAGAGGAGATGACTGCTGATGCACTTCACCAAGCCTTTATTGAAGGAACTATTTAGCTATTTCCAGAAGAAGCTGAATATAATTTGACAAAGCACATGCTGTTGAGAAGGAGTGTTGGAAGAACAACAACATGTAATGTAAAGCAGCTTTCTAATGTGACTATAAACTCTATATTGCACTGCAGTGTTATAATGTGTGTTCTATGGTAAGGTAACCAGAGGAAGTGCTTGTCTTTCCTCAATATATGTACTTGTATTGTCCTGTTTCCTGTAAGACATGCATTGATAATCCTCCGTGAAAATAAAGTATTCTCTGAATACAACAAATTTTCAAGCACACGATTCAATAACCTGAAAGTAGGGGGGAGGAAATTTGCACTGAAAGATGATTCCGGCTGGCTGCCAGTGGATGTGCTGAACTTTGTATTACAATACATAGACTGGTGCCTGTCAACCTATATATTTTCATGGACAGTTGCTGCAGGCCAGAAAAAATCTTGTAGAGGGCTGGATGTAACCTTCGGCTGCAGGTTAAGGCATTGCAAGAAAGGGCAATCGACACAAAGCACAGACTCCGGAGAAATAACATCAGGGTCCTTGGTCTCAAGGAGCACACGGAGGGTAACAAGCTGGCCAAGTTCACAGAACAGCTCCTATCCACCATCCTCAACCATGGTAACTTACATAGGGTTCCTATATCACCACTGCTGCCAGGTGCACCTCCGCATCCCTTACTCCTACACTTGCTTAGCTACCGCAACTGGGATCGCATTCTGGCTATTGCTCGTCTGAAGTCTGACATGCGTTATAAAGACACAAAGCTAATCTTCTTTTCACCGGAGATCCAGCAATGTCACAAGTTCTTTACCGAGGTGCAAAAGCGGCTATGAGATAAGGATATGCGCTTCAGCCTCTTATAACCTAGCAGATTGCCCATTGTGGATGGAGACTGCATTGCCTTAGTGTGTTGGAGTCCATACGTGCGTTAACATGCATTGTAGTAACATATGTGTTAATGCGCACATAACTGCAGCGCAAATGTGTCATTTCGCCCCCTATTCTCTATAACATTAAACAAAAAATAAATTTGACACTTTGGACAAGTCCTACATTTTTGATTAATAGCCATCTTAATGAACAAGGTTATTTTAACAGTAGAAAGTATATATTTTATAAAAATGTATACATATTTTTTCCCATGCAGGTCTAATGTCACTGCAGATGAATTTGTGTTTTGTAATGGACTAGTGCTGCACAGACTTCAGTGCCTTCGTGGATTTGGTGAATGGCTGGATTCAATTAGAAACTTTTCATTACATTTACAGAGCCTTAACCTTGATGTCTCAACGATAGCATGTCTGTCTGCAGTGTGTCTTGTTTCTGGTAAGCAAACAACATAAGAAAAAATATGTAAAAATGTATTTTATTCCTCTCATTATATTAGTCGGACAGTCCCTTGATTGGGCCCAAAACCTCCCTTTTTTTTATTTTTTATTTCATTTTAAATTATTGTTTCATTTATCCTAATTTAAAATTCTTATAAATACAGGTACTATTAACCTGTAAGAGTTGTTTATGTTGCTACAAACGATGAGTGAAAATGGTTAATTCACTTTGCCAAAATGTTGGTTATTTGATTTCAGTAAAAATCATTGGAGTCATTAGGGATGGGTACAATTATGATAATTTAAGGTTGATTTTAAGGCTTTCAAGAACCTTGATTGTTTCTTAAATGTCTTTTGTGTATGTTTTAAGTTTTTTTATTCATTTGCTTTTTTTTGGGGTGTAATTTGTCAGGTGTTTTACAATAGCTGTTAAAAAGGTGTCAACCCAGCCCCTTGAAAATGTTAAATAGAAAGTATACCATTTAATTTTACGTTTTTCAATAAAACAAACATATAGGAAACATTTAAAAAAAAGGCATACAGTCTGTCATTTTTTTTAAATGCTCTTTGGACAATTTTTTTTCCCATTGTCTAAAAAAACTGAAACATAACAAATAAAAAAAAGGGGTCCACAAAACATTTTTTATCATTATAGTATGCATGATTATGATCAATGATCATAGTCACACATAAAGTGATACAAATGTAGCAGATGTGATAAAAAGGGGACTTATACTTGCTTTACTGTGTCCTTAACCACTTAAGGACCGCCTTCTGCACATTTACGTCGGCAGAATGGCACGGTTGGGCACATGCATGAACAGGTACGTCCTGTGTTTGTGCCCAGTTGTGGGTCGCGGGCGCGCAGCCACGGTACGCTCCCGCGACCCGGTCCGAAGCTCCATGACTGGGACCACGAGATTCGCGGACCCGATCGCCGCTGGAGTCCCGCGATCGGTCCCCGGAGCTGAAGAACGGGGAAAGCCGTGTGTAAACACGGCTTCCCCGTTCTTCACTGTGGCGGCGTCATCGATCGTGTGATTCCTTTTATAGGGATACACAATCGATGACGTCACAACCTACAGCCACACCCCCCTACAGTTGTAAACACACATTAGGTCACACATAACCCCTTGAGTGCCCCCTTGTGGTTAACTCCCAAACTACGTCCAACATTGTAACTTCTGGATCTCTGGGCTATTCGAATGTATACCAGCAGCATTGGAATTATAACAAATTCACTAAACTTAATAAAACTTACTTCCTAACATAGGAAACTTTTATCAAGGAATCTAGAGCATAAGTGATCATGAAAACAATTGCTGCACCGATTCCAAAAAGTAGTTCCAAAAAGCAATTTGAATAGACATCTGTGCATGAACCCACACAGATGTCTGTAAAGTTCAGCTGAACTCGCATGATTTCTAACCCGCAGCAGCATAAACCTGGGCTAAATCTGATAGCAGTGGAGTTGATTTACTAAAACTGGAAATTGCAAAATCTGGTGCAGCTGTGCATGGTATCCAATTAGCTTCTAACTTCAGCTTATTCTATTGTGCTTCGACAAAAGAACCTGGAAGCTGATTGCTTTCTATGCACAGCTGCACCAAATTTTGCATGCTCCAGTCTTAGTAAATCAACCCCAGTGTTTTATGTTAGATATTTGTTAAGATTTCTCCACACATGTTTGACTCTGTCTTAGTATATTAAGGAGCCGGTAAGAATGCAGTAAGGCTGACCATACATTTTTAACGTTTGACCTCATTCCCCCATGACACACACTCTATGTGCATGTGGAAATTATTCCTGCTGTGCTTTTGAGTACTGATAGTGGGGAGATTTCATACAATGATCAGTGCTGCCAGCTATACCTGGTGGCGCTGATTGTTTGGGAAAACTCAGACAGTCTGGTTGTATAGAAGTCGATAGACTTCTGTATAACCAGCTTGCCCATAAATGGTTTGTAATTCGTCCAGTCTCGGCTGAATTTTCATCCATTTATGGCTGCCCTAATTCAGTAATTCTTTACATGCACAGAAGCAAAACAGTCTTTAAAAAAAAAAAGCATGATCACGGGACACAAGTTCTATCTTTTTACTTCATGGCTAAGTAAAATCAGTTTTTCATAGCACTGCTGCTTTGCACACAGTAACTTCTTAACTTATTTTACAAAGACTAGCTTTCTAAGATGTACATGGATACTTAAGATCTTCTTGAGGCTAGATCTTTTTAGTTCTGATTGCTGGTTATTATTTGTGGGTAGGGAATCTAAGAGTAAAGTTGCTAAAGTCAAATAGACTGTGCGCTTTGCAGGTGCAGTTATTCCAAAGCTTAGTAAATGAGATGAAACGTGCAAGGAAAGTAAAAACAGCATTTTTTCATACACATAATTGAATGATGGAAGTCAGCAGAATTTCCCCTAATTTACTAAGCTCTGGAACAACTGTAACTTCCAAAGTGCACAGTCTGTTTGCCTTTAGTAAATACACCCTATAGTGTGCTCAAATCCCAGCCTTTCAGGTCTCTTGTCCTTTTGATATTTGATCAATTAAATCTATCCTCTTTCCAGACAGTATAGAGGCTTGCATTGTGTGTTTGGTGGAGGTGGGGGGTAGGATGACGCATTTTAGGTTTTTGAGGTCAAACTGCATACCTTCCCAACTTTACACATTTTATATATTTAAACATACTATATACATATACAGTAACATACAAAAGTGAGTACACTCCTCACATTTTTGTAAATATTTTATTATATCTTTTCATGTGACAACACTGAAGAAATTACACTTTGCTACAATGTAAAGTAGTTAGTGTACAGCTTGTATAATAGTGTACATTTGCTGTCCCCTCAAAATAACTCAACACACAGTCATTAATGTCTATATCGTTGGCAACAAAAGTGAGTACACCCCTAAGTGAAAATGTACAAATTGGGCCCAAAGTGTCAATATTTTGTGTGGCCACCATTATTTTCCAGCACTGCATCTTAGGCATGGAGTTCACCAGATCTTCACAGGTTGCCACTGGAGTCCTCTTCTACCCCTCTATGATGACATCACGGAGCTGGTGGATGTTAGAGAACTTGCGGTCCTCCACCTTCCATTTGAGGATGCACCACAGATGCTTAATAGGGTTTAGGTCTGGAGACATGCTTAGCCAGTCTATCACCTTTGCCCTCAGCTTCTTTAGCAAGGCAGTGATCGCCTTGGAGGTGTGTTTGGGGTCGTTATCATGTTGGAATACTGCCCTGCATCTCAGTCTCTGAAGGAAGGGGATCATGCTCTGCTTCAGTATATCACAGTACATGTTGGCATTCATGTTCCCTCAATGAACTGTGCTCCCCAGTGTTGGCAGCACCAGACCATGACACTCCCACCACCATGCTTGAATTTAGGAAAGACACACTTGTCTTTGTACTCCTCACCTGGTTGACACCATCTGAACCAAATAAGTGTATCTTGGTCTCATCAGACCACAGGACATGGTTCCAATAATGTTCTTGTGCATCATCTTTAGAAGAGGCTTCCTTCTGGGACAGCTATGCAGACCAATTTGATGCAGTGTGCAGCATATGAGCTGAGCACCGACAGGCTGACCCCCCACCCTTTAACCTCTGCAGCAAAGCTGGTACCACTCATACGTTTATTTCCCAAAGACAACCTCTGTATATGACACTGAGCACGTGCACTCAACTTCTTTGGTCGACCATGGGGAGGCCTGTTCTCAGTGGAACCTTCCCTGTTAAACTGCTGTATGGACTTGGCCACCATGCTGCAGCTCAGTTTTAGGGTCTTGGCAGTCTTCTTATAGCCTAGGCCATCTTTATATAGAGCAACAATTTTTTTTTCCAGATCCTCAGAGAGTTCTTTGCCATGAGGTGCCATGTTGAACTTTCAGTGACCAGTATGAGAAAGTGAGAGAGAAATTTAAGACACCTGCTCCCTATTTACTCTTGAGATCTTGTAACACTAATGAGTCACATGATAGGTTAATTGGGCCCAATTTGGACATTTTCACTTAGGAGTGTACTCACTTTTGTTGCTAGCGGTTTAGACATTAATGGCTGTGTGTTGAGTTGGTAGCAAAGTGTAATTTCTTCAGTGTTGTCACATGAAAAGATATAATAAAATATTTCCAAAAACGTGAGGGGTGTTCTCCCTTTTGTGAGATACTGTGTGTATATATATATATATATATATATATATATATATATATATATATACACACACATATACACAGCTATACAGTGTGTGTGTATATATATATATATATATATATATATATTTTTTATATATCATATTTACATTTGTAAGTAGGGTAGTAAAATTACATTTAATACCAAGCTGTTACAGCTATAGTTAAATTAAACATTAATTTTGTATAGATGACCAAATAGTTGTGTTCTCACTGAAGGGTGAGTTAATTCCTTGCGGGATTTCAGTGGCAGTGCTGACATGTCTGGCAGGCTATATTGATCTTTACGTGAATTCACTGAATAAATAATGGTTGCCATAGTAATTGAGGACTCGCGACAAGCTGAGAAGCAGAGAAAATTCCAGATCGCTTCATCTTTGGCACAAAACAACTACACAATGTTGTAGAAATGTGTTATCTAGAATTTGAAAAAAAAAACACCAGAAAGATAAAATAATTTTTTGTTATCTCTCTTTACCATATTTTTTAAAACTATGCATATTTGCACTTATTACTTAATTTTTCAGGTAGGAACCTATAAAATAGCTTGCAGTAAAAGGGACCTTTGCTTTCATGTCAAAAATGGACTGACCAGGCCCATCACCGTAAAAGGTGGCCTTACTAGGTGAGGCCACTATTGAGTTTTGGAAAGGGGTGGAGGAATATCTCAACCTCAGGAGCTGGAAAAATTTGCAGACTTGAGTGCCTTCCGATATAGAGGCTACCAGAACACCTAAAATAAACTATGACCTGATATGCCTGAAGAAAAAAACGATCGTCTGTGGGGAAATCCATTGCTCAAAAATCCATGCATGCTCAGAATCAAGTCGACGCATGCACGTCGTTGTGTTTTACGCCACCGCGTTAGACTCGATCAGATTTTTTTTTCAATCAACAGTTTTTTATTAGACAGAGGGTAACCCCCGTGTCACAGAAATAACAGTACAAAAAAACTTCAGCAGAGCAATAGCAAAAACAGTGCATGTCATATTGCAGTATATTACAAGGCAGCCGTCAGGGGGAGCTCAACGGCCCCTCACGTAAGCAACTAGATCACAAAAACAATCTGCCAGAAGATGAATAAGAGCACACTTAAAGGAAAATCTTTTATGAAAGAGAAAAAACAAAATAAAGGAATCAGAAGGAAAATGAAGAAAGAATAGTGAGGGGGGGCTGCAGATGCAGGGAAAATAGGGAAAGACGAGGTGGGGGAAGGGTAGGGGGAGGACCGATTCATGACTTAGGGCGGATCCCCATGACGACGCTACTCCTCCCAGATCACATCATGCATTTCCAGTCTATCCTGCAACCTAGCTGTCATTTTCTCCATCAACTCAACATCCTTGATCCTAGCGTACAGGTCAGATTGGGAGGGGGGGCAGTCGCTTCCAATGGAGAGCGACCAGGCACCTCGCGGCCGTCAAAACATGCCTCATCAAATTTTTGGAGGTCGATCGGATTTTTAACCGATGGTGTGTAGGCAAGACTGATGAAAGTCAGCTTCATCGGATATCTGAAGAAAAAATCCATCGGTTTGTTTTCATCAGACGAACCAATCGTGTGTACAGGGCATTAGGGTACTTTTAAAATGAAAATCACATAGTTACATTTTTTGTTATTCTGGTGCAATATTTATCTTGAGACGATCTATTTAGAAAAAAAAAAAAAGCAGAAAGAGAAAGAAGCAAAATACAGAAGATGAGGTGGAGAGGGAAAAGAAAAACATAAAAAGGATAGGGGAAATGGAAAAGAAAGAAAAGGGGGAGTAACCTGTGTCTCGTGCAGTTCACTAAGGCAAAAGTAGGTATCATAGGTCATCTAGCCTATGGTTGAAATCTGCTGACATAAAGTGTTTGACCCAGGGGTCCCAGTCTCGCTGTTAGCTTTGATTAATAAAAGGTCTCATAAAGCCTTTTTTTTTAATTAGGTAACATTTTATTAATATGTCACATCCAAATACAAGCGAGCAGTACAGTCAAAATAGTACAAGTTCCACCAATCAGTACATAACATTCCAGAGTAACATTTAACATTTTTAAATGCACTTGAAGTTGCCAACCCACCATATAGAGACCCTTGTCAGTGTCGCATACTGCCTTTAGATATCAGAATTCTGAAAGTGAGAAAAAGAGAACGTACATCCAGGGTCCAAGGGGAAAGTGCCTCCCTTGTCCTTTTGGGTAAAGACCAGAAGTGTACATTGATTAAAAAGCTTTCTGTCCATAATTTAGTCAGTTGGGGCTAAACCCAGGGTAGCTACATGAAGCCTAGTTTTAACTCCAGTTGAAATGATGAAATTAAATGGAGTCAGCCAAGAATGTCATATACCTAAGTCCATAGTCTCTACCAGGTTAGGTCATGTGTGGAGGTATGTCTCCAAATCTAAGCACCCTTGGAAGCAGGCTCCCACGTGTCCCAGGGTGTAACCTGTGATTCTAGTTGGAGTCAAATACCAATGATATATTAGTTTGCAGTTAAGTTCCAGGGCCATAGTATTCTGAGAGAATGACTTGGTGGTATCCCAGATCTGGGACCACTGCTCCAGTTCTATTTGGATGTTAAGGTCTGACAGCCATTTGGACATATACACATGGTTGGGACTAGAAACTCCCTTCACAAGTTGATTGTACAGTAAGGGGACCATACCTTTAAACTTTCGCTCATAAGACATGAGGGTTGTCCTGTCAGACGTGCTACGGACCAAAGAAGTGACATAATGTTTTATCTGCAGGTAAAAAAATATCTCTGAATAAGGAAGAGATTCTCTTTGAAGAGTTTGGAACAACATAATACCATCTGATTAAAGGAGGGCATGTAAACAAGTGATTCTTTGTTGTGACAGTTGTTTTGAGGGCAAGGGTTTTTGAAGCCCAGGGAGAAATATGGATTATGTAGGAAATTTGGTAAAGGTAATTAAGGGGATTGGAGTTGCCCAGAGTATCTGAGGTCATCAAACAGTTTTAGAGATTGTAATGGATCAGGGTTGCTTATACTAGTTCAGTCTTTTGGGAGGAGCCATCGCAAGTTATCTATATGTAGGGGGGCACAGTCAGCTGCCTCCAAAGAGACCCAAAGTGGGGTAGTTGCATGATATTTGCTAAGGAAGGACAACTGGTTAGCTTAATAATATTTTTAAAGGTTCAGTACTCCCATGCCGCCTTGGGGTCTACTATGAAATAGGGTGTCACTCGCTATTCTGGGCTTATTGTGATGTCAAATGAACTGTATGACCGTATGAACCAACCTGGTTTTTATGTGCATGTAAAACATGGGAGGGAACACATAGGGATAGGACCCTGAAGAGATATAGAAACTTTGGTAGGTATGTCTTCTTAATTGCCACAATACTAACCAAGAATGGAGAAAGGTGGTCCACATGGTTAAAAGGTGCTTATGTTTATGAAAAAGCATTGGGTAATACACTCGTAAAGAGTATCATATGAGGAGGTGATAATACTCCCTAGATAGGGGAGATGTTTCTGTGCAAACAAATAGGGGAAATAGGCTCACAGTGAAGACACTAAATGTAGAGGTAAGAAAAGATTCAGGATTTTGGATTTGGGGTGGTGGATATGAAGACCAGAGAGAGGCCAGCAAAGTGGGACAATAGAGTTGTAGGATTATGGAGAATGACTGAAGGGTTCGTGAAAAACATCAAGATATCATCAGAAAAAAGGCTGAGTTTATGTTGATGACCACCAATTTCAGGGCCCAAAATATCAGAGTGGGATCATATAAACTGCACTAGGGGCTCAATGGCCAGCACAAACAGTAATGGGGATGGGGGAAACCTTGTCTTGTACCCCTAAAAACAAAAATGACATAGGACTGAAATCCTGCATACCTAATCTGTGCTTCGGGCGGATGAGTATATTGCAATACCCAAGTACAGAACTGCTCTACAAAACCCAATTTTATATCAAGGAAAAGGAACATACTTGGTGAGTTGCATTTATTTGCAGCTTCAGTCAGCAGTACAATCCAACGCACGTTATTTCCTGCCTGGCGAAGAGGCATGAATCCCACTTGTTTTCTATGTATGAGTACAGATACCAGCATTTTTGCTAGCAGCTTAACTTCTATTTTTAACAAAAATAGGGCGATAGTTCCCCCAATTAGTGTCATCTCCATTCAGTTTTGATATCATGCACACCGTTGCCAGACAGAATTCCAAACGAAAGCTGCGCTCTCATCCCAAGTCCATAAAAGCATCAATGGGGCTAAAATGTCCTTATAGTGTTTGTAGTATTCCATTGTAAACCCATCAGGGCCAGGCTGTTTATTGCTGTCTAGAGATTTATTAAAAATCATAAACCAAGACCTCGGTTAAGTTTATGGGCTCTTCCAATGTTTCTGTAAAGGATCAGACAGAGTAGTTTTTGGGTAGGGTCTAGTTGACAAAGTCTGGATGCCAGGAGGGCGTCCTGTGTATTCGTCATGTGTATTTCCGTTCAACGTATGTTTGGTCCTGTGAGGTTGTCAGCCTTGTTTGTAGCTATTAACTTTTAAAAACCACATATTTACCAACGCAAGAAGTCCAGCACTGTCCTCCTAGAACCCAGAGTTTTTACTTATATTTATGTTCCCACACCACCATCTTGGATTTAGGAGTAAGCTGTGACTTTCTGATTACTTACAGCTAGTCCCATACTGCAAATGTGTAATATCTACTAACTAGGGGAACATGTCATGAAGCCTCCTTGAATGTGTGACATGTATCCCAGGAGGCTGGGGATGGAACAAGGGCTAACGTTATCCATGCCTAGTAAGGATTGACGAAGTGGGAGCAAGTACCTACTGATACCAACTGATAAAGGCAGCTGCTACCCAAGAAAAAAAAATCCAAATGTGTAATTGGGAGGAAGGTTAGGATGATTTTATCTATGCCTATCACTGAAATTTACACTCACAAGAGTATAAGACAGAGATGGCTCCATCTGAAGTTTTATTGAGAGACAGCCTGTTTGAAAAAGCAGTAGGCCATTCTCATTCATCTGTATAAAAATGCTATATACTGTATGTACACTTTGCTACAATGTAGTGACTGTACAGCTTGTATAACAATGTAAATTAGCTGTCCCCTCAAAATAACTCAACACACAGCTATTTATGTCTAAACCGCTGGCAACAAAGGTGAGTACACCCTTAAGTGAAAATGTCCAAATTGTGTTGAGTGTCATGGTCTGGGGCTGCATGAGTGCTGCCGGCACTGGGGAGCTACAGTTGATTGAGGGAACCATGAATGCTAACATGTACTGTGACATACTGAAGCAGAGCATGATCCCCTCCCTTCAGAGACTGGATTGCAGGGCAGTTTTCCAACATGATAACGATCCGAAACACACCTCCAAGATGACCACAGCTTTGCTAAACAACTGATGGTAAAGGTGATGGACTGGCCAAGCATGTCTCCAGACCTAAACCATATTGAGCATCATCTGTATGATATTCTCAAACAGACGGTGGAGGGGCGCAAGGTCTCTAACTTCCACCAGCTCTGTGATTTCATCATGGAGGAGTGGAAGAGTATTCAGTGAAGCTCTGGTGAACTCAGTGCCCAAGAGGGTTAAGGCAGTACTAAAAAATAATGGTGACCACACAAAATATTGAAACTGAGCCCAATTTGGAAATTTTCACTTAGGGCTGTACTCACTTTTGTTGCTATATATATATATATATATATATATATATATATATATATATGTGTGTGTGTGTGTGTATGTGTGTGTGTTTGTATATAGACAACATTGGGAGAGTAAGACTCAAGGGTGTGTGATTGTAAGTAAAACTGGATCGCAACACAATGGATTCTAAATCCCAAACAAATAGTTTACCGAAGAAGTTGCAGTACCACATAGTGTTAAGCAATACTATGAAAAGGATGAAAAAATACTACTTTTACTGCTCAACAAACTAGTCGTGCAAAGTAAAATACTGTTAGAACCCATTTTCTGTGATCCTGCAACTTTTTAAAGACTGTGGCCCAGATTCATAAAGCAATTACGCCTGTCTAACTGGTGTTAGGAGTAATTTCAAATTTCGCGCGCCGTATCACTAGTTTGAATCCTCAAACCATGATACGGCGGCTTCGGGCTTCGATCCGAGAGGCTTACGTCTTCGTAAGCCTTCGGATCTACGCTGCCATCTATTTGCGGCCGCTGGGAGGAGTTTGCGTCGTTTTGATGCGTCGGGATATGCAAATGTTTTTTTACGGCGATTCCCGAAGATACGAGTGGTCATCGCAATCGCTTTCGTCTATTTTTTTGTACGTAATGTTAGAGCAGCTTTTTGCTGCTCTAACGTTACGTAGCCCATGTTAAGTATGGCCGTCGTTCCCGCTTCGAATTGTTTATTTTTTTTTTTTGTTTACGTAACTCGTTCGGGACTAGGATCGCCCGAACGAGAAATGCACGGCGGGAAATTTGCGAACGGAGCATGCGCAGATCGATCGCCGCGGGAACGCGCCTATTTTAAATGATTCACGCCCCCTACTCGCGCAGATGGATTGCGACGGGAGAAATACACTACGCCGCCGTCGTTTACTGGACTAAATCTACCTGAATTCCACGTAGAGCCAGGTAAAAAACGGCGGCGTAGTGTATTTCTGATACGCTACGATAATCCATTTCTGTGTGAATCTGCCCCTGTCTTTTTAACTGTGTTCATGTGCTAAAGAATTACTGAATTAGGGTGGCCATACATGGATTGAAATTCAGCCGGTCGCTGCAGAACTGACCAAATTTGATCCATGTATGAGCAGGGAGGTTGTACTGATCGACTGTGCATATATAAAAAAAAATATGTTTTTGTTTAACTAGTTCAATTAATTAAAATAAAACAAATGGAAATAAACACCGAGTGGTGCTACAACTTAGTAAGTAGTGTCCCATCTCCTTTGGACATGTATCATCAAAAGGTGTGTTTGGGCTCGACAAATCTTTGGGACCTGTATTGATGCAAAATGCAGCTTGCTTGTGACATCAGTATGTAGTGCTTCTGCTTCATAGTATGTTCTACGTTGCACTATACAGTATTTTTTTTGTCTCTCTAAATGCTGGCTGCTTTATTGTGAATGCTGACAATTCTGATGTTTGTCAAATTAAATAAAGTAAGTTAATGTGACAATACTGTAGATCTTAACAGTTACAGTTGTTGTATTTTAAATCAATAAATGACTGAATTTCAAGTGATTTTTTTTTACCGTATTTTACGGCGTATAAGACGACCTTTTGTACTTAAAAATAACCCCAAAAAGTCGGGGGTCGTCTTATACACCAGTACCTGTATGCAGAGTGAGACTGCGGGCATCCATTGGTCAAAAGCTGCGCCTCCTACTCGTCCTGTTCCGTGATAGGCGGAACACTCAGTTTCCCAGCAAAGCCTGTGTTCAGTGTTCCTCCTATCACGAAGGTCTTCTCATCCGAACACAGGCTCTGTTGGGAAACTGAGTGTTCCACCCATCACGGAACAGGACGAGGAGGCGGCGCGGCTTTTGAACAATGGACGCCCCACAACTCTGCATACAGGGATAAGGTATGGAGATTGGCACAGTGAGGTAGGCAATGGGCACAGTGAGGTATGCAATGGGCACAGTGAGGTATGCAATGAGCACAATAAGGTATGCAATGGACACAGTGAGGTATGTAATGAGCATAGTGATGTGGGTCGGAAGGGGGTTATATGGCGAGTATATCCCAAAACCAACCTTTTAGCTGCAAAATTAGGGGGTCGTCTTATACGCCCAGTCGCCTTATACGCCGGAAAATACAGTAAATATTTACTTTGAGATGGTTAGTGTTAAATACGCATGATATTATTTAGTGTGAATGAAGTCATATATATGTCTAGAACTGCACATGCATAGACCAAAACAAAAGGAAAATATTTTGTTATGCACAGTTTGCGTAGTTTGTTAGTCGCTTTTCTCAATTTTCATGGTATACTTATTTAGAATAATGTAAAAAAAAAAAATCTAATTAATACAATTTTTTTTCCGTAGAACGACATGGCCTGAAAGAACCAAAGAAGGTGAATGAACTACACAACAAAATAATGTGTTGTTTAAAAGATCACATAGCTTTAAATATTCAAAACAAAGGTCAACAACTAGATACTCCAACAGTATTAAGTGTTCTAACAGATCTGCGTGCTCTTTGTACATTGGGACTTCAACGTATATTCTACTTGAAGCTGGAAGATTTGGTACCACCACCTCCTGTAATTGACAAATTATTTCTGGACACTTTGCCTTTTTAAAGAAGTTGAAACAACATTGAAGATCTTTTGCAACATGAACCATACAGCACTGAGTTTTTAAATATTTTAGTGTATGAAACACACTGAATTATCTATTTGTATTTTTTATATACAAGTAGATAAAACCTGATTTAAAGTAAATGAGCATAGCTCCCAACTGTCCCTGATTTCGAGGGACTGTCCCTGATTTCGAGGGACTGTCCCTGATTTCAAGGAATATCCCTCTGTCCCTCTTTCCCCCTCATTTGTCCCTCATTTTGCTCTGATCTATACAGATGTATATAAAATGCACTTTTTATCTATCAAAAAGTGTTTTTCAGCACTAAACCATTCATCTGATTTCTAAATTGTTGCATTTGTAAATTCCAGAAGCCAATATGAAGGAAAAGTAGTGTTAAAAAAAACACTACTGGGTTTAACCAATCTTGTTTTTTTGTACAATTCTCCTTTAAGTGGGTGTGGCAAGGGGTGTGTCCTATGCCTGCAAACTTTTCTGATAGGTGTCCCTTATTCTCAAAAAGTTGTGAGGTATGTAAATGAGTATTTGGTAAAAAATAGGTGCTAAATTGTTTGCATCATATGTGACAGTCTTAAAAGTTGACCTGAACCGAAAAAATGTAAGATTTGCTTTGTTATAGAGAACAAATTTAGAAATGTTATTCGTGCCTAAGCAATCCCCTGAAAAAAATCTACCCTTTGCCTTGAATTTCTTCTGAAACATAGCAGTGCTCTTCCTGGTATGTGAGTGTGCCTATGCACTTCTGTATTTACAGCGTAATAGCTATATATCTGTTGTGTGAGATCTAAAGCACCTCTGTTTCTGACTGTCTCAGGAGATGTGGAGTGAGAGCTGGTAATCTCACTAATCCGTCGCTCACTGTCAGGCCGCGTACACCTGATCAGACATGTCCGATGAAACCGGTCCGACGGACCGTTTTCATTGGACATGTCTGAAGGGATCTTTTGGTCTGATGTGTGTACACACCATCAGACCAAAATCCCCGTGGACCAGAATGCGGTGACGTAGAACACACCGACCTGCTGGCAAAAGGAAGTTCAATGCTTCCACGAATGCTTCGAATCAATTTGACGCATGCGTGGGATTTCGGTCCGATGGTTGGGCGTACTAACCATCGGACATGTCCGACGGACAGGTTTCCAGCGGACAAGTTTCTAAGCACGCTTAGAAACTTTTGTCCGCTGGAAACCTGTCCGCTAGGCCGTACACACGATTGACCATGTCCGCTGAAACTGGTCTGCGGACCAGTTTCAGCGGACATGTTCGATCGTATGTACGCAGCCTCACTGTTTTCCTTGCTGGAGGCTTGACATGTCTTTGCCTCTACTCAGAAGACCACCTCCACACAGAGACATGGGTTGATTTTCTAAAACTGGAGAGTGCAAAATCTGGTGCAGCTCTGCATAGAAACCAATTGGCTTTCAGTTTTCTTTGTCAAAGCTTGATTGAACAAGCTGACGTTAGGAGCTGAGTGGCTACCATGCACTGCTGCACTATTTTGCATTTTCCAGGTTTAGTAAATCAACCCTGCAGTGTGATATGGTAAGTCCATAATGGGGAAAAGGTCAGCTACAGGAAGCCACATGCAATACTGGTGTCTTGTCCATTGCCCTCTGCCCATATTTTATTTGCACAGCTTGCAGAGTTCAGTCCCTATTTAACTAACTTATCAAAATGTTACTAGCTGAGAGCGTTGATAACTTCAAAAAACATTTAGATATCTTACTCAGGAAGCAGAATATACAAGGCTATGGGAATTGTTAGAGAATATAGGGAGAGTAACCACACCCCACCATCTCCAATGTAACAGCAATTGGTGTCTGAGCAGTCTAATGCCAACTCAGTGATTGTTATGTGGCTGGCATGCCTATGTTTATTCAAATCGCAATAGCTTTTAGAAAGTTGGTATATGTATGGGAAATTTTGCAAGACCTGGTCATATTGGGGTTGATTTACTAAAACTACAGAGTGCAAAATCTGGTGCAGCTATGCATAGAACCTAATCAGCTTTTGTCAAAGCTTAAAGAAGAACTCCATCTTTCCACAGACTTTACAATGCTTGGCTCAAACAAACTATGTTCCTCACTAATCTGTAATGCCGTAGGATGTGTAGTAAAAACTGTTTGTCGCTGTGGTGACATATAGCATACCGAACTGTGTTCTGAGTGCGAGCCGAGGCTTCCTGTCATATCCGCAACACACTGCACAAAGCTTCCTCTGATTGACTGAGTTAGAGAGGTGGGCTGATGATGTCACAACCTCTAACTCAGCCAATCAGAGGAAGCTTTGTTTTCATTGCTAGAATACATTGCTTGCTGTGAGCTGCTGAGTGCCGCTGCAGTAGACTCTTTTGTGTCCCGTGTATGAGACAGGAAGTCTTGGCTCAAACCCGGAACGCAGTGTGGTTATTCTGTATGTAGCCGCAGGTATACCTCCCAACACGCACAGATTCTGCGGGACAGACAGCATCTTCCCGCTGTATGGAGAGCCGTCAGCCAAGCTAAGGATGCATTTAAAATTGCTTATACCATTATGGTAGTGCTTTGCTATGTTGTGAGTTACATTTTCATACTATGAATTAATCTTTTAGCCATTCTTAATAAAGTCAAATGCATACACTTTACACGTCTGAGCCTAAACAATGCAACAAAAAACATGACTAGTAATAAACCACTTCCATACCAGGCCTACTCTGGCTCTCCTCTCCTATGTGTAAAAATCACGATTAAGAAAATTACTCAGAACCCCCAAACATTATATATGTTTTTTTAGCAGAGACCTTAGGAAATAAAAATGGTGGTCCTTTTTATGTCACACATTATTTGCGCAACAGTTTTATGAATTAACAAATAACAAAACAGTAAAGTTAGCCCATTTTTTTGTATAATTTGAAAGATGATGTTAAACTAAGTAAATAGATACCTAACATGTCATGCTTTAAAATTGCACACACTTGTGGAATGGTGCCAAACTTTGGTATTTAAAAGTCTTTATAGGCTTTCAATTTTTTTACAGGTTACCAGTTTAGAGTTACAGAGGAGGTCTAATGCTAGATTTGTTGCTCTCGCTCTAACGCATGCAGTAATACCTCACATGTGTGATTTGAACGCCGTTTACATATGCGGGCACGACTTTCATGTGCGTTCGCTTCTGTGCGCGAGCACGCTCGGACGGAGCACTTTAAATTATTTATTTTTTTATTGTTTTTTTCACTCTCAGTTTTTTTATTTTTACACTTTCTCTTTACATTTTATTTTGATCACTTTTATTCCTATTACAAGGAATGTAAACATCCCTTGTAATAGGAATGGTTCCGTGACAGGTCCTCTCAATAGAGACATCTGGGTTTACTTTTGCCAGCCGGATGTGATGTCATAATGTCGCGCCCGGGCCACCAAAGGTCATAGAGATGACTGGGGACCATCTGGTCACCGGAAATCTCTATGATCCATGTCTGGCGGATTCTTTCTCCAGTTTGCCAATCGCACGGACGAGCCTGTAGAAACACCAGAGGGCAGCGGAGGGGGATGTCCCCTCCCACCACCTGTAAGAATGACCAAGTGGCTGAACTACCCCTATGATTGTTCTTAAGTGCACAGTATCGCTGGCTGTAAGATATGATATCTGAATGATGCCTGTATCTGCAGGCATCATTCAGATATCCTCACTCAAAGTCAAAGACGTCATATGATGTCCTGGGCTGGAATTGGCATTGAATGTGACGAGCGCATGCTCATCATACGCAATGACGTCACCGTGTTCTTTTCTTTTATGAGAACCGCGGTTCTTTTGAAATGAAAGTCAGTACACTCGGGCGGCAAGAGTTTCTTGCCAAGAATCTCATCAGGGAAAACTATGGGTTTTTCCTGACGAGATTCTCAGTCGTGTGTACGAGGCCTAAGTCCCCGTCTTCAAGGTCCCAGCAGTTTTTTTTCCTTTCCTCAGGGATTGTGTTTTTTTTTTAACATTCTGCTAAAACTTGTGTGAATCAGTACTGCTGGGACCTTGAAGAAGGGGACATACACCGAGAGCTTGTCCTGAAAATGATATGTTAGTGCAAAGAAAAAAAGTATTATGGACAGCACTCAATTGTCTCTGTCGCAAGTGCACTAATACGGATACAATCACCTCACTAGTGATCAAACAAAGGTATAAAGTGAAACATTCAATTTTAGGTATATATATATATATATATATATATATATATATATATATATATATATATATATAATTATACATTTTAAAAGCTCGGTCATGCTGCAATAAATGCACTGTGACCACATCTCCGCGCGTGTATGCCGGAGCAGGAAGAACATGGAGGAGCCGCGCTGCTGGAGACCCAGGCAGTACCAGGCGGCAGAATCAAACCCCCGGCCAGGTAGGACTCTCCAAAAGGCCCCATAGGGGTCCTTACTAGCCCTAGGAAGAAAGCAGCAGGTAGCTAGCAAACACAATTGTTTCTTAGACAGGGGAACCTAGTGATGGGGGAATGAGATCATCCTGTCTTCTCAGACATAGTGAGCAAGGTTGCCAATGCAGAGCATACTTAGGCTACCCCCCTTTTAGGTTACCCCGGAGAGCCTGCTGTCGAACCAAGTCCCGCAGGCTCCCCTCTTACCTGCTCCATGCTGCAGGATGTTTGTCTAGCAAAATGATCCAATCTTCTCCCATCTCCGTGGGTAGCGTAATAGACCTTCAGGCCCTGGGGTCCTATGAAGGTACCCACTGTCCTGGACCTATATAGCACCCTGGCAAACAGGAACTTATGGTCTTTACGAACTCCAAGTCCTGGGCCCAGGGTCCAGCCCTCCAAAGAGGAGCATTATAGGCAAAACCCCACGGTTTGGGGCCCGGGTACTGTCCACTTTGGCACTGAGGCTCCTTGGACAGATCCGGTTAGCCCGCCCTTAATCCCAAGGATGTGGAGCAAAGCTATTCCGTGACCAACACCTAAGACACTGGCGAAAAAACTGAGGGACTGCCTCTAGGGGAGGGGGTTATATAGGGAGGGGACTTCCTGTTTGAGATTGCCAGTGTCCACACCTGAAGGTACTCCATATAACCCATATAGTAATGAATATGCCGCTCTGTGTCCCGTGATGTACGAGAAAGAAATTAATTCCTGTGCCACCTTCTAAGTATAAAAATGTGTAGACCAAAACAGAAAGACATCTGTCAACACCCAAGGTTTTTAAAATAATACAAAAAAAAGGTTATCAAAAGTATAAATATATATTTTCCAAGTAATAAAATGTTGTCACAGTACAAATGAATAACTGGGATATATCATGAAATCATTTGGTTTAACCAAGTTTATTCTAAATGTTTGACCCAATAAAGTAGCCATTTTTTGCAGATACAACAGTTGAGCACACTTGTGTTGACATTTAGAAACTTCTAATTCTGTTTTGGGTTTACAAGACATGTTCCTTTCAGAGTTTCCCCAGTTCCCAAGTGCCTTTTGATGGTTTAGGATACAGTACTCCATGGCACCTTGTATAATACAGGTATTTTCACCCACTTCCGGGCATAGACTACCACAGGGGTCACGCCCCTCCCCCCGCTGTCTTCTGGGAAACACACAGATCCTGGAAGACAGCGGGGACCAGTTAGGACACACATGCGCAGTAGGGAACCGGGAAGTGAAGCCGCAACACTTCACTTCCTGATTCCCGGCATTGGCTTCGGCTGCCGACATCGCGGGCACCCTGGACAGGTAATTGTCCATTTATTAAAAGTCGGCAGCTGCAGTATTTGTAGCTGCTGATTTTTAATATTTTTTTTTAGGCGGACCTCTGCTTTAAGGCAGAACTGAATCCTCTGATTTAATTGGTTCCCAAAATTGTTTCCTATATTACAGGCATACCCCAGTTTTAAGTACACAATGGAGTTTATTTACTAAAGCTGGAAAGCGCAAAATCAGGCTCACTTCTGCATAAAAACCAATGAGTTTCCAGGTTTTATTACCAAAGCTTAATTGAACAAGCTGGGGTTAGAAGCTTGTTGGTTTAAATGCAGACATGATCCTGATTTTGCGCTTTCCAGCTTTAGTAAATAAACCCCATTGTGTACTTAAAAGTGGGGTATGCCTGTTTGTATCTATGTATCTATGTTTGTATGTATGTAAAACAGTTAGATTTAAGGCATGTCTCTGATGATTACTGTCACAGCTGCCAGTGTGCCACGTAAAGTTACACTCTGGTTAAAACCTAATTATTCAAGTATGTTTTCTTTATCCAAAAAAGTACCTTCTATTGCTCTCAGCCTCCTCCACATGCCCAAATTTCTTCTTTTTAGCTGATGTGATCTGATTTCCTGTTAGAGGATGGCTATGTTCATTTCCTATGGTCCCACTGTATGTAGGAACATAGCCACCGTCTCTTGCTCACTCCCAAGATGGACTAAGAACTGTGTGTATACCTAATGGACGTAAGAGGGAAAACAAGGTTTGGGAACTCACAGGGGACAAGAAGGCAGGAAAAAGCACAGAAGAAATCATTTCTTGACAAAAAGATTACAAAGCCATTAAGAAGTAGATGTGTATGGATTATTTTTTGGAGAATAAGGATATCATTAAGTGTCACTTAACTTAATATTTATAAAGCAGTCAAGGTGACATTCATTGAATATTCACTGGTGGAGAAGCAATCACTGTTTTAAAAAATATATGCACCAGGGAAATGTACCTGCAATTAATGTTTTGGTAAATATCAAATTGCTTTATAAATAGGTTCCCAAGTGTTATGATGGCTGGTCTGTCTTCCCTTGTTAAATGCCTTTTTAATACAGAGGTTTTGTAAGTAATCATCAAAATTTGAGACACCTAAAAGAATTATGTGCACCAAAATTCAAGGCTAAATGTACTTCCATTGCTGTAGGTTGTTAAACCATTTCTTGTCCCCTGAAAAATACCTTTTTCTAATGTATACAACTTTTAGGTTTTTGGTTACAGACTTTTTTTTTTACTTCTGGCAGTGCCCGCTAACCCTAAAACCCTTTCAGGTTACTTACTGCACTTGAACTGCTTAAACTGCTTTAAAAACACACACACAAAAAAATGGTTTTAAACTGATACTGTTTCACACACTTACACTATAAGGGTGATTTGTAAAAAAAAAAAAAAAAAACTCCCGTAGCCATTTGCCCACTGAAAGTGAATATATATTTGTTTTGTATTAATGCGGCAAAAGATTAAAGGGGTAATTTTTTCACCTAATGCATCCTAAGCAATAGGCCTCGTACACACGACAAAATCTATCAAGAAACTTGGTGGCAGAGCTTTTTTGCAGAGGAAAACGGTCGTGTGTATGTTTTTCGTCGATAAAACTGTTGTGGATCTCGACGAGAAAAAAAAAGTTCTCTTTTTTCTCGTCAGGAGTCTCAATTTCCTCATCGTGTTTCTCGTCTGGCTGGTTTACGACGAGAAACACGTTTGTGTGTATGCTTAGAAACCCGCACATGCTCAGAATAAAGTATGAGACGGGAGGGCACCTTCGGTAAAAGTAGCGTTCGTAATGGAGATAGCACATTCGTCACGCTGTACCAGACCGAAAAGCGTGAATCGTTTCTCACCAAACTTTTACTTAACACGCAGTAACATGAGTTTAGTAAAAGCAGCCTCAAGGGTGGCGCCAGTGGAATCAAACTTCCCCTTTATAGTGCCGTCGTACGTGCCTTTGAGAACGACGAGATTTTGTCTTGACAGTGTGTATGCAAAGAAAGCTTGATAAAAGATTCTCGACAAGCCTGACAAGGAACTCTTTGGGGAAAACTACGAGTTTCTCGGTCTTGTGTACGAGGCCTCAGGGTGAAAAAGCACCGCCCCCCCAGCCCCTTCATCTTCTCGGTGTGTCCCTGCCGTCCTTCTCTCTACAGAGTCCCGGCATTGATTTGATAGATTGGCTCCCGCTGCTGTCAATCAAATCCAATGACGTGGGCGCCAACTATGAACGCTGAATGAATCAGTCAGGAGTGCGCATGCATGGTAACCCCCCCCCCCCGGGTGAGAGCTTCCCCTAGGGGGTTATCTAATGCAGGGACTAGCCGCGAGAGCCGCTGAGGGACCCCAGAAGATTATGTTCAGGGCCACTCTGTGCAAAACGAGCTGCACAGTGGAGGTAAGTATGACATGTGTTATTTTTTTTTTTGTTGTTTAAACAAAGCTTTTTTTTATTGGAGCAGCAGAGGATATATCTTATTTACTGTACATATTTTCCCCATTCACAAATACCAAATGTACATACACTTTCACTGAGCAAATGGCTATGCTCGTTCTTTATAAATCAACTATATACATATATATATTTATATATATATATATATATATATATATATATATATGTGTGTGTGTGTGTGTATGAGTGCATGTGTTCTGCAGCACTGCCTTATATCTTTTTTTAAAACGGAAAAGAAAGCTAAAATAAAAGATTGATCACATGGTATTACACAGCTGAACGATAAACGCACTGTAAACTATACTGTGAGTGTGTTTATTTTCTTAAATGTTTCTACTGTTGTTACAACATAAATGTATATTTTTAATGTGTAATGTCATGATTGTCTACTGTTTTCTCATTGTTTATATTTTTGACTTGATGATTACTAACTCACAATAATGGATAGGGACATAAATATGGTTAGATTTACTTAGCAGTGATAATCGTAGTCTATGAGGATTTTGCATGTCCTGACAGCTATGCTATATGTAATCTAACCATTGATTTACTGATACCACTCTAAGTAAAAATATAAGACTTTTACTTACCACATGCACACTTTTTAAATCAGACTATTTACAGTGTGTTGTTGATTACTTGTTTTAGTACTTTTACTTATATCTCATATTTTGCTAACGTTGTTTCATACTTGGAAATTTGAAAGTAAGAAATTTGTTTTTGTACCCGCACTAAATGTTGAATGATTGTGCATTAACATTTTGAATGTCATACTAATGTTTGTGTACTGTATGTTAGATTTTTTATGTGTTTTGTTTTGATAATTTTATCGCAGATTTGAATATTTAAATTATATGCAATATTGTGTCTTGTAGTGATAAATGCAGATTTCATGTTTTCCTAAGAGTATTAATACTTGATTAATAGCAATTGGTAATTAAAGTATTTTTATAGACTTGCCAATCATTTAGTGTTGTGGTTTTATATTAAAAAAATAACAAACGTTCAAAAATACTCATTATCAATGTAAATGAATCATGTCAACCTGGATATATACAATGGGAGAGGCAATATGACATTGTTATTAATAGATAATAGTGAAGATGATTCAAGCAACCAGAGGGGACGTATAAGGATTGCCATGCTGTATTAATCTGCTATTAGAAAATGGTAGTGCCCAAACCTATAAAGCTTCCTGCAACACTAGGGGATTCCACTAGGCAACACTATGCATTCCACGATCCAGTTAAAGCACATTTCTGGTTGGGGAGGTAAAACCCTGCGGTTGAGCTGCATTTTTACTGTTCCACCTTCAGCAGGGAAGGCAGCTGTTGGGGTCTACATTTGCCACAGCTGTGATGCTTTGCTTCACGGCCATGGCAGGAATTATAAGGAAGGAAAAGAAGTCCCAGGAGCCGCTAATCACACTTAACTGTTATGTAAATTCAGCCTCAGCCTAGACTCCATTCAGGTCATGACTAAGCCCTGTGGATGGGGTGAAACATTCCGGGGGTGTGGTATGGGTGTCTAGGCTGTGGCTTCTTCCACTGTTTACATGAGGGTTTTGTGTGATGTGCAGCTTCTGGGACTTCTTTTCCTTTCTCATTGACTTCTATGGAGCTGAGAGGAGCTCTTCCCCTGCCTGCAGCGGTTGTGAGTTTATAGGGACCTACTAAAGCCTGAAGCAGCACTCTTAATTTATTTGGATGGTGTCACAGCAGTAATTATACCCCTTGTCTCGCTTGGCAGGCAGGACCCGTTTAAAGATGCATTTAAGTGAGTAGGGCCACGTGACAACTGTCCCATCATCACACACAACACACGCAGTTGCAGCACAGTAGTACCGTTTTTACTGGGTAAAATAGTCAAATGCTTAATGCAGATCCATTTTCAGGTAGCAAAGCAAGTGTTAACGAGGTCTTAGACCTTATTCACACGAGTTTCAGCTTGTATGAGTGAAGTGTGAACAGCAAGCTTTCACAAAGTGTTTGATAAGCTACAAGCATCTTTGATAAAGCTTTTCAAATGGTAATGGGAGTGCAAACTGTCACTTTATACAAGCAACTAAAATGCTTCAGCAGGCATTCAACAAGCCTCAAGTAGTGCTAAAGCTTAAAGTGGATTTACATATACCCAGCGAAAAGAACCGCCTCAGGTGATAAACAGGGATGAAACAAATCCTCCTACATAAGTTTTACATGGATATCTGCTATCTTCAGCTTTATATACTGTGTAGAAAGTGCATGTCCTGTTATAGTTTTCTCTTCCTGGTTCACCTGTGGGTGTGGATTTTTGCCATACACTGTGAGACAGTTGATTTGAGGAAAGGCACACACCCTTTCTCCACTTAGGCAGAAAAAGGACTCTAAAGTGTTTGCAAACCTGAAAGTCAAATTCAAACAAACATTTCACATTAAACCAGCCAAAAAGGCCAGCACTACTAGCCATAGAAGACTCCTACCATAGTCCTATGTCCTCGACCTGTTATCCACATCTTCTGTTTCATTTTTTTTTTATTATTATTAAGAACCCGCAAAAACAGTTTACCCCAGCAATTGCAACAATAGAATATTATCAAAATAGCCCATCCCCTCCCACAAAGACCCCAAACCCCAGAGAAACCAAGTAGCTCACTAACCTCCCACTTGCGAGACTCAGGCATATACCTATAACAATGGGCAATTGCAGATGGAATATGTAGCTCCTAAACCCCATCTTTTATAACAGTGTGAAGTACTTTGAACCCTAAACTTCAGTTAGGGTCTATCAATAAAAAACACAAAGACAGTTATCATGCAGCATCTCGTCACCCCTTAACCACTTAGTGATCCACTTCCTCCTCCAGCGTATCTTTCGAGTCCACCCACCGAAACCACACCTTCCTGAACTTCTTGGGAGAACCCCGAGCCTCGTACATCATACATATAGAAGAATGTCAGCATTTATCACCTTCAAACACATCCCTAACATCAGTTGTTCCGTATATATGCACTTCCTTGCAATGAGCTTCCGTACCCCAAAATAGAAAATCCTAAGGAATAATTTGGTATACACATCCAACTCCTCTTGGTCAAAGATTTTCAAGAGGCAACGCAAGGGGGAGCATATATTAGGAAGGTCAGATTTGTCAGCTGTAAATTCTGTCACAAAAGATCATAGAGGCCTTATCTTGGTACACTCCCACACCATATGAAGAAAAGTCCCTTCCGCCCCCAGGCATTTGTGACAAGTTGTAGAGTCTCTTTTGTACATACAAAATAATCTAACTGATGTATAGTACATCTGAAAGAGGTACCTAAGAAGAATCATCCTATCTGTCGAGGCTATAACAAAAGGTAAGATAAGTATCAAGGACCTCCTGCCACAACTCTTCTGACAACTCCAGTGCTAGAGCCATCCATCTTGACCTTGCCCTGCCTATCAAACCAGTATCCTCAGGCCCCACCGCAAGATATCTGAAAATTTGCTCGGCTAGATCAGGGTCCAACAGAGTAGTCTCCAGAGAGGTATTTTGCACCTCTCCACTACCAAACTGCGCCACTGCCACATGATGCATTTAAGCATATCTGAAGCACTAGGTCTTGGGTATCCCAAACTGGTCCCTTAGTTGATCAAAGGTATGTAGCTTACCTTCCTGGAATTTTATGATGTAGGTACTTTACCCCCAATTGGCCCATATATATATCCATGCTCTAGTTTAAAGAACTCTGTCAGAGACCTATTACACCATAGCGGGCTATTAGGAGAGAGCCTTAGAGGCATATCTCCCACCTCCTGGGAAGTGTCCACCACAGCTTCCAGCAACATAGTTGCATTGGGAATCTGTGGGAAAAATCGCCAGTGTAGGAAGGACAATTGAGAGGAAAAATAATAGGACGTTCCACCCATATTAATGGGTAATTTAAATACAGCTATAGACACTTAAGGGGAGCGAGAGTCTATGCCCCTAAAGACTTGCTTCGGCACAAAAACAGGAGAGTTCGAAAGAATGTACAGAAATTTAGGTAGAAAAATAATTTTGAATACATTTATTTGACCCATCACCGTGAGTGGTAGAGGCTGCCATTTATGTACCCTCTCACGAAAGGCTCTTATGATCGGTGTCAAATTGATCTCCAAAAACTTTGAAATGGGGTGTTGCACTAGTATGCCCAAATATTTGAAAGAACCTGATAATGGAATTGGACAATCTTTGGAAACCGTCACATTTTCATCAATAGGAAAGAGGGATGACTTAGCCCAGTTAATACGAAAACCAGAGTGGTCTCCGAATTCCTGAATCAATCTGAAGGCCGCCAAAAGTGAGGGACCCAGGTATAATAGCATGTCATCCGCGTATACGGAGACACGTTCCTCCAGTCGCCCCACCCGAAGGCCAAGTATAACTTCACCGCAACCTAGCTGCAAGGGTGTCTATGGGTAGGGCAAACAGGATGGGTGACAGTGGGCATCCCTGCCTAGTGCCACGAAAAATAGGATAGGGTTCTGATATAATGCCGTTTATCCGCAGTCTCACCCAGGAAATAAAGACAGGGCCAAACCCATTGGATTCCAACAGATGAAATAAATTAGGCCACCGAATCAAATGCCTTCTTAGTATCTAAGAAGCAGGTACAAAGCTTACTGAGTCAGCAGAGCACACAGAAATAGAGACATCAGAAAAAGAGTGAGAGAGACATGAGAGAACGAAAGAGACATCAGAAAGAGAGAGACAAAAGAGAGACATCAGAGAATACAGAGAGAGGGACATTCGAGAGATACATCAGAGAGAGAAAGAGACATCAGAGAGAGAGAGAGACAGCAGGGAGAGAAATCAGAGAAAGAAACATCAGCGAGAGAAAAAGCTATCAGAGAGAGAGAAAGAGACATCAGAGAGAGAGACAACAGCAAAAGAAACATCAGAGAGAGAGAAAGACCATAGAAAAAGAGAGAGAGATAGACATAAAAGAGAGTCATGAGAGAGAGACATTATCAAGAGAGAGAGCTATCAGAGAGAGGGAGACATCAGCGAGAGAGAGAGAACTATCAGAGAGAGAGACATCATAGAGAGAGTGTTATAGAGATTAGGCTGTACGCAGAGCGCACACCCAAATTTCCTGTCTCCAATAAGCACACCTTTCATCTAATGATATAATGCATCTTACCCATCATTCTATTTCTTGTTCATCCCCAGTAAACAGACATGATACGTTCTCAGCTCTCTCAGCATCACTCCCCAGCAACTAGTGAGCTTTGTAAATAACAAAAGCTTTGACAAACAGGAAGTGATGGGTCCAGCAGCCAAACGCCTCCTCCATGGGAAGTGACATCACAAGATGTGACCTCAAAACTAGGGTTGTCCCGATACCACTTTTTTAGGACCGAGTACAAGTACCGATACTTTTTTTCAAGTAGTCGCCGATACCGAATACCGATACTTTTTTTAAATGTGTCCCCAAATGCAGCCATGTCCCTCACATATGCAGCCATGTCCCCCACATATGCAGCCATGTCCCTCCAGCCATGTCCCCCACATATGCTGCCATGTCCCTCCAGCCATGTCCCCCACATATGCAGCAATGTCCCTCCAGCCATGTCCCTCCAGCTATGTCCCCCACATATGTAGCCATGTCCCTCCAGCCATGTCCCCCACATATGCAGCCATGTCCCTCCAGCCATGTCCCCCACATATGTAGCCTTGTCCCTCCAGTCATGTCCCCCACATATGCAGCCATGTCCCCCACATATGCAGCCATGTCCCCCACATATGCAGCCATGTCCCTCCAGCCATGTCCCCCACACATGTAGCCATGTCCCTCCAGCCATGTCCCCCACATATGCAGCCATGTCCCTCTAGCCATGTCCCTCCAGCCATGTCCCCCACATATGCAGCCATGTCCCCCACATATGCAGCCATGTTCCTCCAGCCATGTCCCCCACATATGTAGCCATGTCCCTCCAGCCATGTTCCCCACATATGCAGCCATGTCCCTCCAGCCATGTCCCCCACATATGCAGCAATTTCCCTCCAGCCATGTCCCTCCAGCCATGTCCCTCCAGCCATGTCCCTCCAGCCATGTCCCTCTACCCATGTCCCTCCAGCCATGTCCCTCCAGCCATGCTCCCCCATACCTAGCCGCCGAAAAGCCGCACGGAGAACATCACAGCAAGGGAACACTACACGCAGCGGGAACACTACAGCTATTCAAATGAAAGCTGTGATGTTCCCGCACGCCGTTTAACCCATGCGGCGGCTTTAGATGCGGCGGCGCGATGCGGCACCACAAATATGTTGATCAGGCATACAGGGGTGACACGTCTGTGCATCACACAGGGGCCCTTTCGACAGCAGACATATCCTCACTCTAAAACTCCTCTCTCCAACTTCAGGAACTTTTCCACTACCTAACGGATCTCAACCACCGTCAGTTTGCCCCAGTTAGCTCATTGTAGCGGATTGCGGGAGAACTAACACTGGGAGACACTATAACAATACATATTAAAATACATCTTCATAAAACTTCCACAACAGCTCCTCTTCTCGTCATATGCTCCCATGTGTCCCTTGATAAATCTTGATCTTCTTCTTACACCAGGAAATGAATCAGTCCTTACAGTCCATAAAAAGGAAAACACGGCTTGACATGTAGACTCTGTTCTTTAGGAGAGATGACATGGTGACCTGTAGTAATCGCCGGTCGGTATGGGATCCTCTGTGTCTTGTACGTGGGTTGGGCTTCAGCGCGTCTTATTTCATCAAGGAAGATGTGGTCATCTGCTTGGGCTCTAGTCACATGTTCAAAATAAGCGGGGGGTTGGTTTGCCGTTTTTGGTTGTAATATGACAAAATGTGGAAAAATGTCAAGGGGTATAACTACTTTTTTTAGGCACTGTATATTTATTAAAACATTTTGGGAGTAAGGTGTTTAAACATTCAGACTTCAGGTCTGTAAGAAACGTAAAACTCTTTTGTCTATGAAGGTCAGGCAGTTATAAAAAAAACATTAGGAAATTTAGCTTGCTCCTTCTGCAGTAATCGGAACCATAAGTTACTTTTACAAAATCAGACAAATTATTTTACATAGAGGTTTATTGCTGATAAGGATTTTGGTGACCTAAGGAATATCAATCTAATTTCCCAAGACAAAAAGGAATAATTTTGATTCCTGGCGGATTGCCATTGATGCCGAACATTTAAAAAAAAAAATAACCGGAGGGGGGGGGGGGCGGTGAAAGCCTCCGGGCGGCCGCTATTTTCGCTGACCATTTTAATTTAAACACAAGGGGCCAGATTCAGGTAGATGGGCGAATCTTTATTCTGGCGTAAAGTTGCTCATTTACGTTACTCCGCCGAAACTTTAGGAGAAAGTACTGTATTCACAAAGCACTTGCTCCTCGAGTTGCGGCGGAATTCAAATTGGGCAGGTAGGGGGCGTGAAGTATTTAAAATAGGCGCGATCCCGCGGCGAACGTACTGTGCATGCGCCGGCTGTCAATGTATCCCAGTGCGCATGCTCCAAATTATGAAGGTGTTTTCGAAGTGAATGTCAATGACGTCAATCCCCATTCACGGACGAGTTACGCAAACGACGTTGAACTTTTTCAATTCGACGCGGTCACGACGGCAATACTTAACATAGGATGCACCTGCTTTTTGTTGCTTTATCTTTACGCCGGGAAACCCCTTACGGAAAGGTCGTAAAGTGACTGCGTCGGGCCTGCGTACATTTGTGAATTGTCGTATCTCGCTGATTCTCGGCGTAAATCAGCGGGAACGCCCCCGGCGGCCATTTTAAAACTGCCTTTAAGATCCGACGGTGTAATACAATTACGCCTGTCAGATCTTTGCAACAAACCGGCGTATCTTGTTTTCTGCATACAGAAAACAGATAAGCCGGCTCAAAGTGTGAGTTATGCTGGCGTATCACTGATCACCTGAATCTCGCCCAAGGTTGATAAGTGTAAGGGAGAGGGGGAACGGAGCCGGCTTCTTTACCTGGCTGCTGGCTCAGAGTGATGCATCCCTCTGAGTTGCATAGTCACTTCCTGATGTCGGCACTATGCACAGCATATACTGGGTGCTGTGCACCCGCCCAGTCGAAAGTCCACCGCGCCGGAAGCTGTAGCGCGATGGGCTACACCACAAAGCCATTTTTTGCCTGCCGAAGTAGCGCCTCGTCTGCAATCTTGTGATTGCACAGACGTGTCGCTACTCGTACTGCAGTGTGCCTGGCCCAACGGGCACAGTGCACATAAGGACCCTTTTTTGCTTTTTTTTTTTTTAAAGGGACATGTATATATAAGAAGGCCAGTATGGTGGCCTGAGTTTATGGGAGGAGCCCGGAGGGTATTTAAGCAGCCCACTCACACATGCTCTTTGTCGGTTCAGTGTGCAGTACTACATGTCACTGGGCCGACTCTTCCCAGCTCACCTCATGTCCGTGAGTCTGCGCATTCAATTCAGATTCGTTCAATACTCCTTACTACCGATTCGTATCGAATTTGTTTCATGCATTTTTACAACCGTTTTGTATCAGATACATTGCATGCTTTCTACCGTTGTCATTCATTGTTCCCCCATGCCGTGTGTTTTTAGTTCCCGCAGCGGAACTTACGAATTGTTTGTACACGGTTCCTCTCTCTCATTTATTTACCAAAGTTATTGCCTGTGCGTCATGCATGGCGCCACACCACACTCTTCGGATGTGTTGCACATCCACTCCAGTCCAAAGCAAACCCAGTCGCACGTTCACTGTCCCAGGTAGGATTCGTTAGCTTGTTTGTCACGTCAAATTTGTGGCCACTCATGGTGTCACCCGTACCATATGTTTGGTTCCCGCAGTGGAACTTACAAAGCATTGAAACGCACTTCTCGTGTTCTATTTTCTACACACCAAACCTCATTGTTTTGCCCCATGCACGGCATCACGCTACACCTTCCAGACATGTTTCACTCCAGCCACAGTCTGCCGCAAACTCACTTGCATGGCCCACTGTCGCAAGTAAGATTTGTTATTACATTCTTTATGTCCTATCAATTTGCTACCATTTGTTGTCTCCCATATCGTTCATTAGTGGCCCCTACGGAACCACGATTCAAACAGGCGTTGTCCTTCTACCTTATACTGCTTGCTTAAGGTACAAACAAACCAGGTGTTTCTATCCTTTCTCAGTAACCCAATTCTTATTGATTGAGACCTTGCAACCATGCAAATCATCTCAGCAGCCTGACACCCTTGTTAAGACCCTTGCAACACATGACCCTTACAAAACGCAAAATAAAAAAATAAATAAATATAAAAACGCAAAAAAAAAACCGCAAAAAAAACGCAAAAAATAAAAAAAAACTTTGCCACCTCGCAATCTCAGCCCCTCGGCAACCTGACACCTGTTGAGACCATTTGCAACCACGCAAAATCGTCTCAGCAGCCTGACACCCTTGTTGAGACCCTTGCAAACGCAATATCGTCTCAGCAGCCCTCACACTCATTGAGATCCTTGCAACCACGCAAAATCAGCAGCCTGACACCCTTGTTAGACCCTTGCAACACATGACCTTTACAAGACGCAAAATAAAATAAAAAATAAATATAAAAACGCAAAAAAAAAAAAAACGCAAAAAATAAATAAATAAATAATAAAAAAAAAAAACCTTTGCCACCACGTAATCTCAGCCCCTCGGCAACCTGACACCTGTTGAGACCATTTGCAACCATGCAAAATCGTCTCAGCAGCCTGACACCTTTGTTGAGACCCTTGCAAACGCAATATCGTCTCAGCAGCCCTCACACTCATTGAGATCCTTGCAACCACGCAAAATCAGCAGCCTGACACCCTTGTTAGACCCTTGCAACACATGACCTTTACAAGACGCAAAATAAAATAAAAAATAAATATAAAAACGCAAAAAAAAAAACGCAAAAAAAAAAAAAAAACCTTTGCCACCACGCAATCTCAGCCCCTCGGCAACCTGACACCTGTTGAGACCGTTGCAACCACGCAAAATCGTCTCAGCAGCCTGACACCCTTGTTGAGACCCTTGCAAACGCAATATCGTCTCAGCAGCCCTCACACTCAATGACATCCTTGCAACCACTCGTATATCGTCTCAGCAGCCAGACACCCTTAAGACCCTTGCAACACATGACCCTTACAAAAGGCAAAAAAATATATATATATAAAAAACGCAAAAAAAAAAAAGAAGGAAAATTAAACATTAAAGTGCAAAAAAAAATAATTTTTTGCCACCACACAATCTCGGCCCAGCAACCTGACACCTGTTTAGACCATTGCAACCAAGCAAAATCGTCTCAGCAGCCTGACACCCTTGTTGAGACACTTGCAAACGCAATACCGTCTCAGCAGACCCACACTCATCGAGACCCTTGAAACCACACAAAATCATCTCAGCAGCCTGACACCCTTGTTAAGACCCTTGCAACACAAGGCCCTTACAAAAACGCAAAGAAAAATATATATATAAAAAAAACGCAAAAAAAAAAAAAAAACGTTGCCACCACGCAATCTCGGCCCAGCAACCTGACACCTGTTGAGACCATTGCAACCACGCAAAATCATCTCAGCAGCCCTACATTCATCAAGGCCCTTGCAACCACGCAAAACCGTCTCAGCAGCTTGACACCCTTGTTGAGATCCTTGCAAACGCAATACCATCTCAGCAGCCCCACATTCATCAAGGCCCTTGCAACCACGCAATACCGTCTCGGCAGCCTCACACCATTGTTGAGACCCTTGCAAACGCTATACCGTCTCAGCAGCCCCACATTCATCAAGGCCCTTGCAACCACGCAATACCGTCTCGGCAGCCTCACACCATTGTTGAGACCCTTGCAAACGCAATACCGTCTCAGCAGCCCCACACTCATCGAGAGCCTTGCAACCACGCAATACCGTCTCGAGCAACCTCCCACTCATCAAAGACCTTTGTGACCACGCAGTCTCGCCCCAGCAACATGGCATTCATTGAGACCCTTGCAGCCAGAAAAATGGGTGTTTTTCAGCCACCCCTGATCTCTCCTCTATGTTATCTTACCAGTACGTCTACACAGGATCCCCAATCACTCCTCTATGTTATCTTATCAGTACATGTACACAGGAGCATTTATAGTAATTTCTAGGCAGTTGAGTTCAGAAACCTTCTCGAAAAAAAAAAAATTGGGTTCAGACGGCATTCGAAACGCCGATGCCTGTAACAGCTTGTAAACACAGCCACATGTGGTAACTCATGTTTACCAGCGTTTCATTTACAGTCGTTTTTATAAAAAAAAAAGGGGGGGAATATTGTCTCAGCAACTTGACACTCATTTGAGACCCTTGCAAAATGTAATATCATCTCAGCTAACTCACACTCGTCTAGACCTTTGCAACCACACAATCTTGTCTCAGCAACCTAACGCCCGTTCAGACCTTTGCAGCCATACAAAGTCGTCTTAGCAAACTGACACTCATTTGACACCATTGCAAACGCAATATCGTCTCAGCAACCTGACACCCGTTCAGACCTTTGCAGCCATACAGAGTCATCTCAGCAGCCCGACACTCACTTGAGACCATTGCAAATGCAACATCGTCTCAGCAACCCCTCACTTGTTGAGACCCGTGCAACCACACAAGGCCATCTCAAAACAAACCTCGTAATCATCGAGACCTTTGCAACCACGCAATATCGTCTCAGCCAACCAGACTGAGACCCTTGCAACCACACAATATTGTCTGCAGCAGTATAAAACACTTTGCAGCATGCACCTACGTGCAAACCCGAATACAAACTAAACTTGCAAACACACCTCAGTGACAATCAGCCAAACAAACACACAGTGGCACCCAGTTGGCCATTCATCTTTAGTGGCACGCGGGCCACTCATCTTTTCCCTGTCTTTTTCCCTGCAGTTAGTTCAGGTTTCCATCCAGCACCAGTAAGTGCACGTTGGTCTGCGAGTGCACGTTGGTCAGCGAGTGCACGTTGGTCAGCGAGTGCACGTTGGTCAGCGAGTGCACGTTGGTCAGCGAGTGCACGTTGGTCAGCGGGTGCACGTTGGTCAGCGAGTGCACGTTGGTCAGTGAGTGCACGTATATCATCTTGTTGAGCACCTGTGTATTGTCTTGATTTTCTCACACCAATGCAAGATCCAGTCCAAGTTCTTAAACTAGACCAAGCATCAGTAGCAGACTTAGCTATGTGGGACAACTTCCCCACCTGATAGAACAGCATTTCAATCTTCATCCCGGCAGTGTCAGCCGAGCCACCACAGGCTTTTGCATGCATTTTTCGTCCGCCACTGGTTCTCCAAACCTTGGCCCCCAGAAATTCTCTTAAATTTCTGCTTCACCCAGTCTTCATCACGTCTCGTGCTGTACCCCATTGTGGCAGCTGCCCAGGTTTGGGGCCACACTTGAACTGGACAGACAGTGTTCTTCACCACAGACAATCAGGCCACAGCCGACTTCATCAATTAAGGTAGATCAAGCCTCTCCCCATCACGTCCTTCCTGCGCAGGCTCGCGCAGCTGTCACTCCGTCACCAGTTTAATATCTTCTGTAGTCATATTCCAGGCAAATGCAAAATCGCAGCTGATGCTCTGTCCCATTCTAACCTTATTTGTTTTTCCAGCAAGAGCCTGGAGCTGACCCAATAACCATCCCTGTCCCACCCTGGTCATTGCTGACGATGGACTGAAGTAGCATCTCACCAACTCAACCCAGCTTATTAACTCCTTGGCACGCAACACACTGAAGGCCTAATACACTGCTTGGAATACTAACTGCTAATTTTTGGCCACTTGCCTCCGAGCAGCAATAGGCAACGTTAGACACGTCCTAGCCTTCATATCGTATTGCCACACGCAGCTGACCCTTTCTCACAATACTATCACGCCATATCTAGATGGCGTCCAGCATTTCCTGTCCCTGCAGGACCCCAGTAAACTGTCAGTATTCTCGAGCCCATGCAGTCAAGTCCATCCTACAGATCATACAGAAGCACCAACCTGTAGTCAGTAGCAAGCGCCTAACTTTCAAGAGTGCCCTCTTTAGGCACATGTCTGAAACCCTTACTCGTTTCCCATTTAGGGCCTTGCCCAGCATAGTCATCCTAGCAGCCATCTACCAGGCCTTCTACGGTTCCCTACGGCCTAGTGAATTTACAATCAGTGGCTCCGGCAGTCAGACACTGCTCCGACGCCACCCGACTCGCTTTCGAACCCCTACACTCTCAGTCTGCAAACGCAACAAACCAGCCCCGGGGGTTGACGTCAACCTGTTTCAGACTAACAATGCCTGACGCCCAGTGACGGTGCTCGACCAACTACTGCTCCATCTACCCAGCCAATCTGATGGTAGCTTGTTGCTACCCTTTCTAAACCAGCTTCCAGAGTGGCAGCCAGTTTGTCAAGCATGTCAGAATCCTAAGCAACTTGGGCTTCAAATCCCAGTCTGTTCTCAGGACATTCTTTCCGAATTAGAGCAGCCTCAACTGCCTCACAACAGGGAGTACCAGACCACGTAATCAAGACACCAGGCTGATGGGAAGTCTCCTTGTTTTGCCACATACATCCCAAATCCTCAGGAAGAAATGGCACAAGCCTTTACCAAGCTGGCTCAATAAATACAAGAAATCAATATAAGCTATTTCCCTATCTGAGTCTTTTGCCCCCTTTTCTTGGCATACTGACCAGACCACCAAGGCACACTTCAGGTCTATTTATGTTGTAAGTCTTGTCGCGTGTTTATGTGATCCACATCACTCTCAGTCAGAGGGCCACGACCATAAATAAGAAGGCCAGTATGGTGGCCTGAGTTTATGGGAGGAGCCCGGAGGGTATTTAAGCAGCCCACTCACACATGCTCTTTGTCGGTTCAGTGTGCAGTACTACATGTCACTGGGCCGACTCTTCCCAGCTCACCTCATGTCCGTGAGTCTGCGCATTCAATCGCATTCGACACCCTCCCGCCCTTCCCTTTTTCAGGGCACTTCTCAGCATATCCTTCTTCAATTAACTACCCATTACTTACTTTGGGTATGCCCCCTTTTCTTGGCATACTGACCAGACCACCAAGGCACACTTCAGGTCTATTTATGTTGTAAGTCTTGTCGCGTGTTTATGTGATCCACATCACTCTCAGTCAGAGGGCCACGACCATAAATATATATATATATTTTTTTTTATTATATTTTTTTTTTTTACTGACTTGGGGGGGGCACCCGGGTGCCCCCTATGGACGGGCCACCACTGATATATACCCCTACTTCCTTCAACTATGATCCACTGCAAAAATAAAAAATGCAATCCCCAAAGATTCTCAGACCCTTGAAAGGACTTTAACCTTCACTAGCTATAGCTCTGGCTTTGCCTTGCAGGGATCTAAACCTTATCCATATGGGCCTGAACTTTGTCACTAGTATCCCCGATCCAGGTATAACAATCTTTACTTATAAATTCCCAGAAACCCCCCTTGGACTGTGGGAACTTCCTTGCAGCTTCAAAAGTTACATGAAACATCCCATCCTCAATTGATGAGAAATTGTTCAATTGTTTCATAAGCTCAAGCCCCCAACATGTACAAGCAATTCTCTTCTAGCTGTTCCTGCCATTCTTACCTTCTCTCACGTCCTCAGATTCTCACGATCAGTTGTGACATAAGATGCTGGGACGAGTTTCACCAGCACGCATAAACCTCTTGAATTAGCGGGAATTGCCTTATAAGCTGTAGATCCGCATAAGCACCAAACTAAAGTTGAAAAACACTTGTGGGCTACCTAGTTGTCGTGATACCGAAACTGGCAAGAAGCAGAGCTATTGTTAAAACTATAACCTATTTAACCCTCTAGAAATGTATCGTTAAATTCTATTGACAAGTTTCTGTTTGGAGTCTTCACCGGTTTGTTAAAACTCCTCATACCAATATTAACATCATAAATAGCATGTACTGCTGGGGACTAAACCTCGGTGAAGATTCAGAGTAGACCCAGCAACCGGTCCTGTTCGCTTTCTTTAAACAATTAGTTGGGATGCTTTTTATCGTTACCCTTGCTAAAATATACTAAACAAAAAAATTTCAAAAACAAAGATACTCCTTATTCTTTGGTGTGGTTGAGCCGCTTCTTGCAGTGGTTGGCATGGTCTCATCCCTCAAGCTTCTTTACAATGACCCAGTCACCTGGTTGGAAAGCATGTAAACTGGTTATTGTGTCAGGGTCCAGGAGGGTCTTGTGAACCCTGTGGTGGACCTTTTGAAGTTCTTGTTACAGTGACCGCACCTACCACATGAGCTGATCAGCTTCACGGTATATAGCTTTCTAAACGTGTTTGTCAAATAAACTACAAAGCAACATGAAATCCTCCACTATTCAAAACAATATTATGGCTTCTTTCTACTTGTATCTAGATGTTACAACAATAACGTGGATGTCTCCCATTTACTCTTTACCCAAAACTGTATTTACAGTATAAAACTTCACAAAAACAACTGGAATTAAATTTAAAACGCTCTTTCAAAAGCCAAAATGTTTTTCATTGTCCTTCCAAGCACAAATCTCATTTGCTCACCTTTCCGAAGACCAAGCTCCTCCCACCAACTTCCTGTTGCATGCTCAGCTCTTAAAAACCCATCAAACTGGTTTATTTACATATCAATGTACAGGAAGATGGAGGGGAGGGGGAGCCTAACTTCATTTTATGTCTATCAAGACATTAAAAAAAATCTATGGCTAACATCAGAAATATTTCAACAATTTAAAAAAACCTTTGTCAAGGAAAGGGTGGGATAAACCCCCATATTGCAAAAGGAAGGGAACCCCCCTTGACTCACATATCCCCTGGAAAGTCAAACCACAAGTTTTGAGACCTAAATACCACACAATAGAGCAACAAAAAGCCAAAACTGAAACTATACTATACAATACAAGCCTCAAAACAAAGAATTGCCCTATGAGAAACAAGCACCGCTGTGTACAAAAACTCAGTTAAAGCTAGTTTCACTATCCACTGAAAACCAGTGCAAAGCAGAGACCCACCCAAAACCCAAATCCAATACAAAAATCATCACTCTTATACTGAAAAGTTGACAAAAAGCACAAACACAGCCAAACCTAAAAAGATTGCATTCACTTAAGGGTCCTTTCACACTAGCGGACCGTTCGTCCGCTCATTACAAGTCCGTTTACAGACTTGTAATGGGCCCCTATGGGAGCGGATCCGTTAGCGGATGATGCATCCGCTAACGCCCGCCAGATCCGCATCCGTTTTTGCGGACGGAAGAATGTCCTATTTTTCTTCCGTCCGGCCAAACGGATCAGATGCAAACGAACAGACGGTCCATTTCCATCCGACTCCCCATAGGGGAGAGCGGAGGAGAGACAGGGCGGTCCCTGCACAGTGTGCGGGGACCGCCCTGTCCGCCGACAGCTGAGCGGAGACCCCCCGCTGAGCTGACGGACACACGGAGCAGACCGAAAAACGGACCGTTCCGTGTGTAAGGAGCCTAAGACTCCATTCACATCTAGGCAACAAAACGCAACGCTCGTGCCGCTGGAGGGGAAAAATCCCATTGATGTCTATAGAGATGGTTCACATCTCTGAAACGCCGAACGCCTGTCGCCTGAAAAAAAGTCCCGGACCATTTTTTTCAAGCGACATTGGCGTTCGGCCATAGACATCAATGGGGAGATTTGTAAAAAATAAAATAAAAAAATTAATCGAAGCGCGGCAAGTAAAGCCGCGTATGCGGCGTTACTTGCCGCATAGATGTGAATGCAGCCTAAAGGAAAACAGAAATGATGCCTAGAAACATGATGGTGGCTCATGCCACATGGTTCCACACAGAAAGCCACAGCACAGTCACATGGTAACAACAACAAAAGAAAATGGCATACGAAAGCCAGGCCACGACACAATGGCACCATTAACCCATGCAAAGCAGTTGTTCCCGCCAAAACCAACACTAACAGACCCACCAGAAAACCACACCTTCTCCCCACAAAAACATGGGATATCAAAAATGAACATTTAATGCGTAGACAAACATTTTAGGAAGAGTTCCACTAGGGACCTTGGCACACAACGTTACATATAACAGTACAACATAAAACATACACCCTTGTCCCCACCTAAAGTTCATATTCTCACCCTGAAATGGTCACCACACACACACACACATGACAATGTTGCTTGCATGTTTGCTCATAACATCAGAGTTCCCCTCCCACAGGGCGTAGCCCTTTCAACATAAAACATTTTCTATTGTAAGCAATGGAACAGCCATCCTGGCTGCCCTTCCCTTCTTCATGGCCACATGGTGGTTTAAACAAGCTGCTCAATACATCACACAAAAATAACTTTTCCAAACAGCTTCAATCACACACACATACAGTCTCCATTTCTTATTCAGTTACTTACACAACTTCAATATAGTTAGTTAGTTACATATCATACACAATTCATACATTTCTCATATGCATCATAAACTTGTTACACATAACTTTGTTCTGAAAGTTGGAAAGTCAACAGACACACAGAACCACCAACAGTACTGGTTGCGCCTCCCCCGTTTGGGTACATGGTCACAATTACATATGCAGCAGCCACTTTCAAACCAAAAGCTTCTCTAAACGACCATCAAAGTCCACTAAACCATCTGTATCTTGAGTCAGTTAACCACTTAAGACCCGAACCAAAATGCAGGTAAAGGACCAGGCCCCTTTTTGAGATTCGGCACTGCGTCGCTTTAACTGACAATTGCGCGGTCGTGTGACGTGGCTCCCAAAGAAAATTTGCGTCCTTTTCTTCCCACAAATAGAGCTTTCTTTTGGTGGTATTTGATCGCCTCTGCGATTTTTATTTTTTGCGCTATAAACAAAAATAGAGCCACATTTTTGAAAAAAAAAATCAATATTTTTTACTTTTTGTTATAAGAAAAATCAAATAAACTAAATTTTAGTCAAACATTTAGGCCAAAATGTATTTAGCCACATGTCTTTAGTAAAAAAAAAAATCGCAATAAAAAAAAAATAGCTACCTAGCGGGAACAGCTACACTAATACAGCGATCAGAAAAATTATCGCTTAGTGACGCTGATCGCAAGGGGTTATTGTGCCTGCGTGTCCTAGTGTCAGTGTAGTGTTGTGCAGACTTACTGTGTGATGTGATCTCTCCTCAGCAGCGGTTGAAAAAAACGCAGAGAGCAGAGATCACATCACTTCCCCCTTCCTGTGTTTACACAGGAGGAGGAAATGACATGCAGGGGGAGCGTGCGGATTGGCTGGGAGCGATCCGGAGGGGATGGACAAAAACGAACCGTCGCCCCCCTCAGCACGGATCGCTCGGCCAGGTAACCGGACCGCCGCATGTACCGGGGGGGGGGGTCCCTATCGGACCCCTGACCCACGTCTAGGCACCAACGTATATATACGTTGATGTGCCTGTCGGTGCCATTCTGCCAACATAAATGTACATGCGGCGGTCCTTAAGAGGTTAAACACTCTACAAGAACCATGCAAGCTACTTGTCCCATACATATGTAATAATCACAATCCATGCTGACGCATTCACACATTCACACACTCAGGCCGCGTACACACGATCAATCCATCCGATGAGAACGGTCCTAAGAACCCGTTTTCATTGGTTAACCGATGAAGCTGACTGATGGTCTGATGTGCCTACACCATCGGTTAAAAAAACGATTGTGTTAGAATGCCGTGACGTTTACGTGTTTTAACACAACAATGTGCTTAAAAAAAAGGAAGTTCAATGCTTCCAAGCATGCGTCAACTTGATTCTGAGCATGCGCGGCCTTTTAACCGATGCTTTTGCATACTAACGATCGGTCAGGCGTCCATCGGTCAAATTTTATAGCAAGTTCTCTTTTTTTTGACTGAAGGATAACTGACCGATGGGGCCCACACATGATCGGTTTGGACCGATGAAACGGTCCTTCAGTCCGTTTTCAACGGTTTCGACCGATCGTGTGTACGCGGCCTTACAATCCCACTCAACAGACATACGATGAAAATTTCAGCATTATGTAAAAAAGATTAAAAATGTGATCTTTTGCAAAGCAGAGCCTTCCCAATGCATCGTAACGTAGATCCATTTTCTCCCTCATCTCAACCCGATGCTAAGGAGGCCCTATTCACTCGTACCTCTGGCCCGCCAACTTGTTATGTAAATTAGGCTGTACCCAGAGCGCACGGCCAAATCTCCTGTGCTAATAAGCACACATTTCGTCTAATAATATAATGCATCTTACACATCATTCTATTTTCCGTTCATCCCCAGTAAACAGACATGACTATCCTTACTTTCTCAGCTCTGTCAGCATCACTCCCCAGTTACTAGTGAGCTCTGCCTTTTTTTGTAAATAACAAAAGCTTTGACAAACAGAAAGTGTTGGCTCCATCAGCCCATCGCCTCCTCCATGGGAAGTGACATCACAGGATGTGACCTCCACACAGGAAAATACCAAATAAGGAAGTGACAACACAGGATGTGACAATACAGGAAATCCTTCCAACATTAGTTAATACAAAAAAAAAACATGAATTATACAACAACCATTGAACACAGTTCCTGTCAATGAGAGCTTATCTGCAGGTGTATGCCCATGGCACCACAAATATGTTGATCAGGCATACAGGGGTGACACAAGCGCACATCCACTAAACCGATAATGTGTTTGCAGAATGGACACAACCCCCCAGACAAATGTCTGTGCATCACACAGGGGCCCTTTTGCCGGCAGACATATCCTCACTCTGCAAACTCCTCTCTCCAACTTCAGGAACATTTCCATTACCTAACGGATCTCAACCAGTTGCAGTCTGCCCCAGCCAGCACTTTAGAGCGGGTTGCAGGAGAACTAACATTCGGAGACACTATGACAATACATATTAAAATATATCTTCATAAAATTTCCACAACAAGAGTAAAAGAGGCATCAGAGAGACATCATAGAGAGACAACAGCGAATGAAACATCACAGGGAGAGACATCAAAGAGAACAAGAGACATCAGAGAGAGAGAGGCATCAGAGAGAGGGACATCAGAGAGAGAGAGGCATCAGAGAGGGAGACATCCAAAAGCGAGAGACACCATAGAGAAAAAGAGACATCAGAGAAAGGCATCAGAGAGAGAGACATCAGAGAGAGAGAGACACGTCAGAGAGAGAGACATCAGAGAGAGACATCATAGAGAAAAAGACACATCAGAGAGAGACAGAGGCATCAGCGAGAGATAGCGATTAGAGAGAGAGATCAAGGAATACAGAGAGAGAAAAAGACATCAGAGAGACATCAGAGAAAGACATCAGATAAACAGACATCAGCAAGAGATAGAGAGACACCAGAGAATACACCACCCAAGCTTTGATGCTATGCCATGCCCACAGATTGGCACAATTCTGAGTGCTACAACTGAATGAGGATGTCTTTTTGAGAGGTACACACAATGTGGATTAGATTATAACATTATTTACTAGCAAAAGAATGTTGTTTTGGGGTTTTGGATTTACAACCACTTTAACCACTTAGTAACCGCCCTATAGACGAAATACGTCCATAAGGCGGTTACTTAACTCCAAGGCCTTGTACACACGAGGGAATAAATCCGCTGAAACTGGTCCGACGGACACATGTCCGTCGGATATGTCCGCTCGTGAATACACAAAAGCATCGGACCAAAAACCCGCGCATGCTCAGTCAAAACGATGAGACGGGAGCACTCGTTCAGGTAAAACTCGCGTTTGTTTGGGACCTGGCACATTCGTCACCTAAACTCTCTATATAGTGTCCCGTTTCTAGCGTTTTTTTGTTCTTTGTTCTCTTGCTGGACGAAACCCGTTCTCTTGCTGATGCAATTTTGTCCCGATGTCACATACTGAAAGCTTGCATTTTCATTAGTGTTTTTTCTATTTGACACTGTTTGCTAGCCAGATGTCCCCACATTTGTTTCCGTTCTCCACATTTTTATTATGTCTATTTTGACTTAATGTTGAGGGTATCATATTTATTTTTTTGGTGTGCTTTTTTTTTTTAGTTGTATTTTACGGTTTAGGAATATTTCCAAATTATGTTATTTTTGTTGTTTCATCATGTTTGTTTGTTTTTTGTTAAAATTCCCTTTTATTTTCCCAACTTATGTCATTTTGTTGTTTCATCCTTTATTTTTTTCCTTTTTTTTGGGGGGGGGGTTGAAAAACTTTTAGGCTTCTTTTGGGTTTACCAAGTTCGACCGCAAAAGGTCCCCCCCCCCCCCCCAAGGAGTTTGTGTCCTTTGCAAATGCCACATTTTATTTTACAAATGTCTGATGCTTACTCACCACAGTATAAAACACATTAGACAAGGTTTGAAAGTAACTCCAAAAGCCATTTATTTCCGGCCAAAAAAGAAATTATAAATCACCAGAATGGCAGCACTTGATGAGATTGCAACATACATGCATACTTGGGAATTACAACATGATGAAGGATAAATTTAGTAACCTCAGGAGTCAATATCAAAAATCAGAATCAGCAGCACATGAACAAAGGAACCCAAGCTGTGCTACTCCAACGAGCTCAGTTTTTTGGACAATCAACTGGATGGCAGGGAATCATCTTCTCGACTTCTTTCCTGACTTCCTTCCAGCGAAACTTCCACGGGTCTGTCCACGGACCCTTGCAGGTGGGGGTGATGTGGCAGCAGGAGGAGGATGATGATGATGGGGAGCAGGCCAGGCCGGGTCACACAGCACAGTGTCCCTGCTCAGCTCGTCCCTTTTCATCTTGGCCAGGACCTGATTAATCAGGTCCTTGGCCAGGCTTTTTTGCTCCTCCCCCCCTTGGTTGAGCTCATTGGCCACAAATGCACTATAGCATTCTGTTGGGTTGAGTGGGGCCCTCATGATTTCTGCAGCCTCCCGTATAACCTCCAGGCTTTCGTCGTGCACCACACTCCTGCGCCTCCTTGCAGCTGGTGGCCTCATCTGGAGGGGAGGAACTTGGCTGATGGTGCTCAGCCTGGGCCTGGGGACCTGCTGCACCTCACTTGGCCCCGCCTCCTCCTGGCTGCCACTCCCCCCTTCTGCCTGGCTGACATGGGCCGCAGGAGCTGCCACCTCCTGGCTGGTCTCTTCTTCCTGTGTATAAAAAAGGTACATGTTGTAATATTTTGCACAATCAATCACACACATTTTCTTTCTCTAGACTGTTTTAGTTAGTATTAATTTGAATTAAACAGACTGTCCTTCTGACCCCTGCATTTGGCATCCCTGACACCTATTTGTAGGCCCACAACTTTGATTTCTACTCCCAAGGTTTTTTTTTTTTGTTTACCAGATCAACTCACTAATTCAAAATAAATAGCAGCACCAAAATATGTTGGAAAATACTATACCTCATCGAAGATGGCCAGATCTGGCTCCATGTCAGCCAGCCCCGCTTCAGATTCTGCAGGGCTCCTGGGATCCGGGGAAGTTCCGCTGGGAGGAAAGCTGGAAGGTAGTGTTGAATCTGAAGGCCTGCCATCCAGTTCATCGTTCAAAAAACTGAGCTCTTTGTAGTACCAGAGCTTGGGTTCCTTTTTCTTAGCTGCTGCTGATCCTGATTTCTGATATTTTCGTTTTTTATACACATTTCTGTAGCTTCTCCTGAGGTTACTAAATTTATCCTTCACCATGTCGCCTGTGCAACTTGGCACCCAAGTGTGCAGGTATGTAGCAATCTCATCAAGTGCTGCCGCTCTCTTCTGGGTATCTAAATATTCTGGGTGCTTGGTGTCCCAAAGAAGGGGCATATCCCGATAGCGGGTTATTAGCTGCATTGTTGCCTCCTTCCCTTTCAGCAAATCCATCTTGACCAGCTTTCACCTCCTAAAAATTCTTTCAATAGTAATATCTTTAATCGAAAAAGACAAACAAACACAAAGCACAACTTAAAAAAGGCTCAGCTTTGAGATTCTCAAAATATGTGCACATTCATTCATTTTAGAGCAACTACAGTATACAAACACAGTGTCTTCTGCTGCTACATAGCTGGCCAGCTCTGCCGCATTGTTGTATCCCCCAAAAAAGGTGTCATGCAGAGCCATTTGTTGAAGTTGTAGCATGTAGCATGTAGATAAGAACACATCCACCATGAATATTAATGCTAGTACTCATCAAGGCACTAGTTCATGTTTAGCCAGGGCCGCCATCATGAATTTTGGGGCCCCTTACACAGCTTCAGGCATGGGCCCCTGGAGCAGTGAACTGGGGGGGGGGGGTGCTGCCGCATGATGAAATAGAGAAGCGGGGGGGGGGGCTGCTGCCGCGAATTGAGAAGCGGGGGGGGGGGGCCTTTACAAAAATAAGCAATAAAGGAAAATATATGTAAAAAAGGGGGGTAGCAATCCGGGGCCCTGGGGACCTCCGGACCTCTAAAAAAATTACTAAAAAATACAATATTTAGTAATATATATTTTTTTTGGGTGGTTCCCATCCGGGCCCCTTATACAGGTGTAATGCCTGTACCCCCCTGATGGCGGCCCTGTGGGTAGCTATCATGCCCCTCAGCATTGATGGCAGAAAACACTAACTACTTATCTCTGTACAACCAACACACATGATCTGACTGCATACTCTAAAATCCAAATAAAGAGGATAGAGCATTCTCTACATATATCTTGATGAAGTGATGTGTACAAGCACTTGGCTCTCTAAATTTTATGGTTTGCCCCAAAATGCCTAAATACCAGTAGCACTAAAAGGGTGCAAACAACATTGAAAAGCCCCACGCCCCCATGGCTGTTCAAATTCTAGGCCTCTGATCCGATGTTTTCATTTACCTTTGTCTCTCTCTCTCCTCGTTTCCGCTCGAGTAATCTCCGCGTAACCTACGTAATCACGTCGTTTCCATTATATCCCCACGCAATCAAGAAGCGCCGCCCTCGTCTCCGCCCATGACGTACCAATTCCTGTTTTCCACGCCCCTATGCAATGTAGATTGGAAAATATGGTGATGTCACACGAGCGCACATTAGCCTCTGATCGGGATCTGGAAGGGACAGAGGCCGGAACGTCCAGATCCAGGCCAAAACGATACAAGGCCACAAACATGTCTCTACAAGAGATGGTGGAGATGGTGTCCATACTGCGACGGAAGGACTATGATGGTGAGCATGGGCCATACAGCACCCCTAACCGGAGGAAGTCCAAAATTATGGATAAGGCGGCGACGAAACTTTTTGAGATTTTTGGGGTCACCAGGTCAAAAGAGCAGCTTCGGAAACACTGGTCCGACTTAAAACTGCACGAGCCAAAGCAGTATCGCAAAATCCTGAAAATCATAGAAAAAAGTAAGTACTTTAAAATGTCTTTGGAGTGCCTATTGTTTTTTCAAATGTTTTGCCATGTCTATTTCGCCATGTGCATCGTTGGCCTGCTTGTATTTTTGAACCCCTGCATTGTAAACTTAGTAATGTTTGTCTAATAAATCCGATGACTTGCCACGATCGTAGGCAACATCGTTCCATCACCTAGTTTCTCCAAAATCTGCGGGTCCGGGAACATCACACCTGGACGTGGCTATTTGGCGAAAAACATCGTTTAGAGAAACAATGAGGAAAATATGATTTGTTTGTGCAAACAAAGTTGATTTTAAAAGGCAAACAGGATTCATTCATTCACACATTGATGAGATAACCTAATAAGCAGCTGTTTTCACATCTGTAATTTTGAGAACCTGTGTCTCCCCCCATAAAATACTAATTTGTACTTTTGGTGAAGGGACTCCAAAAACTACTTATTCAGGAGGCCAGCCATGTGTGTCACTTCACCAAAAAGGCTCATTATATCACAGCTTGGGACAAGTCATCTACCACCAAAAAAATATGCTTTTTGCTGGAATAAGCCCAAAACTACAATTGTAACGCCACTTCTAAGCAATGTTTGCAAAATTAGGCCCTCCAAAAATATCTGGTTGCTGATTAGTTTCCTTTTTTTTGTTGGTTTTTAGGGGAAAGAAGAGGACAGCGCTATGAGGAGTCAGGGAGGCCCACACTGTCTCCAAAACGGCCAAAAAAAAATGTGGAGGAGGAGGATGATGAAGAAGGAGAGGAGGAAGGGAGAGAGGAGGAAGGCGGATTGGTGGAGGAAGGCGGATTGGTGGAGGAAGGCGGATTGGTGGAATTAGGCGGATTGGTGGAGGAAGGAGAAGTTGAAGAAGAAGGAGAAGTTGTAGAAGATGTTGAACTTCTCAGTACAACAGGTCAGTGACACCCCAGCTTTGCAGGGAAAAAGAAATGTAGATAGGCCTGCACCTTACTTACTTACAATGTTTTTTTGTTTTTTTTGTAATTTTTACGGGATGAAGATGGGATTAGCACATCTGTTGCTCCTATTTTTTCTCGTGCAAGTGCACAAATCCTAATACAGCAGATAATGGAGTGCAGCACGGAGCTGGCCATAATGAGGGAAAGGATGGTGGTGATGGACCAAAACTTCAAAAACATGCTAGATATTTTGGGACGTATATAGAAGACTATCCCCCCCATCTGCCCCCCCTGGCCCACCCCCCTGCCCTCACCCCCAACCACCCCACTCTCAAAGATGTTGTATATTTTTACATTAAAATACGCCAACATTTGAGGATGCACACACACACACTTGGGTTTATTTATTAAAGCTATAACGTGCAAAAGCAGCCTCACTTGGCATATAAACCAATCAGCTTCCATGTTTAGATGCAAAAGCTGAATTGAATAAGCTCAATTTGCAATTATATGCAGAAATAAGCCTGAGTTTGCACTGTTTAGTAAATAAACCCCAGTGTGTGTTCACATGTGATATCTGCGGCCTTGTACACACGAGGGAATAGATCCGATGGGAACGGTCGACGGACCATTCCCATCGGATCTGTCCGCCGGATTGCTTTGATCCGATGGCTGTACACACCATCGGATCAAATTCCCCGCCGGCGGACAGCGCGGTGACGCGGCGGTGACGTTGACACCGCCACGTGACCGCACCAGGAAGTAAACACTTCCGCGTGCATGCGTCGGATCCATTCACAGGATACGACGCATGTGCGGGCAGATATGTCCGCTGGTTTGCCGTACTAACCAGCGGACATATCTGACGGACAGCTCTCCGGCGGAAAAATTCCAAAGCATGCTTTGGAAATTTTCCGCCGGAGGAATCCGGCCAGAACGGTCCGTTTGCCCCTACACATGAGCGGATTTTTCGGCTGAAATAGTCCGTCGGACCATGTTCAGCGGATTTATTCACTCGTGTGTACAAGGCCTGCCATCACAGTACATTGATTGTCTGTGCTTTGTGGGTGCAACCCCTTCCTCGCTTATCAAGTAGGTGAGAGAATGGGGTTGAACCCACAAACCACATACATTGATCACCCATGATGGCAGATAGCACATGTGAACATTTGGCATGGGATCTCAGGCGAGAATACACCATTTGGCACATCACACACACAGCATGTGTGCATCCTCAAATTTTGGCGGATTCCGGGGTGACATTAGACCATGTCGTCTGTGTTTGGTATGCTAAATAAAAGGTTGAACTTTGTAAGTTCCATTGTTACATATGTTTGTCAAAACCCCAAAAAATTTGTTGAAGACAAAAATCCTTTCTAAACACATTTTTGTACGAAAAGCCTAAAGATTTTTCGAAAAACACCAAATAAAAAAATAATTTTTTCAACAAAAAAAACACAAAAAGCAGTGGCTACTTATTTGTAGGCTCAATACCCAGTTTGTAGAAGAGTGACTAGAATGTGCAATTGTGTGTATTTACTAAAACCTGCTAAGTAAATTGTGCACAAGAAGTGCACTAGTTTTAGAACCTGGAAGACAGATCAAAAGAGAAAAAGCAATAATGACAAACAACTGGATAAAGTCCAATGGTCAAATTATTTATTAGTTCTTTGTAATATTTCTTTCTTTTGGGGGCCGAATTAGAAAGAAATATTAATCTGGCATAGCTATGGCCCCCCCGACCCATAAAGTACTCAACATATTTGTCGCGTACCTCACGAGCAGATTCGGTGACCGAGCCAGCGCGACCAGTGTCCAGCCCAGGAAGGGTATCTGAGGGTAGTCCTGCCTCAGCACCGATGTTGGGTAGGTACGTCTGGGAATGCCTGCGTAAAAAATTATGCAATATGCAGCAGGCCAAAATAACAGAGTTAAATTTATATTCCGCCAGATGTATCGCTGTCTGGAACAGGCGGAACCGGCTGGCGAGTATCCCAAAGGCATTCTCGACTACCCTCCGGGCCCTGGCCAGCCGGAAATTGAAGACCCTCCTCTCCGGGGTGAGGGTCCTCTGGGGAAAAGGCCGCATGAGGTGAGGTCCAAGCCCGAAAGCCTCGTCCGCTAAAAAAACAAACGGAAGTCCTTCCACATTGTCTTCATCCGGTGGCAGTTCAAGACCACCAGTTTGCAGACGCCTGTAAAATTCGGTCCGCGCGAACACTCCCCCATCAGACAGCCGGCCATTCTTCCCCACGTCCACATACAAAAATTCGTAGTCTGCCGACACCACCGCCATCAACACGATACTATGAAAACCTTTGTAGTTATAATAGTACGACCCCGAAAGAGGTGGCGGCACTATGCGGACGTGCTTCCCATCAATTGCCCCTCCGCAGTTAGGAAAATCACACCGCTGGGCAAAGTGGGCAGCCACAGTCTGCCATTCCTGTGGCGTGGAGGGAAACTGTGGGGACAAAACAAAAATTCAAAATTAGTACTTTGGCACATAAAAAACATTGCAAACACTAGTAAAAAAACATCATTCTGCAACATCACAGTATTAACATTTCTAAATATTAGGGTAATAGGGTGGGTCGGGAGGGAAGATACTCGCCTCCTGTCATCATATAATCAATATTTTCCGTCACAAGCTAGGAAAATCTAGAATTATATATCAGACAGGAGGCTCATATCTTATGCAAGTTCAAAGCTAGCATTTTAAGTATGCAGATATAACTTATCATAATACAGTCTTAACCCTAAGAGAGGTCCGACATGGATATATGGTCCTGTGGTCTGAAGTAGAAGTGACGGAAGGTGGTCTCGGAAGACCAATCCGCCACCACTAAGAGATTGGAGAGAGAGCCTCCTGATGTGACTACCTTAGTAGCCATAGCTCCCCTGGCGGAGTGAGCTCCGAAAAGGGAAACATCGATCCCCGCCATTTCCATGGCGACTCGTACCCAGCGCGCCAGAGAGGCAGATGAGACGGGATGATGTGGTTTGACGTAGGACACAAGAAGCTGCGAAGAGCCTGAGGGACGCAAGGTAGCGGTCTGTGATTCGTATGCTTGTAGGCATCGAACGACGCAGAGGAGTGGGTGAGCGGGAAAAAATGGGTAGAAGACCGAGTGAATACCGGTCTTAGTCCTGCGTACTACTGAAAATTCGACTCCCTGCGGCGAAAATTGTCGCCTAGAGATGTCTAGGGCCTTAACGTCTGACACTCTTTTGACGGAAATTAGGCATAAGAGAACTGTTAATTTTATGGATAGTAGTCTTAGTGAAAGATCCGCGTTGTCCTCCCACCTGGCGAACATATCAAGCACCTTGATCCCAGGTTGCCTGGTATCTAGGCCGAGGGGGACGTTGAAACTTCACACCTCTCAATAGTCGACAGATCAGAGGATGTTTGCCAACTGGCAAAGAGTCCACGGGGCAGTGATAGGCCGAGATAGCCGACCGTCATATGTTAATGGAGCTGTACGACTTACCGGATTCGAACGAATCCGCCAAGTAGTTCACCACTAGTGATACAGGGGCCTGTACGGGATCAACCTGTCGTTGATCACACCAACGAACCCAGAGACTCCAGGCTGATCGATATGCCGATCTAGTCCCGGGGGCCCAGCCAGGGCGAGGAGATCCCGAGCTGACTTTGAAAGGTCGTTATCTGTGACCGGGATCCCGAAACCAACCACGCCAGGAGCAGCAGGTTGTTCTCCAGAACCAGGGGGTGGAGACCCTTGCTCGGGTTGGTGAGGAGGTGGGGAAAGTGGGGAATTAGCCTGGGGAGGTCCACGTCATCCCCAGTAATAGGGGAAACCACGGTTGGGTCGGCCACCATGGTGTGATCAGGACCACACTCGCCTTCAGGTTGGCTATCCATAGGAGGAGTCTGGGGATTATCTGGAAAGGAGGGAACGCATAATGTGTGCCCTCCGGCCAAGGCTGGCGGAGAGCGTCCACTGCATATGCCTCCGGATCCGGCCTCCAGCTGAAGAAGCGAGGCAGTTGGTGGTTGAGGCGGGAGCTGAAGAGATCTATAGATAGTGGCCCCCAGAGCCGCTGCAACTGAAGAAGCACTGAGCGATCCAGTCTCCAGTCGCTGGAGTCGCGAAGATAGCGAGAGTTCCAGTCGGCTACCAAGTTGGAGACTCCCGGGATGTATTCCGCAATAGGGGTTATGTTGTGGGCTAGACAGAAGTGCCAGAATTCCTTTGCGATATTCGCCAGAACTTTGGATTTGGTGCCTCCTAGGTGGTTGACGTATTGTACCGCCGCCACATTGTCCATGCGAAACAGAACACAGCAGGTGGAAGTATGTGGCATGAAGCTCCTGACAGCGAATAAGGCTGCCAAGAGTTCCAGCGCATTGATATGGAGTGTGGCTTCCACTGTGGACCACGTCCCTCCTGTGGAGGCCGTGCCACACCGGGCGCCCCAGCCCTGGCGACTGGCGTCTGATTCTATGACGACGTCCGGACTGGGATTGAAGATGGCTTTGCCGTTCCATTCGACGGCGTGGCGGAGCCACCATTTCAGCTCCTCTGCAATTTCTTGGCAGAGAGGAATCTCGTCTGCATATTTGAGGCCCTGTCTCAGGTGCATGATCTTGAGCCTCTGGAGGACTCTGTAATGCAGCGGAGCCGGGAAGATGGCTTGAATGGAGGCTGCTAGAAGGCCCACTAGGCGTGCTAGTGTACGAAGGGATAGAGAACCTTTTCTTAATGTTGCCCGGATCTTCTTGCGGATGAGGGCAAGTTTGGATTTGGGGAGGCTGAGGGTGGATTGAACGGTGTTTACCGTAAAGCCCAAGAACTCCATCTGTTGGGAAGAGACCAAGATGGATTTTTCTTGGTTGATTATGAAGCCCAGTTTTTGTAACAGAGATATCGTCCACGACATGTGGAGATGGGCTTGACTTTGGGAATAAGCCATGATGAGGATGTCGTCCAGATATATAATCAGACGTACCCCTCTGCTTCTCAGTGCCGCCACCACTGGTTTCATGAGTTTGGTGAAACACCATGGGGCGGAAGATAGGCCGAATGGGAGGCAGGTAGATTGCCACATCCTGCCCTTCCACGGGAAGCGAAGGAGGTGTTGTGACTCTGGGTGTATAGGGACCGTAAGGTAGGCGTCCTTTAGATCCACCTTCACGAGCCAGTCTCCAGGATGGAGAAGGTCTCGGAGGAAGTGAATTCCCTCCATTTTGAAGTGTCGATATTCGACATCCTGGTTCAGGTCTCTGAGATTTATTACTGGACGGTAACCTCCTCCTTTCTTGTGGACCAGAAACAGGTTGCTTTTGAAGCCTGGGGAAGAGGGGTCTACCTCTATAACTGCCTGTTTGGTCAATAAGTCCCGTAGTTCGTTGTCTATGAGAACAACGTTTTGTTTTGCAAACCGAATAGGGGGGAGCTATATTGAGTGTCGGTAGAGATTGTATTTCTATAACAAACCCCGCAATTGTGTGTAGAATCCATGCGTCTGCCGTAATCGCATACCAGGCGTGGGAAAAATACCTCAGGCGTCCCGCCACAGGAATGTGAATGAGTGGAGTGTAAGGCATACTCACCAGTAGGAGGCCGGGATCGTGGGTAACCGTGTCCGCCGTGGCCGCGCCAGGGTCTGCCTCGGGGAGGGAAGAAGGGTGCAGGTTGCGCCACAGGGACGGTATAGGATGGAGCCTGATGATACTGGTACTGGGCAGGGGGTCTGCCTTGCGGCCTGTAGAAGGGGGGGCGGCCGGCAGAAAGGTCTCTATTTCTGCCGGCCCTGGTAAAAACCTTATTAGCCCCAGATTTTCTTAAAGGGGAGGTTCCCCTAAAAATAAACTTTTAACATTGCCTGTGTCTTCTTAATAATAATTAGAATCGGCTGGTACTTTTTTTTTTAAACCCCCGTACATACCATTTTCGGCATGTACTCTCACCGCCGCTTCCGGGTCTGGCGGCCGGGGATGGGAGGGCCTGCTTCATTGACAGGCATCTGGCAGCCGGGGACAGGCATCCGATCGACGCATACAGCGCGTCACGGGATGCCGAAAGAAGCCGAACGTTGGTGCGCATGCGCCGTATAGAGCCGCACCAACGTTCGGCTTCTTTCGGCATCTCGTGACGCGCTGTATGCGTCGATCGGATGCCTGTCCCCGGCTGCCAGACCCGGAAGCGGCGGTGAGAGTACATGCCGAAAATGGTATGTACGGGGGTTTAAAAAAAAAAGTACCAGCCGATTCTAATTATTATTAAGAAGACACAGGCAATGTTAAAAGTTTATTTTTAGGGGAACCTCCCCTTTAATGAGCTTTGGGCTTTGTCGAGACTAGTAAAAAGTCCCACAAATTTGTTGATGTCCCTGTTCAACGTGTCGCCAAACAACAAAATGCCGTCAGCTGACGGTCCGGGTTCAGACTCTGCCAAGTGTGACAGTTGAGGGTCTAGGCGCATGACTATAGAACGGCGCCTTTCTAACGAACATGCCGTGTTGGCGGTGCCTGCTAGGCATAACGCCCTTTGTGCCCAACCTCTTAATTGATGGAGGTCCACTGGCTGCTCAGATGCTGCAGCTTGTTCGGACAGGTTTAATATCTTTGTTAGCGGACCCATAAGGTCCAGGATGCGGTCTTGGATGGACCGGAAAGATCGCTCTATGCCCTTTTTCTGAAACTTTCCTGATTTTAGCAGGTATTTTGTCAATATGGGGTCTACCTCTGGGGTAGCTACAACCTTCTTGGGGATGGAGGGTCTGGGGCATTCTGCCCTCAGCTTATTCCGGCTAGTCCTATCCAAGGACTTCCTAGCCCATAGCTCCACATATTGGGAGACGTGTGGTAGTGGTGTCCATTCCCCGGAGCGTGGATGGGAAATCGCGTCGGGGTAGAAGAAAGGTTCTCCTAGGGCGTCCAGGAGAACCTCGCCCTGTGTGACAGGGGTGGCGGTAGTATCAAGCGCCGTAGCCCCAGCATCATCAATATATGACTCAGATTCCGATACGTCCGACCCATCAGAAGAATCGGCCGAGTCTTCCTCTGCGGAATCAACGTATGAGTCTGGCTTGGCCCTTCTAATGGCCCTATGCCCCTTGAGTTGAATCTCCCTGGGGTCCAGGGGTCGAGAATTGTCTGCCGGATGCTAGGGTTGGTAGCTTGTGGTAGGGGCTACCTGGAGCAAATTATTTTCTTCCCCTGCCGGGGAGTCATGTATCGCCACGGTATGTTTCCTCTTATGTGAGGGTTTTTTCTTTTTTGTGGGCGGTTCGCCGCACTGAGGCGGCAGTAATGGTGTAGCCACGGGTTGCTGAACCCTGGAAGATAAGATGGCAGAGGCCAGGGCAGCTTGAATCGACATGTTAATTATGTCTTGCAACTGAGAGGCACTCAGGGTGTGGGCAGCATCCATAGAGGAGCTCTCCCCACTGGGGGGTATTGGAGCGGATTGATCAGACATTGCCGCTCTGGTAGAAAAGAATCAAAGGTCTGAGTTGGACACTGTTATATAAGAATAGTCTGGGCAAAGTGACCTAAGGATAATTAGACTAAGTAGTAGACCGGAATAAATTCCGTCTAGGAACAGAAGTGGCAAGGTGTCTGTTATGAGTTTGGAGGGTACCAGTAGTATCTGTATGTGGGCAGGGGCTTAGTAGGTACCTAATGAGAGGACCGGTAAGCGGGGCCGCGCAACAACAGGCTCCTATCCTTTCCTCCCCACCGTCGGCGCTGTAATGGAAGCGGAGGGGAGGAGAGTCTGAGATCCCCTGCGGCCCGGGAACGAAGCGGCGGAAGCTCCGCCCCCCGCTCGCGCGCGAAGAGGAGCTGTGAGGAGAAGGAAAGGAGGAAGATGGCGGCGCCTGGAGATGGCCCCCGGCGAGGGGGATGCGGAACAGAGCGGTGACAACAGGAGATGGTGCTCCGGTGTCGGGGAAATAGACTCCCCGACCACAGAGCGTCCGCTTACAGTACAGGACAATATGAATTAAAAAGTAGCAACTGTACAATACACCGCACAAAATACAAAGTATAGGAAAACACATAGGTAAATACAGGAAGAGATATGAACTGGGGAGGTAGCAGGGAGGCAAAATTCCCCCTGTCCTACCCAGATGTCGCAAATATAACTCTACAGGAATGACACAAAGAGCAAAGTACTTATCTGTAGCCGTGAGCAGAAAGAAAGAGGAGGAACGTTTAGAGGCAGCCCGTTATATAGAGGTCACTGACATGGGCGTGGCTATAGATTAGCGGGACTGCTGGGAGTGGTAGTTTATTGAAAAAGTTTTTTACATTGAAATTTATTAAAAGAAAGATATAAAATACTTCTGCTGTGAGCATTAATAAAGAAAGATTAATGCATAAGATATGAGCCTCCTGTCTGATATATAATTGCTTGTTTTTATTTTTTTTTATTTATTCTTTTCATTGTATTGTACAAATATGAATGGTACTATTATTATGACCTTTGTTATGCCTTATGAAAACACAATAAAATATTCAAACAGTTAAAGTGTCACTAAACCCACATCGTAAAAAAAACTATCAATAAACACTGTATTACATGCTGCTCATACTTAGTCACTATGAGATCTGTTTTCTGAATTCTAGCTCCACTTTCTGTTCATGTCCTTAATTCAGCTAGGGATTTTGCAGCCCTGGTGACAACTCTGCACTTGCTCAGTTATCAGTGAGTTTCTATGCTGAGCATTTCCTCCCTATTACATTTGAGCAGCCCATGTGAATATAGAGTCACGCATGTTGGCGTATACACAGTTGTAAAAGATAGCCCAGTCCCTCCCTCCTCCATGGCCACTAACCAGCTAAACACAATGGTGGACATGTTAAATGTAGATTAATGGTGGCTTTCAAATATATATTTGTACGTCAATTTAAAACAGTTTATTGGTATCATTTATGTATTTTTACTCTGTATTCAAAAGGCTGATAATTTTTTTTTTCTTTGACCAGCAGCAGAGGACTAGAAGTTCTTCCTACTAATGTTTCCCTGCAGGCAGACTTGGAGGGAGCTGGGTCATGTGACAGCTGTATATCACATAGGAAAAAGGTAATTAAAATGTTTTGTTTATTAAAATAACTACAGTGCCATCATTCCAACGGCGGATCCAGGGGGGGGGGGGCAACAGGGAAATTGCCCCCTCCGAGGCAATCATGTCACATTGGCTTTAAAAAAAAAAATATATATATATTTTTTTACCATTTTTTTTAAACTGCTTTGCGGTGCCTGCAGCGAGGCCTGGACTGGCCATAGGGCAAACCTAGCAAATGCCTGTGGGCCGCGGCGGCGTCACATCTCCCCAGGGGTGTACACCACCAACACAGCGCCAGATAGAGAGAGATCAGCTGGGGTATCATAGCCAGCTCTGACACTTCTCCCCTTGCTGCCCCCACGACGAGTAGAGGAGCTGCTTCTACTCCTCCCCCTCCTCTCTTCTTCTCCTCCCGCGTCTGCCCCGCCCACTCTCCCGACAGACACTGTTCTGCTGCCTAAGGGATGTGGGCGGGAAATTCAAGCCCAGCAAACAGAAAGGAAAGATGGAGTCTGATATCCATCCATCCAGTCAGTCCCTCCTGCCTCTGAGTGAGTACTGTACACTGATGTATGGGGTGCCCTTCATTCCCTTCTCTCTCGCTCTCTCTTCACCTTTCTTTCTCTCTCTCTTTTTTCTTTTTTTTTTTTCGTTTGCACCCCCCCCCCCCCACCAGCCGCCACTGTAGATAGATAGCTAGATAGATAATAATCTATCTAGCTATCTATCTACAGTGGTGGCTGGTGCTCAAAATTTTTGGTGGGCGCAAATAAAAAAAAAACAAAAAAACAATTGCAGCCTCACTGTGCCCATTAAACGCAGCCACTGGGCCCATCAATTGTCACCACTGTGCAATGCCATCAAACGCAGCCACTGTACCATCAATTGTCACCACTGTGCAATGCCATCAAACACAGCCACTGTGCCATCAATTGTCACCTCGGTGCCATGCCATCAAACACAGCCACTGTGGGATCAATTGTCACCACTGTGCCATGCCATCAAATGCAGCCACTGTGCCATCAATTGTCACCACTGTGCCATGCCATCAAAAGCAGCCACTGTGCCATGCCATCAAACACAGCCACTGTGCCATCAATTGTCACCTCTGTGCCATGCCATCAAACACAGCCACTGTGCCAACAATTGTCACCACTGTGCCATGCCATCAAACACAGCCACTGTGCCATGGCATCAAACACCACAGCCACTGTGCCATGCCATCAAACGCAGCCACTGTGCCCTTCAATTGTCGCCACTGTGCCAATTGATGCCACTGTGCCCTTTAATTGTTGTCACTGTGCCCTTTAATTGTTGCCACTGTGCCCATTGTTGCCACTGTGCCTATTGTCGCCACTGTGCCCATTGTAGTGGCTGAGCCAGAGGGGGTGGCGCTCCAGGGCCCTCTATAGACGCACCGCCACTGTCTATCTATCTATCTATCTACCTATATTTATCTATCTTCCTTCCTTCTCTTCTTTCTTTCTTTATCTATCTTCCTCCCTTCCCTTCTTTATCTATCTATCTATCTATCTATCTATCTAACCTTCTTTCTTTATCTATATTCCTTCCTTCCCTTCTTGCTTTCTATCTTTATCTATCTTTCTTTTTTATCTATCTATCTTTCTTGTCTATCTATCTATCTATCTATCTATCTATCTATCTTCCCTTCTTGCTTTCTATCTTTATCTATCTATCTATCTATCTATCTATCTATCAATCTATCTTCCTTTCCTACCCTTCTTTCTTTCTATCTTTCTCCCCCCCCCCCCGGGCTTCTCAGTATAAAATGCCCAGACCTATTTTTTGTCCCAGTCCGGGCCTGCCTGCAGCTGCCGCTGCCGAGTCTCTCAGTCTCTCTCTCTCTTATCACCAGGGCCGGTAGGCTGCCTGTCCTGAGGCTGCTTTGAGCTGTAGCTGGCTCCACTCTCTCCTGCGTGTATGACACCGGGCATCTCTGGCTGTGTGTGAGAGCTGGATCTGTGTTTGGCTGTGCTACCTGTGCTAGACCTGCTTGTGTGATAGTAGATGGAGATGGAATCAGTGTTTTGTCTATCACACAAGCCTGTCTAGGGGGGGACCTTGCTAGAGCACACTGCCCTGCCGAACACAGACCTACAGCTCCTGTTTGTTCCATGACACACGTCGGGAGAGAAGATACCTGCTGTGTATGATCGAGGCAATGCCATGGTGAGTGCCATGCCCAGTGTGGCTGCATTAACAGACAAAAGTGGGGATGCATTCATAGACAAAAGTGGGACTGCATTTATATACAAAAGTGGGACTGCATTTACATACAAAAGTGGGACTGCATTCATATACAAAAGTGGGGATGCATTGATATACAAAAGTGGGTCTGCATTGATATACAAAAGTGGGTCTGCATTAATATACAAAAGTGGGACTGCATTAATATACATATACAAAGGTGGGGCTGCGTTCATATGCACAGTGAGGCTGCAATGATGGGCACTGATGAGGCTGCATTGATCTCTTGTACCATGTCTTCAGTCTCTGACCATCCCTTGTACCATGCCTGCATTCTCTGACCATCTCTTGTGCCATGTCTTCAGTCTCTGACCATCCCTTGTACCACGCCTGCAGTCTCTGACCATCCCTTGTACCATGTCTGCAGTCTCTGACCATCTCTTGTACCACGTCTGCAGTCTCTGACCATCTCCTGTACCACGTCTGCAGTCTCTGACCATCTCCTGTACCATGCCTGCAGTCTCTGACCATCCCTTGTACCATGCCTGCAGTCTCTGACCATCTCTTGTACCACATCTGCAGTCTCTGACCATCCCCTGTACCACGTCTGCAGTCTCTGACCATCTCCTGTACCACGTCTGCAGTCTCTGACCATCTCCTGTACCACGTCTGCAGTCTCTGACCATCTCCTGTACCACGTCTGCAGTCTCTGACCATCCCTTGTACCATGTCTGCAGTCTCTGACCATCTCTTGTACCATGCCTGCAGTCTCTGACCATCTCTTGTACCACGTCTGCAGTCTCTGACCATCCCTTGTACCATGTCTGCAGTCTCTGACCATCTCCTGTACCACGTCTGCAGTCTCTGACCATCCCTTGTACCACGTCTGCAATCTCTGATCATCTCTTGTACCATGTCTGCAGTCTCTGACCATGTCTTGTACCATGTCTGCAGTCTCTGACCATGTCTTGTACCATGTCTGCAGTCTCTGACCATCTCTTGTACCATGTCTGCATTCTCTGACCATCTCTTGTACCATGTCTGCATTCTCTGACCATCTCTTGTACTATGTCTGCATTCTCTGACCATCTCTTGTACCATGTCTGCATTCTCTGAACATCTCTTGTACTATGTCTGCATTCTCTGACCATCTCTTGTACCATGTCTGCATTCTCTGATCATCTCTTGTACTATGTCTGCATTCTCTGACCATCTCTTGTACCATGTCTGCAGTCCCTGACAATCGTCTAGAAAATGGGATAGATTTATGGCATTTATATTTAAATATTTTTTACTAGTAATGGCGGCGATCATTGATTTTTTAGCAGTACTGCAACATTGCAGCGGACACATCGGACACCTAATTGAGTTTTGTAAGCAACACCTTATTTTCTGGCAGTGCCCCTCCCGAGACTAGACTCTGGATCCGCCCTTGCATCATTTACATACAAAAAGAGAATGGACAATGTAAATTAAACACTGTGGGCCCAATTCAGATACATTTTGCGTATCTGTCCGGCGGCGTAGCTTATGGTGTTTACAGTACGCCGCCGCAAATATTATGGGCAAGTGCCTTATTCAGAAAGCACTTGCTCCATACTATGCGGCAGCGTAGTGTAAACTGCACGGCGTAAGGCCGCGCAATTCAAATGAATGGAGTGGGGGCGTGATTCATGTAAATGAATCATGACCCCACATCATTCACGTTTTCTTTGGACGGCGCATGCGTGAAATCACGTCGATTCGGCGAATCACGCCGATTTTTATCAATGTAAACTACGTGAACGTCGAGCCCCATTCCCGAACGAGTTACGCAAACGACGTAGCCGACGGCAAATTTGACACGGTCCCGACGTCCATACTTAACATTGGCTGCGCATGCTATAGCAGGGGTAACCTTACGCCGTCTAACGATTACGTAAACGACGTAAAAAACGACGCGCCGTCGCAAGTCCGCTCGTGAATCGCCGTATCTTTCTCATTTGCATAGGCAAATGAGAAATCAACGTAAACACCACCTAGCGGCCAGCGTAATAATGCAACTAACGACGGTGTAAGCGAATTACGCCGCTCGTATCTTAGAAGAAAGCCAGCGTATCTTCTTTTCAGAATAGCAAATAAAGATACGGCGGCTATTCTTAGTATTTACGCAGGGTATCTATAGATACACTGCATAAATAGCTTTCTGAATATGGCCCTGTGTGTTTAGGATCACTTTAACTACTTGCCGACCAGCCACCGCAGTTATACTGGTCCCAACGCGCGTGCCCAGCGGGCGCGATCACCGCCGGGCACCCGCAAGAAGAGTTGAAGCGGTGATAGCTGCAAAGGGTTGGCCAAATCAATATTGAACCCTACGGACAAAGGGCCAGATTCTCTAAGAAATTTGCCGGCGTAGCGTAAGCCATTTACACTACGCCGCTGCATCGTACTAGAGCAAGTGCCGTATTCCCTAAGCATTTGCTCCGTAGTTTGCGTTGGCGTAGCGAAAATGGCCCAGCGTAAGCCCGCGTAATTCAAATGGGGCGGCTTGTATTTAAATTAAGCGCGCCCCTGCGTCGAACGAACTGCGCATGCGCTGGCCGGGGAAAAAGCCCAGTGCGCATGCTCCAGCTCACGTCGGAAAGCGCCGTTGAAACCGACGTCAAAACGACGTCGTCACTACGCAATGCCCTATTCGGGAACGAGTTAGTAAAACGACGTAAGCGACGGAAAAAGCCGACGCTGACCCGACGCCATACTTAACATGGCATCCGACGGCATCCGACGGTACTTCGTAAGGTTACTCCTCATAGAAGCAGGGGTAACCTTACGCGAATGAAAACGACGTACGCGACGACGGGGCGGCGTAAAAGCAATCGGGAATCGGCGTAGTAGCCTCATTTGCATAGGCAAATGAGAAAACAACGTAAAGGCCACCTAGTAGCCGGAGTTGTCATTACAACTACGATCTGCAAGTGTAATGGTATTACACTTGTCGGATGTTCAAGCGTATCTATGCCAAAGTGATGCTAAGCATCACTCGCATAGATACGAGCCAAAAAAAACGGCGATACGACCGGGTATATGAGATACTCCAGGAACGTTAGTTCCTTATACACCATCATAGGACATGCCGATGCTATCTCGGCTGTAAAATGGGGTTTGGCACAATCTGACCTTTCGACTAAACATACTAAGTTTCTGTTACAGTGCCTGGAATTTTGTTTAACCAAAAATTATTTTTGGTACGGTAGAAATTTTTATTTGCAAATAATGGGCGTCGCGATGGGGGCCAAATTTGCCCCCAGCGTCGCCAACCTTTTTATGGCACTATGGGAAGAAGAGGCCATTTACAAAGACCCTCCTATACAGCTTAAATGCTACAAAAGGTACATTGATGATTTACTTATGATTTGGGATGGTGATCTACCCAGTCTAGAATACTTTTTGTTGAATTTGAATAACAACTCTCATAATATTACTCTGACTTGGAACATTGACGAAGAAAAAATTTCCTTTCTTGATCTAGAGATCTATAAAGATGGAGATTCTTTCAGTACCCGTAATCATTTCAAACCCTCTGATAGAAATGGCTTCATACCTTTAGATAGTTGTCACCACAAAAACTGGTTGTGCAATATACCAAGGGGCCAATTCATTCGTCTCAGACGGAACTGTACGTCTGATACGGATTTTTTCTCACAATCTAAGATTTTAGTTGGTAAATTTCGTCAAAAAGGATATGATCAAGAGAATATTTCTAGCGAGTTAGCACGAGTTGGTAATCTTAATAGAGCTGATTTAGTAGCTGACTCGACAAAAGTAAATAATGGAGAGAATTTTGAATTCAAAATCATCTTAGACTACAATATCCAATACCGACAATTCGAAAAGATTGTTAATAAACACTGGGAGGTGTTAAAAAAGGATAAAACCCTGGGGCCTCTTCTCCCTTTACGCCCACGTTTTATATACAAAAAAGCGCCTACTGTAAGGGATATAGTAGCCCCTGGAGCTATAGATCCACCGGCCTTTAAGGAAAACCAAATCTTTTCTTTTCTTTCAGGCTTCTATGCCTGTGGAAGATGCCAGGCCTGTAAACAATGTAGACACAATGTGAAGAAGCGGAAAAATTTCACTTCCTTCTCCACCGGCAAAAGTTATACCATTAAAAATCTTATCACTTGCCAAACTGTGGGTGTGGTCTACATGTTGGAATGTGATTGCGGGCTCCAATATGTAGGCCGCACATCCCGTGCTCTCTCTGTCCGTGTAGGAGAGCATGTCAGTAACATTAGGCAGGGTAAACGGTCCCATAGTGTCTCTAAACATTTCCGTCAACACCATGACAGAAATCCTAAATGTTTAAAATTCTGGGGACTCGAGAGGGTAGATAAACATTGGAGGGGTGGGAACTACATTCGTCAAATCAGCCAAAGAGAGTCCTTCTGGATACATGAGACCAAGGTGCTCACTCCAGAGGGCCTCAATGTAGAATTTGATTTGAATTGTTTTATATCTAACAAATAATATTTTTTAGTTAATATTTTTTAGTTATTTTTTATATATTTTTTAGTTAATTTAATACAATTTTAATATAATTTTATTTTGTTTAGGATTAATAAATGGATCACTATAATATATGGGCTTTTTATTCTACATATATATATGCCTTTATGATTGGGATGGTGCATATTCGATGTAGGAACTGTATAGCAATTTGTTTGCATATCAGAGAGGTTCCGATCGGTTCGAGCGCTGTTATATTTGTTTTGAATGCAAATATGCTTTTCATCCACTAGATGGCGACTCTTTATGTCGTCTTGACTTTTGTATTTATTTTGAATACGAATATGCCTTTTATCCACTAGATGGCGACATATATTTATTATTTATTTTTATGTCGCCTTGACTGTCCTGTCACGGAACAATAAAGTTATCGCAACGTGTAATGACGCGCAGACGTGCCGCTCTGCGTCATCACGTTTGAAGGACGGCACATCACTATACCTCTAGCCATAGGGATCCCACGTGACGGTGAACGTCATAGGGCGCGCCATTATTTTTCATGTGAGAATCCCTTCCGGCTAATCGGCATATTTAAACAACGCGCGACCTTTTGGATTCCTGCCCTGCTGAGGAAGTATTCTTTACGCAACGCGTCCGGGGACAGGAACTACCACACAGTCGCTCGTACAGTGTCTGAACCTTACTCTGATGTGATCTCTGTCTGGTCCTATGGTTCTGTTTTGATGCCCATTATTCTCTCACCAAATGTGAGTAAGCTGTGAGTTTTTTGCTGCAATAAATCCTTTATTTTACGGAAGCTCTTAGATGTTTGTTTTTTCTCATCCCTCATTTTTTGATATGTATTATGATTGATGTGAGAGGACCCAGTACAACATCTCTCCCTTGGGCTACCTGGCGGATTCTATGCGCAGTTTGACCATCTGGTGAAACAGTGGTCTAATTCGGAGGTAATAGTACAATATTCGTGTGGTGGTGGGATCACTGTATACCATTAACACTTCGCACTTGGTGGATTCTGATCTACCACACCAACTGAAGGATTGGACTTATTACACTATTTTATGGACATTTGTTTTAGTCTTTTATTCACCTATGCACAATTGTTTTATCACTGGTGGGTGATATCACCTTTTACTGTGTTTCTGTTACACAAGTTTCACTGATTAATGGTGTATGACAAGCACCAATAACATACCATATCTTATTTTATTATATTGTTTGCGCTGCACTATTTTTATGTTGTATATGAGATACTCCGTCGTAGCGCCGCTGAGAATCTGGCCCTATGTGTGCGTAAAGGCAGGTGTCCTAATACTTTTCGTAATATAGTGTATGTATTACCTTGTTATCTTTAGTAATGATAAAGTTATTGCTGAGTAAACAGGTCCATAGCAGAAATATAAAGATTGTTCTGGTCTATAGGGGATGAACATGTGTGAGAGGCAAAGTGATTAAAGTGGCAGACAGCATGCCCGATTAAATCTATGTTAATATTTGCAAACTGGAGCCAAATGGTACTTTAAAGGCTTCATTCAAGCTTGCCAAAAGCTCTGCAAATACTTTGTAAATGTTTGCTGTGCACATAGCCTTTATACAAGCTAAAGCCCATGTGAACAAAGCCCAGGAGAAGCAGAACCCTGCAGGTGAGGTCAGAGCCGTCTTTAATAATGATTGGACCCTGGGCAAAAAAAATCTCGCCCCCCCCCCCCCAATGCAATTTCACTCTCCACCTGCTCTGAGACATACAATAAATATCAGCTAAACTTAAAATATGTTTGCTGTATCAGATCAGGCAGCGTTTGCGATTGGTTGGCAGTAGCGATGGACGAACATCCGACGGGACGGTTCATTAATGCTAACCGCAAATTTTTGCAAATGTCCGCGAACCGCAAGTAAGAAGTAAGTGTCGGCCATTACAGGCCTCAGAAATTAGCCCACGGCCACAGTTGTTTACCTGACAGCAAACAACCTTGTATTCTGTGGCTGGTGGTACATTAAGCATTCACGGGATACAGAAAAAAGTGTCGGCCAGTACAGGCCCAAAAAATTAGCCCACAGGCGTTTACCAGAATTTGAATGAAACATGGTCTACTAGTCACATGTGTTGAATTCCTCCGAGATCCATGCTTCATTCATTTTTATAAATGTGAGGTAGTCAACACTGTTGTGAGCTAGGTGTGTCCGCTTATTGGTCACGACTCCCCCTGCTGCGCTGAACATCCTTTTGGACAGGACAGTGGATGAGGGGCAAGCCAACAGTTCAATTTAAACAAAAGAGCAAAGCTGCGCCACACAATGTAACAAAAGCATTGATTTGGGCGAGATATATGTAAATCAAGTCCTTAGAGCATATAAAAATCCAGCATGAATCTCCCTCCCATTGAGAAGGTCTGTTTGATGACGAAACGCGTCTGGGGGGATGCTCAGTGACGTCACCACGCAAGGAGGAAAGGCTCCTTAGTATCTGCCAGCCGGCACTTTCGTTTATGCTGTTTTTATTCTGTCGTTTGTAAGTATAATGTTTTTTAAATAAACCGCTTTCTTGTCAAACGGAATTATGCTATGGTGCATCCTCTCTTTCATTTACATCATTGGATGAACATGAGCCTGCTCCTACTGTGAATTGCTGGAACTCTCCTTCCATCATCGTTCCTAGGAATTTAAAGGCCGCGGCTGGGCTATAGCCGACTGTGCACTGTGCTTGCCCTCTGGTAAGCGGCCAAACATTACCAGTGAAGGGATCACTTCTATAATATATATCTGTCACTGAGGTGGTGTGCAATTCCAGGATTGTTTTGTATGAGCTGATCTAAGGGATTTTTATATGCTCTAAGGACTTGATTCACATATATCTCGCCCAAATCAATGCTATTGTTCCATTGTGTGGCGCTGCTTTGCTCTTTTGTTTATGTTGTCCTGTGTATCACACGTCAGCTGCTGCCTCAGTTTTATTATTTTTTCAGGTATTAGCACAGTTTTTTGTTTTTCTTGCAACAGTTCCATTGCAAACTGTGCAAGCTCTGGCCAGAGGTCAAGCCTGCCCACCCAGTAGTCCAGGGGTTCATGACTTTTCAGTGCGTCCACATCGGCTGTTAACCCGATGTAGTCGGACACCTGTCGGTCTAGGCGTTCCCTGATGCTGGATCCGGAGGACAGCTGTCAATGGGTCGGCTGAAAGAATGATCTCATATCATTAGTGACCAAGACATCTTCAAACCGCCCCCTTCTAGCAGGCGCTGTTGGATTGGTACCCAAAACTGTTTCTCTGTCAGTGGAAATTCCTCTGCCAGCGGACGCAAAAGCAGAATGCAGCATTTCTCGAAGAAAGGCCTGGAAGTGCTGCATTCTGATAGCCCTCTGTGATGGTGGTAACATTTCCGCCACGTTTTGTTTGTACCCGGGGTCTAAGTACGTTGCCACCCAGTACTGGTCCTTGCCGTTTATTCTTTTTATACGGGTGTCACTCTTAAAACACTGGAGCATGAAGGCCACCATTTGCACTAAACTGGAAGCGCTGTACCGGCCTGGCTCTTGCTCATCATCCAGGATAATGTCGTCCACGGACAACACCAGGGATCCCAGAAAGGTTTAAAGCATGCTCTTCTTGCTCCTTCTCCTCCACCCGGCACCATCCTCTTCTGACTCCTCTTCAGACTCCCGTTGTTGACTTGTCTCAGGTGGAGTAGCCCCCCCTGGGTATTCATCCAGCATTGCGACTTCCTCATCTTCCTGCTCCTGCTCCTCGACGGCTTGATCAATGACGCAACGCAATGCACGCTCCAGAAAGAAGGCGTAAGGTATGATGTCACTGATGGCGCCTTGGCTGCGACTGACCAGTTTGGTGATCTCATCAAACTGGTCGGCCGACCAGTTTCAGCAGATAAATTCGATCGTGTGTACGCGGCCTTACGCCGAAGTATCTCCAGATACGCCGACGTAAGTCCAAATGTGCGCCGTTCTAACTTTAACACGATTCCCGACACTAGATACGTCTAAAAAATAGGCTTCCTATGCCCGACTTAACTTGCCTACGCCGGCGTATCGTGGGCGCATATTTACGCTGGCCGCATTTACGCGCTGAATATGCAAATGACCGAGATACGCCGATTCACGAACGTAATTGCGCCCGTCGCTGTAATATACGCCGTTTACATAAGGCGTACGCCCGGTGTAAAGTTATTTCACCTAAAGGTGGCGCAACACGAATGGACGTCGGAACAGCCGGCATCTTTTACGTCATTTACGTAGTACTATGTGCATAGGGATTGGCGTAGGTTACGTTCACGTCGTAGACATTGAGCCGACGTATCTTAGGGAGTATATGCGACATGATTCTGAGCATGCGTGCGCATGCACAGTTTAATCGGCCATTCATTTGCATGGGGTCACGTTTAATTTAAATAGATGACGCCCACCTCCTTCCTACTTTGAATTAGGAGGGCTTACGTCGGCCAATTTACGCTACGCCGCCGCAACTTACAGAGCAAGTGCTTTGTGAATACTGCACTTGCCTCTCTATGTTACGGCGATGTAGCGTATATGAGATGCGATACGCCGGAATAAATATTCTCCTCCCCCTTCACCATATTAACTCTTCTAGCACAAACTACCCAAATCCTCTCTCCTAGCACAAATCCTCCTCCCCTCCCAACACAAATACCCCTAACTCACCTCTCCTAGCAATTCCTACCCCCCTGCCACCCCCAAATTGCTCCATCCAAAATAAATCCCATCCCCATCAATCTTCTTGCAGCCCCCCTCCCCCACCTCCTCCTGCCCACCCCTTGTCCAGGTGCTGCCTGAACATCAGGAGTCGCACAGTGACCAGGACACCTGATTTCCCAGCATCGCCACTTATCCAAACTACCTGCCAGCACTGACACTTATCCCATTACCCCCACCCCCCACCAAAGAGTAAGAGAAGGAATAAAAATAGAGAATACATGGAAGGGAGAGGAAAAGAGGTGGAGGAACAAAGAAAGGCGGAGAGAAAAAACAAGAAAGATGGCTAGAGAGAGGGATGGGGGGGAGAAAAACAAGAAATTAGCATACAGAGAGATAAAAGGGAAATAAAGGAGAACAAAGAGAAAGAGTGGTACATCCTAAAATGTACCATAAGGGGTTTTAATACTGTACGAGTGGAAGGGACTTGGGAGATGCTAAATGTCTGTGGGTTAGGGGGGCAAATTACTTGTCTTGCCTTAGGTGCTGACAATCCACACTCTGAAAATTATTGTACTGTTAGCGGTCCCCACAACTTGGGAAATGTTATCAAGGGGTCACGGCACTAGAAAGGTTGAGAACCACTGGCCCAAGTGATCTTGTCGATGCCCGACTTCATGAGGAAATTGACAGCTGTACAATGAAAGTCAAGTTGCTTTGAAGTATAAGGGGTCTCTGTCACCCAAAGTTAAGGTAAATACAAATATCTCCTACTACCCACACTACTGAACATCACTCCATTGTAGAGAAATCTTCCTGTGAAATTACTTTTTAAACCAACACTTATAGGAATGCTAATCTGCTATGTCCCCCGTTGCATGCTGTAGTTGCTCCTGCCAGTCCCTACGTTAGTATAGGACACAGTAGTGATAGGGAGATCAACAGGAAAAACCATTGAATGCAGTGGGGAGAAGAGCATGTTGACATTCCTGGAAATGCTGATTTCAAGCGGTTGTATGCCCAAAAAAACAAAAAATAAATAAAAAAAAAACATGTAAGGCAAAAGCATAATGAGCTAGTATGCACCGTAAACAAGCTCATTATGAAATACTTACCTTAGAACGAAGCTCCCACAGGGCCACCTGGTCACCGCTTAGGGAGATGACATGTTCCCTCTGCGTTTCTACCTGGTTCGCGGCTCTGGCGCTGTGAGTGGCCGGAGCTGCAATGACGTCACTCTCACGAATGCGCACGGGGGTCCTCCGTTTCCGGCAAGATACGCCGCACCTTCACTACAAATGCGCCGCTGACGTCAGCGGCTGCATGCAAGGTGAATATCTTCTAAACCGTACAAGAAAGTTCTATTTTTGGGGAAAAAAGGATGTCAAATTTGTTTGGATTCAGCATTGCATGACAGCGGATTTTTCAGTTAAAGCGACACAGTGCCATATCGCAAAAGATAGAAAGGTCATCCTCAGAAGATTTGGCTGCTCATAGACCGGGCCATTTTTTGCGAGACGTCACTGCATAATTTTAACTGACAATTGCGCGGTCATGCGATGTTGTACCCAAACAAAATTTAAGTCCTTTTTTCCCCACAAATAGAGATTTCTTTTGGTGGTATTTGATCACCTCTGCGTTTTTTTATTTTTTGCGCTATAAACAAAAAAAGAGCGTCAATTTTGAAAAAAACACAATGGGGGTTATTTACGAAAGGCAAATCCACTTTGCACTACAAGTGCAAAGTGCACTTGAAATTGCACTTGGAAGTGCAGTTGCTGTAAATCTGAGGGGTAACACTCCTGAACATCAGGAGTCGCACAGTGACCAGGACACCTGATCCCCCAGCATCGCCACTTATCCAAACTACCTGCCAGAACTGACACTTATTCCATTACCCCCACCCCCCACCAAAGAGTAAGAGAAGGAATAAAAATAGAGAATACATGGAAGGGAGAGGAAAAGAGGTGGAGGAACAAAGAAAGGCGGAGAGAAAGAACAAGAAAGATGGCTAGAGAGAGGGATGGGGGGGAGAAAAACAAGAAATTATCATACAGAGAGATAAAAGGGAAATAAAGGAGAACAAAGAGAAAGAGTGGTACATCCTAAAATGTACCATAAGGGGTTTTAATACTGTATGATTGGAATGGACTCGGGACATGCTAAATGTCCGTGGGTTAGGGGGGCAAATTACTTGTCTTGCCTTAGGTGCTGACAATCCACACTACAAAAATATTTTTACTGTTAGGGGTCCCCACAACTTGGTAAAGGTTTTTAAGGGGTGGCTCTCTTGGGCGAAGCCATATATGTATGGGATTTCGCCCAGGAGAGACATTCTGCTGCAGTTAATCTGCGTGAGCCGGTTAAAGGGGCAAATCCTTTTGGGGCTGAAGTTGTTAACCTCTTCATGAATATATGTGGCTGCTCGGCAGATGGATGATAACGCTCAGCGGCCGCATATATGCGGCTCAGTTAAAACAACTTGTGCTGAGAGTGCACTCCCTGCCAGCAGGCTAGCCGGCTGGGATCAAAAAATCTCCCGATACATACTTGCGATCGGGAGCTTTCCAATCATGTGACCGCTGTCACAGCCAATCACATGGCCCAAAAGCCCAGCTTTTAGAACTCTTAAAGCAGGGGAGCCCAACCTTTTGAAGAGCGAGGGCCACTTAAGCGGCTTGGTAAACAGTCGTGGGCCACAATGAGCGGAGAGGGCGGATAGCATGTCCGTGTCTGCTCTGCATATGCAGAGCGGACAAGGACACAGCCCACTATACTTTTTCGCGGATCGTATTGGAGGTAGGACACAAGTTGGTTTAGGTCTCCCACTATTTAGAAGTGAATGAAGGGTCCAATTGTTGGACTGACCATGTGAAAGGGGCCCCAAGGCTGCTTTCACACTGATGCGCTATTGTTTACCCAAACTGCGGGTGCAACTCAGTGTACCTTTTGGCTTTCCTGCACTTTGCAATAGACTTCTATTATATATCTGCAGGTTTGGTGCACTTTCAGAAAGCTCACTAAACTCGCAGGTAATAACTGAACTCTATGACTCAGTGCAGGTAACCCGCAGGTAAACTGGTCTACACCTACGGATCAGTTTGAAAGCAGCCCAGTAACCACTGCAGAACAGATATGCCCATATATACATTTTGATTTTGGTAATAAACTGACCTTTTAATAACAGTATTCAATTCCATCCCAGAGCAGGAGGCCGCGGGCCACATCAGAGGGCTCCGCGGGCCACATGTGACCCCCAGGCCATTGGTTGGGCACCCCTGTCTTAAAGGGTGGGAGGCGGCAAAGGGGTTAAAGTGATTGTAAAGTTAAAAGATTAAAAATAAAAAACAAACACCTTAATGCTTCTCTTCCTGGGCCCCCTCCAAGCTCCTCCCCTTTCTCGTGTGCCACACCTGCGAGCTAAATCCCAAGCTGCGCTGCCTGCATCCACAGACACAGACAGCGTGGATCGGCCCCACCCCCAGCTCCATTGTCACGGTATTTGACTAAAAGCAGTAGGAGCCGATAATGAGTCTTTCAGCTCCCTCCCCATCAGGCTCCCTCCACCCCTAGTACAAAACTCCCCAGCCATGCTCCTGTGAGTGTGATGAACACAGTAGCGGAGCAGGTTGCATACTGAGGAAGGAGTCTAGTGTGGGCACTGTGAATGGAGCTGAGCCCTGGATTAATTCACCAGACAAGCTCTAAAACGAATCTTGTATTGCAGTATAAGATTTGTTACAACGTAATGTGAAGACATTATTTAAAAATGTAAAAAAAAAAAAAAGTTGCAGAAGAAATGTTCTAGCTCTCTCAAAGTGCATGTAATACTATAGGAATTTGGACAACTGCAAACCCTTCATAAGACAGGCATCATGTGCACACCAGCCTGTTAATTCCATCTCCCTTATAGTCCCTCACCCCAGCTGCCAAAGCCAGAGCGGTCACATGACACAGCGATGTCACCGCTCGTGCTGGATCACGTGACGAGCATGTCAACAAGCGGAGAGGAGCTTCCGCGTTCCACGCCGGGGGAAAAGATGTGTCGGTAGCTGGATTTGCTCTCATTAGCCGCTGATTTGTTCAGGATTGGCCGGTCTGAACAGGTATTGACCCATTCGCTTTCAGTAATCTCCTGGCTGCATTGTGATGGAATCACACACATTTGTGTAGCGTCCAGTGGAGGTCTCTAGCAATAGAGTTAGTATGGGAAGAGAAGGGCTCATCTTCACACTGTGGAACTTTCCTGTGTTTTATTAAATTTTTTGTGGTAGGCTTTGAGAGTGGCCAACGTGTGTTAACCACTTGATCTTCAGAAGGTGGCAGGAGACGGTTTTACCCCTTTCATGACCGGACCCTTTTTTGTTATTCGTCACCATAGTTACCAACATTGTCAAACATTTATAGAGACACATTTTATAAAATAAAATAGATAAAACTCACCATAATGCAGAATTGGTGGAAGCCCTGAGCGTGCCACCGTCGCCTGCCATCAGGCGTGCGCAGCAGAATCCCTCCTTACGTCAGGCGTGCGCAGCAGAGTCCCTCCTTACGTCAGGCGTGCGCAGCAGAGTCCCTCCTTACGTCAGGCGTGCGCAGCAGAGTCCCTCCTTACGTCAGGCGTGCGCAGCAGAGTCCCTCCTTACGTCAGGCGTGCGCAGCAGAGTCCCTCCTTACGTCAGGCGTGCGCAGCAGAGTCCCTCCTTACGTCAGGCGTGCGCAGCAGAGTCCCTCCTTACGTCAGGCGTGCGCAGCAGAGTCCCTCCTTACGTCAGGCGTGCGCAGCAGAGTCCCTCCTTACGTCAGGCGTGCGCAGCAGTGTCCCTGCTAACGTCAGGCGTGCGCAGCAGAGTCCCTGCTAACGTCAGGCATTCCCAGCAGAGTCCCTGCTAACGTCAGGTGTCTGCAGCAGAACCCCTCCTCGCACCAGGTCTCTGCAGCAGAGTCCCTCCTTGCACCAGGGACCCCAACAGTCACAATTTTACCGGGACATTCACTAATTTCAGCCCCACGTCCCGGACTGAGACTGTCCCAGACAGAATTCTGAAAAATCAGTTTGTCCCAGGCAGTGGCTGACTGAAGTGTCTCACCCCCTCCTCCTAAAAAACAGGTTACACTGCTCTGCCATCACCTGGCACCACCCACAAAGTAATCTAGGTGGGCTGGGAATCAGGAGTGGGTGATAGAAGGACATAGAGGGATGTAACAGCCAGATACTGGTTGAGGAGGTAGCAGGGGGGCAGGCTGCACTGCGTCCTAGCCAATATGGGTGCCTCGTCTATTACTGGCCTTCCGGATGGAGCTACTGTGGAGTAGTGATGAGATCTGGCGTATGCGCACAGTCCATGTGCAGAGCCCACCAGGAAGTCTGCACGCCACTGCGCTAACCACAGGCAGGGAGACATTTCCATATCTCTGCAGCCGAGCAGAGCAAGTGACACAGGATTGCGCCAAAGGAAATTCGGGGCTCATGTAAGTAAAACGGGGGCTCGGCACCGCAGTTATACGGAGGCAGGCTCTCCTGCGCGAGGTCACATAGATCTACGTCACCTCGCAAATCAGCCCGGCGGGCGCGATCGCTCGTTACAGAGCGAGAACCGGCAGCTGTGTGTGTAAACACACAGCTCCCGGTCCTGTCAGGGGGAGAAATGCCTAATCGTCTGTTCATACAATGTATGAACAGCGATCAGTAATTTCCCCTAGTCAGTCCACCCCCCCTTCAGTTAGAACACACCCAGGGAACATACCTAACCCCTTCCCCCTCCCCTGGTGTTAACCCCTTCCCTGCCAGTGGCATTTTTATAGTAATCAATGCATTTTTATAGCACTGATCACTATAAAAATGCCAATGGTCCCAAAAATGTGTCAAAATTGTCCGATGTGTCTGCCATAAGGTCGCAGTACCGATAAAAATCGCTGATCGCAGCCATTACTAGTAAAAAATATATATATATTAATAAAAATGCCATAAAACTATGCCCTATTTTGTAGACGGTATAACTTTTGCGCAAACCAATCAAACGCTTATTGCGCAATTGTCAGTTAAAGCGACGCAGTGCCGAAACGCAAAAAGTGGCCTGGTCATTGACCAGCAATATGGTCCGGGGCTGAAGTGGTTAAGGAAAAACCTTCATGCTTTAACCACTTAAGCACCCATTCACGCTAATATACGTCGGCAGAATGGCACGGCTGGGCACATCTACGTACATGTACGTGGCCCTTTATGCCCAATCGTGGGGTCGCGGGCGCGTGCCCGCAACCCGGTCCGAAGCTGCGGGACCCGATCGCCGCTGGAGTCCCGCGATCGGTCCCCGGAGCTGAAGAACGGGGAGAGCTGTGTGTAAACACAGCTTCCCCGTTCTTCACTGTGGCGCCGTGATCGATCGTGAGATCCCTTTTATAGGGATACACAATCGATGACGTCACACCTACAGCCACACCCCCCTACAGTTGTAAACACATATTAGGTCACACATAACCCCTTCGGCGCCCCCTTGTGGTTAACTCCCAAACTGCACTGTCATTTTCACAGTAAACAATGTATTTTAAATGCATTTTTTGCTGTGAAAATGACAATGGTCCCAAAAATGTGTCAAAATTGTCCGAAGTGTCACCATAATGTTGCAGTCACGAAAAAAAAACGCAATCGCCGCCATTAGTAGTATTTTGTAAACGCTATAAATTTTGCGCAAACTAACCGATAAACTCTTATTGCGATTTTTTTTTTTTTTTTTTTAACCAAAAATAGATAGAAAAATACGTATCGACCTAAACTGAGGGAATTTTTTTTTTTTATATATATTTTTGGGGGATATTTATTATAGCAAAAATATTGCATTTTTTTCAAAATTGTCGCTCTATTTTTGTATACAGCGCAAAAAATAAAAACCGCAGAGGTGATCAAATACCACCAAAAGAAAGCTCTATTTGTGGAAAAAAAAGGACGCCAATTTTGTTTGGGAGCTACGACGCACGACCGCGCAATTGTCAGTTAAAGCGACACAGTGCCGAATCGCAAAACCTGGCCGGGTCCTTTAGCTGCCTAAAGTTCCGGGTCTTAAGTGGTTAAAACCACTTTAAAGTTATGTTGTATATATTCTGTTATGTGTGTTCAGTTTAGGAGGATTATAAATTATTGGAAAGTTTTCGAACTGCCAGCTCTGATGAGATATAGTGGCCACAACAGTTCATTCTTTTGTTCTTTTACTTTTCTTTTCTTTTCACAGATGTAATGCCTGGTAAAGGAATAATGGTTCCATAAATGGTAAGTGTGTTATTTTTTTTCACAGACAGAATTCTAGTCTTTTCGAAATTGCAGTTGGATTTTGAATGGTAATAATTCTAAAAGTGGTAGTAAAGACTATCTCCCCTTCTCTCCTCTCCCCTCCCCTCCCCTCCCCCAGCTCCCTGGAAGAGACTAGCAGCGTATCTGCATACACGTTTATTTTTAAAACATGTGGGCTCAGAAGATGATTGGGAGGTAGTTCACAAGCGGTTTAGTTCCCCTTGAATGATATATGTACCGTATATACTCGAGTATAAGCCGACCCGAATATAAGCTGAGGCACCTAATTTTACCACAAAAAAATGGGAAAACTTATTGACTCGAGTATAAGCCTAGGGTGTGCCTCACTGTGTCCATGACTAGACTGATGTTTAACATGGGAGCCTATGGAAGGGGTGCCCAGCTTTGAAAAATCGGTGCTCCCCAGCCATAGGTCCTCCAGACAACAAACTTTGCACACTTGTAGAGGAAGAGTACCAGATCCCCAAAGTCCGGGAGATCAGGCACAAAAAGGTGACTCGAGTGTAAGCCGAGGGGGGCATTTTCAGCACGAAAAACTTGGCTTATACTAGAGTATATACGGTAGTTTTACTAACACATGCCAAAGTTGCAAAACTGGGCTTGGGCTAGAGGTCGACCGATATATCGGTCGGCCGATATATCGGCCGATATTTGGCCGTTTTTATGAAATCGGCATCGGCCGATTATTGTGAAAAAATCGGCCGATTCGCGGCAATCGCGGCTATTACAATAAACGGGTGACATGGCCGGCTGCCCTGCAGCAGCGTGTCCCTGAATTCTCCACCCGCACGGCCACCTCCAATAGCGAGGAAAGATTTTACTGGCATTGCATAGTACCGCCCGTCCCTGCTCCGCCCCCTTCCTCGGCGTGCTGTATTGGATAGCGATCATTGGCCCTTTACAAGCATCTGCCACGTGACTTGCAGTACTGACCAGTGCTCTTGAAGCAATATATTCTTGAATCCTCCTCCCACACGGCCACTATAGAGAAGCTAAGGAGAGATTTCACTGGCATTCATCGTACGCAGCACCATCCATCCCCCCCACCATGCACCACCACCCATCCCCCCCCACAACGCACCACCACCCACCCCCCCCACAACGCAGCACCATCCACCCCCCCCACAACGCAGCACCATCCACCCCCCCCACAACGCAGCACCACCCATCCCTCCCCACCATGCAGCACCATCCACCCCCCCCCCCCACCATGCAGCACCACCCATCCCTCCCCACAACGCAGCATCATCCACCCCCTCCCCCCACAATGCAGCACCATCCATCCCCCCCCACCATGCAGCACCACCCATCCCTCCCCACAACGCAGCACCATCCACCCCCCCCCACCATGCAGCACCATCCACCCCCCCCCACCATGCAGCACCATCCATCCCCCCCCACCATGCAGCACCACCCATCCCTCCCCACAACGCAGCACCACCCGCGCCGATCAAAAAATAAAAAAAATCGGCCCAAAATATCGGCCGCAAAAATCGGCATTATATATCGGCCATCGGCCGCACAGATTTCTAAATATCGGCATCGGCCATAGAAAAACCCATATCGGTCGACCTCTAGTTTGGGCATTAAGATATGTTTTACCTTTTGGGCATTACAGAGTTAACACACAACTCAACACTTTTTATTTTGTTTGAATAGACAGAAAAAGTGTCAGACCTCTGTAAAGTTTATTGCTTGTTTATATTTACCTGTTTTCAAATTTAAATCGGCCAAGGAAGCTGCCATCTTAGGGTCCTTTCACACGTGCAGACCGTTCGTCCGTTTTTAGACGTCCGTTTTTTGACCGCAATGCTTTCCTATGGGTCCTTTCACACGCATCCGCTAACGTTCGTCAACCTAACGTCCGACCCTATTTTTCTTCCGTCAAAAAAAATGGAACGGACGAAAAACGGATGTTAGCGGATGATCCGTTTAACATCCGATCCGCTAACATCAGTTTTTCATCAAGTTCTAACAAAAAAAAAAAACGGATGAAAAAACGGATGAAAAAACGGACGAAAAACGGATAAAAAACGGACGAAAAATAGGATCAACTGATGAAAAAAAACGGACCTAAAAAACGGTCCGCACGTGTGAAAGGACCCTAAAGCCTAGTGCACATTATTAGAAAATCGGACAGACGATTGTCTGATTTTCCCAGAATGTACGTACCATGCTGAAAACAAGAATGCTGTTAATGGTATGAAAATTCTCATACCACAGAGGAAAACTTCCCACGTATGTAGCTTACGTTCCAATGTAGAACTGGAAGTGATGTAATGTGCATGTGACACTATTCGCAAATACATAGTAAGTCAATTATTATATAGTAATTTTAATCCTATAAAAATACAGAAATTAATCATGGTAACCATAATAGAAATAATAATAGTATTTTTTTTATTATTATTAATAATAATAATAATAATAATAATAATAATAGAATTAACAACTTAAGCCCCAGGCCAAAATGCAGCTAAAGGACCAGGCCCCTTTTTGCAAATTGGCACTGCGTCGCTTTAACTGACAATTGCGTGGACGTGCAACGTGGCTCCCAAACAAAATTGGCGTCCTTTTTTACCCACAAACAGAGTTTTCTTTTGGTGGTATTTGATCACCTCTGCGATTTTTTATTTTTTGCGCTATAAACAGAAATAGAGCGACAATTTTGAAAAAAATGCAATATTTTTTACTTTTTGCTATAATAAATATCCCCCAAAAATATATAAAAAAACATATTTTTTTCCTCAGTTTAGGCCGTTGGTTTGCACAAAATGTATAGCGTTTACAAAATAGGGCATAGTTTTATTGCATTTTTATTATTTTCTATTTATTTTTTACTACTAATGGCGGCGATCAGCGTTTTTTTTTTTTGTGATTGCGACATTATGGTGGGACACTTCGGACAATTTTGACAAATTTTTGGGACAATTGTCATTTTCACAGCAAAAAATGCATTTAAATTGCATTGTTTATTGTGGAAATGACGACAGTCAGTTTGAGAGTTAACCACAGGGGGCGCTGATGGAGTTATGTGTTCCCTAATGTGTGTTTACAACTGTAGGGGGGTGTGGCTGTAGGTCTGACGTCATCGATTGTAACAGGGATGGCACGATCGATGCAGCTGCCACACACACACGGCACTCCCCGTTCAGCTCGGGTCCGCGAGTCCCGTGACCCACGGCCGGGTAGTAGTACAGGACGTACCTGTAATTAGATCTGCCCAGCCGTGCCATTCTGCCGACGTATATGTGCAGGAGGCGGTCCTTAAGTGGTTAATATCAATTATAACCCTTTATTTGTTATCCAAGAGATAATCTGAATACTCGTAAACTTTATACTGCTATTAACTTATCACTATCACAGAAATTTCAGTTTATATCTCCTTTAAAAAATATTTTTTATTATCATGCATGCAATCATTTTTTGTGTTTTATGAAAATTCTTCTTCTTCCAGGTCGTACTTGTATCCAATCATGTGCGATCTTGCCCATTACATTTTTTAAGAATGAATACTGTACTAACTAAATGCAAATCGGTTGTTCTGGTAGCTTATGAGAAACATTTTCCAGCATGTCCTTTTGGAAATTTCCATCTGCACAGTAGTCGTCAGCTCTTGAAAGCAGTATACTAACAAACATAAAATCCAACAACTGTTCTGAATATATTTTGACACCAGCTATTTGATTGTTTGATTGAGAGCCCAAGTCTCCAACTTACAGTACAAGCCAACCTCAATGCAATATTTAATTGGACAAGTACAGTATGTGGCAAATGAGGGTTACTGTTTAGAGAAAAGAAATGTAAAGTTATGCACGGGTTAAAAACATGCATGCATCATATGTACCAAGGGTTAACAGCTGGGGGAGACAATGGTGGAGAAGGACCTGGGTGTTCTGGTAGATCATAGACTTAATAATTGCATGCATTGCTAAGCTGCAGTTTCGAAAGCTAGTAAAATCCTTTCTTTTTTTAAAAGAGGTATAGACTCCAGAGAGAGAGACCTAATTTTATCACTGTACAAATCAGACCTCATCTGGAATATGCATTTCAGTTTTGAGCACCTGTTCACAAGAAGGATATTGGAGATCTGGAGAAAGTGCGGAGAAGGGCAACCAAACTGATCAGCTATGAGGAAAGATTCGCTGAAGTGAATTTAAAGTGATTGTAAAGTCTATTTTTTTACTATAAAAATAACAAACATGTTAAACTTACCTGCTCTGTTGCACTGTATTTGCACAGAGCAGCCTAGATCCTTCTTGTCTCGGGTCCCTCTTCTCTGATCCTGGCCCCTCCCTCCTGTTCAGCACCCAAGTCAAGTCACAGCTCCCAGATACAGACCCCTGACCCAGCCCCGCCCCCTCTCTCCCCTGATTGGCTAGCTGACTTTGACAGCAGCGGGAGCGAGTGGCACCCCTGATTTGTCTCAGCCAGGAAGGCTGAGACAATCGTGGCCATCACTGGACAGAGAGGGACCTCAGGTAAGTGTTGGTGGGACTGAGGGGGGCTTCTACAGAATGCATTAACTACATAACAACTGCCGCATGCCAAATTCCGTCTGCATAATGGCACGGGCAGGCAAATGGGCGTACCTGTACGTCCCTTTGATAATCCCACGCGCGTCCGCTGGTCCCGCAAACTCACTGTTCGCTGGTGTTCTGTGATTGCTGTGAGAAAAGGCAGAATGGGTAGATGTAAACAAGGCATTTTTCTCCAATCGCCTTTCAGGACAACCTTGGAGAGAGCGCAGCTCCGCCCATTTCTCAGGAAACACACGTGATCCTTTAAGATCCCTCCTCTTCCACCATGGCCTCAGTTATTGTGTTTCCTCCGCCATGGTGGAAGCATCACAGGGAACCAGGGAGCTGTCTCTCTCAAGGCGGAGAGTTTTTTTTGAGCTTACCTTGCTGTATATTGTTGGCGGCGACCATCCTGACCCCTCTTCACGGGGAGGGGGCGTTCAGGAGTCCCCAGACGCTCCGGTTCAGCGGAACTTTCGGCCTCCCAGGGGACGGTGTCGTTGTGCCCAGGAACTGCGGTAGAGGTCCAGGTGACCGAGCGGTAGCCGGCGCAGGTCGGCGGTGGTCCGCATTCTCAGTTCCGGGTCCCGGCTGGCGACCGCGTCACGCACGGTGACGCCGTTTCCGGGGGGGGCGTGGCGCTGCTGGTTCCCAGCGCCTGGAACGCAGCATCTGTGGGGCAGGTCAGGTGACCGGTGCTTCCGTTTCCGGCCCCCGATGACGCGGGCGGCCGGGAAAATTTAAAATGGAGTCAATCTCCAGCTACTCGTGTGACTGCGCTCTACAATGGAGGAGAGACAGACAACACCGGCGGATACAGGCGCTGCAAGCACCGGTCAGGCCCAGGTAAGAGGGGTACAGCGGTGCCTTTTATTCTTACTATATTGGGCTTAATTTTGTGTTTTGTTGTTCCTCCCTGAGGGAGCCTGTGGTTACCAGTCCAGGTTAAAACGCTCTTGGTCTGTATAACCGTTAGTGGTGGTGGCACTTAGTCCAGGCCTTTGGTTTTATTCTGGTGGCGGCACTTGGGTGTTTTTAAAAAAAAAAAAAAAAAATTTTTTTGGGAGATGGTAACTTTGGTTTCATCTCGTTACAGGAAAAATCCACAACCAAAGCTAGGCACTTGGATACACCCAGGAAATGCCCGTCTTGCAAAAATCCTTTAAGGGATTCTTGGCAAAAACCAATGTGCAGATCCTGCATTAAAAATCTGGTGGAAGAGGAAACTTCACAACAGTATAAGGACCTTTTTTCCTCAGTCCAGGAGCTGGCAAGCTCTTTAGGCTCAGTGAAGGATATGATCTCACAAGGCTCCTCAAGTTTGGGGGAGCCACAGCAGCCACCACCCAGTCCGAAAATCCCAGTTTCGGGTCAAACAGAGGGGGATTCGGCAGATGAAGGGACTAGTACTCTCCCCTCTCTCAGGGATTCAGATGAGGAGGAGGAGGAAGATGATAGTAGCAAAAGCTCAAAGTTTAAATTGTCATTAGACGAAGTGGAGGACTTACTCAAGGCAATTTATGTTACCCTGGGTATCCAGGAAGAGAAGGTTCAGTTATCCACACACGATAAGATGTATCAGGGGCTGGATGAGTCTAAAAGCCGGGTTTTCCCGGTCCACAAAGTCCTCTCGGACACCGTCAAGAAGGAATGGAAGGACCCTGAAAGGGCCCCCTTTTTTTCAAAGACCCTTAGAAGAAGGTTTCCATTTGAAAGCGGTGAGACAGAGGTGTGGAACAAAAAGCCTAAAGTAGACGCAGCTTTCTCACAGGTGTCTCGTCATACAGACCTGGCTTTTGAGGACATGGGGGTCCTGAAAGATCCGATGGACAAGAGGGCAGATTCCCTCCTAAAGAAGGCCTGGGATTCTACTGCAACCAGTCTGAAACCAGCCATGGCCACCACAATAGTCGCCCGCAATCTAGAGTGCTGGGTTGAGAAATTAAGGAGTCATGTCGAGGCAGGCACCTCAAGAAAGGATCTAATAGATTCCTTCCCCTTAATCTTAAAAGCCATCAAATATATGGCAGATGCTTCTGCTGAGTCCATTAAAATGCCTGCAAGGTCAGCAGCCCTGGTGAACTCAGTCAGGCGAGCAGTTTGGTTAAAGACCTGGTCGGGTGATATCCCCTCTAAGGTCAAGCTTTGTGGTCTGCCTTTCTCAGGGGACCTTTTGTTCGGTCAGGACCTAGAAAAAGTTCTTGACAGAACGGCAGATAAGAAGAAGGCTTTCCCCCCTAAAAAGGGTCAGAACCCTAAGAAAAATTTTCGTCCTTTTCAACAGTCCCATAAGAGTAAGGAAGAAAATAAAAAGAGATGGGGGTCCCAAAGAGGAAGAGGTAGAGGAGGTATCTTATTTAAAAACCCCTCAGAACCAACTACCAAAAGCAAGTGACGATCTGCTTCCGGTGGGAGGAAGACTGGCTGCTTTTCTCCCACAGTGGAAACAGATGACCACGAGCCCCTTTGTGGAAAGAATCATTACGGAGGGGTACAGTCTGGAATTTTCAGAGTGTCCCCCAACGAGGTTCTATGTCACAACCCTTCCCCGGGACAAAGAAAAGGCTACTGCAATGACGAACCTGTTACAGGATCTGATGAGTCAGAGAGTGATAATACAGGTCCCAAAACATCAAGAGGGTCAGGGTTTTTATTCCCACATTTTTTTGGTCAAAAAACCCTCAGGCAAATTCCGCCTGATCTTGAACCTAAAAGTGTTAAACAAGTCAATAAAGTACAAACGGTTCCGGATGGATACGATTTATTCAATAACAAAGCTGTTGACACCCGGTTGCTTCATGGCATCTCTGGACCTCAGGGATGCCTACTTGCACGTCCCGATTGCCCAAGCATCTCAACAGTTCCTCAGACTGGCAGTAGACCTGGGGAACAGGATATGGCATCTTCAGTTCAGAGCCCTCCCTTTCGGGTTGTCATCCTCACCCAGGATCTTTACCAAGATCATGGCAGAGGCCTTAGAACCCCTGAAGCTCAAAGCGATCTCGGTCATCCCATACTTGGACGACCTACTGTTTTTTGCGGACTCCCGGGATCAACTTGCGACGAATCTACAGTCGTCGCAGGTTCATCTTGGAAGTCTCGGCTGGTTACTAAACCGCGAGAAATCGAACTTGATACCTTCTCAAGAAACAAGGTTTCTGGGGTACAACATAGATTCGATCCTTCAGAAGGTCTTTTTACCTCAGGAAAAGATGGAGAAGGTCATGGTGGCGGTGGCTCAAGTACAGACAAACCAAGGGGTGTCAGTCAGGACAGCAATGGCCGTCCTGGGGCTGCTTACAGCCTCAATTCCGGCGGTCCCATGGGCGAGGTTACACTCTCGTCCTCTCCAAATGAATATCCTTCAGTCTTGGTCACACCAAGAGTCACTAGAGAAACGTTTCAGGTTAACTTCAAACGTAAAACGAGCACTCTGGTGGTGGAGAAACCCGGTAAATTTGAACAAGGGTCTTCCATGGGTATTCCCAGTAGGAAAGCGTTTAACAACAGACGCGAGTTCCTGGGGTTGGGGGGCCCATCTAGAGGGACAGACTGCCCAGGGCGTCTGGTCCAGAACAGAGTCCAGAAGATCCTCAAACTGGAGGGAGTTAAAAGCAATATTTCTAGGGCTTCAAGCTTTCCATCAGTTGGTGAAGGGTCAACATGTGCAGGTCCTGTCGGACAACACCACGGCAGTGGCGTATGTCCTAAAGCAGGGGGGTACCAGAAGCAGAGGCCTTATGCAACTGGCCAACCATCTTCTCTCATGGGCAGAGCGGAACGTAGCATCCCTATCAGCGGTGCACCTAAAAGGGTCTCAAAACCTATTAGCAGACCTGCTAAGCAGGAGAAGTATACTAGAGGCAGAATGGAGCTTAAACCCGGAGGTCTTCAGGGCAATCGCTCAGGAGTGGGGCCAGCCACAGATAGACCTGTTTGCCAACCAGCAGAATGCGAAAGTGCAATGGTTCTTCTCTCTCCACAGAGAGGACCAGGCGGTAGCCATAGACGCACTAGCTCAACAGTGGCACTACCAGCTGTCTTACGCCTTCCCCCCCTTCACTCTGATACCTCTAGTCCTAAGGAAATTCAGGGAAGAGAAATCCAATCTGATCTTAATCACTCCGTATTGGCCAAAAAGACCGTGGTTTGCATCTCTTCAGAGTTTAGCCACGAAACCACCGTGGAAACTTCCACTCAGGAAGGACCTACTGTGTCAGGGTTCTGTGAACCATCCAGAGGTAGAACGCTTGCAGTTGACGGCCTGGTTTCTGAAGAGGACCTCTTAAGAGCTAAGGGGCTCTCTAATAAAGTGATAAGAACTTTGCTAGACAGCAGGAAGCCGGTGACCAGAGCAATTTATCTCAAAGTTTGGCGAAAATTCAACTCCTGGTGTACCTCCAAAAATTTCCAGATTAACAGTATAATTTCCGTTGTAGAGTTTCTTCATGCAGGAATGGAGAAAGGGTTAGCAATTAGCACCCTAAAAACTCAAGTGGCGGCCCTGTCGGTTTATCTAGAAAGGACTTTATCTAAAGAACATTTAATTTTAAGATTTTTCAAGGCACTAGGTCGGAGTAGACCGATAGCCTTTAGAACTTTTCCCAATTGGGATTTATCAATTGTGTTGCAGGGTCTCACGGGGGCCCCGTTTGAACCCATAAGGGAGATTTCTTTGAAGAATTTAGTTCTAAAAACAATTTTTTTGGTGGCCATAACGACCGCAAGAAGGGTCAGCGAAATCCAGGCTTTGGCGGTTACAGAGCCTTTCTTAAGAATTTTGCCGGACAGAATAGTTCTCCAAACTGATCCAGCTTTTCTCCCTAAGGTCTCATCAACCTTTCACAGGTCTCAGGAAATAGTCCTTCCTACCTTCTCCTCAACTCCCTCTAATGCAGGGGAAGAGAATTTTCATACTTTGGATGTAAGAAGGTGTGTGCTTCAATACCTCGCGGTCACCAAGGATTTCAGGAAAACCAACGCCTTGTTCGTGATATTCTCAGGATCCCGGAAAGGGGAGAAGGCTTCCAAAAGTACACTGGCCAGATGGCTCAAACAAGCCATTGCCGACGGTTACCAAGCCAAAGGAGAGGTGCCTCCTTCAGGAGTGACGGCCCATTCAACAAGATCTACGGCAGTTTCCTGGGCCGAAAGAGCCGGTGCCACGCCTGACCAGATCTGCAAGGCAGCTACATGGTCCAGCTATTCAACTTTTCTAAGGCACTACAGGCTAGACTTACTGTCCGCTGCAGATCAGGCCTTCGGCAGAAAGGTGCTGCAAGCAGTGGTCCCACCCTAGGGTAAGTTACTCGGTTATCCTCTCCAAGGTTGTCCTGAAAGGCGATTGGAGAAAGGCCTAGTTAGACTTACCGGTGACGGTATTTCTAAGAGCCTTTCAGGACAACCGCTAATTTCCCTCCCTAGGTATTTTGAATAAAAAGATTGTTTGAAATGTCTATCATGGTTTTGTTGTGGTTGTTCTGTGCTTTATGTTCCAGTGGGCGGAGACCACAATAACTGAGGCCATGGTGGAAGAGGAGGGATCTTAAAGGATCACGTGTGTTTCCTGAGAAATGGGCGGAGCTGCGCTCTCTCCAAGGTTGTCCTGAAAGGCTCTTAGAAATACCGTCACCGGTAAGTCTAACTAGGCCTTTTCTGTTCTGCCTAGCAACATGATCATCAGGAGCAGTGATCTCTGTCATGTTTTAGGTTGAAATAACACTCTTTGAGACCCTTGGTCTCCAGTTGTGCCATATACATTTCAGAAAAATATGCTGAAGGACGTGAGTGGGCATAGGTGCTAGCAGGATCATAGGGGCTCATTCAAATCACAGATTAGTGCCACCCTTCATGCAGAGCCGCTGGCAAATGCGTGTGCATCCACCTTGTGTACAAGCAGCCCATTGAAGTGGATGCACACACAGCTCAGACATAGACACAACCGCATGTCTATCTTGTGTTTAAAATGTATTTCTGGGGCGTGGCCGGACCTGACTGGAAGATGGAAGCTTGAGCTCTGGGCTCCTGCCACCTCAGAGCAGATTCTCCTACTAAACTGAGTTTCCCGACCCCATTCATCGCAAACCTATAATGGGTACTGCCTCCAGACAATCATCAGCTTCCCGATCCTGATCGCCCAGAGAACAAAACAGAGCTCTAAGCCAAAACATACCGGAAATGTTCTGCGCCAGTAGAGGGAACATGGCGTCTTCCCGCCACGGATCTTCTCATGGCCTCTCACAGACGCCGTCTCACACACAGCAGGAGATAATCTTATCGGCACCTCAGAATTCTCCTTCCCCGGCGGCCAACATAGGACAAGGAGGAATGAATGCTCCCTCTTTGCCCCAGCTGAACATCCAGGACCTGAGGACCATAGCGGCAGACATAAAGGACACACTCTCAGCTGCCATCGCAGAGTTGCACCTTGACATTCGCTCCCAGAATGACCGGGTCTCCAACACTGAAAGGGTGGTGGAGGATCATGGCATGGTCCTCCAACGCTCCACACGAAAGATTGATGCCCATACCCTCCAACTTAGGCATATGAATTGCCATTTGAAGGATTTGGATAATAGGGGCCGGGGACATAACCTGCGAGTGAGGGGGAACAAATTCCCCAGGCGGTGACTAGCCTCTTCAACAATGTCCTCAACAGACGACCTCAAACTGCCATTGCAATGGATAGGATCCAACGCTCTCTGCATCCCAGGGGTAGGGACACGGATCCCCCGAGGGACGTTGTTTGCTGCCTGGTGGACTACAGACTCAAGGAAGACCTTCTAAAGCAAGCGAGGGGCCAACGACTTACTCACGAAGAGACCCCTGTCCAGATTTTTCAAGACCTCTCGGGGATCACTCTCCAACACCGCCGTGACCTCAAGCCTCTACTTGACACCCTGCTCTCTAAGGAGATAAGGTGGAAATTTCCGTTTTGCATTTCGGCTTCCCATCAAGGCCGCACCGCATTACTTAAAGTCCCAGAGGACTTATCCTGCTTCTGCAACACCCTGGGAATTCCCTTGGTAGCGGTCCCAGATTGGTATGCTAATTTCCGTTACTCTGTGGGCAGATGGGGCAAATCCCGGGAAGAACCGATGGAGACCCAAGCCATTAGAACCCGCAGGAGAAGATCTCCCTCGGGCCCCAGGCATCCCTCCAGAGCTCACATCTCCCGAAGTGATCTTGACCCTTCAGCCTCCCCTGGTTCTAGGAGAGCTCGGAGAGATTGTTAATCACTCTTTGAACCAGCCACTACTTTTTGATGTTATTTGAGGCAATGGGTTCGTTCTCCCTTTTTTATTATCTTTACTTGACTCGATGTTCTTTACCCGCTGAGGCCTATGGTTTATTCGTTATTGTTCTCGTTTTATTCTCACAACATGGCCGGCTTCCTTGCTAGCTTCTTTACACGGCATATAGAAGTCTATACATACGGACTACATTACCCATGTCACCTTGCTGCAGAATGCCAATATCGGAACGGATGCAGATACCCCTCCATCGCGCGCTTCCAGCCGAAACCTACGGCAAGCTCTTTGTTCAGTGCAGGACGGATGTTTTGCCACTGTTACCTAGTGCCGTACCTTCTCTACACTGTCGTATCCGCCTACTATCCAGTGCTGATCATACCAGCGCCGGACTGAGGAATGTGTTGGGGCGAATGTGTTGCCCGCTGTTATACTCCTACCGCCCAGTTTAGGATGCCTAGGATTCAATTACCAATTCTCCTCCCAAGGACATTCGGGATGCGCTTGGACTGATCCGTACACCCCACCCAACCATGCTGTGACTGTTTGACCCTGACCCTGCCATCACAATCGGGACCCTCGCACACGAGTCGCTGGCTTGCTCTGAATACAGGACGGACATTAGTGCATGAAACGGCAGGTATCTTTTCTATTTCTCCCGATCCTGCCTGCCTTCTTTCCACCCAATCTGTTCTGGACTGCTGTGTGCTTCTGCTGCCCGCACACCCCGTTTTGTTCACAATGGCTAGACTTTGCACAAGTGTGAGTGGGCATGCAGCATTGTGGAATCTCCTGTGTGCCCTCCCCGGGTCCTCTAGACTCCCACACGTAAGCCTAAGCATTTGGTCCGGACCCTGCAGCATAGTTGGGTGGCCTCTGGTTCCTCCTAACATTTATTGGTTTTGTAACAGGTATATGTAGGTAATTTGCATGGTAGATCATTCATTTTTTTTTTTTTCTGTATGTATACTCCTAGACTCTAAATTGTCATTGACCACCAAATGTTCTGTTTGTTTAGCTCTAGTTTACCAGTTTTACACATTCTAATATTGTCATGGACCATGAGATATTAAAGTGTTTCTACGTGAAATCCATATTCATGTATTGCAGAAGATGAGACATGGATCCAATCGGCACATAGCTGTAGATTGGATCCCGGAATCTTGGATGACTGGACCATCAGATGTTGCAAGCTGATCAAATAGAAGCGGAGGAGTGTCGGGAGAGCAGGATCTGGGCGAGCAAGGGTCTCGTCACATTGGTTGGCAGCGGTGGGATTTGCTCTCCAGTTACTGGGACAACTCCAAACCACCACCATGAATGACCAGCTATGCAGCCTGCAGGAGAACCATGCTAAAATAATTGCTTGAAGAGCCGTGGAGGGACTAGTGGGAAGAACAAGGCCACCCTGATCATTACGCTAGCCGAGATGGATCAGAGGGATGGTGATGCAGGACCCCGGTCAGTTGAAGACTTGTTCCAGCAGCGAGTTCAACAGCGGTTGGCATTATATGGTGCTAACCCATCAGAGACCACCAGACAGGAGGCCATTAGAGACATCCAGCTGCAGGATGAGCGCCAAGAGAGAGAACGAAAGCGCCAAGAGAGAGAACGAGAGCGACAACAGAGAGAACGAGAACGAGAGCGACAACATGAGCAGAGAATGGCAGAAATACGGCGATCGGGGACAACGCCTAAAGAAGCAGCACCAAATGAAAGAAGAGGAGAGGTACAGATACCGGCGGTAACCATGGAAGAGGAATTCAGAAGGAGGTTGCGAGAGAAGCAGATACAGTACAGAGGACCAGAATCAAAGGAGGTCCTGCTTGGATGGTCTGATTCGATCCGCTGTGAACTCTGGAAAGAAGCGCTAGCCCGCGAGCAGCGACACCAGGGAAAAGCTCTCCCCTCCATCCATAGAAGGTACTGGTCACAGTATGAAGTAAGAATGCTGTTATTGGGAGAAGAACCAAAGCAGGAGTGGACAACAGAGTTAAACAGGCTGATCCGGGCAGAGATGCAGTTGGACGAGAGCTACAGAGCCCTCCGGTGGCATGCAGTCCAAGAGTGCCCGTGGTCAGTGGATGACAGCCCCACGGAAGGCTTTGACTATGATGGCCTGGGATTGTTGTATTGGAAGATGTCCAGGAATGGGAGCTGGAATTTGCCTACAAACAGCTGCTAGACTCCGCTCAGCAGCAGGATGGGGCTCCCTTTGCCTGGGACTATGAGGAAATATCAGCTGACAGTGCTGAAATCCTGGCTGAAGAATCGGCAATGTGGCAGGGTAACAGTGTGCTTTGCCAACCTGCCCCTGCAGCTATGGACCAGGAGGTCTTATGGCAGATGCAGAAAGTGCCGACTGACCTTGATGATCCTGTTTCTGCATGGGATGATCTTGAATGGAGGAATGTGCCTGTCCAGCAGTATGCCAGTGAATCGGCAGTGGAAAATCTGGAGATTGCCATTCCCAAAGCTGAAGTGCTGACTGCAGGGCCGAGCTCTGCTAACCTCTGCTCAGTACCTATAGCATCTTCTGGGTTACATGGACAGGAGATGGTGAACCTCTATCCTCAGACACCAGTTGCAGAGACAGGGGATTTAATAGATTTTTCTGCTGAGGAAGAACAACCTGAGGAGCCTCCAGCAGAAGAGCTGGGATCAGGGACAAACTTCACTGTGCTCTGCCCAGCACCAAGGGCAGTATTTGTGGAGTTACAAGGAACTTCCCCAGCTGAAGCGCTGGTCACCGGACAGAGGGTTCAAGACCTCTGCCCCACCCCTGTGGTAGTTCCAGAAGCTCAGGGTGAGAAGGTGGCGATCACGCCCCAGCCGCAGATTACAGAATGTATGGACTGTTCAGAGGATGCTACTGGCGGCTGCACCCCACTACAGCTTGTGCGGATATCGGTGGATGGGACTGTGGTCTTCACTCACAGCAACCCAGCGGAAGAGCTGGCAACAGAGCAGAGTGCCCTGGGCCTCTGCTTTCACCTAACAGAAGAGGGGGTTCCTGTGGTAGTGGATGGGACTTCGATCTCCACTGACACAACCCCAGAAAATGGTACAGGACTGAGACAGGAGGATGTCGGCTTTGCTTTGCAAGCACCAGGGGATTTTCACCTCGCACCAGTGGATGGGACTTCAGTCTCCACTGGTATACCCCATAAATGGTGGCCAGTTGGCCCAGATCCCCAACAGCATGATGGACTGTGCCCAGCCACCCTGTCGTCTCTCCAGCGGCTGAAAGGACTCCAGGGAGAAGGGCCAATCCAGGCCCCTCCCCAGCGGCAGACGTGTTCCCTGAGAGAGGCAGAGGATGGCGGGGTGAGTAATGCTCTGTCTGGAGCAAGTTATTTGGGGTACTGTATGGATAGCGACATTGGGGGACTGGAACTACTGACAAAATTCAGAGTCAACCGGTCTGATGTCTCCTACTGTGTTAGTCCCCTGCCAAAAGGAGAGATGTGTGACAGGCCTAGCCGGGACAGGGGCTTTTGGAGAGGACTGAATGCGAGCCTCTTGCCGTCCGATTATGGGCCAGGGCCTCAAAGCAGGAAGGCGGATGGGTTATCCTGGCAGACGGTCCTGGAACCTTAAGACTACTTGTCCAACATCCTCGAGTTGACCCGTTTGGGTCCCACTGCGGCTGTTGGACTACTTCCCAGGGGGAGTAATGTCATGGACCATGAGATATTAAAGTGTTTCTACGTGAAATCCATATTCATGTATTGCAGAAGATGAGACATTGTGGAGCACATATTTCAAGAGATACTGGAAGTGGCTTAATTGTCCTAAATAAGGTTATTAGGACAATGACCCTTCAATGCTTGGCTCCGACTAGTGAAATAAGTGGAGCCGGGCTTGTGAGAGACATTTTATTGTCCAGTGTGTAGAGGTGTTAATTGTTGTTCTGATTGCTTCATTGTAGTAATTACCCCCTGGGGGCTTCTGTCTCAACACCCATAGTCAGGCTATTCAAGCTTTGGGACCAATCTCTGCTGAGACATTTTGAAGTCCTCATTTGCATGAGAGAGGACCTGAGTGAAAAACCACAAATGTACTTTACAATTGATCAATAGAAAAGCAGTTGTTGGGGGCGGGATGTTCCAAATTCTGTATAAAAGTGTGCTGTGTACTTTCAATAAAGAGTTCTGGTTGAACATACATACAACGCGTTTGGTGTGTGTTCTTCATGGATTCAATCGGCACATAGCTGTAGATTGGATCCCGGAATCTTGGATGACTGGACCATCAGATGTTGCAAGCTGATCGAATAGAAGCGGAGGAGTGTCGGGAGAGCAGGATCTGGGCGAGCAAGGGTCTCGTCACAAATATTTCTTGCTCCTCTTTGGTAATACCGTGGGCCACATACCTCTTTCTCCAGGCTGAGATTCAACCCCTGGGATGCTCAATGACCTCAGGTGTTGAAATGGTGTTGAAATGCTTCATCCAGCACACGGAGGAGGAGCTATCTGGCTGATTTATTCTTCGCTGATGTCCCATTCCATTTAAACTGCATTTCCAGCCACCATAAGATGTGATCGCTCCTCTCTGGTTGAATGGGTATGAGCTCTTTTAGGTTTCCTCCCTCTGTGGCTTGCTACAGGGTCGGGTCTCCCCAAGATGACTTTGAATATACAGGACTGTTTTTTGGAAGGTATGCCACCACTGTTCGTTTTCTGACCGGGTTCTGTCCAACCCCCACACGGCTGCGTATAGTGGTGCGTGTGCTCTGTTAGAAATGTGGGGCGCCCTGTGCGCACTGTACCTTTTTCCGATTTGTTTCTCATCTCTTAGGAGGTAGGACTCAGTCCTCCCACCTAATCTGTTACTCTATTGTTCTATCCAACGCTCCATAGTGCCCTAGCATACCCATTACACTGTACCCCTCTACTCTACCCCTCCCAGCTTACCACCTCCTCCCTCACCCTACATTATGACGGATAACTCTACCCCAACCACCTCTGACCCACGACAGGTACGACCCACGTTGCGACTCAAACTATACTAGCTAAATATTCACGGTCTCAACAAACCCCCGAAAAAACTCTTGCGACTGATGTACACTCTCGAAAAAGACAAGCCACACATTGCGCTTCTTCAGGAGACCCACTTTCGAACAGATAATATTCCTAAACTCTACAATCACTACTTCCCGATAGTATACCATGCAACCAATGATGAGGCAAAATCAAAGGGGGTCTCTATCTTAATCTCGAGGCACTGCCCGTTTAAAATCTCCGACGTCCAACGGGATACACAGGGCAGATTTCTTTTTCTAAAGGGCACACTGCACAACATGCCTTTTACGATTGCAAACGTCTACGCCCCAAACTCGCAACAAGTGCCTTTCTTTTGCGTTGTGTTTTACCAATTGACTGCCTTCCAAACGGGTACGCTTATCGTGGAAGGGGATTTCAACGTCCCGCTGACACCCTCCCTAGATACATCTAACGGGTCCACGTGCCTTGCTTATCGAGCCCTCCGTGCAATAAAATCCAAATTGAGTACACTTGGCGCACGTTACACCCAAATGTGAAGGATTTCACCCTTTTCTCCCCTTTGCATAACAAATACTCCAGGATCGATCACTTATTTCTCGCACAGAACGATCTTACTTTACTCACGGAAGCCACTATTGAACCCATGCTGCTTTCAGACCATCACCCAATAACTATGTCCCTGGTGCTTCCAGTGCACCAATGGACACCCCCCTACTCTTGGACTCGGAAAACGCCTGAATACTTTCTGCAGAGAATGACGCCACAGACACATCCCCAACCACTACGTGGGCGGCTCATAAATGCGTCATTAGGGTAATTAATCTCTTTAATGGCCAAGCGTCACAAATTAAGGAAGGCATGTATCAACGAACTGTCCAATCAGGTTAAAACCCTCGAACGGGCTCACAAACTTACACTGGCAAACCACACTCACTCTGACCTCTTGAAAGCTAGGGAAGATTTCCTGGGGGAACTCCAGATAACGTTGAAACGTAGGTACGCCCTTACCCACAAACTGTTCTAAGAATTTGGTAATAAGGCGGGGAAACTCCTGGCGACAGCCCTACATAAAAAGAGATCGACCCATACCATACACGCTATCACTTCCTCAGCGGGGGGCACCATTACCAAAACCGAATGTATCGCCCAACACTTCGTCGCCTTCTCTAACCTATACAACTTGCCCAAGTCAAATACGAATGCGCTCCCCCTGGACCGTACAAAACTCATTGACGAATTCTTAACTGAATATGGCACTTCTTCGATCCCTCTGGAAGATATGACGCACTTAGACTCACCTATTACGATCGAAGAGGCCCTCTTGGCCTTAAAACAATTGAAAGCGGGGAAAAGTCCGGGGCCGGACAGCTTACCGGCCAGCTATTATAAAACCTTCAGTGCTATACTGATCCCTAAATTTGTGGAAACATTTAACACACTCCCCTCCCCCTATCAACAATGTACCCCTGAGACACTGCGCCCAAGACTCCAGCCACCCGGTCCCAGTAAGGCTGAATCCTGGGACACGACCATACCATATGCCAGAACGAGCCCTCCTGAACCCTACACCGCGGGCAGAGGGGGTCTCTTTGGGGGAAGATACGGGCCAACCTCTGGGGGGTATAGTAAGCCCTGTGTAGAAATGTGATTTGGATAAACCTATCCCTAGCTGCTATAAGTGAGGGGATAAACGTGGAGACACATTCCTCCCACTTTTCGTCATCCAGGTCAGGTATATCAGCCTTCCATTTTTCAAGGGTGCAGGTCGACAAAGGGTCATGCGCTACTGTCAAATAAAGGTAAAGGGTAGAGAGAGGTCGCCCCATAGCACGTGAAGTCAAGAGCCTCTCGACTGAGTCCGATTGGAGTGTAAGTCTGTCCGGGAATTGGGCCCCATAAGCGTGTCTGAGCTGCCAGTACCTGAACGTCCACTGCGGCATTACTGAGTATCTGTCCCTCATCTCCCGAAAGGTCATGAGAGCACCGTTGGAAACAATATGTTTAAGGGTAGTTATCCCCCTACCAGCCCACACCGAAGTCAGGAAGAGAGAGGAAATGCGGCAATAGGGGATTATCCCACAATAGCATATGGGGGGAGATGTGGGAGAGACTCGCATAAATTGCCCTAGCATCCCTCCAGGCCCTGATCGTAGTTGTCATGGGGACCGTTACTGAAGGGGTCGACCGGCAACCCCGGAATGCAAGGCTGCTCAGGTCGGCATACGAGCCTAAAATGGCAGCCTCCAACATAACCGCTGGGTTCTGTTTAGGCTGGGCGAACCACCACCGGACAGTGACCAAAACAGCCGCCCAGTAGTACAGTTGATAATTTGGGAGCGACAGGCCACCGCCCGAGAGGGTTAGATATAAAGTCTTCTTAGCTATATTAGGGGATCTTCCCGCCCAGACAAAGGCCCCCACCTGACCCTCAATCCTCTTGAAAAATGCCCTATGAAGATGGATCGGTGTATTCCTGAAGTAATACAAAAATTTGGGCAGGAGTACCATCTTCAGGAGGTTAATCCTACCCACCGGGGTGAGTGGGAGCGAGCGCCACGCCGCAAATTTACTGGTAAACTGTTTCATCAGAGGATGGAGGTTACACGTCACAAAATCACCCAACGCCACCGTGATCCTGACCCCCAAGTATTTGATTTCCCCCATCTGAGCTGCTACTGAAGATTAGAGTTAGTAGGGGAGGGGTGGAGGGAGAAGAGTTCCGACTTGTCCCAGTTAATGCGGACTCTAGAGAAGCCGGCAAAACGGTCAAACTGGGCCAGGGCCTTATCAAGAGAGTCGGACGAGTCGGCCAAGTACAGCAGGGCATCGTCAGCGTAAAGGGAGAACCGAGTTCAACCTGATGGCTAGGACCTTAGCTAACAATTTAGCGTCGAAGTTCAGTAATGAAATGGGCATATGGGAGGGGCAAAGGGAGGGGTCCTTACCCGGTTAACAATCACTGCTTCGCCCATGGAAGTGGGGAGAGAATGCAGGCGCTCAGCAGCCACCAGCATCTCCCGCAGCCTAGCAGCTAACACGTCAGGGTACTGTTTGTAGAGTTCTATGTGGAGACCATCGGGTCCAGGAGTTTTTCCCGGTTGCATAGCCTTAAATGCCATAAGTATTTCGTCCAGGGAGATAGGTCTGTCGAGGGCATCTCTGTACTTGTCGGACAGGAACGTCCACCTCGTTCAGGTAGAGGGCCAGTTCGTCATCCCCAAAGGTCACCTGTGATGTGTAGAGGCGCTGGTAGTACATGGCAAAGGTGCGGTTAATTTCCTCGGAGGTGTATAGGAGACCCCCGTCCAGTCCGATCGCTCCCTAGAGAGCCAAGCGAGGAGTCTGCCCGACCTCTCACCCTGCTCAAATATACGGTGGGATTGCGCTAGCAGTTTTTTCTGAGTCAGGGAGGTGCGAAGGGACATAACCTCTGCAGTCAGAGATTGCAGTCTAATGTAGTGCTGGGGGTCCCGGGAACGAACATACAATGCCCCCTGCACCGTGGCAGCCTTTTCAGCCGCAACTAGCGCAGAACGCCTCTCCCGCCTAACTCGGGCTATAATGGTCTGATATTGACCCCTCTTGAAGGTGTCCCAAACCACGGCCTGGGAGGCCGTGTCCGAGTTAGTGGCCCAAAAGTTGTCAAGCACCCCTGTGAACTTAGATTCCACATCCTGGTCCGAGATCCAAAACCTCGACAGTCTCCACAGCCTAGTCGGGTTCCCGAGTCACTTGGGTGTGCTTGTGCTTGGGCACACCAACAGGGGAGCATAGTCCGAGATTCCCCTGGGAAGTATCTTGACCTCCCTCACCCTGGACAGGACCGATTGTCCCACAAAGGCCAAATCTGTGCGAAAAAAGGAGGCGTGTGAGGCAGAATGGCAGGTGTAGGCCCGCGCCTGAGGGTGTTTCCACCTCCAGATGTCAGTCAATCCATAGGCCTCGGCCCAAGAGGTCAGTCCCGGGGAAGAGAATCCCGCACCAGCCATTCTGTTCACGCTCGGGTCAGCAATATCATGTGGTCAGAAGCAAAGTCGGCCAAGGTGGCCGTTATCTTATTCAACAATGCCAACGAGGCCGGGGGGGGGGCAGGTACTGCCCACCAGGTGAGTTCCTGAAGGATACAAATGTGAGGGCTGTGGGACCTAATGAATTGGAACACCAGTGACCTCTTTACTGGAGAATTAAGGCCCCTGGTGTTCCAGGACATAATATTAAGAGCCGACATGATGGTCAGTGGCAGGGGGATGGAACGGATCAGGGAAGCAAAGCTCCAAGGAGGCTGGCGCCAGGACCCGAGGCGAGTCAAGCAGCTTAAGTTTAAACATTGTACTATACTGTGCATACTCAATAAAACATCTAAACAGAAACTCAAAGAAAAACAAAAAACAAACTGAGAAAAATAAGAGAAAAAAAAAACATAGTAAGAACAGCCCATGACGGGCAAAATTCCTCCCCCCCCCACCCTGCTCATTCCCCAGTCCCAAGTCAGCACGCTGACTGCAAAAGGGGGGTAGGTGTGCAAGCAGCAAGCCGGGGCTCACCAGTTAGTCCGGGGGGTGTCCGCTTGAGCATGACGCCTCTCCGCTCCGGGCCTCTCCAATTGGGTATAGCAGGCAGGTGGGGCAGCATAATAGAAAGGAGCTCAAGTCAAAGGGCAAAAGTTTCCTCCATGACCCCCTGCCAGGATGATGACCTCCAACAGTCGTACCACGCCTCAAAGAAGTAGAAGAAAAAACAACAACAGGCGGAGGGTGTAGACTTTACGTTATAGAAAGAAGCTTCCCATAATGTTCTCCTGAGGTAATCGGGTGCTCAAACTTGTGTTGCAACATAATATAGAAACAGTCATCTCTCGGTAGGGCCCTCCAACAAACAAGCCCCCAAAGGGGACGCCATGGCCCCCCCCAAAAAAAAACACATCAAGAGCCCTTCACAAGCCTCCCAGGGGGACATCCAAAAGTGAAGTGAAGTGAAAAACTTATAGAGCGCAACGCTTGTGAACTTAATCGCCTCTGGGCGCTGTTTCCATTCCTTGGAATAAGGAAGGCCTTGCCTTCAGAAGAGATGCGTTTTAATCATTCTCCTGAAGGCCAATAGGGCTGCGCATCTTCACCGGTCTCACGATTCGATGCGATTACGATTATCAAGTCCACGATTCGATTCGATTCCGCGATGCATCACAATGCATCAAGATTAATACCTAAGTGCCTATGGTTTTCAACTTTTCATCAAAAAATGTATTCAAGCAGTCAGAAATTGAAGAAATATATTTATTCGTATGTGCTATTTAAACAAATTATACCAAGTTCCCTGCATAATCATATAGCACCACCACCACCAGTAGCAGCAGCACCACCACCAGCAGCAGCAGCACCACCACCACCAGTAGCAGCACCACCACCACCAGTAGCAGCACCACCACCACCAGTAGCAGCACCACCACCACCAGTAGCAGCACCACCACCACCAGTAGCAGCACCACCACCACCAGTAGCAGCACCACCACCACCAGTAGCAGCACCACCACCAGTAGCAGCAGCATCACCACCACCAGTAGCAGCAGCACCACCACCAGTAGCAGCAGCACCACCAGTAGCACCACCACCACCAGTAGCAGCAGCACCACCACCACCAGTAGCAGCAGCACCACCACCACCAGTAGCAGCAGCACCACCACCACCACCAGTAGCAGCAGCAGCACCACCACCAGTAGCAGCACCACCACCAGCAGCAGCACCACCACCAGCAGTAGCACCACCACCACGAGCACCAACAAAACAAAAAAAAAAACATTTTATTATTTCATTTAGGAGGCTAGAGCAGTGGAAGGGGGTGTCTCATGAATGAAATGTTAATATATTAATGATGGTGATGATTGTTGGCATTATTCCGTGTTCCTAACATTAACTTAATGTTAGGAAAACAGAATATATAATGCCAATCATCAATCACCATCATCATTAATATATTTATTAACATTTCATTCACTCCGAGTCCACACAACAATGCATCAGAGAGATACCTACAGATATTATCTCAGTTTAGTACAGTCAGTGTACTTCCTCGTACTGTGTCATCTGTGCGACAGTCAGTGACCTACCTGATTTATGATGATGATGACTCCGAGTCGGTGGTACTGAGCTGAGCACTTGAGTTGAGCAGTGGCACTCAACCACTCGCTGGCTGCTGGTGGAGCGGGTCTCCTCCTCTCCTGCTGCCTTGAGGACGAGTCTGAGGACACAGGACAGATGACAACCAAGTTTACTAGTAAAACAATCCGTGCACTTTTACTAGTAGTAGTGTGTGTGTGTGTGTGTGTGTGTGTCTGTGTCTGTGTGACAGACAGTTACCTACCTGATGATGACAAGACACGTCGGTGGCACTGGTGGTGGTGAGATGATCACAACTGTGGCACTGTCTGGTACTCACTGCTGGAGTGGGTGTCCTCCTCTTCTGCTGCTGCCTGTGATGAGGATTGAGGACCGAGTCTGAGGAGTGAGGACAGGACAGATACAACGTTTTTTAGTACAGTTAGACTCATTTTACTTTTTTCTTAGTGACTGATGTGTGTGTCTGTCTGTGTGACACTGACCTACCTACACAACGACAATGGCACACACACTGGTCTGGTTTTGCTGAGTGAGCAGTGGCACTGACAGTCTGGCACTCACTCACTGCTTGTGCGGGTCTCCTCCGAGTCCTTTCCTGCTGCAGTGCTGCTGCCTGTGTGTGATGACTTGTGGTCTGTGCGGTGCGGCGGCTGCAGCCTAGTGGATCTCTCTCCGAGTCCTGGTCAGGTAATGGTCACGTCTCCACTGAGCCAGTCACTAAGCTGAGCTCTGGGGGGACCGGGACTCCAACACGAGTCGGAAGGTAGGTGTGTCACATCGCTCCGCTGTCCTCTCCTGTCTCCTCACGAGTGCGACGCATGGGGTTGACGTCGGCGGGAGGCGTCAGCGGGAGGCGGGAGAAAACTTTGGCTTGCTTTGGCTCAACTCGGAGGCAGGAACTGATGCGGCGGCACGGCGCGAGGATGACGTCATCCTCAGTAATCGATTATTTAAAGCAGCAGCATCGTTACCGCATCACGGACCGTCGAATCGCGATGCACCGATTCGACGATCATATTCAACACCCCTATAGGCCAAGTGGTCCGACTCCGGATGGTGGTTGGTAGTGCATTCCACAGTCGCGGTCCTTAGACAGCAAATCTCCGATCTCCTTTGGATTTGTACCTTGCCTTTGGGATGTGCAGTAGGTTTTGATTTGTGGATCGCAGAATGCGATTGGTGTTATGGGCTTTTATTTTTTCGCATAAATATCGGGGAGCGTTTCCTTGAATACACTTGTGTGTAAGGCAGAGAGCCTTAAAAGTGATTCTGTCTTTCACTGGCAACCAGTGGAGAGATCTTAGCGAAAGGGAGATTGACTCCCATGGTTTTTTCCCAGTCACTAATCGAGCAGCCATATTTTGAACGACTTGCAGACGAGTGATTTGGTATTTGGGAAGTCCTAAATAGAGGGCATTTGCATAGTCGAGTCTGGAATTGATGATTGTTCCCACCATGACTGCAATGTCCTCTTTAGGAATAAAAGGGGTGAGTCGGCGTAACTGGCGCAGCAGATGATGGGATCCGCTGACTACCGCCCCTATTTGTGCATCCATTGTCATGTGGGAGTCAAAAATGACTCCGAGACTTTTGACTTTGGTGCTCGGGGCGATAATTTTTCCCAGGATGGGTGGTGGGGTCCAAGTTGAGGTGGGGAGACTTTTCCTGTTTGCGTGAAACAGGAGAAGCTCTGTTTTCGAACCACTGAGTTTTAGATAACTGGATGTCATCCAGCTATCTATAAGAGTGAGGGATCTCTCTAATCCCAGCGAATGATCCTTTCCGTTGCTAACGCGGAGATACAGTTGTGTGTCGTCTGCGTAGATATGATAAAGTAGCTTCTGGTTGCTGATGATCTCAAAGAGGGGACGGAGATAGATATTAAACAGTACCGGTGACAAGGGAGAACCCTGAGGGACTCTGCATGATACCGTACGCATTTCTGACGTGAAAGATCCCAATTTCACTGTTTGTGATCGGTTTTCCAAGAAGGAAGAGAACCAAGGTAGATCCGCTTCCGCGACTTTGGCCACTTCCACTAGCCTAGTGAGTAGTAGTCCATGGTCTACCGTGTCAAAGGCCGCACTTAGGTCCAACAGGATCAGGAGTGAAGATTCTCCTTCATCTGCTGCCTCTAGGACGTCATCACATATTTTTACCAGAGCCGTTTCAGTTCCGTGCCCTGGCCGGAAGCCTGATTGAAACTTATAGAGTAATTTTTGGGTTTCTAAATGCTGTTGTAACTGTTGTACAACTTCTTTCTCCATTATTTTGGAGAAAACATTTAGACCCGTTATGGGTCTCCTAGTGGGTTTTTTCAGGATCGGTTTTATGGTACCTTGTTTCAACAAGGAGGGCACCATGCCCTCCTTGAATGATTGTTAATGAGCTGCGTGATAGCTGGTGCCAATATATCGACACTTTCTTTCAGCAGTTTAGTGGGAATGATGTCATTGGGTGCTGTGCTGTTGCGCAGAGTCCCAATGATATTTTTAGTGGCAGCGACGGAGATGGGTTTTAAGGTGAATTTCTGTGCTTGAGGCGTGTATATAATGGTATCGGGGTTGGGATTCGGGGCGGGATTCATGCAGATTTCATTTTGCTCAATGCTTACCCGGATTCTTTCAATCTTATTAATGAAATAATCGGATTCTTGTGAATTAGCATTGGGGGGCTCTAAGCAGGCTGGATTCATCGATTGTGAGACCAGCCTGAAGAGTTCGCGGGGCGGTTAAGGGCCTTGGTGATAATGTTGGCGAAGTGATTTTTTTTTTTGCCATAAAGATTTCTTTATGATATTTCTTTGTTATTGTCTTATAAATAGTGTGGTTTCTATCTGAAGAGCTCCTTTTTCCAGGCAGCTTCTGCTTTTCTACGCTCTTGCTTTAGCAACGTCAGCTGGTCAATAAACCAGCCGGCGTTGTTTTTCCGAAAGCAAGTTTTGCGTTTTGGTGCCACCCAGTCGGTGGACTGAAGTAGCGCCTTGTTGATGGCATCAAGTGTTTCTACGGCTGTTCGTTGTTGTTGTTGTATTGTGTTTTATTTTATTTCCTAGGGTCGTTTTGAAGAGTTCCGAGTGGAGCTTCTTCTGGGACCTAGTCCAGTAAGTTATCACCGGTTTTCTAGTTTTATTTGGCCTGAGGTGGTTGGCGATTGTAAATTGAATGGCATGGTGATCGGTCCATGGTAGTGGCTCATTTTCCCCAATCTCAATTTCCAAATCCTGTTTGAAATTGAGATCGAGGGTATGGCCTGAGGCATGAGTGGAGCCTCGAATTAATTGCTGCAGACCTAACAAGGTGTGTTTTTGGGCCAGGAGGTCTATAGCACAGTAGCATATGGACCGTGTCTTGGGGGTTTGTTTGCAGCTGAAGAGTGAGGGTTTCCATGAATGGCAGCGAGTATTGAAGGACTGGTTTGGTGATCGAGAGGTGAATCTTGTGGATCACTGCCAGACCTCCTCCTCTTTGCCCCACTCTGTTCTGCATTTGGATGCGATAATTTGCAGGCACCAATTCTTCCAGAATGGTGTTGCAATCGCCTGTGAGCCAGCTTTCTGTGATTAAAGAGGCAGTCTAGATCATGTTGAAGGATGAAATCATGGATTTCTTGCCGGTGTTTTACTGCCGTTCTAGTGTTGACCAGAGTGCAGGATATGCGTTTGGGCTGGAGTGTTCTGATGCGATTTTTTTTTTTTACTGTTAATTGTCTATTGATTCTTAACAGTTGTTCGCTTTTTAGGGCTTTTTCGGTGACCGTTGGGAGTGTTGAGGCAAACTGTTTTAATTCCCAGATGGTTTCTGCAGAGTATTTCAGATAACCCATAGTTGCAGAAAAAAACGTGAAGTATTTATAGGGGGGGGGGGGGGGGTTGGCGGTGCTGGGAGGAGGAATAGGGAGGCGAACCTGTCACTTCTCTATGTCCTCCCTTTTTTCAATTGGTCCAGAGGAAGGCAAAAAAAAACAGGTGTGCTGTGCCAATCTGCCTTACCTGGGGAAAAAATTCCTTCCTGATCCCAATAGGCGATCGGTCGCAACCTTGGATCAATTTATGAAAGAGGGGTGTTAGCTTTAAGATTGGGAAAAAAAGAAGGTCTGTGTCAGGGAGGGTGAGGTGGGGAGGGGTGTGGGAGGTGTATGTAGTCCTGTAGGTGTACCAAGATGGCCGCCGACCGGGACTAGGCCCGAGCCGAGGGCTAAAGTACAGGAGGGGACCGACGGGGGGAGAGAAAGTGCCTGCAGGGGGTACAGCGTGGGGGGGTCCTCGGGGGGGGGGGGTGCCCGAAGACCGGTGGTGAAATCCCTTTTAATTATTTTTATGGTACTTTTCGGCGTGCGGGGGGGGGGCGTCCCGCTAGGCCGCTGGCAAAGCCGCGGACTTTCCTGGGACGCCCTCCCGCACTCGTGGCCGCGATGCTGGTTATGGGCTGTCTCAGAGCCCTGAGGATTGCGGTGGTGAGGTGGAGAGCGAGGGATCCCGGAGGGGAGAGGAGGGCGGCGGGATGGAGTGTGGGATGCCGGGGGGGGGTCCCAGGCGTTCTCTCCCCGGGACTTGGAGAGCCACGGATATCCTAAGGACGGCCATATCCAGTCCCAGGGGGTAGACCAGGCTGACCAGGGGAGGGGGGATAACAGACCACCAATAGGGCCGGGGTCCCCATCCAAGAGAAGTTCAGTTCCAAGAAGAAGGGGGTTACTCACGGGTATGTCGTCAATGATGCTGTGGAAGAGTATCAAGCCAGTCAGAGGCCTCCCTCGGGGTGTTGAAGAAACAAAGGGACTCATCATCTTGAACCCTGAGTCTGGCCGGGAAAAGAACACTGTATTTGATGTTGCGAGCCCTCAGCGCTCCTTTGACCTGGTCGAAGGACTTGCATTGCCTCTGGGTTTCGACGGAATCGTCAGGGAAAATCATCAGTTTGGTGTTCTGAAAGCGGACCTCTCCCTGCTGCCTGGCCGCGCGGAGGACCTCATCCCTATCCCTGAAGTTCAGCAGCTGCAATATGAATGTCCTCGGGGGGCGGCTCCCAGGAGTCCCGGCTTAGGGGGGACCCGGTGTGCCCTCTCTGTGGTGTAATGGGGAGAGAAGCGCGCATCCGGGAGGACGGAGCGCAGCAAGTCCTCCACGTAGGCCGTCGGATCCTTGCCCTCAACCCCCTCCGGGAGGCCGATGATACAAAGGTTATTCCTCCGGTTTCTGTTTTCGGCGTCCTCCGCCATAGATTCCAGGGCCTTCAATTTAGTGTGGAGCGTGCGGAGGGACGCCGATTGCTCCATGGAGTCATCCTCCAGCAGCCCGATACGCTGCTCCGTCTCCGTGACCCGGGAGCGGAGCTTGTCCATGTCCTGACGAATAAGCCCCACATCGAGCTGTACCTCCTCTATTTTGGCCGTCAGGGTGGACTGACAAGTGGCTATGGCCGCCATCACCTCCGGGAGCCAGGACGGCCGGGGATCCGAGGGGTCTCTGGGTGGTAGGGACGCCATGCGGGAGGAGCGCGTGGCACGCGGCTCCACGTGGAGGGCCGGGGAAGGCAGAGATACCTCCGGCTGCTGTAGGAATTTCAGCTTCTTTCCCTTACCGGACTGCGCCCGGGGGTCCCCCGCCTAATCCAGGAGGTAGCGGGCAGATAGTCTTGAGGCTGCAGACCGCGGAGACGGATGTACTGGGAGAGACCAGCGGAGCTCACGGAGGATGCGACTGCTCACGTCGCCCCCTTAAGTATTGTATTTTATCGCCATTCCATGAGCGCATGCAATTTTAAAGCATGACATATTTTTCCCAAAACTTGGATTATATATTGTGTTTTGTTGCATTCAAATGTAATACAGTGTATTTATTTTTTTCTGGAAAAAATTGCGTTTGGAAAACGGCTGCACAAATACCTTTTGACAAATAATTGCAACAGCCACCATTTTATTCTAAGGCCTCTGCTAAAAAAAAAAAAAAAATGTTTGGGGGTTTTAAGTAATGTTCTAGCAAAACAATATTGATATTTACTTGTAAACCAAAAGTTTCAGAGTAGGCCTGGTCTGCAAATAGATAACATGTTTTGGACAGTGGTACAACCACTTGTTTTTTTTATTTTTTATACTGTGTGGCCAATTCTGTACAAGCCTCATAACCATATTACTTGCAACTACTACTGCCACTACTAGTTGGTACTAGCACAGATGGTGTCCTTGATGACCTGATGCCCAGTAGTACCCCTTTACTCCCCCACAACTACAGGTGCTGGATACAGAACCAATTCAAAAGCAATGATGGTATCGCCTAGCATTTCCTAACATGCCATACTTATGTCCAGCACCCTACTGCTTTGCCTTTTTGTTTTCTATAGGTGTACAGTGGCTTGGGTTTACAACAGACCTACAGTAAAACAACTTTGGTGTAGATAGGCTGCCATTCCTGCACAGTGGTGGGAACAAAGGTGTTTAGGTAAATATTATAGGTCACAAAACTTGTTGGACATTTATATACAGGTATGTAGGTTATGAATGGTTACACTGCTTCATCAGCAGACCCACTTTTTGCTATATGCTAATATACTGTTTAAGGAGTGGATATACAGTATATCGCCATCACAGGTCAGACTTAAGTCTTTACATGTACATTATTTTTGGGCTTTATATTTTCTTTTTTTTTTTTAACTCAAGCAAAAGTTTTATTGTACAAATACAGGAAATAACATACAAAACTCCAGAGCATATTCTCCACCAAAATCACAATGAATGATACACATATAACACATCCTAACACTATGCCAGATATAATTTCCCGTTGCGGAGGCCCCTATCGCCTTCTCCCCCCCCCCCCCAGTGGGCAGTTATAGATAGCTAGGAACCGAGTGATCAAGGTCCTAAAATAGACGATCCCACACAAGATCTATCGGAGCCAGACCTGGAACATCAAGCCACGGGGCCCATAACTTCATATTTACCGCAGGCCCCTCTTCTCTGGTACACCACTTTCTCCAGCCTCAACGTGACCCCCATCTGCTTAATCCACTCCTGTACCGTAGGTGGTTCAGTATCCTTCCAGTGTCTCAGTATCATTAAGCGAGCCTGAAACAGAGCTCTGCCAATAGCCTGTTTAGGGATATCCTCCGCCAGTAAGCCCTCTGTTATCCCCAACAGGCAGATCTTGGGTTCCAGTGGAACCTGTATCTGAAAGGCCCCGCTAATAGTGTCAACAACCCCCGTCCAGTACAGGTGGAGCTTCAGGCAGCGCCACAGTAGGTGGATGAGATCTCCGTGGTCCCTGCAGCATCTAGTGCAGCAGGGGTCCACCCCCAAACCCATATGCGCTAATCTGGCAGGTGTGTAATGTGTCCTTAGGAGAATGTAGAGCTGTGGTAGTCTGTGCGCCACGTTCAGGGAGCATGTGGGAACCGCCTGTAAGGCTTCCTCCCACTGCTCCTCCTCGAACACTCCTACATCCCGTTCCCACCGGGCTACCGCCTTGAGGGGGGCCCCCGGCAGAAAGAGGTTCAGCAGCATGGCATAGCAATTAGATATGAAACCCTTACAGGTGGACACATCAGACAGGAAGTTAAAGACCGGTGCCACATCCATGGACCATATATCCGCCTCCCTCTGTGCGTCAAATGCATGTTTAAGCTGCAAATAGTAGAAATACATGGATGCTGGCAGCTGAAAGTCCTCTCTGAGCTCTGAGAAGGGCCTCAACCCACCCGCTCTAATTATATGTGATAACAGGGATATCCCATACTGTTTCCATTTCTGCCCATATGGTAATTTAGCTATTTCTTGATAGTAAGCGTTGTCCCAAATGGGGCTGTATTTAGTGTATCCTGTCACTCCCTGCAACATCCTAGCCTTATTCCAGATCTTCTGCATGAGGTTGTACGTGGGGAACCGTTTGTTAGATTTAGCGTATTGTAAGGCCTCCAGTCCCTCCATCACTTCCCCCCCAGTCGTGAATCTGAGCAGCCGAGCCGAGGAGTCCCTCAAGTTCATCTGCAAATCCCGTTGGGGTCCCACCACCCTCGCAATATGTTGCAACTGGGAGGCCAGGTAGTATAGCCAGGGATTAGGTAGCGCCAATCCACCGGCTTCCTTTGGGCGCTGCAGTTGCTCAAGTTTAACCCTCGGGGGCTTTGTGAGCCAGATCAGGGAGCGAAAAATTGAGTTAATGACCCTAAACTTTTTCAGGGGGATAACCGTTGGGGAGTTGTGCAGAACGTAGAGCAGCTGTGGCATGAGGATCATCTTTATGAGGTTCACCCTCCCAACCGGTGACAGTTTCAACTTGCTCCATACCTTGACCCGATTGCGGCAGCGACTGATCAAGGGGATCAAGTTAAGGCTAATATAATCCAGTGGGGAAGCGGTAACCTGAATACCCAGGTACCTGAAAGACTCAGAGACAGGGATGTCAAGTATAGTGCCAATGGGCGCCGGGGGCCGCCGGTCCAGCACGAGGAGGGAGGACTTGGTCCAATTAATAGTCAAACCCGAGTATTTCCCAAACTGTCGCACTACCTTCATGGCCTCCATTAGTGACTCCGAGGTGTCACCCAGGAGCAACATGGTGTCATCCGCATATAGCATGATCTTCTCATGAAGATCACCGTATTGAAATCCCCGTACCAGGGGATTATTCCGAATCATATCCGCCAGGGGTTCAATGGCCAGAGCAAAGAGGAGGGGAGACAGGGGGCAACCCTGCCGCGTGCCTCTGTGTAAATCAAAAGTATGCGAGACCCTCCCTCCCTTATCGCCGCCACCGGAGATGAATATAAGAGCTGGACCCACGTAATGAATCTATCCCCAAAACCAAATTTCCGCATCACCGCCCAAAGATACTCCCATTCGACGCTGTCAAACGCCTTATGGGCGTCCAACGATAGCAAGGCTCTGTCCCCAATGTTGTCTGCCCGCGATTGTATATTAATAAAGAGTCTCCTCAAGTTTATCGCCGTCGACTTCTGCGGCATAAAGCCTGATTGGTCAGAGTGAATTATAGTGGAGATAGCCTCATTCAGTCTGACCGCCAGGACCTTGGCGAGAATCTTTACATCGTTCTGTAGAAGGGAGATCGGTCTGTAGGATCCCGGGTCAAGAGGATCTTTATCAGGTTTCAAAATCGGAACAATGTTCGCCCTGGTCATAGAGAGGGGGAGCGTGCCCGCCTCCCTTGCGGCATTAAAGACCTTCAGCAGGTGTGGGAGTATCAACTCCCCATACTGCTTGTATATTTCCGCAGGAAGCCCATCGTCCCCGGGGGTTAGGGAACAGGCTGGTCGCCATCTGCAATTCACCTAGGGTCAATGGGGCATCAAGCATCTCCCTATGGGAGGCCGATAACATCGGTAGTTGAACAGGGTCTAAGTAATCTGCCAGGGAATCTAGCGAGTATGTCCTTTTGGAATCATACAAGGAAGAGTAGAATCCTACTAGTTCGGACAGGATTTGATCCGGGGAATTAGTCACCCCCCCACCAGCAGTGCGCAGCGCCCCTATAGAGGGCGACGTCTGCTGGGCGTGGGCGATAGTTGCTAACATGCGACCAGTATGCTCACCCTCCTCATAAAATGCCGCCTTTTGGAAAAAACGCTTCCTCTCCGCTCCCGAGGTCGTGACCCGGTACAGGGCATCCTGCGCCGACAGCCACGCCTCCCTATTGTTGTCAGACGGGTCTGCAATGAATGTGGCCTCTAGCTTTTCCGCCATACGTTCCACCCCCTCTCGTTGTGCATTTGACCGTCCCTTGGTGGCCTGGATCTCTGTAATAATTAAGCCCCTCAGGACAGCCTTAAAGGCCTCCCAATTGACCGCCATGTTGTCACAGTCAGCATGTACACGCCAATATTCCTCGATGCGGGACTCTATGTGTTCGTGGGAAGGGAAAAGGTTCAGCCAGAAGGCGTTCATCTTCCACGGGGCCTTGGCCACCGCCGAAGGGGGACGCACCTCCAGGGATCCAATCAGTGGGGAATGATCTGATACACTTCTCAGGCCATACGCCACATCTACCACATACCTCTCAGCAGCATGAGAACACAGACAGAGATCTATCCTAGATAAGGACGAGTAGCTTTTAGAAAAACATGAGAATTGCTTCTCCCCTGGGTGTCTAGCTCTCCAAGGGTCCCTCCACCCCACCTCCTCCACTAGCTTCTGTAGGGCCGTACGGTGTACCCCCCTCCTCCCACCTCCCGGCGGATGTTTATCCATGTGAGGGTCCACATTATACGGGGGGGCACATATACAAAAGCAAGAATACATTTAAAGGCAAACAATTTGCATAAAAGAAAAACGTATTGGCCTTCAGCATCTATATCAGTATGTAATTCCTCATAGTGCAGTGCAGTGCACTATGCACCAGCACACTCGCCCCCCTTGAATACGAGGTGTGAGTGGAATGGTACACCCTGCCCGCCCACCGATACCCCAAGCAGGACACAGAGTCAGGGGTTAAATGAGTCTCCTGGAGTGCACAAATAGCCGGTAACTGTTTCCTCATCAGGGATGACACCATAGTTCTTTTCAGGGGGTCCTGCAATCCCCGGACGTTCCACGATAACACAGTTACTATCGCCATCAGGGGGGTTGAGGCATCACTTCAGAAGGGGAAAAGGCACCATCACCCCAGCCACCCGCCACCCACCCAGTGGAAGGTGTCAGCGTGATAGACCAGGCCGGGAATAGGGACAGGGCAAACAGCCAGGTGGTAGAAAAAATAGAATGCGATCTTCCATAACTAGAAAAAGAAAAGTGTAAGCGAGCTCTGGAGTAAACTCCACATCTGTGCCTCATTTTCCTCTCGTAGCAGGCCGTCCGCCTGTAAGGGGTATACACCCATCTGCTCATAAGCCCTTTGTGGGCATAAACTTTGGGGAGCCAACAGGCAACCCCGGCAACTGCGGGACAACAGGTCCCTCCGAACTTCAAGTTGGCCACCAAACGTGGCGGCCCCGACAGCAACCATCTTCGCTGGGTGCGGTAGTAACAGCATTTCCGAACTCACATTTCAGCACCAAAATATAGGGGTAATGTGTGTTTCCAGCAGTACCCTCATGCGAGGGAGCAAGTATACGGGGTAAACAGTGTTCAGTCCGAGTGTTCATCTTCTGCCGCGGGTGGTCTCCTGGCCTGACGGAGTGCCCCTTCGTTGGCATCCAGCCAGTCCGAGGCATCAGCAGGGTGTTCAAAGAAGTGGGCCTGTCCTCTGACAATGACTCAGAGTCTCGCCGGGTACAGCATAGCATATGGTGCCTGCACCCTCTGCAGGCGTTTCTTAATTTCAGTGAACCGAGCCCGGCTCTTCTGTACTGCGGCGGAAAAATCCGGATAGAATGAGACCCGTGTGCCGTTGAACTGGACATTCCACTTTTCCCTGGCAAGTCTCAGTATTATTTCTCTGTCTCTGTAATTTAAAAGATGGGCAAGGATCGGGCGGGGAGGGTTGCCTGGCGGGAGAGGCCTTGAGGGCACTCTATGCGCTCTCTCCACTGCGTATAGATGCGTGAATGCGTCTTTTCCAAACACATCGGCCATCCACTTCTCCACAAACTGCATGGGGTCCCGGCCCTCCACCTTCTCCGGCAGTCCCACTATGCGCACATTATTGCGTCTAAGTCTGTTTTCAAAATCTTCTGCGCGCATATCCACGGCCCTGGCGAGCCGTGAGGTAGCCTGGGTTTCTCTGATCAATGGGGGCAGCTTGGGCTTTATATTTTCAGCTTGCACTCAAAATGTTTTCTTTGCTAAATTTGCACAAAATATATATTAATATTCCTCATATTTGAAATACACTCATGGCTGTATGTATTAACAGAGCCTAATAGATGTCTGAATACGTTCTTTAATTACCTTTCTGCATTGAGACATGTAACAAGGATATATAGGAGCATGTGGTTGTCCTTAGTTGACTAGAACGTCCACTAGTTGGAATTATTTTTTTTTTCTTTGTGGATTCCGTTCTGTTTTGCTTAAGATTACGTTAATATGATGCTGTTTTGTGGATTTTGGCTACCCATTCATGTCCTGCCTTTGTATTATATCACTCTTTTATACCTCTGTTGAGAGGTTCATATAACTGGATTCACCATATCCACCTGGTGGGAAGTGAGTTTTCACTTCTTATTTGCAAGCTGATGATTTGGGAATCCCAGCATTATACTTACTGATAACTCTATTTCCAGGGTCTTCCAGGACAGCAGGATACTTAAAATATTACATAGGCAATACATTAAAAAACCTCCTACATTTCATCAAAATAGAGCTATAAATAATGGTGTTAGAATTATTCCTCTCACTCGGATGTGTGCAGTGATGCTTAATATGCATTGCACATCAACATTTTATGTATGTGCATGCACAATGGGAAAGGGTCCTTTTTAATTTTTATAATATTTAAAAAAAATTACGATATTGCTCTTTCAAGGCGGCTTGATAGTGTAGTGCAGGTGACATGTTATCTTTATGGTGACATCAGGGACCTACTAGACCCCCTAATGTCTCTTACTTTCTGGGCAGAGTCTGCTGTCTTCTGAAAGCTGCAAACCTGAAAGCACTCAGAGACAGGACTTGGTGCACCGATGATAGACCAGACATTGGATCTCAACAGGCATGAGATTGAAAGTGAATATGGCCACAAATTTAGATCCAATCAAAAGTATTGAATCTACTTAAATACCTATTATCTGGGCTTCAGAATGGGGTGAAGCTAGATCCAACAATAAGACATGTGTTTAGGGGACAATGGGGCCACCAATCAGAACAGCACCAAGTTCTTTATGCACTTCCCCTGGGGTAATAAAATAAAAAATACAATTAATGAAGGTCCTTCTTTAAATAACAGGTAATATAATGTTAAGTAAATGATTAGGTTTGCAGATGTGTTTTACTCGTTTTCTACTTGCTTAGGTTCCTGATTTACATTGTTCTACATACTTTCCCAATTACTGTTTTTTTTTTTTTTTTTTAGATGGTATAGGATTGGACACCCCATGCTAATACCTTTTTGAAATACTATTCTACAGGTGAAATTTTAAAGAAAAAGTAATTCCACCCCTGTAAAAAAATGGAAAGTGAACAAAAAGTGCCATACCGTCGCCTTGAAAGTGCTGTGCTGAAGTTTACTAAAGTAGTTATTCCAACAGATCTGGAAAGATTGAAGAACCATCAATTAAATATTGAGAAGGTTAGTGTTACCTAAATTGATGAAATGCTGACAAACTTGAACCTGACCTGTTTCTGTAAATTTGTACCATTTTAATATATTTGCTTAATTGAACATAGTGGGAAAAATAATAAAATGTGTTGTTTAAGGAAAAAGTATAGACAACCTTTGCAATTCATCCACAAGTGGTGTTTTTTTTTTCTCTCTCTCTTTGTTTTGAAAAATGTATTATTTTTACTATAGGCATAGGGAGGGGGTTGTTTTAAGGTGTTGACACCCCTTTGGCTCCTCTGCCCACCCCCCAAAATCGGGGTCATTTAAGGAATTGTCTCATGAACTGTCCAGCATTCTAGGTAGCCGATCAAGAAGAGACATTGCCTGACACAGCAGAGATTCCGGGTTCAAATCCAGGCCCTGACACAGACACGGTGTGCTTCTATAGCACGTGGCTTGCTATGGGGACACACAAAGTAGAGGAGGAACCAGGATGGCTGCTAGAGGACCCGAGAAAAGGAGGATCGGGACCGCTCTGTGCAATACCACTGCAGAGAGCAGGTAAGTTTACCATGTTTATTTCTTTAATTTAAAAAACAAATTTGACTTTAACACTTTTTTAAATCATTGTAAAGGCAGAAGGTTTTTTTATCTTAATACATTCTATGCATTAAGATAGCAAACTTTTTATGTGCAGCAGCCCCTCTAAAACTTACCTGAGCCCATCTCGATCCAGTAATGTTGCAGGATAGACTTGGCTGCCCAAGAATCTCTCTTGATTGGTTAAGACAGTAACAGAGTGCCATTGGCTCCCACTGCTGTCAGTCCAAGTCAGTGAGCCAATGAGGAGCTCAGACATGAAGCCTCGGCTAGGACACAGAGCTGCGACTCGGTTTCGGTGCCCCCATAGCAAGCTGCTTGCTGTGGGGGCACTCAGCAGGAGGGAGGGGCCAGGAGCACCGAAGAGGAGGATCTGGCCTGCTCTGTGCAAAACAACTGTACAGAGCAGGTAAGTATGATGTGTTTTATTATTTTTAAGCACAAAAAAACAAGACATTAGTATCACTTTAAGGCCAGCTTCACACCTTTGCATTACAGTGAATGGTAAATTGTTACCATGTTCATTGCAGGGCTAATAATTTAGCATGGCAACCCAAAGTGTTGATGCCAAAAATGCTGCTGGTGCATATTTTTGTGTGCCTTTGGGTATGCTGCCAGACATCAATTGTATTGATGCACACACCAGTGTGAAGGTGCCCTAAAGGTAAAGATAGTGCCAGAAGATCTCTCGTCCTGGACACAAAGTTGTCCAACTTCCTGTTGAACCTGGAGGCTAGTAGGTCTACATCTGCGGTCCCCCATCTGTGGCCTATGGCCTAAAAGACATCGGGGTGGAGAGACCACTCTCCTGGTAATAGTTGCTGGCGACTCAAATAGTCCGCTTGCCAGTTTTCTACCCCCGGAATGAAGATTGCAGAGAGACAAGGAACATGTTCTTCTGCCCAAGTCATAATCTGATTCACCTCCTTCTGAGCGCCCTGACTGCGGGTGCTCCCTTGGTGATTGATGTAAGCTACTGCAGTAGCATTGTCAGATTAAATCCGTACCGGGTGGCCCTGTAACCTCCTGTGTCCAGGTTCTGAGAGCTAAGTATACTGCCCGCATCTCCTGTATATTCATGGGCAGGTTCCTTTTCGGTCTGGGCCCAGGTTGCCCTGGCTAAAGCTTCTTCTTGCGCAGGATGGATAGGCACATGTAAATATGCGTCCTTGATGTCTACTGATGCCATGAATTCTCGGCCTTGTAGGGAGGCGACCACTGATCGAATAGTTTCCATTCGGAAATTGGGTATGTTCAGAAACTGATTTAGAGATCTTAGATCCAGGATGGACCTGACATCTCCATTTGGTTTTAGAACCACAAAGAGGTTAGAATAAAAACCTGAACCTTGCTCCTTTAGGGGTACTTGACATCGAAATTCCAGTTTGTATCCTAGGGATACTGTGGATACTAACCACTTGTTCTAGATTTCTGTCTGCCATGCCGCTGAAAACTGCCAAAGTCATCCCCCCACTCAGCCGAGCGGGGGTGCCCTTCATGAAGAGGCTTTGGGGTTTTGCTTGTTAGCCTTTGAACTCCATTGCTTCTTGTTTTTCTGGGATTGGTCTTCCTTAGCCTTTGTGGCTGGCAGAAAATGCCGTCGCCACTGGCTTAAGCTAGATCTACCAGGAGCCTTAAACAAGGTCGCTTGTTTTTCTTCTTCTCTGGTAGAAGGGTAGATTTGCCACTCGATTATCTTTTGGATATATTTCTCCAAATCATCCCCAAAGAGGCTTTCACCATGAAAGGGGAAGCTAGCCAAAAGCTTTTTGCATGGGCCTTCTGACCAATGCTTTAGCCAAAGAATTCTGCTCATTAGCACCAGCTGCAGCGTGAGGCTGGATGCCTGTTGGATAGAATCTCTAATGTCATCCACTGTAAAACATAATGCCCTGGGCATATTCTCCCAAAATTTGATCTGTTCAGCAGTCAGGTCTTTTATCTTGTTTCACCTGGATCTTTAAGACCTGACACATACCCACCACTGCTACAGCAGGTTGGATTACTGCGCCTGCCAGGAGGAAGGATGGTTTTAGTAAAGATTCCAACCTCTTTTTAGAAGGATCTTTAAATACCTGGGCATTGTGCCCCTGGCAAATTAGGCTTTTGTTTACACAAGAAATTGCTGCATCCACAGCAGGCAGACTCCACTTCTTGAAAAAGTAAGTGAATTACTGAGCTGTTTATTAGGTGTTCCTGTGAGAGAACAGTATGGTGTTTTGAATAAATTAAAAAGAAAATGCTGCAACTTTAGATGTGAGTCACACACAAAATGAACCTATAAGAAATATCAATGAGTGTGAGTGTATCCAAATGAGCTAATGTGCTAGAATGCAATTGTTAAACCACAAAATGCATGACAAAAAATGCAATAATCAATGTAAATAAAAATTGCACCTCTCTACTGGGTGACATTAATCATAGCTGTACATTAGTCCAAAAAGTGATTAAATAATTAATGTTGGATACAAATATAGTGTTTTAACCAAAAATAACATCAAATGTATAGCCAGTAGGTTGAAGTTGAAAAGATCTCCTATAGGTATGTTGGGGACATCAAACCACAGAATACCCAAGAACAGTGATGTATGATAGGAAAGATATCCTTCACCTTCACAATAGCTAACTCTTACCAAAGGTGAAGATCCCAACTAGAGATCTTCTATTAGCAGATGGCCTATATCCCAGCCTGGGTGTCTGTATGACTGAATCAGATGTCTCCACTCCAGCAATACTTCTGTCCTCAGCCACTCATAAACGGTCACATATGATCATAGCCAAATGAGGAAAAAAAAAGCCAACATGGCGTAACCCAGTTGAGATGTTTTAATAGTTAAAAATACACTTACAGTGTAAAGATAAAAATTGCATGTAAAATTGTATAGCCGGCCGGCTTGCACCGCCCATTCCTTCCGGGACCTTGCGTTGTATTGTGGTGACGTCAGCACGACGCTCCTTCTTACACCTTTTCTACAAACCTGACTTCATCCAGGGTCATAATTTCACACGTGATTTTTATCTTCTCACTGCAAGTGTATTTTTAACTATTTTTTATTAAAACGTCTCAACTGGGTTATGCTATGTTGGCTTTTTCTTTCCTCATTTGGTAAAGGAAGCTATTTAGGTTTTTTTTTTTACCTTTACAACCCCTTTAGGTTTTTTGGTTGTGCCAGTGTCTAATCACCTCTGGTGACCATACAACCCATTATGTAATGATTTAAGTCTCTTTGTGCCCTGGTGTACGATAAAGAAAAATACAAAATTAAACTAAAATTAATAATAAAAAATAAAAAAAACAGGCAAAACATAGAATGGCAAAGACTAAGAGCCTCTATGTTTTATGTAGGCATATTTTCACTTTTTTTGTGAAATACAATAAATAGAAGAACCATAAAACTGACAGACAGAGGGTGCATGGTAATATACTACTAACAATAAACCAACAGGTGTATCGAAGCCTGCGTCAAAGTAAAACAAGCAGCTTCCAGTCCATCACATCACACAATGGCGGTGCAACTAGAAATCCAACAGACTAACGTGATGTATCTTGTGCTGAAAGCTGCTGCTTTACTTTGACGACAAGCTTAAAAGCTTTGATACACCTGTCGGGTTGTTGTTTGTAGTATATTTACTAACCCCCTTTTTATTAACAAAGATGTCTTCGGATAATGCCCTAGGCCGATGTGCCCTCTATCTAGTTTTATTTCAGACAATGGGGTTGATTTACTAAAGGCAAAATAACTGTGCACTCTGCAAAGTACAATTGCCCTCTGCAAAAACTCATTTTTTTTAATTTTATTTAAACGTGATTGGGTATTCTTTGCAAAGTGAAGCCTTGCCTCATTTACTAAGCTCTAGAGCAACTGCAATTCCAATGGGCAATTTCACTTTGCAAAGTGCAAAGTCTATTTGCCTTCAGTAAATCATCCCCAATGTATCGACTGACCAGCAAGGAAAAATATAGGCAAATGTTGTCTCTGGAGTCTGGGGTCCACTTCCAAGCTCCGGAGATTGTGGGGTTGATTTATTGGAGTTGATTTTACTGGGTACATTTCACTGGAGAAAGTGAAATATTTGGTGCAGCTGTGCATATTAGCCAATTGGCTTCTAACTACGATTTGTTCAATTAAGCTTCGACGATTAAACCTGTACATTTTAGTAAAGTTTAATAAATCAATCAACCCCTTGTGTTTTCTATTTAACAATAAAATGGAATGGACTACCCAACAACGGGAATGGCAAAAGGGCAGGCCTCTATTATGTTTCATATCCCTTTAGGATTTTTTTCTAACCCAAAGTTACCATGCAAAACAAAAAGTTATTAAGAAAGGACTAACCAACAGAAAGGCCGTTATTCTGTTTCACAGTTTCTCTGTAAACGTATTTCAACTTAAACTGAAAATTATTATGCAAAAAAAAAAAAAAAAGATCTAACAACCAGCAAAATAGCAATTTTAAACTTTACAGTACCCTGTAATTGAAAAATTCAAATATAGTGCAAAAGTGGCACAACTAGACAATTTTAGCATAGAAAATTGGACTATGCTTTCTATTTAGGTAAAACTGTCAGATTTTGCTTTAAGAACAAAAGTTGTTTAGCTTTCTCACAGGAGTGACGGTTCTTCTTCTCATGCAGAATAAGAGATGCTAGACGGAATAGTCTCTCACTAAAATGCGCTTTTGTTTGAGAAGACTTTGCGGCATATAGTAGGTGCGGTTCCAGTGAGTGGCTACATCTTGCTACAGTTTTTTCAGTGGCATGCCAAACTGTATCTGCAAAGCTTGTAATCTGTAAAAAGCAAGTGGAGAATGCTTAAAGTGACCCTCAATTTTTCTTCCTTTTGCTACTCTGAGATGGTGCGCTGACTTGGCAATCCCTCATTCACAGCCTACTGTAGCGTATGTGCCATGCGCTTTATGCTTTTAGGTTCACTGTCCTGTCATAGCCTTTTCAATGTTACGTGCATTATCTTGGACAATCAGAGGCACTTCTCAATGTACCAAGTGTCAAGCATGGTTTTTAAAGCATCAGATATTGCTGTTGCAGTGTGTGTGTGTGTGGTGCCTGTGTACTTTCAGGTACAGGTGCTATTCTAAATTTAAGGGGGATGAGAGAGTTAGTTGACTCTCATTCAGTTAATTGGTCTAAATTGGGTCTCTGCTTTTGCTGGATTTTGCTGTGGGCCGTCCTGTTGTTCTCAGGGTGCTATACCACCCCGAGGCGATGGGTGGCGCAGGTGAAGTTCAGGTTGGGGTGTCTCTTGCCAGCAGCCAATCGGGAGAGAGTTTTCTCTCGCAGGGCATGCTGGGGGGAGAGTACTTCAGGGGCAGATGCCATTGTGGCGGGGTCTTGTTCCTGGTGTGGCGCCCACCTTGGGGGTGTCCACACATCACGGCCCCCGGCGATGTGGCCTTACAGGTTGGGGTGCGCGTGCCACATGGTGTGCTTGGTTCTGGGACCATGATGGCCCGGAACATTTAGTGCTGTGGCAGGGCCCCAGTGATCGACTGGGTCCCCAATTCCTTAGTAAGGATCCCAAGCTGACACCCCACCGAACAGCTAAGAGAGTCAGGCAATCCCACAGGGCCTCGACGATCCATCGGGGATCAAGGTGACGGACACTGAGAGGTTGGATGTCCGCAACCTGTCAGTCGGTGACCCAATAGAGAACTACCTGAGGGAGATTCAGGCATCAATATTGCTGAGGAAGATTTCTACTTGATCTACGTTCTAGGGAAGGGTCTGTGGCAGAGACCTGTTTCCCCTCAAGGTTCCGAGTGATGCCCTGGCTGCCAGGTCGTGTGGGAGGCCTGTCCAGGGACATTATACCCACTTCGGCTGGAGTGGCGACGAAAGTGAAGTGTTGTTGGAAGCAGGACTGCTTCCGTGTAACTAGGCTAGGCCTGAATCTGCTCTTTTTCTCCTCCTCATACATCTCTCCTATCTACCTCAAGTTTATTGTTTACCATGTTGGTAAAATAAAAGCACAAGAAAGACATCTGCTATCTGGACATTCCATTATTGCTGCTCTCTTCAAGTACCCTAGACATCGGAGCTAAAGAGGTCCGACCCAAATCTATCCAGCGGCTCCTGCGGGGGTGAGCGCTACATGTGTGTGTGATCCAATAAACTCACATGCGTTAAGTAGGATGTTTTGCAATTGAAATTTGGCTATCTACTGTGCTGTCGGGCTATCTACTGATGTCTGAACTCCAAATGTTGGTAGTAAAACTAATGCTGCGTACACACGGTCGTTTTTTGTGATGAAAAAAAACGACGTTTTAATAAACGTAATTTTAAATGATCGTGTGTGGGCAAAACATCGTTTTAGGTCTTAAAAAAACTACCAAAAAAAATTTCTTGAATAAAAAATGATCGTGTGTGGGCAAAACGACGATTAAAACAACGTTTTTAGACCCACGCATGCTCAGAAGCAAGTTATGAGACGGGAGCTTCAATGGAGTGCCGTCGAAAGTGTCTTACGTAAACCGCTCTTTGCAAGAGCATTTTCAGAAAACGATGGTGTGTAGGCAACGTCGTTTTTTAAAATTAAGTTTGAAAAACGTCGTTTTTTTCATGAAAAAAAATTATGTTTTTTACAAGACAAAAAACGACCGTGTGTACACAGCATAAGAGTTGGGGTGTCAGTAGTCGTGAGCTCAACACAGTCAAACAATTAAGGTAGCCAGGTATCTGCAAAGTAGCGTCTCATAGGTAGTGAGGAAAGTGTCTCAATATGTTGTTTGAGCCTACGGAATTTAATGTCCTCCACAACAGAGAATGGCTGGTTGTCTAACGCAATAAATTCCATGATTTTATCTGTAATGCCATGTGCTTTGGGACTGTCACTTGTAAAAAATGTTGCCTTTTCGAAGAGTGAACGTGATGTGCTTTGGGGTACTTTTTGGAGCTTTGGGGTACTTTTTGGAAGCTGTGTTTTTTTCTTGTACTCTGTGTGCTGTGTTTTCAGGTGGTGTATCAAGCCTGTTGTGTAAAAATGCCTTGGCACTTTAACCCCCAGCTGAGCAAACACTGCAGATTGCAAATTTTGTGTCTTCATCAAATGTATTTTAAAACTAAACCTCAGACAGCTATATATTAAAATAAAAGAAACCTAACCCATAATCATTGTATAACAGTGCAGCTGTCTTGCCATGTAAGTTAGTTATGTGTGCACTGTACTGCATCTTGTACCAAAGAATTTTAAATTAATAAATACAACATTGGCTGCATGCTATTTAGAAAGAGATAGAATTTAACATGCACTACCCTGTTGTTAGTACAGTAGTATGAGATTACTACCACTAAATATCATGCAATCAATGTTATATTGTATTTAATTATTTCTAGTAGTTTCAGTTTGGATGTCCATGTACAGTTAACTTAAGAGAGAGCAGTTGGAAAGATCTCCAGTGGATCTCCAGTGGCAATGCTCACCGAATGAATATAGTAGCCATCCAGAACAGCGCCCACTCTCTAATAAAGCCCTGTATGCTCCCGAGTAGCAACCGTGGGGAACGTGCATGCCGGCCGACAGCGAGTGATGTTGCCTAGCAGTGCGGTCACTGCCGCTGGGCATGCACAACACAGGCATCCTCATTGCGAAGCTGCATCTCCACCCCAGCGTGACCCACGGCCATCATCGGTGCCTTGTTGGCACCTTTTTTTTTTCCTTTCCGCAAAATGCAGAAAAACACAATTATCGCCCGATATGTTTCCGCTGCCAAAATCTCTGGTTACACCCTAAATATGAGTGTAACATGTTCAGAAAGGTGAACTTTTCCTTTATCCTGTCCCCGCTGTTGGATGCATCCATCTTCACCCCTCTTCCTTCCGGGGGCCAGGGACTCCGGCTCTGTGACTGGCCATAGTTGCGGGCCCGTCAGGGGCCGTTAGACTTTTCTAGACGTTTCTGGTGCCCTTTCTTCAGGGCGCATGTGCCGATGTCATTGGTGCAAGCGTATATGGTAAATAGTGAAAAAAGTATATAATACTGCGCTGTCAGAACTGTAATTAAAATGTGAACAAAATGCTGCAACCAAAATGTGAGACACACAATAAAGACCTATAATTATTAAAACCTGCGCAAAAGATATATAAATCCTAATGTGCTCAATGATACTATACTGAAAAATATACAAAAAATGAACACCAACAAATATACTGGAAGCCTTTCCGGCTGCCGAGCTATCAGCATAAGCCAGCATGGGTGCCTACAAGTACATGCAAGAGCTATGGAGGAAGAAGCAGTCAGATGTGATGCGATTTCTCCTGCGTGTCCGCTGCTGGCAATATCGCCAACTGTCTTCTCTCCATCGGGCACCACGTCCTACTCGCCCAGACAAAGCTCGTAGACTAGGCTACAAGGCCAAGCAAGGGTATGTCATCTACCGTATCAGAGTTCGCCGTGGTGGACGTAAGCGTCCAGTGCCCAAGGGTGCAACCTATGGTAAACCTGTGCATCATGGTATTAACCAGATCAAGTTTGCTCGCAGCCTGCAGTCTGTTGCTGAGGAGCGTGCTGGCCGTCACTGTGGAGGACTGAGAGTCCTTGGCTCCTACTGGGTTGGTGAAGACTCCACTTACAAGTTCTTTGAGATCATCCTCATTGACACTTTCCACAAGGCCATCAGACGCAATCCAGACACCCAATGGATAACAAAAGCTGTGCACAAACACAGGGAGATGCGTGGGCTGACATCTGCTGGCAAAAAGAGTCGTGGTCTTGGCAAAGGTCACAAGTTCCATCTTACCATTGGTGGTTCTCGTCGTGCTGCCTGGAGAAGACGCAACACTCTTCAGCTCCACCGTTACCGCTAACTGGGATCATACTTGTAAATTTGACATTAAAATAAAGTTGTTTTTGGACAACAAATATACTGGAAATATTGAAAGTAAGTGCAATAATATATTAAATAAATTGCACCTTGTGTCAAATTAATGACACCAATCAATGCATGGAAATAAAAAAATAATTAAAAAAAATAGTTCAAGTAGTTCCACTATGAGATGGAAATCAAGTAAACTTCATGGTTGAAAAGATGGATGCCAATATATTAATAATGTGGAGTCTTCTAGGGATAGTCTGGTGACAACAATTCACCCAAGAACAGTGTTTTTATGATGGAAAAGGGATCCTCCACCTCCAAAACAACTGCCGCTTACCAGAAGCTAAGATCCCTGTAAGAGATATATGTTCGCAAGATGGCCTGTATCCCAGCCTGGGTCTCTGTATGCCGCGGTCAGGTGTCTGCAATCAATCCAGGTCTATCCCCAGTTCCTCTCATAGGATATGCAATGTGTTCATAACCAAAATTATAGAAAGCAACCAACCCGATTTAAAAAGGATTTATTAAAAAAGTGAAAACAGCACTTACAAGAGTGAAGATAAATTTGCGTGTGACAAATGTAGTAGCCGGCCGGCTCTCACAGCCCACTCCTTTCCGGGACAATGCGTTTAGTGTAATGGTGACGTCAGCACGCCGCTCCTCCCTACACCGTGCAGGTTTAGGACATATTTCCAGTACCTACAGGTAAGCCTTATTATAGACTTACCTGTAGGTAAACGTGGTGTAACTAGGTTTACAACCACTTTAATATTCTTGATATTTTGCAATCCTAGCAACTGATGATTTCAGAGGAACTGGACCTTATGGGAGTTGTATGTCTGCAACATGCGCATTTGCCTGCTATGTAGTAGTTCAACTGGTAAAGCTGGTGTAGCTACATGTCCAGTTGCATTGTAGACTAAAATTACATAAAACTTTCCAAGATTTCTCTGTCTGAAGGACACAAAGGAAAGGCAGTAATAGAAACTTGCTTAACAACTTTATTTTATGCATTAAGTTGAAAAACCTCTTTTAGTGTAGCAGCCCCCCAGTGGCCCCCTTTTACTTACTTGAACCTTGTCTTTCCCACGCCAGGAATGAGCACACCAGCTCCAGCCGTTGTCTTGTGTCCTGATTGGATAGATTGATAGCAGCACAGCCATTGGCTCACACTGCTGTCAATCAAATCCAATGACACAGGAGTCTGGGGCAGGGCCTAGTCCTGGTGTCTGTGTCAATAGATGCAGCAGCAGGACACAGCTCGCACCTGCATGGGTGCCCCCTGGGAGAGCGCTTCTCCGACGGAGCACTCGAGAAGAGGAGCAGCCAGAAGCACCGCTGAGGGACCCCAGAAGAGGTGAGTCGGGGGCTACTCTGTGCAAAACCAACTGTACAGAGGATGTAAGTATGACATATTTGTTTTAAAAAAAAATATTTACCCTTAGATATCCTTTAAGTCAGGGGTGCCCAACCTTTTGAAGCGCGAGGGCCACTTAAGCGACTTGGTAACTGGTCGCGGGGCCACAATCAGCGGAGCGGGCGGATGTCAGGTCTGTGTCCACTCTGCATATGCAGAGCGGACATGGACACAGCCTGATCAGTTTGGAGGTAAGACACAAGTTGGTTTACATCTGAATGGAGGATCCAATTGGGTCGGACTGATCATGTGAAAGGGGCCCATGGTTGCTTTTACACTAATGCGATGCAGTTTACCCTCACCGCGGGTGCAATGCAGTGTACCTTTTGGCTTTTCTTCACATTGCAATAGACTTCTATTATATTCTGCAGGTTTGGTGCACTTTCAGAAAGCTCACCAAACTCCCAGATAATAACAGAAGTCTATGGCTCAGTACAGGTAACCCGCAGGTGCACTGCTCTGCATCTGCGGATACGTTTGAAAGCAGCCCAGTAACCACTGCAGAACAGATATGCCCATATATACACTGTAATTTTAGTAATAAAGACCTTTAATAACAGTATTCTATTCCATCCCAGAGCAGGAGGTCGCGGGCCACTGGTTGGGCACGCCTGCTTTAAGTCATATAGAGTATGCGATCCCAATTGGTCCCAATCCAAGCTTAGTAGCTTCTGGGGACTCTGTCCACTCCTGGCTGGTTCGCCCAAAAAAATTATGAATTTTTCTGGCTGAGACACTGAGATAAATATTAGCTATGTATATGCAGGAACATATAAACAGGGTGCAAACTCTGTGTTTTAAAGTATCTATTTTACACCCGAGATAATAGGGTGGTGTGAAATGTTATTAAAAACCAGCAAATAGAATAATGTCACATTTGAAATGTCAGCGGCTATCTCTGAGGCCGTGTAAACACAATCAAATCTGTCTGCTGAAACCCGTCTGACGGACCGTTTCAGCAGACAGATTCGATCGTGTGTACGGGCAAACAGACGGATTTGGCCAGCCGACAGATTTGAAAGCATGCTTTGAAATCTGTCGGCTGGGAACCCGTCGGACCGATATATCTGATGTTTAGTACGCTAACCAGCAGACATATCTGACCGCACATGCGTCAAATGGATTCGACGCATGCGCGGAAGTGTTTTACTTCCTGGTGCGGTGACGTGGCGGCTTTAACGTCATCGCCACGTCACCGCCACGTCAGCACGCTGTCTGCTGGCGGGGATTTTGGTTTGATCGTGTGTACACGATCAAACCAATACATCCCAGCAGACAGATCTGTTCAAATCGGTCTGTTCGACCGGTTTGATCAGATGTATTTGCTCGTGTGTACGGGGCCTAGAGAGGAAGGGGGAGAGAGAGCATTCTAGTAAAAAGTTGAGTCTGTGTACGATATGGATATTGCAAACAAAATGGATTCTCTTGTGCTTAAACGAACAATACAGTGGAATTCTATGTCACCCTGATGTTGTTCAAAGTACAGGTTTGTTTAAGGGAATATGAATAATTTCTAAAATATCCTGAAGATATTAAGCTTTGTCTTAATTTACCTTTTTTTCTTTCTTTAGTATCGGAAATGTAAATCGTGGGATCAGTTGCACAAAGAGCATATTAACGCTGGACGTACTGTGCAAGTAAGTAAAAAACAAAATGCATACGTATGCGTGAAACCATAGATTGCTGATGTACTTGATGCCCTGAGATCTTGCCACACGTATAACATCTTAAAGTACCACTGGAGAGTAAGGAGGTACCGTATTTGCCGGTGTATAAGGCGACCCCCTAATTTTACATTTTTTTAAGATTCTTTTGCCTGTACTCACTGTATAAGACGACCCCCCTTCCGAAGCTTCATATTTCTTCCTTCTGGAGCCATATTCTTCTTCCCTCTTGCTGGAGCCAATCACAGCGAGCGATGTATTCTATTAATAAATACAAACCCTGCTTGGATTGGCAGAGGCTGTAACATCAGCCCACGCCTCTCTGACTCAAAGCCAACCCAAGCAGGCGACTGTATGTGGCCTGCTTGGATTGGCAGAGGTTGTTACTCCAATCCGAGCAGCCTCTATTCATTTGAATACATTGTTTAACAGGATTGGCTTAGCGGTATATACTGTATGTAGCCAAAGCTACATACAGTATTACCGCACATCCAATGGGCATCCGAGCAGCTGACCCGGCGTATAAGACGACCCCTGCTTTTTTGCCTGTTTTTTTTAAGTGTAAAAGGTAGTCTTATACGCCAGCAAATACAGTAGGTACAATGTTTGCAGCTGCAGCACCCCTTGGAGATCACTCTGGTTTCCAAGAGGGGCCTGCAGAGTGCTGTGCGGTGCTTTGTAGAAATCTTCGAGACAGGGGCTTACTGGATTTGACTATAGTTACCCTCTTGAAGGCTAGGAAGTTGGGCTCTTACAAAATCTACCATCCCACCTGGAAGGCCTATTTTTCCTGGTTGGAGTCAAGGAAATGTCACCCTGCAATTTATATTTAAAAAATGCACCCTAAATTCAGTCCTGCCCTTGTACAGGTTGACTTATGAGAATAGACAATGCCCAGGGAAGTTTGACAAAATCTGGTCTGCCTGGATGGAGACACGCGCTGCCCTTGACCCCCCTCCGGACTGAATGGGCGGAGCATTTGGCCCTCCCCTGACGGTTGGTGCATTGGTCCCCCTCCCCCCCATGACACTGTTGTTGTTTGTTTGAAGTAGCCAGGATATACCTGATAAGATATATATTTGTTATGTATGTTTGACATTTATCCACTCCTCACTGATATCGATTGCTTGGGTTCTCCTCCTGGAAGTGATGTACACTCTTGACACTCTGATTTATACATTGCTGTAAGTCCTGTGACGTATTTGTACTGTAATGCTGATTTGTCTAATAAAACTTTTCTCTGTTAAAAAAAAAATGCACCCTAAAGCATAAATATTGATTGTTTTTTTATATTTATATATAAATTAGTGTCATTTCTTCTGTGTTGTCATATGAAAAAATGTGAGCAGTGTACTCACGCTTGTGAGATGCTATGTGTGTGTGTGTATGTATATGTGTGTGTACACTGCTTACATTTTTGTAAATATTTTATTTTCTCTATTCGAGTGACAACACTGAAGAATTACACTTTGCTACAATGTAAAGTAGTGAGTGTACAGCTGGTATAACAGCGAACATTTTCTGTCCTCTCAAAATAACGCAACACACAGCCATTAATGTCTAAACCGCTGGAAACTAAAGTTAGTACACCCCTAAGTGAAAATGTCCAAATTGGGCCCAAACTGTCAATATTTTGTGTGGCCACCATTATTTTCCAGCACTGCCTTAACCCTCTTGGGCATGGAGTTCACCAGAGGTTTACAGGTTGCCACTGGAGTCCTTTTCCACTCCTCCATGAAGATGACATGGAGCTGGTGGATGTTGGGGATCTTGTGCTCCTCCACCTTCCATTGGAGAATGCCCCACAGATGCTCAATAGGGTTTAGGTCTGGAGACATGCTTGGCCAGACCATCACCTTTACCCTCGGCTTCTTTAGCAAGGCAGTGGTCATCTTGGAGGTGCGTTTAGTCTCATTATCATGTTGGAATACTGCCGCGAGACAACCCTTTTCGAAAAGAAATACAAGAGCTTCTTTTGGACGACGGGCGTCCTGCGATTCTAGTTGTACGTTTTTACCGTGATTGTCTCCCCCATACGCAGAGATGCATACGGAGCCTTAAACAGTGCAAGTTTAGAAGATATTCACGGTACCTGCAGGTAAGTCTTTTTATAGGCTTACATGTAGGTAAAAGTGGTAGTAAAGAGTTTACAATCACTTTAAGTTCAGTAAGGTTTAGTTTTGCATATGCGCCTTTTTGATTTATGACGATCATCTGTTTCTAAAATATGAGCCAAATCCCTCTTTATAGGTTGATATGGGGCTGTTAAACCTCTGCTCTCTACTATATTGCCCAGCTCATCTTTTGTGTGTTTAATGTAATGTAATCTAATTCTTTTGTTTTTTTGGATGATGGACCTCTTAAAGCCAAACTGGAAGCCACATGAGGTGGGGGGGGGGGGGGTCCTCCTCTACAGAGTCTTCTGGCCAAACAGTAAATTTGGGCAGTACTTTTTATTAAACATCTCCATCAAGCCAGTTTGATTTGCTACTTTAGCTTCTGTCTCCCATGTGCAAGTTATTCTACACATTCCTTCACTGCACAGAAGTGGGCCATAATTGTGCAGAAAAGTTTGCCATACTTGTCAATCAAAAGTCCCTTTTTAGATTTTAATGGTTTAGCTGTTCCTTTTGTGTTTGTGAGGCTCTTGTGCCACCAAAATAAATAAAGTGAAAGAATGCAAATGCTGCTCAATCTGGATTGTGATATGTGATAAAACAATAGTGATAGATTAAAAAGATGATAAGCGCATATACATATACCACTGAGAATCTGTCATAAAACAAAGTGCAAACTGTGCATCAAAGTGCAAATGCATATATATAAATATACAATATATATCAAATAAATGATTCCATCCGTGGTGTTGCAGCTGAAAAATAGGTGATTTCTTGAAAAAAATGAGCTCACATTGCGCTTACCTTTTATAAGGCAAGGAAAAAGCCTTAGAATATGTAGCACTTTAGTGGGTCTCCAGTAGATGTCCCTCTATCCTCTCTGTGGGATGGTGTAGTGGTCCTAGTTGGGGTCCAATGTTCCAGGGTATGTGGATGGAGGTTTACCAGTGGTGCTCAAATAAGAAAGGATGGTGCCATAGTGAAGTATGTAGATAACGATTTAATGATAAAAGTAGCAACTTACATCAAAGTACAAACAAACGAGCGAACGATCGGATTACACGTCTACTTCCGGTTCCGGGTCTTGCATGTTACGCTGCACCTTGCAGCTTCATCAGAGATACCCGATTGGTTCCTGGCTTTGTCCTTTATGTGTTAAAAGAGATGTGTTTAACTACCAAGAGACTTGGTAGTTAAAAATGTGGTAGACCCCCCAAAAAGTGGACACAGTTATTTCACAAGCAAAGGATTCCACCCATGCAAATATTGCTTTGCATGCAGACACTCAAAAAAAACACAGAAAAAAAGAACAGATTTTATCTGGACCAAAACAGGCAAACTTATGAAATTAAAGACTTTATTAGCTGTCACACAGAAGGAGTAGTCTATGTACTGCAATGTACATGCAACCTACAGTATGTAGGACACACAAAAAGACCACTTATGGTAAGAATAGGAGAACACATATGAAATATCAAGAAAAAGTTCCCTAAACACAACGTTAGTAAACATTTTGCCCAATACCACAACAGTGACCCCACACAGATGAGTTTTTGGGCTATAGAAAAATATAAGAAACCATGGAGAGGAGCACATATAGTCAGAACCATTAGTCAAAAAGAGTCACAATGGATTTTTTATTTACAAACAATGGTTCCTGATGGAATGAATGTGGAATTCGATCTTAACTGTTTTTTTAAGCAATTTTTAATATACATGATACATATATTTTTATAACATTTTAAAACATTATTATTTTAATTATAATAACGTCATTCATTGTTCTTATCCAGATTTTATATCATTGTATATCCCTGATGTCCATTTTATATACTTATGTCATTATTGGCCATTTTATTAGATACTGCTCAGTCACATCACACAAGGGGTTAATTGAAGCCATCGTCATACATATGAAGAGTACATATGAGGAGTACAAGAACCATATTTCAGGCCACAGCCTTTGCTGTCCGCCTTTTAAATACCCCTTCCTCTAGAACCTATAACTCTAAAAACACTTAGGATTGTGTATAAATAATTGGGCAGCCGAATTCTCCAGTCACGGAGAACCAGACTCTATAACATAGGAGAAGACTCTAACCAACAAAATGGCCGCCGCCATAATGGAGACATTTACTCCGCCAAAATGGCCGCCGATACACTTCCGGTTTTAACACATAAAGGACAAAGCCAGGAACCAATCGGGAATCTCTGATGAAGCTGCAAGGTGCAGCGTAACATGTAAGACCCGGAACCGGAAGTAGACGTGTAATCCGATCGTTCGCTCGCTCGTTTGTTTGTACTTTGATGTAAGTTGCTACTTTTATCATTAAATCGTTATCTACATACTTCACTATGGCACCATCCTTTCTTATTTGAGCACCATTGGTAAACCTCCATCCACATACCCTGGAACATTGGACCCCAACTAGGACCACTACACCATCCCACAGAGAGGATAGAGGGACATCTACTGGAGGCCCACTAAAGTGCTACATATTCTAATGCCGCGTACACGGTCGTTTTTTGCGATGAAAAAAAAAACATTTTTTAAAACGTCATTTAAATTGATCGTGTGTGGGCAAAACATTGTTTTTTGTCTTAAAAAAAAACGACAAAAAAAAAATTCCAACATGCTTGAATTTTTTGTGTCGTTTTTCAAAACGTCGTTTTTTGTTTCACAAAAAGTTTAAAACAAAGTTTTTCAACCCGCGCATGCCCAGAAGCTAGTTATGAAGCGAGCTTCAATGGAAAAGAGTGGTGAACGTAACCTCGCTTTTTGTGAAAAAAACGATGGTGTGTATGCAACATCGTCTTTGAAAAGTGACGTTTCAAAAACGTCATTTTTTACTTCACAGAAAACTTTGGTTTTTTTTCATCACAAAAAATGATCGTGTGTACGCGGCATTAGGCTTTCCCCTTGCCTTATAAAGGTAAGCGCAATGTGAGCTAATTTTTTTCAAGAAATCACCTATTTTTCAGCTGCAACACCACGGATGGAATCATTTATTTGATATTTATTGTATATTTATATATATGCATTTGCACTTTGTTGCACAGTTTGCACTTTGTTTTATGACATATTCTCAGTGGTATATGGATATGCGCTTATCACCTTTTTTAATCTAGCTGTTCCTTTTGTCCATTCTATCCATTTATCTAGGGGCTTAGTATAGGCGGAACCGTACCTTTTGGTTCATATATGCTCTAGCGCTCATCTTGTGCTGGGCATTATCTGAAGGCTTCTCACCCTTCATTCCCTTCTTTAATTTAGTGACTGGCCAGTCTTTTCTTCTCTCTATTTGTGCCTATACCCCTTTGCCTCTAAAACAAATCTGCATATTTACAAGAACAGCCTCCATTTATCTACATGGATAGAAGGGGTTTATGACAATAGACAAGACACTCACTAAGAGATTCTCTCCAATCCATGAATGGGAACACAGACACTTTCCCCAACCAGAAAGGTCAGAGAGTGGTCTGGTTTTCTTGAGAACCGATAGGATACATGGGAAAGGCAGAAAATATAGCAAGCTTAAGGACCGCTTATCTAGCCAGGATTTAGTAGTCTGAGTTCCAGATGATCCCGATCAAATCGCGGTTCCTTCTGGAGACTCTGCCAAACTCCTGACTGGCTCACCAAAACTGTTATGGGATTATGGGAATATTTCTGATTGTGACTCTAAAAACAAAAGTTAATACTGCAATTGCAGGAACAGATTCACAGGATGCAATCACTGTTTAAAGCGGATGGCCCGGTTCCGAGTGCCCCCAGTAGCAAACATCTTGCTTTGGGGGCACTGAAGCAGGCTCACGCCCAAGCTGTGCTCCGTCAGCCCCGCCCTCGCTTTCTTCTTATTGGCTGACTGGCTGTGTTTGCGAATGGCTCCAGCGTGGGCCAATGAGGAGAGAGAGACCCAGGAGATCCCCTGCTCTTATGCAGATCACTGGATCCTGATGGGGCTTAGGTAAGTATAAGAGGGACTGGGGAGCTGCACCATAAGGTTTTTTAACTTGATGCATAGAATGCATTAAGCTAAAAAACTTCTGCCTTTTAGAACCACTTTAAAATCACTAACCTTTCCAAGGTGAACCTCTTTGCTGCTCAGAATTTTCTTCTTTCTAAGGGTTTGAGTTTTTGCCCTGTTATAAAGAATTTGTTTTTTGAAGCAGTTAAAGATTATTAATTTTATAAATAAATATGGGTGCAGCACTCAAAAATTATATAATAAATAAATAGGTAAACAAATACTTAAAGATCATACAATAAATAGAGAAAACACTATAAAATGGGTAACTACTAGATCTCTTTTCACATACTGTTAATGACTTACAGTGCAGAAAATAAGTATTTGAACACCCTGCTATTTTGCAAGTTCTCCCACTTGGAAATCATGGAGGGGTCTGAAATTGTCATCGTAGGTGCATGTCCACTGTGAGAGACATAATCAAAAAGAAAAATTCCAGAAATCACAATTTATGAATTTTTAACTATTTATTTGTATGATACAGCTGCAAAGAAGTATTTGAACACCTGTCTATCAGCTAGAATTCTGACCCTCAAAGACCTGTTAGTCTGCCTTTAAAATGTCCACCTCCACTCCATTTATTATCCTAAATTAGATGCACCTGTTTGAGGTCATTAGCTGCATAAAGACACCTGTCCACCCCATACAATCAGTAAGAATCCAACTACTGACATGGCCAAGACCAAAAAGCTGTCCAAAGACACTAGAGACAAAATTGTACACCTCCACAAGGCTGGAAAGGGCTACGGGGAAATTGCCAAGCAGCTTGGTGAAAAAAGGTCCACTGTTGGAGCAATCATTCGAAAATGGAAGAAGCTAAACATGACTGTCAATCTCCCTCGGACTGGGGCTCCATGCAAAATCTCACCTCCTGGGGTCTCAATGATCCTAAGAAAGGTGAGAAATCAGCCCAGGACTACACGGGAGGAGCTGGTCAATGACCTGAAAAGAGCTCGGACCACCGTTTTCAAGGTTACTGTTGGTAATACACTAAGACGTCATGGTTTGAAATCATGCATGGCACGGAAGGTTCCCCTGTATAAACCAGCACATGTCAAGGCCCTTCTTAAGTTTGCCAATGACCATTTAGATGATCCAGAGGAGTCATGGGAGAAAGTCATGTGGTCAGATGAGACCAAAATAGAACTTTTTGGTCATAATTCCACTAACCGTGTTTGGAGGAAGAAGAATGATGAGTACCATCCCAAGAACACCATCCCTACTGTGAAGCATGGGGGTGGTAGCATCATGCTTTGGGGGTGTTTTTCTGCACATGGGACAGGGTGACTGCACTGTATTAAGGAGAGGATGACCGGGGCCATGTATTGCGAGATTTTGGGCAACAACCTCCTTCCCTCAGTTAGAGCTTTGAAGATGGGTCGAGGCTGGGTCTTCCAACATGACAATGACCTGAAGCACACAGCCAGGATAACCAAGGAGTGGCTCTGTAAGAAGCATATCAAGGTTCTGGCGTGGCCTAGCCAGTCTCCAGACCTAAACCCAATAGAGAATCTTTGGAGGGAGCTCAAACTCCGTGTTTCTCAGCGACAGCCCAGAAACCTGACTGATCTAGAGAAGATCTGTGTGGAGGAGTGGGCCAAAATCCCTCCTCCAGTGTGTGCAAACCTGGTGAAAAACTACAAGAAACGTTTGACCTCTGTAATTGCAAACAAAGGCTACTGTACCAAATATTAACATTGATTTTCTCAGGTGTTCAAATACTCATTTGCAGCTGTATCATACAAATAGTTAAAAAAATCATACATTGTGATTTCTGGAATTTTTATTTTTGATTATGTCTCTCACAGTGGACATGCATCTACGATGACAATTTCAGACCCCTCCATGATTTCCAAGTGGGAGAACTTGCAAAATAGCAGGGTGTTCAAATACTTATTTTCTGCACTGTATATAGGAATTTATTCTCACGTTTTCTCACTCATCAGTTTTTGATGAATTTTTATTGTGTTTTGTCTATTTATTTATTTGCTTATTTATTTTTTGAGCGCTGCACCCATATTTATTCACTGAGGGGGATTTGACATATTGACCTCTGATGCTGGTTGCTATTATGCTCTCTGCTGAACACCTGAGGACAGTGTATATATGCAGTCACAGTGGTCCCTGTGGAAGTCCATTTGTGGATGTTTCCACCTACTATAAATTACAGGCAGTCCCCGGGTTACAAATACGATAGGGACTGTAGGTTTGTTCTTAAGTTGCATCTGTTTGTAAGTCAGAACAGGTACATATTTTAAATTGGAGTTCCACCCATTTGTTTATGTTTGTCTGTGCTGCATGCCCTAATCTCATAGTGTTCAGAATGGACAATTTTTATTTATTTTGTTGCTTGTAAATACCTTTATTTTGTAGTCCTTCATTACTTCCTTCTCTTTATTAGCCTAGGCTATTAAGTCACATGGCTATTTGCAAGGGTTTCTGGGATAGGCATCATGTTTCCCAGTAGTCCTTGCAAACCTGACTGAAACCTATTACATTGCTTGTGCAGCACTGAGCATGTGCGAGATATGCAAAGCTGAAATCCAGGAAGTCATACAGTCTGGCTTCATGATGCCCACACTTAAGATGGCCACGGTCTATTTCTAGATTCTAAACTAAATGCTGTAACAACCTAACAAAACGGACCTTAGTTTACAGACTAACTTTACTACAATACATTAAGCTTGTGTATCACAGGTGTATTTATATTTAAAAAGTGAAATTGTGGGTGGAACTCCCCTTTAAGTGTAGCTCCAGCCAAAAAATCTATGTTTAAGCTTTTTGGATAGCACCCCTGTAACATTTGTTTTGCTGTCTGTGCCCCTGTTCAGAACATTTCAACTTGCTTTCTGTTCCTACGACAATTGAATTTAGAAAATTTGGGGCTGTTAGGGAAACATGGACTGGTGATAAAGCATCAGTGGAGACACCTTTTTCCCATAATAACGCTTACAAGAGTGAATTTCCCTTCCTAGGGGTAGATTTCCTCTCGCTCTGTTGTTTGTAAGTAGGAGTCATATGTAAGTCAGATGTTTGTAAGTAGGGGACCGCCTGTACAGGCTAAATCCACCTTGAGATTTTCTCCACATCTGGAGCACTCAAAGTTTATCACCTCAATAGACTAGTTCCAGGTCTTGGATGAAGTGGATGACCTAGTATATTTATGATTTATTTTTTAACAACTCTTTTATCCACTCCAGGATCAATTATTTTATATATATAAGCATGCAAGGAACTGTTACTTTGAGAGAGCACCACCACTATACATACATATGAATAGTGGTGGTGCTCTCTCAAAGTAACAGTTCCTTGCATCCTTGCTGTTTATATTTAATTTATATAATTTTTTTTATCCATACCAGAATCGGATCGCATGGGTGTCTACACCAATGCGATCCGATTCATGTTCAAACTGACAGTTCGCAGTGCGATTTGTGAGCTGAAATGGGGGTGTCATTAACAATGTATTGACAGAGTGTTTACATATGGCCGTGTGAACTGCCGCGTGAGCCGGGTGCGGTGCGGAAACCAACAGTGGATTCACAGGGTTCCCGCATCACACAAGTGTGAACTGAGCCTGAGTAGATGCATATATTTTTGCATGTATTTTTGCATTTTCTTTACCAACGTGATAATTTTTTGGGGGAGTATTTGTTTTTAATAGGTATACCTTTGTTTTTAACCACTTGAGCTCCAGAAGGTTTTATCCTTTTCATGACCAGGCCATTGTTTGCTATCTAGCACTGCGCTACTTTAACTGGTAATTTGCTCAGTCAGGTCACACAAATAAAATAGAGTTTTTTCTTTTGGTGGTATTTGATCACCATTGTTTTTTTTTTTTTTTTGCAATATAAATAAAAAAAGACCAAACATTTTGAAAAAAAATATTTTTTTACTGTCCACTATAAAACATGCCAAAATGTATTCTGCTACATGTCTTTGATAAGAATAAAAAACCCAATAAAGGAATATTTACTGGTTTGCGTGAAAGGTATAGCATCTATAAACCTATATGTACGGCGATGATCAGCTATCAATGGGACTGTGATAGTGCGGCATGCAATCTACTAACTGACACTGGAGGGAACTGACAAACTGCTTATTTTCACCCTGGTTGGTGATCACATTGATCAGCTCATGTTTAATCCCACCCCCAATTCAGAACTTTCACTCTGTCTCGGTACTACACGGTCTTCTCTCCCTCTTTCAGTATTCTATGGTCAGCTGCTATGATCAACTTCCACTATGTTCTTCTCATCATTCTACCTTCTTTCTTCCATTCTAGTCAGTGATCTACCAGTTCCAGTCTCCACAACATGACTGGTGTACACGCTTCCTTTACATGCTTTCCTCACAAGATCGTTATCTAGAGAGATTACACACTTGCAAAGCATTGTGTTGGGAATCATTAAGACCTGAAAGCATTCAGCCTTAAAGGGGTTGTAAAGGAAGATTTTTTTTTCCCTAAATAGCTTCCTTTACCTTAGTGCAGTTCTCATTCACTTATCTCATCCTTCAATTTTGCTTTTAAATGTCCTTATTTCTTCTGAGAAATGCTCACTTCCTGTTCTTCTGTCTGAAACTACACACCGTAATGCAAGGCTTTCTCCCTAGTGTTGAGAAAGCCTCTTGAGGAGGGAGGGGGCGAGCAGGCAAGTCAGGACACTCTCTACTTTGCAGATAGAGAAAGGAGCTGTGTGTTAGTGGGCGTCCTGGCACTCCTGCTCGCCCCCTCAAGAGGCTTTCTCCACACCAGGAAGAAAGCCTCGCATTACTGTGTGGAGTTACAGACAGAAGAACAGGAAGTGAGGATTTCTCAGAAGAAATAAGGACATTTAAAAGCAAAATCGATGAGGTAAGTGAAGGAGGACTGCACTAAGGTAAAGGAAGCTATTTAGGGAAAAAAAAATCCTTTACAACCCCTTTAATGAACCCATTTATGAATGGGCACACATTTGGTAGCCTTTATAAAAAGGCTCCTGACAGAAAATCTCCTGAAGTTTGTATGAAACGTCACTACATGTTGGCCAGTTTGGTGTTTGGATTCGTCAAGAAAAAAAAATAACTTGAGTTTTTAAATACTACAGTGGTTTATGTAATATATATTTTGTGACCTAGGATTTTTTCTTGCTGTGGACTCAATATATCTGATAGAATAACAGAATATATGCTGGTACATTTGTCTTCAAACCTTATTTTTTGTTGTAAAAACCTATATTGCAGACAAAACAGTTTTTCTAATATTTGCATTAATTGGCAAATTGATAGTACATACTGATTGTATATTTTTATTTAATTTTTTTCCTCCAAGCTATTTAACTGTTTGCCAATGGACTTCTGCTCCGTTTGTGTGCAAATAAATCAGATTAATTATTGTGATACTAAACGTTCTCCTGTGCACACTTTTCTTTCAAATTAGATGCTTGTAAATGCATTAGAAAACCTTTAGTCAATATTTACCGGAGGCATCAGCTCAGTTTTTTTTTCTTAATTACGAACAAAACAGCAAAGTAAATAAAATCCCTTCCTAGCCTTCCTTCCCTTATAGCTTTTCTATACAGGGCACATTGATGCCCCAATACTTTTCCTAATGACTGTAAATTGATGTTGACTTCTAGTCCCAAAACTGACAAAAGGGGTAGATTTCATTGGATACAGGTCTTACAAATTATACATTGAAACAGTTAACTTCAAGTCTAACTGTGTAGACCAAATCAAATATCTCAAAATGCGTCTGGACAATGACAACTGAATTTGTACAAAGCATTTTAGGCAAATATATGCAGAGACACTCTACATTTAATCCATGCTTGTATAATTAGAAATGTTATCATTTTTATTGACACAAACTCATTACCCGTGTTTACTATCGTGCTACACATATTAATAATGCCACTAAAAAGATTACAAGAATAAATATTGTGCTACAGAAACCTATTCTGCGCCTTGATGAAAATTTGTTGTGAATAAAAAGAAAATGAGTAGAAAACGCTATTGTTTTCAAAGGTCTGTTGAACTAATACTTAGTTTCACTTAATTTTGCAGCCAAGACATGTCCGATTGGTGTTATGTAAAAGAGGCAAGCATAGAAAAAAATGTACAAAAAACAAAACAAAAGTGTATGCAATTAGGATTAACATGTATACATACAAAAAGCTACATGCACTGTAGTATCCTTGAATATAGTTTAGGAATTTTAGAGGGATCATGTTAAATTAAAACTAACTATGGTGTAAGCCATCATTTTTAACATCATTTTATTTATAGCTTTTTACAACTTGTTTATCATTATTTAAATGTTCTCTTGATTATAGTATAGTGTATTTAATTTGTATTTATTAACCACTTCAACAGGGCTTGACAAATTTGCTTTGAATCTAGGAGCGAGCTAAAAAAGTTAGGCGCCATTTTTTTTTTTGGTATGACTCAGTGATGAGTCCCAGTGTTGTTACTAGGGTTGGTATCACCCCCCTCCACCAACTATAGACCCCCCTCTCTTATTAAAGACCCACCCACTAAGTACAGACCCCCCTCCGACAGTATAGATCCCCCTCACTAAATACAGACCCTGCTCCCGCAGTATAGATCCCTCTCACTAAATACAAACACTGATCAAAGCCCAGGCGCCAGGGTGAAATTTCTAGTCGCATTGGCGACCTGGCGCCTGGGATTTGTCGAGCCTTGCACTTCAATACAGGGCACTTTCACCCCCTTCCTGCCCAAGCCATGTTTCAGCTCTCAGCGCTGTCACAATTTTAATAACAATTGCGCGGTCATGCAACACATGAACCAAATTAAATTTTAATAATTTCTTCCCCACAAATAGAGCTTTCTTTTGGTGGTATTTGATCACCTCTGCAATGTTTATTTTTTCCGCTATAAACAAAAGAAGAGTGACAATTTTGAAAAAAAAGCAATATTTTTTAATTTTTGCTATAATAAATATCCCCAAAAATATCTAAAAAAAAAAATGTTTTCCTCAGTTTTGTCCGATACGTATTCTACATATTTTTGGTAAAAAAAAATCGCAATAAGCGTATATTGATTGGTTTGCGCAAAAGTTATAGCGGCTACAAAATAGGGGATAGATTTATGGCATTTTTTTTTTTTTTGTAGTAATGGCAGCGATCAGTGATTTTTATCGTGACTGCGATATTGCGGCGGACACATAGTTGCATAGTTACATAGTTAGTCAGGTTGAAAAAAGACACAAGTCCATCCAGTTCAACCATAAAAAAATAAAAATAAACAAACAAAATAAAACACAGTACATCCCATACACCCAACTCCATACCCACAGTTGATCCAGACACTTTTGACACTATTTTGGGACCATTCACATTTATACAGCGAACAGTGCTATAAATATGTACCGATTACTGTGTAAATGTGACTGGCAGGGAAGGGGTTAACACTAGGGGGCGATCAAGGGGTTAAATGTGAATCCTAGTGAGTGATTCTAACTGTAGGGGGAGGGGACTGACTGGGGATGGTGACCGATCTGTGTCCCTATGTACAAGGGACACAGCATCAGTATCCTCTCCCTGACAGGACATGAATCTCTGTGTTTACACACAGTGATTCAGGGTCCTGCTCAGTTACTGGGCAATCGCGGGTGCCCAGCACATCGGGTTCCCAGTAACGCAGCGGGTTCTTATGCCCCCTAGTGGCTCGGCAAGGCGAGGACGTGATATGACGAACGAGCAGATTATTGTGCCGCCGTCAATATAGTATCTAAAAATAAAAATATTATCTTTAAAACATATGTTTTTTGCTTTAAAAAATGTATGTTGTTGAAGGGGTTATGGCATTCATTTGTGTATTTCATCAGTACATGTAAAATGGTAAAACCTCCAGCTCTGCAGCTTTCATTGGCACTCTTATGACTCATCCCCCACTCCCTTCCTGGCAAACTCTCATCAGTGAGAGAGAGAGAGAGAGAGCTGTGCATGATGTCATAAGCCTAGACTTTTTACCAAACAAGAAACAGGAAGTGGTTTTTATAAGGTATTTACTGTCAGAAAACATTTTTTTTTTTCCTATCCAAAGTTAAAACAACAAAAGCAGAAGATTTAATAGATGAAAAAAATGACTGAAGGTCCGCTTTAACTATGTATGTAGCTAACCCATGCCTATGAAAGGATTAACTAATTTCAGACTTTCGTCATTGTACTTGGGGCGTGTAGCATATGCAGTCTCTCTGTTAATCAAAGCCAGTGATATAGCGAGAAATGCCCTCTGTTGAAAAAAGCCTCTGATGGGTTTGCGCAGGCGCAGTATGCAACTTCACTCCAGCTGATATGTTGATCAGCTGGTGTGACGTTAACGTGGCGCATGTGCAGATCATTGGAGGCAGTATCCGACGATCTGCTAAGCGCCAAGGGCAAATTTAATTGTCGATTCTGCCCCGCTATTGCGGGGCGGGTTTTGTGTGTGTTTTAAACTATGGAATGGTGACAATCTTTGCTACTTAAAAATCTCTATAGGCGACAATTTAAAAGCCTTTGCAGGTTACCAGTTTAGAGTTACACAGAGGTCCGGCACAAGAATCATTGCTCTCATTCTGACTTTCCCAGTGATACCTCACGTGTGATCAAACCGAGATGGGTAATGGCTTGTAAACAACAAACCAAAACCAGAACTGGTTTTCTAGACCTTAGAGCTGATCAAGGAACTTACATTGTTTCCTCATCTCTATTGTCAGTGGGCAGAACCAGTGGAATGGGAGAGCTTAGAAAAGCTGGGAAAGGCAATAGGAGGAACCACCTTTTCCCAAATGTAAAAGCGATCCAGTGGCTATTTAGTTATTTTCCTCGTGTTTTTTTTGTTTTGTTTTGTTTTGCTTGTTAATAATCATACGCCCTTAACACATATTGGCAGCACAGTGGCTAAGTGGTTTGCTCTTCTGCCTATCAGCATTAGGGTCCTCGGTTCAAATTATTCAGTCCGAGGTAATTTAAGAAGACATGTGGCCACTCAATGAAGCTGGATGACAAGCGGTTTAACCCTAAATTGCGGAAGGGGTTCTTTACTGTTAGAGTGGAACTCCCTTCCTCAGTTGGTGGCATCAGAGGAGAGTGTCGATAATTAAAAAAAAACTTTTAGATGGACCTCTTAATGAACGCAATGTACAGGGATATGGGAAATAGTAGTGACATAAAAACACATGCATTGAACTGGATGGGACTGGTAGGTTTATTCAACCTTACTAAATGTGTAACTATGAACAATTTGTTTTCCTTTAGTAAAACAACACAATAAGGTCTAGTAGACACTGCCACCCTTACTCCTGTTGACGCTACTACTATACTATACTAATGCTATTAGCTTGGCTGTCTTAGGCCGCGTACACACGATCGAACATGTCCGCTGAAACTGGTCTGCGGACCAGTTTCCGTGGACATGTCCGATCGTGTGTACCACCTAGCGGACAGGTTTCCAGCGGACAAAAGTTTATTAGCATGCTAAGAAACTTGTCCTCTGGAAACCTGTCCGTCGGACATGTCCGCTGGTTAGTACGCCTAACCAGCAGACCGAAATCCCCCGCATGCGTCAAATTGATTCGACGCATGCGTGGAAGCATTTTACTTCCTTGTTTGCGCAATGTCGCAGTGTCAACGTCACCGCCACATCACCGCGTTGTCTGTCCGCGGGGATTTTGGTCTGATCGTGTGTACACACATCAGACCAAAATATCCCAGGAGACATGTCCGATGAAAACGGTCCACAGACCGTTTTCATCGGACATGTCTCCTCGTGTGTACTCGGCCTAATTGTTTGTTTTTTCGCACTAGTGCATGCAGTATCATGAACTAAAAATGAAATACCTTTTATTGTTGGAAAAAAACGATCTCCGTATTATCTCTGTAAGGATTTTAGAAAGCTTTACTTAAAGGATAAGTTCACTTTTCTAAAAAAATAACAAATTGACATCTTTTTGCAGGTAAAACAAATGTGCATTTTTTTTTTGAATTGGGAGCCTGGAAAGCATTGCACCCATGGTCAGCAGATCCTGGGTATTATGCAGGGTTCTTGCAGACTCTGTGTGTAAGCTGTTTGGCTGTACATCGTACAGCCAAGCAGTTACACATTAACAGAAACCATCAATAAACTACCACAGTTCTTTGAGAACTAGAAACTCACAGACGCAAACGCTGCCGGATCTTGTAGTTTTCAATTTACAAAACTCTATAAATGAGTGATACAGCCAGGCGGGCAGAGCCCCGCACGGCTGCGTTCTCTACAGATTCTGACAAAAATTGGGGTTACGTACCGGTAACATCCCTTTTCCAGGAGTCTTTCAGAACAGGTACTGTAGAGAGACACAGGCTCCTCCCCTCTTAGGAAACACCGCCTTCCAATTAAGGATTTAAAACCTCATCCTCCCTCCAGCTCCTCAGTTTTTCCAGAGTACCTCCGGCCAGCTGGGGAGACACAAGAACACGTCATAACAAACAGAATTTCATCTTACCTGACGGCCCCGTATGATGAGTTTTTCAGATATATCCCCTAAAATAATAAGGGTGGGTACCAGTGCTGTCCTGAAAGACTCCTGGAAAATAGATGTTACCGGTACATAACCCCAATTTTCCCTGTTCGTCTTTCAGGACAGGTACTGTAGAGAGGATAAGCGAGAACCTTACCCTAGGGTGGGACCACTGCCTGTAGCACTTTGCGCCCGAAGGCCTGATCCTTGGCTGAAATCAAATCCAGTCTGTAATGTTTCACGAACGTCGAGAAACTGGACCATGTTGCAGCTTTGCAGATCTGCTCCGGGGAAGCACCAGCACACTCTGCCTGTGAAGTTGCAACTGTCCTGGTGGAATGGGCCCTGATGCCCTTTGGAGGCTCCACCCCCCTGGATACATAGGCCTGAACAATGGCTAATCTTAACCACCTAGCTATTGTATGTTTAGAGGCTTTGGACCTTTTTTTGGACCCCGAAAACAAAACAAAAAGAGAATCGGATTTCCTGAACTTGTACTATTTAAGTATTGCAGGACACACCTCCTGACGTCTAAGTTACGAAAATGTTGTTCCTGTTCCTTCACAGGATTTGGACAAAAAGAAGGCAATTTGATTTCTTGGCCTCTATGAAAACTAGAAGATACCTTCGGTAAGAAGGCCGGATCGATTTTAAAAATAATGCGATCCGAAAAGACCTGAAAAAAAGGTACCCTAATAGATAGGGCTTCGAGTTCACTTACTCTTCTAGCTGTGGTGATCGCCACCAAGAACACCGTCTTGAGTGTGATCATCTTTAGCGTAAGGTTTTCCAATGTTAAAATGCTTCCATATCTTTAAGTAAATGGCCTGCGTCTCCTTTTTCCTGCAGCTTAGAAGTGTTGCAATTAGGCGTTCTGAAAAGCCCTTGCCTCTTAGCAGCTCCTCTTCAGAAGCCACGCTGCTAGATTCCACCTCTCTACTTGTGGACAACAAACTGGGCCCTGAACCAGAAGATCTTCCCGGATTGGCAGAATCCAAGGAGGCTCCAGTGATAACCCCTTCAAGATGGAAAACCATGGCCTTCTGGGCCAATAGGGTGCGATCAGGATCAGCGTTGTATCCTCCCCCTGTAGCTTTCTTAAGACTGCTGGGATCAGGACCGGAGGGGGGGAAAGCATAGCACCTGGAGAACTGCCAGGTCTGGGCTAAAGCATCCACCCCTAGAGCTCCGTCCCCCCTGTTCAGGGAAAAAAAGAGCTGCGTTTTGGCGTTTTCCCCTGAGGCGAACAGATCCACCTCCGGCATCCCCCACCTTTTGTGTGATCATTTCGAACACTTTTTGGTTCAGAATCCAATCTCCTTCCCTTCGTTTTTTCCTGCTAAGGAAATCCGCGACCTGATTCAGTTCCCCCTTCAGGTGAACTGCGGAAAGGGACAGAACGTTGGCTTCCGCCCACTTGAGGATGGATTCTGTCAGATCCCACAAGGACTGGCTCCTGGTGCCCCCCTGCCTGTTGATGTAGGCTACTGCAGTGGAATTGTCTGAACGAACCCGTACATGTTGGCCCTGAAGTTTTTTGAAAGGTCCTGAGGGCTAGATCTACTGCCCTTAGTTCCCTCCAGTTCGAGGACCTCTTTGAGTCCTTCACCCTCCAGGATCACTGAACCAGATGGGAATCTAGGTGTGCCCCCCACCCTGTGCCACTGGCGTCCATTGTCACTGTTCTGGATATTGGAAAGCTCCATTCCAACCCCTGTAAAAGGTTCGCCCACTTCCTCCATCACCAGAGGGACCTCTTGACCTGGACAGGTACCGCTATTAGAGCATCCAGGGAATTTGGGTTGTGGTCCCAAACATTTAGAATGAAGCGTTGAAGTGGACGAAAGTGCAACCCTGCCCAGTGTACTGCTGGTAATGTGGCTGTCAGCAGACCTAGGGCTCACATGGCTTTCCTTACTGAGAGCTGAGCATTGCCCTGCAAAAATAACATTGCTCTGTCCACTTTTTGGACTTTCTCCACTGGAAGAAAAACCCTCTGTCTTACTGAATCTAGCTTGTAACCCAGGAAGGTGATCCGTTGTGAGGGCACCAGACTGGACTTTTCCAGATTCAGAAGCCATCCCAGGCTCTCCAGGACCTCCTCTTGTTACCCAGAGATTCTGGGATAACTGTTCCAGGGATGGTGCAACCAGTAACAGGTCGTCCAGGTAAGCTATCACTGAGACATCCTTGAGCCGAAGGAACGCCATAACCTCCACCATCACTTTGGTGAAGATACGGGGGGAAGAAGAGAGCCCAAAGGGCAGGGCTTTGAATTGTAGGTGAAAACGTCCCCTCTTTGGATCTTACTGCCAACCTCAGAAACTTCTGATAGCCTTCCGCTATAGGGATGTGCAAGTAGGCATCCTTCAGGTCTATTGATGCCATGTAACAGTTTGGAGGGAGAAGTGTCTTTACAGAGTACACTGAATCCATCCTGAACTTTTTGTAAGTGATCGAGACATTCAGGGGCTTCAAGTTCAGTATAAGCCTGAACTTGCCGGAAGGTTTGCGGACCACAAATATGTGGGAATAGAAGCCCCTGCCTGTCTCCTCTACTGGGACCCGCGCTACCACCTCCTGATCCTCTAACTCCTGAAGGGAGGATAGCAGAGCTAATGACTTCTCCTTGGATCTTGGCAGATGGGTAATCAGAAGTCTCAAGGGGGGAGGACTTGAAAATTCCAGTCTGTAACCTCTCCTTATGATCCCCAGCACAAACTGGTTGCTGGTGATCATTTCCCACTGGGGGAGGAAGGCCCCCAACCTTCCTCCCACCTTGACCTCGTCATTGCGGCTTTTGGGGCTTCTAAGGAGCACGAAAAATTGCTCCTCCACGCCCTTTGCCTTTCTGTCCCCAAAACCTATTTTTCTCTTCAGTTTTAGAGGCTTCCCCTTTTTTCTGGGACCAGAACTTTTATCTTTGTCTGTCCCCCAATTTTTTTTTTTATGGAAAAGGCCTTTTTCTTATCAGCTGTTCAGTCGAGAACAACTTCTAAGCCTGGCCCAAACAGCAGGTCTCCTGTGAGGGGAATACCACATAATTTCACCTTAGATGCGCTATCCCCTTGCCATGTCTTGAGCCATAAGGCTCTCCTTGCCGAATTAGACAAGGCTGCGGACCACGCCGCCATGCGTACGGACTCTGCCGATGCATCCGCCACATATGCCACCCCGTTTAGTAGTGTTGGGAAGGAGGCCAAAATTGTCTCTTTTGGTGTCCCAGCCTCAATGTGAGCTTTAATTTGTGTCAGCCAGTGCTCCATGTTGCGAGCCACTACTGTGGCTGCCATGGCCGGCTTCAGATTCCCCTGTGCAGAATCCTAGGATTTCTTTAGAAGGGAGTCCATCCTTCTGTCCATGGGGTCTGAAAGTACCCCCATGTCCTCAAAAGCCAAGTCAGTGTGCCAAGACACTTGCGAGAAAGCGGCATCCAGTTTTGGGGTTTTATGCCAGACGAGAGCTTCCTCCTCCGAAAAAGGAAACCTTCTCTTCAAGGCATTCGAAAAGAAGGGTTTCCTCTCCGGGTCTTGCCATTCTTTTTAATGGTATTGACCAGGATGTCATGAACGGGGAACACTTTCCTCCTTTGTTCTCCTAAGCCCATGTACATCCGATCATGAAGCGACAGTGCCCTCTTCTCTTCGGAAATGCCCAAAGTAGTGTGGACTGCATTTAGAAGCCCAGCCACCTCCTCGAGTGAAAGCTTATAACGAGAAGACCTAGAGGGCTCCCCCTCTGTCTCCCCTTCCTCTGTCTCTCTTTTAGAGTCAGAAGAGGCACTGTCCGGCTCTTCCGCATGCGTCCTCCCTGAAGCCCTGTGGACTCTCCCCACTTCGGAGGGAAGTACCACTGGACTAGGTGGAATAGCCTGTTGCGCTGGAGAGGGGCTGCTCTGGGGCAACTGAAAGCTAGCAAACATATCCTTAAAAGACTGAAAGGTGCCAGAAAGCTCTCTCATAGATGCTGCAAGCTCCGAGCCCTGCTCTGCCTCGCTCTCCCTAACTAGACCCTCAATGCAACGTCTGCAAAGTGCCTTTTTCCAATTTTTGTATGTAGCCCCCTAGCTGACCGGGTTTGCAGCAAAAAAGATCTGGGCGAATGAAGAGAGCCAGGCTCCCCTCACTCCCGCAGAAACATTAGCTCAGCCTCCCCAGCCGTCTGGCTCTTGGCCCCAGCGGTGTCTCCCTGCCGGAGGAAACACCATAAACTGAGGAGCTGGAGGGAGGATGAGGTTTTAAATCCTTAATTGGAAGGCGGTGTTTCCTAAGAGGGGAGGAGCCTGTGTCTCTCTACAGTACCTGTCCTGAAAGACGAACAGGGAAAAACGTCGGGAGAAGATCCCGCCGCCGCCTGTGACATCAGGGAGTCAGGGAGGTGCGGACATCAGTGGATTTGTAACATGTAACATCTAACATGTTACAAAAGGTGAACTTATCCTCTGTTCTTGCTATGTGAATATAGATGTATGCTTTCCATTCTATTATTTGCATGTAAATTGTACGTAAGATAAAAACTGACTAAATGTGTGATATTTCTTATAGCAACTCCGTGCCAACATCAGAGAGATGGAATCTCTTTTTCTTAAAGTGAGAAACGAGGATATACAGACCTTAACAACAGTATTGCAACCAGTAAAAAAATTGGCTTTAGATTCAATAACTAATTTTTTGAAACTTCACTCAAATTCAGCAGAGAATCTACTCATAACTGAAGAAAATTTCTCTGAAGAGCAGAATTCCATTTCTAAAGGTAAAAGATTTACTTACTGTCATTCAGACTAAGCAAGATATCTCTGGGGAAATCTTAAGGCTTTAAAGTTGAACTACTTTATTAGTTAAAAGGGTGAAAAGTTTGTGCTTATGCCCACAGATTGCATAAACTGGGAAAAAATGCAACTAGGATGAGCTCTTATTGGACTGATGTCTCAGTTTTGTTAATTACTTTGAAAACTTCTGCATTTGTCACGAAGGAGAAATCCTCAAGGGTCATCTCGCTTCACTGCCTAGAATGACACCCCTGAAAAAAATCAAGAAAAAGTGTGGAAAACTAATGCAGACTGAAAACCTATTTATTTGCTTTACTAAAACACAATTTAGCAGGTGTCTGCTTCACAAGTCTATATTTACTGTAGTAATAAATGCACAATTTGTATATTTTAACAACTTGAGCTCCCACGCCTGTATACATCTTACAAACCAAATCAATTGTTAAAATTTAGCTTTGGGCCTATTGGTTTGCAAAAACCTTTTTATTGTTTGTGTTGCAAAAGTAATGCAATATATTAAGTTTTATGGGGAAAGTCTATATTGTGCTCTAAATATAATTTTCTCCATCGTCCCATTGAGGGATGCCTAAATTTAAAAAGAGTTGGATTGCCAATAAAAGTCACTGAAAAAGTTGTGATTCCTTGCTAAGTTGCCACTTGAACTGGTCTCTGTGTAGCAGCTTTGCAGATCAGTGTTTCCTCGTTTCTTGGATTATGACCTTTGGACATGGGATCTGTAGCAGAGCCCCAGGTGTGATTCTGTCTCTGAAGACTCACTTAGCAAAAAAGGCCAGTCAGGCTGTAGTACCAGAAGCTACCTTACCATTTTCAGCTCTGGATAACCTTTAAAATGTCCTGCTACTATTTTTTTTTTTTTTACTGCTGTATAGGATAAGACTGAGGGATAGAGAGTTCATGTCATCTGCAGGTGTAGGTGACAACTGTCCATCCTCACTGCCTTGCTCAGTTGTATCAGTATAGCAAGTGGTTACACACTGAGGACATTGATCTTTGGAGAAAACTTTTATTCCACTTCTGTCATTACCCGACCATAGAGAAAGGTCCCAGACACTACACACCTAGAAAATACATGAGTAAACAGGTAAAGGCAGCCTCAGCCAGCTTCATTCAAAGCTATGTACCAATGCATTTCACTCTGCCCACGGGGCTTAGTCATGGTGGAGGGCAGGGTGAAACGCGTTGGGGGCATGGCTTTGGATGAAGCTGGTTGAAGCTGCTTTCACCTGTTTACTAATAGCTTTGCTCTGTGTGCGATGTCTGGGGCCTTTCTCTATGCATACCCACAATATGTGAGGAGTTGGATGAACTCCAACACCTATTAAAGCCTGTATACTGACACATGACATAATATAGAAACACATAAATATAAACCAGCCCATCAGATCATGGGCGTCCGCTGAAATTTTTTCAGAGGGAGGCGCTTCGGCAGCGGTGATACACAGTCGCATTTAACCCTTTCTTAAAACGCTAACAGGGTTAAAAGCACCCCGCTAGTGGCCGAATAGTGCAGCTAAAACGATGGTAAAGCGCCGCTTTTTAGTGGCGCTTTACCGATAACGCAGTCAGCTGGCAGTGTGAAATAGCTCTTGAGATAATTCAGCTTCACTCCATGCCCATATAAATATAGCCTAAAGAATGTACCAACCCCCCCCTTTAGCACAGACCCCTCCATTCAGCACAGATGGACCCCCCTTCAGCACAGACCCCCCCATTCTGCACAGACCCCCCTTCAGCACAGACAACCCCCCCCCCTCCCCCAATCCCATTCAGTACCTCAGATCAGCCATCAGCTCGGAACAGGCACAGCAGGTTCCCTCTGCTCACTGTGCCTGTGTGACATACAGGCCGAGACCGCTCAGACAGCCCGTGGCCGCTAGACTCTTCAACACATTCTCGATTTTCCAGGGGGGGTCAATTGCCCCCCCTTGCCCTATTGAGCGGATGCCCATGCATCAGATACAGAAGATACAAAAAATATATATATAAGAAATCCTAAAAATGTATTCATCTTTGATGTACCTATTAGGATCTTGGGGCAGTGGAAATTCCTAATTATGTAAATGTTCTTCTACATTAATAAAATCATCAGGATTATAGAATAAAATGAAGAATATAACATTGTAATATTTATTGACGTTGATTTTACACCACAGCGCAATGGAAGTATTAATTTTGTAGACTAAAACATTTTAGTTGACTAAAGCTAAAACAATTGAGATGACTAAAATACGAAACTAAAACGGCATTTTAGTCAAAAGACTAAAATGGGACTAAAGGAGGGGCGTGTCCGGAAGTGCTCCGGGGAAGACGTGCTCTTGCAGAGCTCCATCAGGCCCGGCACGATCTGTTGCCATTCCCTGCAAGATCTGCTCCAGTGGGCTCCTGAACCAAATGCACCTGCACTTGGACGTCCTGTGTTCGGATCCCGGCCTGCTTCGCGGTGTCCAGTCGGATCCCTCCTTCCCCGAGTCCCCAGCCGGCTCCACGTTGTCGCGGCCCGCCGCCATCTTGGGGCCTACGAGACCTCCGGCGTCTCCCACATCTGGATACTCTTGCCTGCGGGAGGCGGGCAGCTGTCTCATTCCGTCCACAGCACCTCCGGAGGAAACTATCGCGGTTTGCCGTGGTCGGGACCCGCAAGAGACCTCCTGACGGCCGGCGGCACCTTTAGGACAGACCGCGGCTCCGGCCTAGTCCCGGAAGACGGCGCCCAGTCTGCTGCGCCTGGGATCTCTGGCATCCTGTCCACCCTCCCACCCTGCTGCCTAACGTTCTCCTCGCAAGTGGCTGGGGATCCCTGTGACCGGCACTGCTCTCCACAGCACCCACAGCAGCGTCACTGGGGCCCCTGCTTCTGAACAGTGAGTAACGGTCACCTTGCCTCACTCAGCTAGTTCCCCGCAGACTTTGCCCCTCTCCCCTTCTCCACCTTGCACCCCCCCAAAAGAACTAGCTCTCTGGCTATTTTACACCCTCCCCACGTCCTTCAGCATAGGAGCAGGTAGCGGGACATGATTTCTCACATGGAGCAGTGAGATGGACTCTACCCTGACCCCCTGAACCCCCAGCTCCACGGAACATATCATTATTGGACACCGGCCCAAACCCTGGCACATTGGGAAAGACAAGCAACGGACACATAAGGGATCCGGTGGGGATCGTAGAGGAGGTGATCTGGAAGACTACTTTGCCCGAGCCACATCACAGCGCCGTTCTGAAGCTAAGATGGCGCAGGCACCTCCGTCCCCGGCCCACTCTGAATCATCCCTACACTCTCTGGCGAGCACGCACAATCATCTCCCCCTCCCTGGGGACTCTGACTTTGTGCTCACCAGAAGCCGCTCTAATGCCTCTCTGGCCTCAGGAGAGGGTTGGGATCTGGAGGCACAGATACGCTCCCTACACAGCTATATCAGGTCTCTCCCCACCAAGGCTGACTTTGAACACTGTGTCCACAGGATTGAAAAGGCCTGCAAGAAAGAAATCTCTGACTTCAAGAAGGATGTGAGCGTTCGTTTTGAGGACCTGGATGCCACCACAGACAGTCTTAGTAATACGGTGCAGACGCATGACAAAATCCTGAACACCCATACCGTCATGCTGCAGCAATTGGCGTACCAACAGGACGATATCGAAAACCGTAATCGCCGAAACAATATTCGCATTCGCGGAATTCCCGAAACAGTAGACGCCAATGCCCTACCAAAAGCTGTGACCGCCATTTTTAACCAATTGCTGCACAATCCTAAGGACGACCCAGTTGAGCTAGACCGGGTCCACAGAACCTCCAGCCCTCGGGTCCAGGACCCCTCCTTTGTCCGTGACACCCTGTGCCGGGTCCACTTCTATAAGGTCAAGGAAGCCACCATGAGAGCTGCCAGCTCACAGGACACTATTTTGTTTACTGATACCCCAGTGATGCTTCTTCCAGACCTGTCACGTCAAACGTTGACGATGAGGAAAGCACTGAAGCCGCTTACTCAACTGTTGATATCCAAGCAGATAAAATACCAATGGAGATTCCCGTTTCACCTGCGAGTGTACCACGAGGGCAAGACAGCCATCTTCCGCACGCTTGGAGACCTACCTACTTTCCTCAGCACACTAGGTCTTCCACAAGTATCCCTCCCGGATTGGCTATTCACGCCGACCACTCCAGGCTTGCCCTTTGCCTCTCCGTGGCAGACACAGGGCCGCAAACACAACCCCAAACCTCTCCCTCGCCGGGACTCGGAAGATTGAATATACTCTGGTTGGACTAGTCATGCCACTTGCCCTGCCATTCCAGGGGTTTTCCCCCGGACATGGCTCCGGGTTGGAGCCACCTCAGTTGATTTATTTGTTATTTTTGGAGGCTAGACCTGATGCTCTTCCCGGACACTGTCTCGCCTATGGGGTTTATTCCCCCTAAGCCCTGGTCTACTTTAATGTTGTTGTTATTATCATTGCCTTAACTCTCTTTCCAGGAGGTGCGAGCTCCATGTTCCTGGCCGGGAGCCGTCCGCGGTTTGTTCCTAAGTATCTTCAATTCTATATCTTCAGATGCTCATACTATGTTGCCTTTCCTCCACTGTGTTTTTTCTCATTGTATTTGCACTTCACTGTTGTTTGTGCCTACTAGATTGTATGGTTTCCTATCTCGTGTGCCTAACCAGTTTGTTATTTTTTTCTTTGCACCACTATTTTTCGTGCCATATATTGGTTTTGCTCCATAACTGTTTTTCCGTGGAGCTGGGGTCGGGGGGACCACCCTACCTGGAGTGATCCCGCCGCGCCCCCCCCCCCCCTTTTTTCTATTTGAGGGGTTTTTCTTTTTTTACGGTGTCAATATGGACGCCGTCCGGACTATGGCTACTAGCCATGCTGTAAGTTTTTTTTTTCTTCTTTTTATGTGTAGTCTTTTTGAGCCACCTAGTGGCCTTTTTTGTTTTTGCTCACTTTCAATTGTCATTGCTCACCTGGTTATCATGGTCTCCCTCCACACCACCTCTCCCTGATTGTCTCCTGCCACCTCTACTTGGTGACAAGGGTGGTGCGGACGGACCCCATGCTCAATCCATGTCTTTTTTTTTCATTTGTGTCTTTTTGTTCTCTATTACCACCCGTTCTTTCTCTCCCCTCTATCCATCCCCATCTCTCACCCCCTTTATCTTTTTCCCTCTCTCCCTCCTTTCTCTAGGTCCTATCTGGCACCGCTTCTATTTCCGAGAGTTGCTGCTGTATGGTATTGCTTATGCCCATGCTTCTGCCCTTCATCCCCATCACTCACTCCTACAAATATCATGGCTTCTGTTTGCCCGATAGCGTTAGCGTCTTTCAATTGTAGGGGATTCAACACACCTGAGAAACGGAGTCAGGTCCTCTACCATTTTCACAAAAAACGTTCTGACATTTTGCTGCTCCAGGAAACACATTTTCGTACTGACTCCGTACCGGTTCTTCGTAATAGGTACTATTCACATTGGTTCCATAGTACTAATCCCCAAGCTAAGTCTAAGGCCTTGTACACACGAGGGGATATGTCCGCTGAAAACGGTCCGATGGACCGTTTCAGCAGACATCTCCGCTCGTGTGTATGGGCTAGCGGACAGATTTCTCCACCCGACAGGTTTCAAAGCATGCTTTGAAATCTATCCAGTGGGAATCTGTCCGCCCGACATGTCTGCTGGTTAGTACACTTACCAGCAGACATGTCGTCCCCCACCGCCGCCGCCGAACGGATTTGGTGCATGCGCGGAAGTGTTTAACTTCCTGGTGCGGTGATGTCACCGCGCCGTCCGGCGGCGGGGAATTTGATCCGATGGTGTGTACACGCCATCGGATCAAACTCCCGATCGGACATATCCGATGGAAATGGTCCGCGGACCGTTTTCATCGGATATGTCCGATCGTGTGTACGAGGCCTAAGGGTGTATCCATAGCCTTCCATAAATCTTTTAAGCCTGAGGTCCTAGACACCCTTGTTGATACTAATGGGCGTTTCATTTTTCTTAAACTGAAACTAAACAACTTTCTTTTCACAGTGGCCAATATATACGTTCCAAATGTGGGTCAGACTCGGTTCCTCTCATCGATCCTTACCAGACTGTCCTCTTTCGGAGGCCCCTGTTACATCGTTGGTGGAGATCTCAATGTTGTCATGTCCCCGTCTGCAGATACATCCTCGGGTAAGTCCTCCATCCCACACTCTACACTGACACGCATCAAGGCTCTCCTACAATCCCCCCACCTAGTGGATGTTTGGCGTGTCCAACACCCCACAGACAGGGATTACAGTCACTACTCTGCAGCACACAACTCGTATAGCAGACTGGACCACTTCCTGATATCTCAGTCATTGTTAGATACCCCCATACAAGCATCCTTAGGTCAGTTGCTCTGGTCGGACCATGCTCCAGTCTACTTGACTCTTGCACACCCCCCCACATCACGTAGTGGTGCACACTGGAGGCTTAATGACAATTTACTCCGTGACCCCGTTTGTGTAGCTGACGTTTCTGCCGCTGTCCGTCATTTCGTTTCGGATCATTCCTCGGACACTACCCCCCCTTTCATCCAGTGGGAAGCCTTGAAATGTGTAGTCAGAGGCGTGCTCATCCAACATGGCTCCCGCATCAAGAAAATGCGATCGAGTGACATTCGCCGTCTTCTCTCCACCATAGCGGAGCTCGAACCTCTACACAAATGTAACTTAGACCCTGCCGTTTTTGTCCGCTTGTCGAATGCTCGTAGGGATCTCCTTAAACTTCTTGACTCCCATTCCTTGATAGCCCGGGATAGGGCGCGCAACTTCCATTACTCGCTAGCCAATAAATGCGGTAAGCACTTGGCACGGGTCTTACACCCTAGAACGCCACGCTGCTCCATTCCCTTTATTTTGCACCCTGATCAAACTAGATCATACAACACGGACTGTATATCCTCGGCCTTCCGGGAGTACTATTCGAGACTCTATAACTTGCAGTTCGCGGACCCGTCCAGGTGTTCTACGTCTTCGGGTGATAACACGGGGATTATATTGCTGAGACGGCTTTACCCCCCATTAAGGGTCAGATGTAGCTGCACTAGATGAACCTCTCGATACGTCCGAGTTTCTCGGCGCCATCAGAAGCTTACAGGTGGGCAAATTCCCTGGCCCAGATGGATACACCCCTCGTTTTTACAAGACCTTTGCCCCACTTCTATCCCCGTTGATGGCTAAGGCCTTTACTACCATGGATGACTCCCTCACACCGCCCAAGGCGCTGTTGTCTGCTAATATCTCTGTATTACCCAAGCCAGGCAAGGACCCCTCCCAATGCAGCAGCTATCGGCCTATATCCCTGCTCAACGTGGATCTAAAGCTGTTTGCAAAGGTTTTGGCCAATCGTTTGTCTCCTCTACTCCCGGGCGTGATCCACAATGACCAGGTGGGATTTGTCCCGGGCCGCGAGGCGAGAGACAATACTACCAAAACGATCCATTTAATTTCTTACATCCAACGTAAAGGGCTGAGGGCTTGTCTCCTCTCTTTCGACGCCGAAAAGGCATTCGATCGAGTAAACTGGGGATTTCTTCGACTCTCCTTGGAGCAATTGGGCCTGGGAGCGCCCTTTATTTCCAAGGTGATGTCCCTTTACTCACAGCCTTCAGCCTCGGTTTTAGTGAACGGTTCTGCCTCTGCGTCCTTTGACATCTCCAACGGTACTCGCCAGGGCTGCCCCCTGTCCCCACTCTTATTTGTCATTGTGATAGAACACTTAGCTTGCGCCATTAGACAAAACGCCTCCATACGCGGTATTCAAACGCCTTCCTCCCATTACAAACTATCCCTATATGCCGACGACCTTTTGGTATACGTACAGGATCCCCATACCTCGCTGCCATCTCTTTTTGCGGAATTCCGTCGCTTTGGCTCATTTAGCAACTTCAAACTCAATCTGTCCAAGACTGAGGCTCTCAACGTCTCCCTCCCCGCTGCTACGATGACCATGCTCAAAGCCAATTTCTCTTTTAAATGGCAGACGAGGGGAATCTCATACCTTGGTGTCATTATTCCTTCTAATCTCTCCAACCTCTTTTCTTCAAACTATGTTCCTCTGCTCTCACGCCTACGAAAGGACTTGGAGGATTGGGGGGGGGTCTTCTCTACTGTGGTTCGGGCGGATCAACACCCTGAAGATGGACACTCTACCCAAGCTCCTGTACCTCCTTCAAACGGTCCCCATATTAATCCCTAAGTCCTTCAACTCCCTATGCTCTCTTGCCATCAGATTCCTGTGGAGGCGGGGGTTATCCAGGGTGAAGTACAATGTGCTCACCCGCCCAAAGATGCGGGGTGGAGCTGGTATTCCTGACTTCGAGACCTACTACAAGGCCTCACACATTGCGCGTGTCTTGGAATGGTTCCCACCTCCCTTTTTAAAGGCCTCCATTGCCGTAGAGCAGGACTTGGCTCCTGTGGACCTCCGAGCACTTTTATGGGGATATAGGACTGATCTAGCGCGCATGCCCCCCCCTCTCCGCTTACGTTAGCCTCTTTCAGATTGTGGTACAACAGGGGGTTATGTTCCCTCTTGTCCTCCGATCCCTCACCACTAACCCCCCTATTCGACAATCCCTCCTTTCCCCAAGGCTTTGGTGTGCCATCGTTAGGCCCCTTCAAAAGGACTGAATGGCCTCAAGCATGCTCCTTTGTACATCCTACGCTGGGGTCGCCAGTGACACCGGCGGGTTCTCATGACTGGCTCACTACACTACACCTGTCCACACTCACAAAGCACCTACACTCCTCCTCCCATGTACATCGCCCTCCTACAGAGTTCGAGAGACTATGTTCCCTCTCGGAGACGCCCAGACACCTACTCTCGACCGTATATATAGCCTCTTACAAACACTCACGCACACTGAGCTACCCTCTTACACTAGGATGTGGTCTGCAGATTTGGGTGAGGACATCCGGCAAACGGACTGGCAGACTTCGTTTTACTTTACTCACAAGTCTACAATCTCCTGTTACTCACAGGAAAAGAACTACAAGATTCTGTCAAGATGGTACAGGGTTCCCTCCGTGTTGCACAAAATATTCCCGTCCACCCCAGCATCCTGTTGGCGATGCTCCGCTGCTGTGGGGACCTATCTACATGTCTGGTGGGATTGTGAGAGGATCCGCCCCTTCTGGACTCAGGTATTTGAATGTTACAACAAAATTTACGATGAATTACTGATTCCCTCCCCCAAGATTGCTCTTCTTTCAATACTTCCAGGTTCTATTAAATCACAGAAGCAGAGTCTCCTACGTTTCTTCATGTCCTCAGCAAGGCAACTCCTACCTTCCTATTGGAAATCGACCACAACTCCCCCATTGTCACATTGGGTCTCTATTATGAACGACACCATGAAAATGGAGGAGATGTTGGCCCTTGATAACGACACTTTTGATAATTACACATCATTGTGGCTTGTTTGGCTCCACTTCTCTTCCTCTGACACCCTGGCGAACATGTTGTCCACCCAACCATGAGCATCCCTGATTGCTTCCATATGTGTCTCCTCCTGGGCACAGACTAGGCCCACCCCCCCACTTACTCTACATGGTCTCCTCCAATTGCTATATCAGCAACTCTCACTATACTGTATGATCCCCCTCTAGCTCTCTTCTCTTTCCTTCTCTTCTCCCCCGTTCTCTCCTTCTTCCCCCTCTCTCCCCGCCCTTTCACGCCCCTGATTCTTGACCTCCCATTTATATTATTATTTTACTTGTTATTTTTTTATTTCGGTCTTTGTCCTTTTTGTCCTCTTTGTCATTTTTTCTTTTGAATTTTTCTTTTGAATTTTTCTTTTTGTTGTTTCCCTCCTGGAGACTCTAATTGCAATGCTGTCACTTGTTAAGAGGCCTTTTTGGCCGCTCACAATTTTTGTTTCGGGTTCTTTGTCATAATTGTTCCTGCTATGTAATGCGTTGGTGGAGGTCCAGCTGCGGGCGATAGCCACTTGGCTGACTCTTCACCACTACGTTTCTATGACTGTTCCCTGACTGTGACGCCACATGTTGTTCATTCTTACTATGTTAAAATTTCAATAAAAATATTTTCAACTCTAAAATGGGACTAAAACTAAATTGAGATTTGATGTCAAAATTAACACTGGTCTATAGTGCAGGTTCATACCTCGATAACATAAATAATAACATATTCGATTTTCCACTCCAGCAGTATATAATGAGATTGTAAATTATAGAGAAATGCTTAAATAATGCCCTGAAGATTTAGTCAACTAAATACGACTAAAATGGGACTAAAACTAAATAGAAATTTGCTGCCCAAATTAACCACTTAAGACCCGGACCAAAATGCAGCTAAAGGACCTTGCCCCTTTTTGCGATTCGGCACTGCGTCGTTTTAACTGACAATTGCGCGGTCATGCGACGTGCCTCCCAAACAAAATTGGCGTTTTTTTTCCCCACAAATAGAGCTTTTTTTTGGTGGTATTTGATCACCTCTGCGGTTTTTATTTTTTGCGCTATAAACAAAAATAGAGCGACAATTTTGAAAAAAAAATAATATTTTTAACTTTTTGCTATAATACATAACCCACAAATATATATATATATATAAAAAAAAAAAAAATTCCTCAGTTTAGGCGATACATATTCTTCTACCTATTATTGGTAAAATAAGCGTTTATCGGTTGGTTTGCGCAAAATTTATAGCATTTACAAAATAGGGGATAGTTTTATTGCATTTTTTTTTTTTTTTTGTGACTGCGACATTGTGGCGGACACTTCGGACATTTTGGACACCTTTTTGGGACAATTGTAATTTTCACAGCAAAAAATGATTTTCAATTGCATTGTTTACTGTGGAAATTACAGTTGCAGTTTGGGAGTTAACCACAGGGGGCGCTGTAGGGGTTATGTGTTCCCTATTGTGTGTTTACAACTGTAGGGGGGTGTGGCTGTAGGTGTGATGTCCCCCCTATAAAAGGGACTGCGCAATCGATGCTGCCGCCACAGTGAACGACCGTTCTTCAGCTCCGGGGACCGATCGCCGCACTCCAGCGGCGATCGGGTCCGTGAATCCCGCGGTCCCGGAGCTTCGCACCGGGTCATGGGAGCGCGCCCGTGACCCACGGCTGTGTACTAGCACAGCACGTACCTGTACGTGCATGTTCCCAGCCATGCCATTCTGCCGACGTAAATGTGCAGGAGGCGGTCCTTAAGTGGTTAAGGACCGCCGCACGACTATATATGTCCGACACTTTAAAGAGGGATATTTCGGAAATGGCAGCAGTTGTTGCCACAACTGAGGTATCTATCTCTTAAGGCGGTGGTCCTGTAAACGATAATGGTGGTCTCTGTGGTGGATTCACCATGAGATCACCGTTATCGGCGGCAGGATAGGGACCCCCTCCTGCCACTTTCCCGTGCCTGATCGGGACCTCTCCGTGGCTGGGTATGGAGACGAGTGAGCGCAAGATAGCCCCATCCGTCTCAATACCATAGCAGGGCGGAAGCAACACCAAACGTCACTTCCGCCCATGCTCCTTAACCACTTCCCGCCCGGTCAATAGTATATTGACGTCCGGGAAGTGGTTCTAAAATCCTGACTGGACGTCTATTGACGTCCTGCAGGATAACAGCCGCCGCGCACCCGTGGGGGCGCACAATGCGGCAATCGGCGGAGGCTCTTTACCACGTGATCAGCCGTGTCCAATCATGGCTGATCACTATGTAAACAGGAAGAGCCGTTGACAGGATTGTTCCAGTAGTAGATCCAGCCTTAAGTAAACCTTTTCATTCTATTCTGCAGATATAAAATGTGAGACACTCTTAAAGGCTCTCTTTGCTCCTACTGGTCCAGCCCTGCAACTGGCAATTGCAATTTCAGCTTGTCAAACTGTAGCTTATTGGACTAGGGCAGTGAACATTTAACAGAATCTTGTATTCCAGGACCAAGTTTTGGCTAGACTTACAAACATTCCCTTCCATCCTACTTTTCTATGTTGATCCCCTAGAACAAGTCATAAGACATCTGATACATTTGACATGTTCATAAAAGAGGTTTTAGGCAGAGCAATCTCCAAAAAAAAATCCTCAGGGGTTCTTCTACTCTAAACGAAGACGCCCCTGTGCTCTCCACAGGCTTCATCCTCAAAGCAAAAAGTTAGCCCTTCCTTTTAGAGCAAGACTTGGGACATAAAGTCCAACAAGTCAACTCCAAAGCTTTCTTCACAATGAAGGGGCACCCTTCGCTTCTCGGCCTTTTGGCTAAGATCAAGTGTAGTATCTGTTCTTATCAGTTGCCAATAGGTGGTGCTAAACTGACTGTCCCCAGTACTCGGCGAGGGGGAAAGGGGTGGCAGTCGGTGTGGATGCTAAGCCTGTTGGTGTAAAGGCGAAAGCCTTCTGATCGGGGCAGAGAGGCATGAGGTCGAAGCTAAAGGGCCGGGACCCTGGCCTTTGGCCTGGATCCGGTGGTGTCTGCCCCAGTCAGTTGTTCGGCGAGGGAACCTTTGCTAATCCTTTCGGGGAGAGGCGGGTAATACTTCCCGAATGTAATTAGGTGGGAGAGATGGGGGTTGTGGGTAGTAGTCGGCTGTGGCTGGCTCTCCCCAACCTCTTCTCCTACCTTCCTGGCTGGGAAGGGTGCTGCCGGTCCGGACCGGGGGTCAGGGTCCGTTGAAAAGCCTGTGGAGATAGTGCCCCTGGAGTGGCAGTCCAGGGGTGCCATACATTGCACTGAGTGTTTGAGGGGCACTCAACGTGTGGCACCTTAGGTCACTGATCTCCACATACACCTGCCTCTAGGGCCGAGCCTTTTGGCTAGGACCAGAGGAATTTTTGTTCCTGGCCGGAGGGCCGGCCATCGTATTGCACGGTGGCCACTTTCCACTCACCATTCCCACCTTCCTTTTCCCCCACTTTCTTTTTTATTTTACCCCCTGTTTGTCTTGTTTGTCACTTTTTCTGTTTGGTGCTGAGCACTTTGTGTGGCGAGTAGGGTGCTGGTCCTCGGGCCTGACTCTGAAAGTCTTGGGAGTAGGTGGACATGGCCTTCTGGCTTAGTTCACCTGCTCTCAAGGGGTCTCCCTTCGGGGGAGCCTCACCGAGGAGGGTTCTGTTTCGGCAGTCCCTCCGAGGATGTTAGGCCATGTGGTTTCGGCTGCATGGGCCTTAGTGGGGTCCTAGTGGTTTCGGCTGCTTGGACTCCTATACTCTTTTCCCTGCCAGGAGCCTAACGCCCCGGGGGATCAGAGCTGGGTCCTCTTCGGAGCACCATTGACGATGGCACCCGTCGCAGTTTTTTGTGTTTCACTCTTTATGTGTGTGCACATTTTTTCCTGCACCGGGTGAAGTTTTTGGGTTGTGTTTTGCACGCCACAGGCTTTTCAATAGAAAAAAAAAAAATGAAGGGGCACCCTTGCACTGAAGAGTCTGTTACAGTTTTTAGTCCTCTAGGTCACAGATGTCCCACACCTATGGGTTCAATCATTGGTTTCAAAAGGGTAAAAAAAATAGTTTCTATCTCTACCCCCCCTCCAATTTTCTTCTCCCCAACCAGCCAAAATGTGCCCCAAGATTTTCAGGCTGCCCTGAACAATCTTTTGTCCTAGAGAGTGGTTGTCAGGTTTCTGTGATGTAAAAAAAAATGAGACAAAGATAAATCATTTCAGAACCTTTTCCACCTTTTAATATGACCTATAAACAGGGTGGACTTGATTTAAATTAAGTCAATTTAAATCATGATTAAATCATTAGTAAATAGGCTTGATTAAATCAACTCAATTTAAATCATAATTTTTAAAGAGCAACTATCATCTCTGTCCCACAACTGCTCATCCTCTGACTCGCTGTTGATATGCCAACAGCCCTTTTCACTTTAATGGGACAGCAGATGATGCGGCAGTGACACAGTGACACATCAAGGTGAGGGACGTGGCGACTGCAGGTGAGTGGATGCCCGCTAACGGGCGCTGCCATGATGGATCAGAAATGACAAGTGCTCTTTAACCGCTTGAAGACCAGCCTCTGCAGTTGTACTGCGGCAAGTTGGCTCTCCTGGGCAAATCGTCGTCCATGTACATCAGCCGCTTTAAGAGCTCTAGGGGGCGCCAGAGCCGGTGGCCGCAATGTCTGCTGTCCCCCTGCGACCGCTCCACAGACAGCCAGAATTGGAACCTGTCAATGTAAACAGACAGATCTCCGTTCTGACAGGGGAGGAAAGACAGATCTGCTGTTCCTAGTGATTCCGAACAGCGTTTTGTCTCTTGCTCCAGTCAGTCCCATCCCCCCCACAGTTAGAAACACCTCCCTAGTGTTAACCCCTTCCCTTCCAGTGACATTTACACAGTAATCCATGCATTTTTATATCACTGATGGCTGTATAAATATCAATGGTCCCAAAAAATGTGTCAAGTGTCCGATCTGTCCACCACAATGTCACAGTCCTGATAAAAATCGCAGATCGCCGCCATTACTAGTAAAAAGTAAAAAAAGACATAAATCTATCCCCTACTTTGTAGACGCTATAACTTTTGCACAAACCAATCAATATACGCTTATTGCGATTTTCATTTTAAAAAAAATGTGTAGAAGAAAACATATTAGCCTACGCTGATTATTTTATTTTTTCAAAATCTTTTTTTTTTTTGTTTTGTTTTGTAGCGCAAAAAATAAAAACCACAGAGGTGATCAAATACCACCAAAAGAAAGCTCTATTTGTGGGGGAAAAAAGGACATAAAATTTGTTTGGATAAAACCCCACACGACCGTGCAATCATCAGTCAAAGCGACGCAGGCAAAAAATGGCCTGGTCATTAAGGGGGCAAATCCTTCCAGTTAAATGTAAGGACTTATTTTTGCTGGTAGTTAGAATCTTTAATATCTTCAAACAAAATGAAGGCTTACTATTTAGAATAATAAGCTGCCAGGTTAGTAAAACAGCGATATTGGAACCAATTCAATCATACAGTTTGCAATGTACATAGATTTGCAAAACAATAGGATAAAGGAATATTCCTTAACATTTTTTATGTCATGGTTACTGTGAAATTGTGTGAATGCATCAATGGAGTGCTTGCAGAGCTTGGATTCATTGAATGAGTTTACCAAAACTATTTTAATATTGCAGTATATACAGACTCATGCTACATAACTATACTCCAGTTCATTCTGAATAAACAAAATGATTAATGTATATTAAATAGAAAACTATTTTTAGATAGATTTTTACTAATTTTATTTAAAACAAATATACAGTTAAAAAAAAAACATTTTTTACCACCGGCCTATAAAATGTACTACTCAATTGAAAAAAAAACTGGAATCTTTGTAAAAATAAAAAATAAAATAATGTGGTTGGATAAGTGATGTAGCTGTGTTCAGAATTAGACAATCACATTAAAACTTATGGTAAATAGGAGTCAGTACATACCTGCCATCATTTAAAGTGCCTCTGATCAACCCCAAATAAAGTTTAGCTGTTCTAGTAAGTCTTTCCTGACATTTTCTTAGTGCCATCCTGCAGCAAAAGCCATGGCCCACAGAGAGCTTCCAAAGCATCAGAGGGTTCTCATTGTTAAAAGGTATCAGTCAGGAAAAAGGTACAAAAGAATTTCCAAGGCATTACATATATCATGGAACACAGTGAAGACAATGATTATCAAGTGGAGAAAATATGGCACATCAGTGACATTACCAAGAACTGGACGTCCCTCTAAAATCGATGTAAAGATGAGAAAGAAAATGGTCAGGAAGGCTGACAAAAGGCCTTCAGCAACATTAAAGGAGCAGCAGAAATATCTGGCAAGTACTGACTATGAGGTACATGTGACAATCTCCCGTATTCTTCATATGTCTAGGCTATGGGGTAGGGTAGAGTGGCAAGACTGAAGCCTTTTCATACAAAGAAAAACATCCAAGCCTGGCTAAAACACATCTAAAGTCTCCCAAAAGCATGTGGGAAAATGTGTTATGGTCTGATGAAACCAAGGTTGAACTTTTCGGCCATAATTCCAAAAGATATGTTTGGTGCAAAAACAACACTGCACATTACTAAAAGAACACCATACCCGCCGTGAAGCATGGTAGTAGCAGCATCATATTTTGGGGCTGTTTTTCTTCAGCTAGAACAGGGGAATTATTAACAGATCCAAATACAAGTCAATATTGGCACAAACCTTCAGGCTTCTGCTAGAAAGCTGAACATGAAGAGGAACTTCATCTTTCAGCATAAGGACCCAAAACTTACATCCAAATCAACAAAGGAATGGCTTCACCAGAAGAAGATTAAAGTTTTGGAATGGCCCAACCAGAGCCCAGACCTGAATCCAATTGAAAATCTGTGCAGTGATCTGAAGAGGGCTGTGCACAGGAGATGCCCTCGCAATCTGACAAGTCAAGATGTGCCTTGCTGATAGACTCGTACCCAAAATGAGTGCTGTGATAAAATCAAAAGGTGCTTCAACAAATTATTAGTTTAAGGGAGTGCACACTTATGTAACCATATTTTATTTTTTTATTTTTACTTCCCTCCGCTTAAAATATTTCAGTTTGTTGTTCAACTGAATTGTAACGTTTATAGGTCACGTCAAAGGTGGAAAAAGCTCTGAAATTATTTATCTTTGTCTCATTTTTTTCTACATTGCAGAAACCTTTTTATATCCACTGTATGTCCTGTGCTATAGATTAAGATAAAATGAATTTTGATTTACTGTACCTGTAAATTTCATACCTTGAAATACAGTACAGGACAAGGTTGGAGAGTTGGGTTGGAAGAATCCCATCTTGTACCTTTTTTTTAATTAGGGAGTAAATACTCATAGGTCTTTAGAGCCTAACTCCCACACAGGTCATGGGGCCCACAGCCAAAAGCTGTGTTTACAGATGGTTTTTCGAGTAGTTCGTGTTTTCGGCATTTGGGTGCTTGGAACACCCCACTTTAGCTCACTGGATTACTCCTTGTGTATGCAACCCTCTACATGTGCCACTGATTTCCCCTCCTGTGCTGTTGCACTGAGCATTGTGTCTTCCCAGGTGTTTCTGGGTCCCTCACACACTGTAGGACGCCCTGTTCCCATACAGGTGGGAATTTTGCATTGGAGGTTCTATGCATTGTGAATTTTACTCTTTTTCATCATGAATATTTGACATCTTTGGATACTGCAGAAACCCCTGCAGTAATAGATACCTATCACAAATCCCCCTCTCCAGAGAGACCCCCTGATTTATAAGATCAGCTGGGTCCAGATGAAGAGGAAGTAAACTCTTCCTATTTTTTTCCCCCCTTTTTCCTCAGTTTAGGCCGATACGTATTCTTCTACATATTTTTCGTAAAAAAATCGCAATAAGCGTTTATTGATTGGTTTGCGCAAATGTTATAGCGTCTACAAAATAGGTCATAGTTTTATGGCATTTTTATTAATATTTCTTTTTACTAGTAATGGCGGCAATCAGCAATTTTTATCGGTACTGCGACCTTATGGTGGACACTTTTGACACATTTTTGGGACCATTGGCATTTTTATAGCGATCAGTGCTATAAAAATGCATTGATTACTATAAAAATGCCACTAACAGGGAAGGGTTAACACTAGGGGGCGAGGAAGGGGTTAATTATGTTCCCTGTGTGTGTTCTGACTGAAGGGGGGGTGGGACTGACTTGGGGAAATGACTGATCGCTGTTCATACATTGTATTAACAGACGATCAGGCATTTCTCCCCTGACCGGACCGGGAGCTGTGTGTTTACACACAAAGTTCCCGGTTCTTGTTCAGTAACGAGCGATCGTGGGTGCCCGATAGTGATTGCCGCGCCAGCCGGGCACGCGTGTCGGGACCAGTGGCGAGTGCCCCTATTGGCTGAATCGCGAGATGACGTATAGCTACGTGATCTTGCGCAGCCGAGCCGACCTGCCGCCGGCTGGTCGGCAAGCAGTTAAGCTTTGACAATAAAACCTAGAATCTGCTATTGAGGCATTCTCCTGTCATTCATTGGCCATAGGATCGTTCATGTGGCTTCCCAACCGGCTACGCCCTCCTATCTTATGCCCTCCTTTATCGCATTCATTGGCGGTTTGGGATAGAGTGCGTCATCGGCATCTTTAGCATCCCCACACACACATTTTAGCTCCCATCTTCTGCAACCCAGAATTTCCACTGGGGTTGGTGCCACAATCATTTTATTGGTGGCTCAATAAAGGATTGCTTAGAATTGCTGATTACTTTAATGGTAACCAGATATATTCTTTACAACACTTTTAAGACAAAATGCAGAAACCTGATCATGAAATTTTCCGATATAATCAAATTGTATCCTTTGTCAGATGCAAACTTAATCTTATAATTGCCAGGCAAGAGGTCTTTTGAAGGGATGGCTATCTGCCGTTTATACTTCCCTCACTGAACCAAACTCAAAACTTTCCTATATGAAAGACCTGAATATTACTATTGATCTGTCTGATTGGCAAGACATTGCCTATAACTTATCCAAAATCTCTATCAATACCACGCTAATTGAAGCCAACTATAAAACACTTTTACGTTGGTATGTGGTCCCAACTCGGGTGGCTAAAATGCATCCGTCCACATCACCTAACTATTTTAGACGCTGTGGTCAATTGGGGACAATGTATCATATTTAGTGGCAGTGCCCCCTGGTGATTAGGTTTTGGATTAGGATATTTAATAAATTCATAAAGGGGTAAACATCCATAGATCCCCAGAGGCAAACTTGTTTCATAGATTACCAATGAGGTGCCCAGGAAATCAACAAAATTAATCACATATATACTGTTAGAGGCAAGTATTACAGTAGCCTGGCATTGGAAACAACTGGTTATTCCTCTGGATTATGCTAAAAATAAAGTCAACTGGATTATGGTTAATGACAAACTCACCCACACACTCCATAATAACTCCAAAAAAATTTGATAAAATCTGGGACCCATGGATCCGTTATAGTTCCCTAATGATCTCTGGGCTGACCCTCATTTATTCCTTTTATTTCATCCTTTTTTCTCTACTCTGCCTTTTCTCCCCCCCCCCCCCTCCCCCCCATCTTCATTTTGAGTTGTTTGAATCCAATACATATTTTGTTGTTTTAGAACTTAAAGCTCTGATTATGATGTTCTCAGGAATTGGTACAAAGGTCCCCTATTATGTCTGAAGCCCTGTACACACGACCGTGATTCCCGGCGGTATAAAGTCGGGAATCCTGACGGGAAAACCTGCTCAGTAAGTTTCCCTGTGTACACGCGGCCGGTTTCCCCATCTGGAAAATTGTGGGGAGAGCTTTGGCCAGGAATCCCGGCTGTGTGTATGGTCCAACAGTGTTTCCCCATAGGAAAACTGCCGGGTTTAAAACCGTCGCGAATACCGGCGGGAAAATAGAGAGCAGGTTCTCTATTTTTTCCGCTGGGATTCCTAGCAAGTTTCCTTTTGGGAAAACTGCAAGGAAGCATACACACGGTTGATTTCATGGCCAAAAGCTCTCCTGGCAGTTTTCCTGGCAGGAAAACCGGTCGTGTGTACGAGGCTTTAGCCACTATTTCCCCTCGATTCCCCCCCCCCCCCATTTGATTTTACGACTATACTCCGGTTCCTATATGTTCCTACACAAGGCTAAGACCCTAACTATTGAGTAGAGCTGCATTTTGTTAGATCGAATATACATTTAACTACTTATTGATATTATCTGATGGGCCTTCTATCCTCAACAGGTTTAGCTGAGAATTTCCTGGGATTATTGTTTGTTCCCTTGTATTCATAGATCATACAAAGTTTTCCTTTTGTTTTTGTTTGATATATCTTATGTACAGTATCTATATATTTGTTATTGCGGCAATTTGAACAGTGGCCTACTTTTGTTCTTTTTGGACCTTTTTGTTCAATAAAAACATTGAAATACAAAACCTAGTATCTGGTTACTATACACAGCTGCACCAGATTCTGTGTACCAGTTTTATTAAATCTCCCCCCCCCCCCCCCATTGTGTCAGCTAGCAGCTCTTATAGAGGGGTGTTTACAAAGGTATCTCCAGCATGTGACAATGTTTATATACAGATTGTGAGCAGAAATGGGTAATTCTGAAGTTTTTCACTCATATCTTAAATGTTGTTGGCAAGTAAGACAATCCTTTTACATTTTTTGAGTACAGGAAGTGCAGACCTGGTACATGGGTAAGAGTAGTCAGTTCATTTTGGCAGCAGCTTTGTGGGGGTGTTATAGGGTTTCCCTGGTTTTGGTGTTCACTTTCTAAATGTTTTACTTTCTCTGTAGGTTCTTGTGTAAAAGATTCTGAGAGCCAAATTGATGTACAGTTTTTAGAAATTCAAGATCAGATTGCCTCAGAATCCTGGAATTCGCTGGAAAAGGTACACATTCAACGTATTTCCTTTTTGTATTTTTATTTTTTTTAAACTGCCATTTTTTTATTCTCTATTAAAAAATGCTATCAAATTACAAAGTACATAGTGGGACAAAATAAGCACATCATCTGAGAAAAACACATGGAGGGTGTGAAATGTCAATAAAAGACACATAAAGACATGACTGTACCCAGGGATTGTTACGGAGATAGGTCAGAGTAAAACCCATTTTTACAACTTGGTCTTAAAGGAAAGAACACGCCTCCACCACTCGTTTTTGGATAACAATTTTTTTTATTTCTTACCTTTAACCACTTAAGCCCCAGACCATATTGCCGATCAATGACCGGGCAACTTTTTGCGATTCGGCACTGCGTCGCTTTAACTGACAATTGCGCGGTCGTGCGACGTGGCTCCCAATCAAAATTGGCGTTTTTTTTTTTCATAAATAGAGTTTTCTTTTGGTGGTATTTGATCACCTGTGCGGTTTTTAGTTTTTGCGCTATAAACAAAAATATAATTTTTTTTGCTATAATAAATATCCCCCAAAAAAATTTTTCCTCAGTTTAGGCCGATACGTATTCTTTTACATATTTTTCGTAAAAAAATAAAAAATCTCAATAAGCGTTTATTGATTTGTTTGCGCAAAAGTTATAGCGTTTACAAAAGTTTAATGGCATTTTTATTAATATTTTTTTTTTACTAGTAATGGCGGTGATCAGCGATTTTTATCGGTACTGCGGTATTATGGTGAATACATCGGACAATTTTGACACATTTTTGGGACCATTGGCATTTTTATACAGATCAGTGCTATAAAAATGCATTGATTACTATAAAAATGCCACTGGCAGGGAAGGGGTTAACACTAGGGGGTGAGGAAGGGGTTAATTATGTTCCCTGGGTGTGTTCTAACTGAAGGGGGGGTGGGACTGACATGGGGAAATGACAGATCGCTGTTCATACGTTGTATGAACAGACGATAGGTCATTTTTCCCCCTGACAGGACCGGGAGCTGTGTGTTTACACACACAGCTCCCGATTCTCGCTCTGTAACGAGCAATCGCGGGTGCCCGGCGGCGATCGCGCCCGCTGAGCAGGTGCGTCGGCATCAGGGGCGAGCGTGATCTCGCCCAGCAGAGCCGACCTGCCACCGTATAACTGCGGCGGCTGGTCGGCAAGTAGTTAATGAAGTACATATTGTACTTCTGTCCTAGCTTGCAACAGCCCAGGGCATAATTTCCCCCTGCTCCCCTGTGTGTGTCCCAGTAGACGACAGGGCCATTCAGCAAGCGACTCAAACATGCGCAGTAGGAAACTAGCAGTGAAGCCTGAAGGCTCCACTGCCGTATTTCCATAGTTAGAATGGCGGCGCCTGCACCCGATACAATGGACGGATCGGCCTTGGAGGGCTGACATCACAGGCTCCCTGGAGAGGCAAGTGTCCTTATTAAAAGTCAGCAGCTACAGTGTTTGTAGCTGCTGACTTGAAAAAAACATTTTTTTTTTGCAGCTGGAACACCGCTTTGGCAATGGCAACCAGGTGTAACCTCATTGATATATACAAAAAGAAGGGGTTCATCTAACAGTATTTCTCAATCGGTATTTTCCGTCTCGAGGCACCCCATTTTAAGGCTTGGTTCACATTACTGCGCGTTGGAGACCATGATGTGCACGTTCCCGACATTAAGACAAATGTGCTGCTCTTTAGCAGCAGCAAAGTTGTGTCATTAATTACTAATGCTACCCCCACGCATTGGCAAATTGGCATTGGCAAATGCAGTGCGTTTAAAAAAAATAAAACTTCTTTCCCTGTTTTTCTGCAGGTAGGGAAGTCCATTATAATTAATGGACTGCCCTACACGCAGCAGGACAGAATCTCCACTTGGGATGCTCACCTCCACACCCCAAATCTCCCTTCTCTGCTTACCTCCATACCTTGAAACCCCTTTCTGCTCACCTCTGTACCCCAACCCCTCGCATTGCTCACCTCTGTATCCCCCTCCCCCCGTCTTCTCACCTCTTACCTCAACCCCCATCTGCTCACTTTTGTACCCCAAACCCCACATCGGCTCACCTCTGTACCCCAAACCCCCCATGCTCACCTCTGTACCCCTGGCTGTGTGTCCACTCAACCCTGTACTTTTTATTTCCCAAAGCCACTCTGCTCATCTCTGTAGCCCCAACCCCCCTCTTCTCACCTATGTACCCCCAAACCTCCCCCTCCTGTGCTCACCTCTGACCCCAAATCCTCTTTCTGCTCACCTCTGTACCCCCAAACCTTCCTCTCTTCTGACCTCCACACCTAAATCCCTTCTGTTGACACACTCTCTGCTAAAGCCAACCCTCACTTTCCCTTCTGATCCCCTCTGTGCCCTGCTTTCCCCTTTACCAAAGATACAGGGCAGCGCTGTTCTTCTCTTGCAGTCCACAAGCTTATGGGTGGCCTTGGGACTGTGCAGGAAGTGTAGGCAGGCTAATCACAAGTGACATACAGTTGACTGCAAGGTGTAGCTTAGGATTGACAGCCGCTTGCAGTGTTCCAACCCAGGGCACTTCCCTTCCCGTAGTGGCCCTTATAGGCAGCCTTACACGCATACCTAGTATTGCCCTGTAGGGTAGGCGCAGATCTCAGGACTCAGGAAGTTCCCTCCTCCTTCCACAGCGCTTCACTGTGCTGTGCTGATGTACATTTGGCAGGACCTTGGTCAGATCTGACAGCCTTTCTCAACCTTGGCACCCCGGCTGAGAAAGGCTGACCCAGTACCTTTCAAGGCCCAGAAAATTTAGGCATCTGCTGACCAGGGTATGCAAAAAATGTGTGTGGGGGTAAGCAGGAAAGGATCAGGTGGGGGGATAGCAGTTGAAGGTCTTTCACTATGAACAAAGGGAAGGTGCTTCTAAGTGCAGCAACACCAGGATTAATTGGTAAAATTTGGTTAAAACATTTACAGGAATGTAATGTCAAGTGAACTCGTCACCCCTCTCCTCGATCCTTACTGGCTGACCAGCAACAGAATAGAGGATAGATTGTCTTCATGTCGGGAACGTGCACAACATGTTCTCCGACACGCAGTAATGTGAACCAAGCCTTAAGATGGCCGCCTGACTTTCTGTACCAGTGTGGACCACAAGTACCAGAAGTGATGTCAGAGTACATGTTTCAGGGCATGTGCAACAGCTCCTTTGTCAAACCAGAGCCTCAGGACAGGAGAGCTTGATTAAATAGGGGAAATCGGCAATCCTTAGGTGCCGTACACACGGCAGAGAACCTCGACGGGCAGAACACATCGTTCCGCCCGTCGAGGTTCTCTCCCGGCCGTCGAATTCGGTGACCCGCCCGTCGGGAATGGCAACCAGCTATTCTTCCAGGCGGGCCGTCGAGGAAATAGAGAGCGTGCTCTCTATTTCGGCTCGACGGGCTTCCCGGCGGGAAGCTCGCTGAGACCGTACACACGGCCGAGGTCCTCGCTGGAATGTGCATTCCAGCGAGGTTCTCGCTGATTTTCAGCGAGAACCTCGGCCGTGTGTACGGGGCCTTAGAACAAGAATGCAATAAAACACAAGGCATTAATATAAGGCAATGTCAGTGAGCAGTATAATGAGATCTCACCAAGATATAGTGACCAATATGCAGTCGGAAAAAAGGTTCAGTAATTTTTGGAACTATATATATTTATAAACCGGGAAGGGACAAGTAGTCCCAGCATGATTACAAATATGATCAAGACATGAAACATAAAAATTTGTATAAATTATACGGTATCTATACTGAAACAAATTAATAGTTGAAAAAAAACAATTACACCCCACATGTATGTACAGTTGTACTCATAAGTTTACATACCCTGGCAGAATTTATGATTTTTTTGGCCATTATTCAGAGAATATGAGTGATAACACAAACACTTTCCTTTCACTCATGGTTAGTGTCGGCTGAAGCCATTTATTATCAATCAACTGTGTTTACTCTTTTAAATCATAATTACAACAAACTACCCAAATGACCCTGATTAAAAGTTTACATACCCCAGTTCTTAATACCATGTATTGCCCCCTTTTACATCAATGACAGCTTGAATGGTATTTGTGGATGAGGCTTTATCTTCTCAGATGGTAAAGCTGTCCATTCCTGTAAATTATTGGGCTGTCTTGCAGGAACTGCACGTTTTGAGTTCTCCACAGAGTGGCTCAATCATATTGAGGTCCGGATAATATCCCAGAACCTTCACTTTATTCTGCTGTAGCCAATGACAGGTTGACTTGGCCTTGTGTTTTTGATCATTGTCATGTTGGAATGTCCAAGTATGTCCCATGCACAGCTTCCTGGCTGATGACTGCAAATGTTCCTCCAGTATTTTTCGATAACCTACTGCATCCATCTTGCCATCAATTTGGACCAGATGTCCTGTACCTTTTTGTAGCTCACACATCCCCAAAACATCAGCGATCCACCTCCGTATCTCTCATCATAGGCCTTGTTGACTCCTCTCCAAATGTAGCATTTATGGTTGTGCCCATAAAGCTAAGTTTTGGTCTCATCACTCCAAATGACTTTGTGTCAGAAGGTTTGAGGCTTGTCTTTGTGCTGTTTGGCATATTATAAGCGTGATACTTTGTGGCATTTGCGTAGTAATGGCTTTCTTCTGGTGACTCAACCATATAGCCCATCTTTCTTCAAGTGCCTCCTTATTGTGCACCTTGAAACAGCCACACCACATGTTTTCAGAGTCCTATATTTCACCTGAAGTGATTTGTGGGTTTTTCTTTGCATCCCGAACAATTTTCTTGGCAGTTGTGGCTGAAATTTTAGTTGGTCTACCTGACCGTGGTTTGGTTTCAACAGAGCACCTAATTTTTCGCTTCTTGATTAGAGTTTGAACACTGCTGATTGGCATTCTCAATTCCTTGGATATCTTTTTTATATTCCTTTCCTGTGTTGGATGAAAGATGCAAGGGCCTGTCAGGAGTCCAGAAACCCATTGACCTTTTATACACACACTAATTACAAGCAAACAGATCACAGGTGAGGATGTTTACCTTTAATAGACATTCAAATACCTTTCAACTTGTGTGCATGTTATTCCAAAATCACCAGGGTATGTAAACTTTTGATCAGGGTAATTTGTTGCCATTATAATTTTAAAAAGAGTAAACACCGTTGATTGGTAATAAATGGTTTCAGCCAAACACTAACCATGAGTGACAGAAATGTTTTTGTGTTATTCAAATTCTCTGAAAAATGGCCAAGAAATCATAAATTCTGCCAGGGTATACAACTTATGAGCTCAACCATATAACCAAAGTATACAGTACATGGAGGAGATATATAGTAAATATAGTTGCCATAAAGCAAAGCCAAAGGGGAACTAGAGGGTTGTTGTATATTATATAAAAAAATTACATTATGTTAGTCAGAACTAATAAGGGGGAATTTTAGCCAGTGAGGATCCAGGAGAGCCGTGACAGGAGACCTGCCACTTTGTCTGTCTGGGATGACAAGCTTACTTGACATCGCATTCCTGTGAGTGTTATAAACCCCATTTTATCAAGAAATACGGGTGTCTCTGCTCTTAGAAGCGCCTTCCTTTCTGTTAACCTTTCTCCAGAGTCTACTTCTATTCTTCGTGCTGCTCAATTTTCCTCTGGTCATCCTCCAGCTGTTCTTAGTCCCCTTGGATGGTGGCGCAGAGAACCAGGACATCCAGAGGTCTTCTTCATACAGAAGCACCCTATATACTGTAGTCTTCTTCATACAGAAGCACCCTATATACTGTACCTCTATCATCCGAGGTCTGCCACCAGCAGCACCACAAGATGGCTGTCATTTTCACTTCACTTAATCCTGCCTACAGGCTGTATGTTAGATGGCAGTATACAAGGTCTGTGTGCTGGCAAAATAAGATACATGTGTCCCTCTCACCAGGCAAGATCAGAATAGTTGGAGTAAAAGGTGTAATCGGTCCAATAAAACAAATCTTTGAGAAATTGTTTCTCTCTGTGGTTGGCAAGGATATCCTCCATCCTGTAAATTCCAATTTTGTGCAGCCAAAGGCTCATTGGAAAAGGTTTAGATTGCTTCTAGTATAGGGGAATGCAGGCTTTAGCCCCATTAAGTAACTGAATTGTATGCAATCGTTTATATCGTTTGGGCAACATGGGAACCAGATGGAGCAGACAAGTGGCATATCATCTCCCAACATGACATCTGTATGTTTGAACACTAGGTCACACACCTGTGACCAAAAAGGTCTCAGAGCCTGACAGCTCAAGAACATGTGTAAATAAGTACCTTCCTGTTGGAGACAATGACAACAAAGAGATCAAATCTGTGGGAAGATATTGTCAAGGGCCTGTACCATTGCATTTAAGTTTTGATCCCAGTTTCCTCAATGGAGCTACAGTATGTGTGGAATGCATAATGTGCTCTTTCTGCTATTCTGAAAAGCAGATGCCCAAGTCGGTCTCCCACGTAGTGATGTCAGATGTATCTTGGTGGTCTGGACAGAGGATGAGTAGCTTGAAGGAAAGAGACAAATTATGTCTCACTGGTGAAGCAGAAGTACATACCGTTTCAGAAGAGGGAAGTGGGGAAGACAAATTCCTCAAATTCCTTAAAAAAAAATCTTAATTGAAGTGCCCTTCAGACTGACAGTGTGTGTGTGTGTGTGTGGGGGGGGGGGGGGGTCTATCATTCATTGAAAGCTGTCTTTTGTTGAAATTTGGACAGTATATCTAGCCCTCAGAACCTGGACACACAGGTTACAGGGCCACCCTGTTTGGATTCAATCTGACAATGCTACTGCAGTAGCTTGCATCAATCACCAAGGAGGCACCCGCAGTCAGGGTGCCCAAAAAGAGGGGAATCGAATTTTGGCATGGGCAGAAGATCATGTTCCTTGTCTCTCTGCAATCTTCATTCCAGGGGTAGAAAACTGGAAAGCGGACTTTCTGAGTCGCTAGCAGCTGTTACCAGGAGAGTGGTCTCTCAACCCCTATGTCTTTCAGGCAATATGCCAGAGGTGGGGGACCCCAGATGTAGACCTGCTAGCCTCCCAGGTTCAACAGGAAGTTGGACAACTTTGTATCCAGGACGATGGATCCTCTGGCCTACGGAACGGATGCTCTGATAATTCCTTGGAATCAGTTTTCACTGATCTATGCATTTCCTCTGATCGCTCTCTTACAAAGGCTACTTTGCAGGATCAAGGAGGAGGGAATTCCAGTAATCCTAGTGGCCCAGAAGGCCCTGGTACGCCAAGATCATAAAAATGGCGGTAGGAAGACCTTGGAAGGTTCTGCTTCATCACGACCTGCTGTTGCAGGGTCCAGTGTTCCATCCTTCCTTACAGAAGCTAAATTTGATGGTATGGCTACTGAGACCCACATTTTAAAAAAATGAGTGATCTCGGGTCCAGTGATTTCTACACTCATTAATGCTAGAAAGCCAGCCTCCAGGCTTATATACAGAGTCTGGAAGGCATATGTTTCCTGGTGTGAAAGCAAGAAATGGAATCCTCAAATGTATGACATAAATAGGATTCTCGCCTTTTGCCAGGAGTGGATATGAAATTAGCCCTTAGTACCATCATGGGTCAAATATTGGCTCTATCAGTCTTTTTTTTTAAAGACCGCTGGCATCTCATTCCCTAGTTTGGGCATTTATTCAGGGGGTATTGCGGATCAATCTGCCAGACCTGACTTGTGCCCATGGGATTTGAATTTGGTCTTGTCATTGTTGCAAAGGCAACCTTTTGAACCTATTCGCCATATTCCTTTGATCCTTATCAACAGAAAATTGGCCTTTTTTTTTGCTATCTCTTCTGCTAGAAGAGTATCTGAACTAGCATCTCTTTCTTGTAAAGAGCCTTATTTAATTTGTCACAAGGACAAGATTGTTCTACGACCCCATCCTACCTTTTTAGAAAAGGTGGTGTCGGCATTTCATTTAAATCAAGATATTGTTCTGCCTTCCTTTTTTCCTGATCCGCGGACAGTGGTGGAAAAGTTTTTGTACTCTCTAGATGTAGTGAGAGCATTAAAAGCGTATCTGCAGGCAACCGCTCAGATATGAAAAACTGATGTTTTGTTTATTTTGCCAGATGGTCCCAAAAGAGGACAAGCGGCATCAAAATCCACCATTTTTAGGTGGATTCAACAAGTAATTATTCAAGCTTATGGTTTAAAGAACAGGATTTCAAATTTTTCGGTTAAGGCGCACTCTACCAGGGCGATAAGTGCTTCATAGGCAGTGCATCACCAGGCTTCGGTGAGATCTGTAAAGCTGCAACTTGGTCTTCAGTCCATACTTTTTCCAAATTCTATCAAGTAGATGTGAAAGGACATGAGGATTCTGCCTTTGGGTGTAGTGTGCTGCAGGCAGCAGTATAGGGCTTCTTGTCCGTAAGCGGACTGCTTGATCTGTGTCTCCCACCCTTTATTGACCATTGCTTTGGGACATCCCATTATGTACTGACTGGCTCTGTGTCCCGTGGTGTATGACAAAGAAAATAGGATTTTTATAATGGCTTACCTGTAAAATCCTTTTCTTGGAGTACACCATGGGACACAGTGGTCCCCCTTTCTTATGGGAACCTTACTGCTTTGCTACAAAACTAAGGTACTTCCCTGATGGGAGTGGTTGTATGGAGGGGAACTGTCTTCAAGTGGTTGTGCCAGTGTCCAATCACCACTGGTGACACTTAACCCATTATGTAATGACTGGCTTTGTATCCCGTGGTGTACTCCAAGAAAAGTATTTTACAGGTAAGCAGTTAAAAAAATCCTATTTTTTACATATGTACTGTGTATATTATCTGATAAATTAAGGCTCTTAGGCTTTTTTAGCATTTTTAACATTTTTTTTCTGTTAACTTTCCCATTAGGATTTACTTGACCTGAATGATATGGTAAATGAATTTTCCCACCTAGTACATGTAAGTATGCAGTTCTCTCACACGAGAATCGCAATTCCCTGGAATTTCTAGTTTCCCTCTGTATACAACATGATTAGTCAATTGCTAAGTAGTAATCAGGTTTTGTTGTGCTGATTGAATGCTCCGTGAAAAGTGGAAATATATGTGTCAGTGACACATATACATAAACACAGATGACAGAGGATGTAAATTGATTACATTTTATTGTCATAAGAAGCAATAATGTGATTTGCATCTACTAATTGACAGTAATATTTTTGCTACATGACAGTCTAATATAGGTACAGATAATACAATCAGTACATGCCACATTCTATCAGCCAATACCTGTTGTAAATTCATAAGTTTCCTTTGTTCACTGTACCTGTAAACATGAAGAATAAATAGGAGAATGGAACTATTCAGGTGGTCGTTTCAAATTACCGTACATTTTTATACCAGATAATAGGGCCGAAACAACTAATCGATTAATCAACACCTACAGTAATTGATTAGGAAATTAATCGATGACTATTTTCATAATCGATTAATCGGCCAGTAACATAATGGGTTTAAAAAAAAAAATTGCCCTTTATAATACAAAAAGAGCAAATAATCACTACTGTAAATTACTTTCACTGTTCCCCAGTAAAAAAAAAATATTAACCCCTTAGGCCTCGTACACACGAGGGAATTTATCCGCTGAAAATGGTCCGACGGACCATTTCAGCCGATAAATCCGCTCGTCTGTAGGGGCCGGCGGACAGTTTTGGACGGATTTCTCCAGCAGAAAATGTTTAAAGCATGCTTTGAAACTTTTCCGCCAGAGAGCTGCCCGTCGGATATGTCCGCTGGTTAGTACGCCTAACCTGCGGACATATCTGCCCGCACATGCGTAGGATCCTGTGAATGGATCCGACGCATGCGCGCGGAAGTGTTTTACTTCCTGGTGTGGTGACGTGGCGGCGTCAACGTCACCGCCGCGTCACCGCGCTGTCCGCCGGCGGGGAATTTGATCCGATGGTGTGTACAGCCATCGGATCAAACAGCCCGGCGGACATATCCGATGGAAACGGTCCGTCGGACCGTTTCCATCGGATAAATCCCATTGTGTGTACAAGGCCTTACAGTAGCAATTATCTGCTTTTTTTTTTGTTGTACTATAAAGGGCTAATTTTCGTTTTTTTAACCCCATTATGTTACTAAATGTCTTAGGCCTTGTTCACACCTATGGGTTTTTAGGTGCTTTTTTTTTCATAAAACGCACTACAGTTCATACACATGGTTTCCTATGGAACACATTCACATCTATGCTTTTTTCAGCTGGTGCGTATTTGGAAAGGGTCAGGGGCTTCTTTTAACGCATAACTGTGCTTTTTTGGTTTAATATAATTCAGTAGAGAAGCTGCAGAAAATGCGTTTTTTGCAGCAATTTGTGTTTTTTAATCAACCCAACAACAAATTGGTCCAAAAAAATCGAGAACATGCAAATCGCAGCAAAATCACGTACGCAAGAATCAAAACGCACAGCAAAAAGCACTGCAAAAATTGCTTAAAAGCAAACTGCAAAAGGTGTGTACCGAGCCTTATGCTGGTCAAACGATCAATTTTCAGATGAGAATATTCATACGAAAAATCTTTTTTTACATTTGCTAAATGAAAGAATGTTGTTTGAAATTTTCACTTCCTTTTAGGATTCTATTTTTAAAATGAATGCAATTTCTGAATGAAAACCACATACACTGTCTGAAAATTCCTTTCACCAAGAAGTTTTCTATTTCTAAATTTTCCCGTCACTGTGGTTAAAAACGAATGCCGATTTGACCCCACTAGCAATTCGTTTTTGAAGGAAGACATTGTTTTTGTATGGACAGCATATAATAATATATTACAGTTTTGTTTGAAAATCGGCAAAACAGTCTTTAACTTTTTTTTTTCTTTAAATAAAAAAATGAGATCTGAGTCTAATGATATTTACCAGATTCACCCTTTAATAGTATATAGAGGATATCTCTCTTCTGTCTGTTATTCTCACAATGGATTAGATATGTTGCTCCCTAAACATATAGTTGTATATTTATATTTCCCACTGCATAGAGATATTTAACAATAAATTGACTTTACATATTGCATAAATTATTCACCACACTTTTATTTTTGTAAAAAATCGATTATTAATAATAGGTTATTAATCAATTAATCGAAACAATAATCGGCCAACTAATCGATTATGAAAATACTCGTTAGTCGCAGCCCTACCAGATAATAATAGATGCCTATCAGTAAGGGGAAAACAAACCCCCATAATGTGCAAATTTGTGTTTTACTACAATCTGCTTTGTTAGTATACTTCCTATTTGAAGGAGTGTTATTAACAGCTACCGATCACGATGAAGAACTTTAGAAAAAACATTACCAGTGTTTACAGTAAGGACTACTGCTGGGAATTTTTGAATATTCTGATTTTGGCACCCTATTCCCTAGAAAGTGGATACTTTTAATACCAAAAAAGCAATGTAGGTATTTACATTGCGTACATGGTTATTTTAAACAAAATAGAAAAGTGTTGTCTTAATGGAGCATGGTTTTTGCTAGTATTCTTCCTGTGGCGCTTTGGATTAAAATGATCTGGGCTTTAATGCTGGGATAGTGCCTTGCTTTTCACCAGCATCTAGAAATGTATCTACTATCACCTAGAAACATATCAACTGTTTGAATATCACCTTTGTTGCAAAGAAGCCATGTGTTGGTATGTATGTGCTTTTGTGAGTGTGTGTATGTATGTATGTGTGTATATGTATGTGTGTATGTGTATGTATATATATATTTATACACACTACAGACCAAAAGTTTGGACACACCATCTCATTCCAAGAGTTTTCTTTATTTTCATGACTATGAAAATTGTAGAGTCACACTGAAGGCCTCAAAACATGAATTAACACATGTGGAATTATATACATAACAAAAAAGTGTGAAACAGCTGAAAATAATGTCATATGTTATACGGGAATTGCAGACCCGATCGCCACTGGAGTCCGGCGATCGGTCCCCGAAGCTGTGGCGGCGTCATCGTACGTGTGATCCCTTTTATAGGACGTTACACCTACAGCCACACCCCCCTACAGGCCTAAACACACATTAGGTCACACATCAGCGCCCCCTTGTGGTTAACTCCCAAAATGCATGTTTTGCTGGGAAAATGACAATGGTCCCAAAAATGTGTCAAAATTGTCCGAAGTGTCCGCCTTAATGTCGCAGTCACGTAAAAAAAAATCGCTAATCGCCACCATTAGTAGTAAAAAAAATAAATAATAAAAATGCAATAAAACTATCCCCTATTTTGTAAACGCTATGAAATTTTGCGCAAAGCAACCGATAAACGCTTATTGCGATATTTTTTTTTTTTTTACCAAAAATAGGTAGAAGAATACGTATAGGCCTAAACTGAGGAAAACAATATTTTTTTATATATTTTTGGGGGATATTTATTATAGCAAAAAGTAAAAAATTTCAAAATTGTCGCTCTATTTTTGTTTATATAAAAACCGCAGAGGTGATCAAATACCACCAGAAGAAAGCTCTATTTGTGGGGAAAAAAAGGACGCCAATTTTGTTTGGGAGCCACGTCGCACGACCGCGTGTCTGTTAAATGGACGCAGTGCCGAATCGCAAAACCTGTCCGGGTCCTTTAGCTGCCTAAAGGTCCGGGTTTTAAGTGGTTAACGACTTCAAATTTGTCAATGTGTGTTATCGGACAATAGGTGAGACCTTTTTCTAAAACTAAGATCTCGCTAGTGGTTAAGATGTGATTGATAATAATAATATAATAATATTTAGTGATTGTGGGGTGATAGATTACTCTTTTTGGGTTTGTGGGAGTGAGTGTTGATGCTTTCTTGGTGCCTTTTGTTTTGTGCTTGCATGCGATCTAAAAAAAAAAACGTTTTGTTGTGATTATTTCTGGGAGTGAATTAGATCTGGTGGTGTTAGATTGGTGTGGTACCCTATTTTGAGTGCGAGGAGTTTTCATCTTTTGTGAAGCTTTAGAATGCTCTCTAGTGTGTGAAGATGAGGAATCGTCAGTGTCGGAGATGTTATCATTCAAGATATTGGTCGGGCGGTGTCGTCTACATCCATTTGTTTTGGCTGAAACAGATTGTGAGGTTATCGGTATATTAGTATTTTTAAAAGTCTTTACTCAGGTACAATATTGCCTGTTTAAGTCACCAGGATAGGCAAAAAAAAAAACAGTAGAAACATAAATCTTCTAACAATCCCACGCTGAAGCAGCCCCAGTGAACAGACACACCAGTGGGTGAAAACAAAAGAGATCAGCTGCTTACCAAATATCCATGACCATCACTATCTCAGCAAATGGTCAGACAGTGCTTGTAGGGTTAATATGGCCAACCCCCCAGCCGCTGGATTGCCACTGCTCCAAGCTGACATAAAAACATATACAGTTACAATAACGAAAGGCCAAACTGGCTGCACAGTGCATATAGTGCAGACATGTAGCATTCCTATGGGCTGCTTTGAATCTATCCTGTTCAACCAATTACGCGCCGCGTGGATGATGTCCTGACTCCTAGAAGCCCCACCAAAAAAGGAAAAGAGAGCTGCAGCTTCAGTCTGTCACTGGGCTCAGTGCGAGGACTGATTAGAGATTGATCATAAGGGATCAGGTCATCGCTGCTATTCATTGGTTTTATTTCAGCAGAACAGCCACTCCTGGACGCTGAAAGCCACAAGCTGGATACAGCACTTTGCTTGCCTTTAACTGGCCTTGGGCACTGTTTCTTCTACTGACACCAATGATGAGGCACTATTTCTACCACTGACATGCCAACGATGCAGAGCTATTCTTCTTACTGAGACCAAAGATGAGGCAGCGGTTCTTTCCACTGCCACCTACAATGGAGCGTTATTAATACTCCTATTAACCACAGGCACTGGGTCATTTTTTACTTTCATTGCTCACCAACTTTGGGGCATAATTTACTTCCCCCAACTACCATGCTTAGTGCATTGCTTCCCACTGACACTGGGTCTTTTTCTACTCCCACTTAACAGTTTGGTCTAAAGTACAGTAAACTGGCTACATAGCATACAGCACATGCTTTAAACACATTTTCTAAGGCTGTCTGGTGTAACTGTGAGAGTGGTGGAATGAACCTGAAAGTGCCTTTTTTATTTTACAGAAGGGGAACGTACCTGAACAGTAAATCCTGTTTGGAAAGATATAAGTGGCTTTAATAACCTGCAACTTTTGGTGAATTTTGACTCTTAAACAAATCCAAGAGTTGGTATATAGGTGCTGTCTTCCTATTTCAGATGCCAAACAAAACCTAGAAAGCAACCACAGATTTTTAAGGCACCACCCACAGAAACTTGTACATATATTTGCACTCCACAACATTTTCTTTGTGTTATCACTCCACACTATCTGCCACAATAATTTTAATAGTGAACACCACCATATAATGTCTATTGCATAGTGATCATCTGTGGATTGCTACACAAGAGGTTCTATGGTAGTGTCTGCTATTAATTTAAATTGTTGTGGCAGATAGTGTGGAGAGGTAAAACAAAGCAAGCATTGTAGAGTATTGTATTGTAGTTGCATGTTTTTTTTTAGAACAACCCTATAGTGAGTAAAGTGCGGTGAGCTAGAGAAGGAACAACCTTCTCCACCAAACCTATGAGACATTCTCTTGGTGTCGTAGGGAATCGGAATACCAAGAACCTCTGACAAACAGGAAGTGATTGCAGACCAGAAGCTCCTGACTTGTGAACAACTCCAGAACATGTGTTCTGCATTCCCAGGCGAGGAAGAACACCTCCAGCATTCATCCGTAGCAGAGAAATAAATGCGCGCCAGCATGGTCGGCATATAATAAATCTTATGTAGAAACTTAAATTTGTATAAGGCGGTCCCTAGCGGATACCAAGTGTTTAAATGGGTGGTCTCACATATCTTTCCAGTCCTCTCCTTGGATTTCGGGGAATGTGCGCCACCCAAATTTCCCAACCTCTCGTTCCAGATCTCACATTTATAAGGTCCTGTCATGCTTTTTTTCTTTTACAAGGGATGTTTACATTCCTTGTAATAGGAATAAAAGTGACCCAAGTCATCGACCGCTTATGAAAACGGTGTTCAAACCACACATGTGAAGTATTGCCGCAATCGTTAGAGCGAGAGCAATAATTCTAGCACTAGATCCCCTCTGTAACTGGTAACCTGTAGACATTTTTAAAAGTTGCCAATGGAGCTTTTTAAGTAACAAAGTTTGTCACCATTCCACGAGCGGGTGCAATTTTGAAGCGTGACATGTTAGGTATCAATTTACTCGGTGTAACATTATCTTTCACAATATAGAAAACAATTGGGCTAACCTTACTGTTGTCTTATTTTTTTAATTAAAAAAAAATCTTTAAAAAAAAAAATATTGCGCTTGTAAGACCGCTGCGCAAATATTGTGTAATATAAAGTATTTCAACAACCGCCATTTTATTCTCTAGGGTGTTAGAAAAATGTATATATAATATTTGGGGGTTCTAAGTAATTTTCTAGCAAAAAAATAATTTTAACTTGTAAACAACAAATCTCAAAAAGAGGTAAAAGTTCTGAAATTATTTATCTTTGTCTAATTTTTATTTACATCACAGAAACCTGACATTTTAAAAAGGGGTGTTTAGACTTTTTATACCAACTGTGTATATGTTTATGGCAAGTTTCTGTGGGCGGTGCCTTAAAAATCTCTGGTTGCTTTCTAGTTTTGTCTTTTAAACAAATCTATCAGGATAAAATATGTGAACTTCCACTGCTGAGTGCTGTACTTGTAATTACAGCATGTGTTTCTTTGTTGTCGTCCCTATCCCTCCTTTACCATTTGGTAAATCACTGGCTTGAAACAAGCATGAATGTAAGATTTGAAAACAATATAATGAATACAGTTTGGCAATGCCAGCCATGCATCTTTAAGAACAAGCCAGCAACGGAAGCTTTCATATTTCTCTAGTGACTATACGCTTTTAGTTTAGATTTTTCTAAATATATATATAGGTATATAAAAAAAATTGTAATTGCATATGTTACCAGTCATTCAATACTATTAAATGTTCTACTCTATATTAAAAGAGCAGCAACATATGACTTTTGTTTTAAAGCATGTCAGTTGCTTCAAATAAATGTTAAAGCAACTGCAGAAAAGAAGATGGATGTCTAATGGTTAAAGCTTTAATTTTAATTTCTTCCTCCTTCCAGCACTGTTTATCAGGTGCTATTAGTGAGCTGCCATTAACAGCTGTGCGGCTACACAGTGCTGCAGATGAAAGCTGCTGCAGGGTCCCTGATTACAAAAATTAAATAGTGTGTATTGGCTTTCTGCTGCTTCTCTGCAGGAAATCTCACTCATAATTCCTTTGCATCTAGACTCAGCAGGAGAAGATTGACAGCATTGAAGACCATGTCAACACTGCTGCTGTGAATGTTGAAGAGGGAACCAAAAACCTGGGGAAGGTAGGAATATTCCCCTGCTGTTGAATCAATGGTACTCTGCCTACTAGCAATCTTCTGTATTAACCCAATTGATCTGCCGTCTTTAATGCTGAGGGAAACAGCAATTAAGGAAATAAGAAAGGAATGACACATGGGTAGGAAGGAGGGCTTAGTACAGAAGAAATCAATCTCTGCTGTGATATGCTATCACATTCATTCTTTAAGTACTAAGAAGCAGACATCCTGCACTCGGCACAAAGTTAGATTCTTTTTTTTTTTTTTTTTTAACTAAATTCAGAGTTAAGATATTGCTGAACGGCCAGTTCATGTTTCATTACTGCTTTGTGATACAGGATTACAGACCACTTCGTAAAATCTGAGCTATACTGAAACATTCAACACGTTTATTACACCAACTGGTGTATGCTTACTTTAAAAAAACACAAATTTGAAAGCCTTGGTACAGATAATTTATGTCTATTAATATTACAATATTATGAATAGCGGTATGAAAAATATAACACAGAGTATAGGGTACAGAGTGGAGGAGTATGGTATGTACTGTATAGAGTATAGTATCAGACAGTCTGTAGTATGGCATTTATGGCACTGTGTACTTGGCACCTACACCCACATCATGTCTTGGTACATAACACCCACAATTTCTCAGGGCTTCCATTGATGGATCAGCAGGCTGAAACTTGGGCAGATCTGAACATACTCTACACCCTTCTTAATACTATTCATATTATACATGACTCTGGCCCATTTATCCATATGAATATGTCAAACTGTAAGAGACTGTTGTAGGCTGCTATGAATACAGCTTCCTGTAGGAATAAATAGGGCTGCAGCACAAATGCTAATTTTGAAGAGGAACCAGGTGGGGCCATGTAAGAGGAGATTGCTGTATCTGGGAGGGAGGTATTTCAAGTGGGATAGACTCCAGTACTAACAAGTAACCTCACTACATGCTATGTACATCAGCACTAACAAGACCTACCCCATATTTAGAATCAGAACATGTTGCAGCCTCAAATGTGGAAATTTAAGAACAGGCTGAAGATGGGAGGCTAGGCTTTGGGTACCCACAGAATCTGAGTAGCTGTTAAATAGAGCTGAAGAGTCGAACAGGCAGGGATGACCAAGCATCATTGCAGATGGTCAATATCAACAGATCTGGGATTGAAGTCCAATGTGGTTCATAGCAGGGGCAGAATAAAGGAAATAAATAGGCAATGTGCATACGCAATACACCACTTAGCAGAATGACTTTAGCATATAGTCCCACAACATTAACTCCTTTCAAAGCAAGCTAGCAGGAAAAGTGAAATCCAAAATAAATATTTTGGAACTTAGTGCTTGGCCTAAATGGCCCACTCACAAAAGTAGCTAGCCCTTCAGAGACAGAGTGCAGAGGTAATGCAAGATTCTCTTTAACTTAGCCAGAACCAACCTGCAAAGTGTTTAAGCAGTAACCAATGCAAAGGGTTAACTAACAAGTTCATGTCACAGTGTCTGATCCAGCAGGGTATTGTCACTGTAACACCAAAATTTAAAACCAAGGACAGCTGTGCCAGCTCGCTGTGACAATGCAAAGAGACTTACTCAGAAATGAATCTTGATTTAAAAAACAAAATAGATTAAGACTTAAATCAGTAAAGCTGAGAAAAGGTGTCCGTTCTCATAGGACACTAGCCAAAAACAAGATCATGCTGGTAGAAATAGAGGTTATCAGAGCGCTAGCCTATCTCTTTCTTTGCTTACCAGCGTCTGTTTATCCCTGTATGCAGCAGCATAAGCCAAAGGTTTATGCCTTCCCGCATCCCTAATGGGCGAGAAAGAAAATTTGTTGTAAATTGTCACTTGTTATGTGTGTTGTATGCTCAGGAGTTTATGTAAATATCTTTTATTCACTTTTAGGCACTAAAATACAAGCTGGCAGTGCTTCCTGCAGCAGGCGCTCTCATTGGTGGTATAGTCGGAGGTCCGATTGGCTTGCTAGCAGGATTTAAAGTAGCAGGTGTTGCAGCTGCAATTGGCGGAGGCTTTCTAGGCTTCACAGGTGGAAAAATGTTACAAAGGAAAAAGGAAAACGTTGAAAAGGAAGACGTTTGCCATACAAAAGATCCTGCCAAAGAAGAAGGAAAATCCACCTGAAGGACTTATTTCAGTGATTTTTAAGGAAGTATTTTATTGGTAGAATAAAGTTGCTAAATGTTGAGGCAATCTGAGGTCCCTTTTCAAGTACAGCGTAAGTACACCCAAAGTAAATTGTGTAATGCCCAGGGTACATTTAATGCAACAAAGAAAAATGTGAATTTTTACAGTAACCAATTTCTAGTTTCTTCTCACTGTAGCTTGTTAAATTACAGTGATTCTTGTCAAAGTGAAGAAGTGTCATCAGCACACCAAAGATTTCTCAAAAGGGTCCAAAGCTTTATTTTCCTGGTCACATGATAAACACACAACAACATGTTGGAGCCACACAGTTGCTGTAGGTTTACCATGTGACCATGAAAATAAAGCTTTGGACCCTTTTGAGAAATCCTTGGTGTGCTGATGACACTTCTTCACTTTGATTGTCTACGGTTTCCAGCCTGTGGTCATTACAGCACCCAGCATTACAGAACAGCCATTCTCTTCAATGTGTGCATGGGGAATATTGTGTTGGTGTAGTCTGCACACATTCCTTTTTCCTTTGCTGCAGATGTCTTAAAGCAGTACTAAATCTGAAAACAAAAATGTAATCTATTGCAGCTTACCAACTCAACTCAAATATGGTGGCTGCATTGTGTTTTTTTTTCAGGCTTTTTTTCAGGCTATCTTCCTTGATTTTCACCTGGTGATCCTGCCAGTAACCCTCTTCTTGTTTTAGGGTGTCTCCACTCTGGATTGAGGAGCAACAGAGACACCCTTGGACATCAGCATTGTCAATGTGGGTAGTATTAGATACACTAGCAGATTTAGATTGACTTGACCCACAAATTAAAGCCAAGCTCTAGCTAAGACTTTTAAAATAGTTAGAGCAACAGTTTATCTACTTTTGAGGGATTTTTTATTCATTAATAATAGCAGACCATTGTAAGCTCCCTTGTCAGCATTAAATAATTTATCTCCGCCATCTAGCTGCCACTTTTGCTGGTCAACTTGGCCAGTTAAAGGAAGTTTAAAAATAACAGACTTGCTGGCAGGATAACAAGGTGAAAACAAGGTGAAAATAAAGGGCTAAATGATAAAATGCAGACACCGCATTTAAGAGCAATATATTACAATTTATACAATATATTACTATTGTGATTATTATAAAACAGCTAAAAACACACACTGACAATTTAAAAATTATTGACCTTGAGGAATGGGTTAGAAATAAGGGGCCAGATCCACAGAGCCAGTACACCGGTGTATCTCCTGATACGCCGGCGTACTTTCAAATTACCCGCGTTGTATCATTAGTTTGAATCCTCAAACCATGATATGACGGCTTCAGGCTTCGATCCGACAGGCTTACGTCTTCGTACGCCTTCGGATCGTAGGTGCAATTTTTCTGCGCCCGCTGGGTGGAGTTCGTGTCGTTTTCCGCGTCGGGTATGCAAATGAGCTTTTTACGGCGATCCACGAAGGTACGAGCAGCCGTCGCATTCTCTTACATCGTCGCTAGTCGGCTTTTTCCGGCGTATAGTTAAAGCTGCTATTATCCGGTCTATAGTTAGACTTGCCATGTTAAGTATGGCCGTCGTTCCCGCGTCGAAATGTCAATTTTTTTTTAATTTTTGCGTAAGTCGTCCGTGAATAGGAATGTACGTAATTTACGCTAGTAAAAAAAAAAACGTTTCGACGTAATTTCGCGCAATGCTTGGCGGGAAATTTCTGAATGGAGCATGCGCAGTTCGATCGCCGCGGGGACGCGCTTCATTTAAATGATTCAACCCGCCGATTTGAATTCCGCCGCCAGAAATACACTACACCGCCGTAACTTACGGCGCGAAATCTTCCAGGATTCGACTTAGAGCCAGGTAAGATACAGCGGCGTAGTGTATCTCTGATACACTGCGCCGGGGCAATTGTATGTGGATCTGGCCCAAGGTATTTATATTAAGGCAAATTGGCTTTGTGCATTTTTGATTACCTTTTAAGTAATGACATTTTCTTTGCACAAAATGTAAAATATATTTTGTAAATATAGATGTAGTGTGGTGTCATGTAAATGTAAAATAAATTCTTATTCTAAATCGACATCCATGTTTCAAACTTACTAAGAACCTGTCCTACCCTTGTGGATACTCGGTTGCATACTTGTTCTGTGATTTAAAGCAGAGTTCTGGCATCCCATCATAATGCATTAATAACCCCAATAAACATTATATATGTTTGCTAGTGGATCTTAATTTTATCATTTTTATACCTACAATTTAAAAGGTATAATCATCTTCTGGCAGTTGCCATGGTGATTGTGGGCATGTGAAGCCCAATTGCAATTTTTTCCTGAATTTGCGATGGAGAGGCGCATGCTGGGTAACCAGCATGCGCCTCTCAATCTCGCACATGCACCGGCACCAATTGTTTAGAAAGTCGCCATAAAAACGGGCTGTGACAGAGGAAGGCCCATTGTTATGGCAACATAGATGTGATCCGCTTTAAATCGTGTAATTTCCTGTCGGGAAAAAATGTTTGCTCACAATGGTGCCCACTGACTCCTGGGAAATGACTCGCATTTCCCAGGAGCACGGGCAAGGGAGGAAGTGATGGACCTGGAATTGGCAGATAAGGAGCCACAACATAGCAACAGGGTGTTTCTGGTGAGTTTTCCCACCAAATGTTTATTAACCACTTAAGCCCCAGACCAATATGCTGCTAAATGCCCAGAGGCGTAATTACAATTCGGCACTGCGTCGGTTTAACAGACAATTGCGAGGTCGTGCGACGTGACTCCCAAACGAAATTTGTGTCCTTTTCTTCCCACAAATAGAGCTTTCTTTTGATGGTATTTGATTGCCTCTGCGATTTTTATTTTTTGCGCTAAAAACAAAAATAAAGTGACATTTTTGAAAAAAAATCAATATTTTTTACTTTTGTTATAAGAAAAATCGAATAAACTAAATTTTAGTCAAACATTTAGGCCAAAATGTATTTAGCCACATGTCTTTAGTAAAAAAAAATTGCAATAAAAAAAAATTAGCTACCTAGCGGCAACAGACACTAATACAGCGATCAGAAAAACGATCGCTTAGTGACGCTGGCAATAGGGGGTGAAAGGGTTAACTCAGTGTTTCTCAACTCCAGTCCTCAAGGCCCCCCAACAGGTCATGTTTTCAGGATTTCCATTATTTTGCACAGGTGATTTGATCAGTTTCACTGCCTTAGTAATTTCCACAGCCTTTTCATCTGAGGAAAATCCTGAAAACATGACCTGTTGGGGGGGCTTGAGGACTGGAGTTGAGAAACACTGGGTTAACTACGGCGGTGATCAAGGGGTTAAAACTTTATTAAGGGGGGGTACGGGGCTACCCTGGACCTAACACTAACTGTCATACTGACACTAAATGCAATGATCAGTAAATATATGATCACTGCTATTAGTGACACTGTGACAGGGGGCTGGGGGTGATCTGAAAGGGTTAAGTGTGCCTATGTGTGTGGTGTCAGTGTAGTGTTAGTGCGACTTACTTCTGATGTCTTCTCCCCTCTCGGCGGATTGAAAATACCACCGAGAGGAGAGCTGACATCACTTCCTCTGCCTGTGTTTACATTATACATTTAGAATTTTTCAAGGTGGTTTTAAATGGTGGCCTAAATTTTTTTTTCATCATGACAAATTTCCTTTATCCAAGAGATGCACGCCTAACATTTGGTCTTAAGTATGTGTGACCCTAAAATGTGATCGATAGAGACAGAAATGTATTGCTGCCTACAGGAGGATTTGAACAGTACTAACAAAAACAGGGGCCAGTCCAGTATTACACCTCCTTTTCTCAGCATGCTTAGTTTTTTTTTTTTTATTGGAAAACCAACTTTATTGATAAGTATATGCATGGTACATAAATCGATATAAGCCAATGTGACCAAAACAATAGTACATACATGAACACATTGAAGTATCAGTGTGACATAAGGTTAAATACCCAATGAAAGTGGAGCCGGTACACAATAAAGAAGAAAAGAAAAAACCGGAGGGGGGGGGGAGGAATAAACATATCAAGTACACGTTTCACCATCCGCCAACCATTTGTTCCAGACCTTCTCATACTTGAGCGGACGACATCTATGTACATAGATTAGTACTACGCTCACGCTCGACGTACGTTTCGTATTGTAACTTTTTCAAGAGCGGCCACTCTTGAAAAAGTTACAATACGAAACGTACGTCGAGCGTGAGCGTAGTGACGCACGTTAGACACGCACCCGCACACTTCCGGTTTGCCGTCTGGGCTGGTTGGAACGCACGCCAGCGCTTCTGTTTTCGACGGGGGAACTGATGCAGCGTGTTAGGTGCTGCTGACAGGACACGGATCCTGTGTTTTTTATAATTTATATATTTTATCATTTTTATCAATGTTACTTTCCTCATTGTGGTAGATGCCCTCTCTCTTACCACATTGCTGATTTCCAGTATTGGACATTTTACTCTGTACCTTATATTACTTTATTTTATCCTATGCTATGCACTTGGATTGTGCACAATAAAAAAAACCTTTTTCTTGATCGTACATCACGGGACACAGAGCGCATAGTCATTACATATGGGTTATATGGAGTACCTTCAGGTGTGGACACTGGTGTAATCAACTTCACAGGAAGTTCCTCCCTATATAACCCCCTCCCACTGAGAGTGCTTTAGTTTTTTCGCCAGTGTCTTAGGTGTTGGTCACGTCTAGCTGTCCCTCGGAGGTCTCGGGACCCAGGATAGCTAGCCGGATCCGTCCAAAGTGCTTCAGAGCCAAGATGTACGGTACCCGGGCCCTGCTGGAGTGGGGTTGTGCCTATAATGCCTCTCCTTGGAGGGCTGGATTCTGGGCTCCAGTGCCTTAGTCTCTTCCAAGAACTAAACGCTACTGATGCCAGGATGCTATATAGGTCCAGGGGTGTGGGTTCCTTAACACAGGACCCCGGTCCCTGAAGGTCCAAGACAATACCCACGGAGATGGGGGAAGGCTGGGCCTCTTGCATTTTGCAATACCCTGCGGCGTGGAGCAGGTAAGAGGGAACCTGCGGGACTTGGTTCGACAGTAGGTATCCCCCTGGGGGTTCTGGGTTGGCTAACAGTATGCTGGTGCATCAGCCACTATCTCCACTATGTCTGTTGAGGCAGGATGGGATTATAATGTTTACCCAGATAATATGTAAATATATGTATACTTGTGTAAGTTATATATTTGCTACTCACCCCAGGTCTGCCTGTTAACACTGATACTGCAACCCCACATGTTTTAAAGAGGAAATTGCTGGTAAAAAACTCCTGTTTCTTAGGAAGCCCATGGGGACAGCTTCCTCGCTGTGTGTGCACTACAATAAGATTAGTGCTTACCTGGTGTCTGTTGGTGCTGCATAACGCTGGTCCATGTTGTTCCTCTGCTCTGCTTCCTCCATGTGGGTTCAGCGTGGTGCGCGCGATCGTGCGCGCGTGTGTGCGCGCGCATACGTGCGCGCGTGCACGCCGCCTTTTATAGCGTCGGCGTGCGTCGGGGGGGCGGGCCAGCAGCGTCAGGGTCTGTATAAAGGAAAAACTTTTCTCTGGCTGGTCTTTCCCTCCTGGAGGCAGAGGAAGAAAGGATACAGAGCGTGCAGCTGGGTCTTTTGGCCACACAGGGACACCTAGTGGCGGTTTTGTGGATCTTCAGGTCTAGGACTTAGGTCCACTATTGACCAGAAAAAAAAAAAAAAAAAAAAAAGTTTTTTTGCTTAACCACTTAAGGACCGCCGCATGTACATTTACGTCGGCAGAATGGCACCGACAGGCACATCAACGTATATATACGTTGGTGCCTTGGGGGGGATCGGGGGTCCGATCGGACCCCCCCCCCCGTACATGCGGCGGTCCGCGCGGCTGCAGGAGCGATCCGACGAGTGGGGGCGGCTATCCGTTTTCATCCGCCCCCTCCGGATCGCTCCCAGCCAATGCGCGCGCCCGCCTGACCTGTCACTTCCTCCTCCTGTGTAAACACAGGAAGGAGGAAGCGACGTGATCTCTCCCTCGGCGTTTGTTTCAAGCGCCGCTGAGGAGAGATCACCACACTACAAGTAAGTCTGCACTAACACTACACTACACTACACACAAAATCACATTTAACCCCCGCGATCGCCCCCCCCCCTCCCCCCTGTCACAGTGTCACTGAATGCAGTAATCATACATGTATGATTACTGTATTTAGTGTCAGTGTGACAGACAGTGTGACAGTCACTCAGTGTTAGTGTCAGGGTAGCCCCCCCACCCCCCCCAAAAAAGTTTTAACCCCTTGATCACTGCCCTAGTTAACCCTTTCACTCCCTATTGCCAGCGTCACTAAGCGATCATTTTTCTGATCGCTGTATTAGTGTCGCTGTTCCCGCTAGGTAGCTAATTTTTTTTTAATGCGATTTTTTTTTACTAAAGACATGTGGCTAAATAAATTTTGGCCTAAATGTTTGACTAAAATTTAGTTTATTGGTTTTTTATTATAACAAAAACTAAAAAATATTGTTTTTTTTTCAAAAATGTCGCTCTATTTTTGTATATAGCGCAAAAAATAAAAATCGCAGAGGCGATCAAATACCACCAAAAGAAAGCTCTATTTGTGGGAAAAAAAGGACGCAAATTTTGTTTGGGAGCCACGTCGCACGACCGCGCAATTGTCTGTTAAAGCGACGCAGTGCCGAATCGCAAAAACCCCTTGGGTCATTTGCCAGCGTATTGGTCCGGGTCTTAAGTGGTTAAAGGGACTCAGCCTTAGATCCAGCAGTATCTGAGTCTACCTTGGACTCCGGCTAACGGGCATTGGTGTGTCAATACTCACAGGCTTCCTCGGTATTGCCACCTCCCAGGCGGGTAAAAAAAAAAAAAAAAGATTTTTTTGAAAAAAAAAAAAAAAAAAGAGAAATATAAAAGAAAAAGAGAGAAATTAGTTCTTTTTCATTTTTCTCATACCTGCCCTCATATTGGTTATTCCTAGCTACAACAGTCAGGTGTTGGCTATAGGGGTGACCCAAGGTTGTACAATGGCTCCAAAGGGATCTGGACCAGCCAAGGCTGCTAAAGGTGCCAAAAAGCAAAAGGGGTCTCCATCGGGGTCAGAGGATTTGGGCCAGGCTTCTACGGCCCCACCCTCGCCAGTCAGGACACCGAGTGGCATAGTACAAGAGCCATTGGGGGTGCTGGGGGCAGAGGCGGCCCCCGATCCACCCATTCCCGTTTACGTGACGGAAGAAATGCTAGCAGCCACCATGTGTGGGCTAGAGAAAAGGTTAACTGCGTTGTTTTCCCGTCCTTGCCCAAGTAGCAAGCGGGCTAGATCCCCCTCACCCAGTGTGGGGTTTTCAGATGCGGAGGTCTCCTCTTCAGAGGAACGGGACCCACAAGGGGATCACGCAGACCCAAGTCCCGACGGTTCAGACAGGGAAAATTCCACTATAGATGAATATTTTTCGGCCTCTCAAGCGGAGGGCCTGTGGATCCAGTCTTTGACAGATATGGTTCGCACTGCCTTTAAACTTCCAGTGCCAGAACTAGTAGCCCCGGAGGTATCCTCATTGGGTTCTTTAAAGGCCCCATTAACTGGTGCATCTTTTCCAATGCACCCCCTTCTGCGGAACGTGATTTACCAAGATTGGGCTCGACCTGATAGAATCTTTGTCCCTCCTAAAAGATTCTCTATTCTCTATCCTATGGAAGAGGAATATGTAAAGAAATGGGCTCTCCCTACAGTGGACGCAGCCATTTCCTGCGTGAATAAATCCCTGACTTGTCCGGTTGAAAATGTCCATATGTTCAAGGATCCGGTCGACAAGAAATTCGAGACCCTACTGAAAGCAGCTTTTACCTCAGTAGGTGCCATGGTTCAGCCAGCAGTAGCAGCCATTGGTGTTTGTCAGGCCTTGAAGGATCAGGCAAAGCATATATTGAAGGACATGCCGGCTCAGCATACTCATGAATTAGCAGAATTCCCTAGGGCTCTCTGCTTTGCAGTAGATGCTATTAAGGACTCCATCCAACAGGCATCCCGTTCATCTCTACTGATGGTTCACATGCGTCGTCTTTTGTGGCTAAAGAACTGGTCAGCAGAGGCACCCTGCAAAAAGCTTCTAGCAGGGTTTCCCTTTCATGGGGGAAGACTATTCGGGGAAGACCTAGATAAATATATCCACACCATATCAAGTGGAAAAAGTACTTCCTTACCGGTCAAGAAAAGACCGCGTGGGCCCACGTTTAAACGACAGGCCATTGCAGGCTTGGCCCCTTCGACTTCCCGTCAGTATCGACGGCCTCCCGGGCGTTCAGCAGTTAATAGCCGCCCACAGGGACAAGCCGCGGCAAACAAGAGGCCCTGGTCTCGCAAGCCGGCTAAACCAGTCATCAAATCAGATTCATGAAGGGGCGCCCCCACTCTCTTGGGTGGGGGGAAGACTTCAGTTTTTCTCCGAAGTCTGGAAGGCCAGAATTCCCGACTCTTGGGTTCGGTCCGTAGTAGCCTCAGGCTACAAACTAGAGTTTTGAGAAATCCCCCCTCCTCATTTTCAGGGGTCAAGTCTTCCAAGCGACCCGTTAAAGAGGGCCTCTCTCGTAAAGGCGTTGGATCGCCTCTTGCTCCAAGGAGTAATTGTAGAAGTACCAACCCAAGAAAGGGGTCTGGGATTCTACTCCAACCTTTTTGTTATACCAAAACCCAATGGCGACGTCAGGCCTATATTAGACCTCAAACGCCTAAATCGCTTTCTAAGGATTCAGACCTTCCGTATGGACTCCATACGTTCAGTGACAACCAGCCTGCATCAGGGCGACTTCCTAGCATCTATAGACATAAAGGATGCATATCTGCATGTGCCGATTTACCCAGCACATCACAAGTTTCTTCGTTTTACGATAAACCAAAGTCATTACCAGTTCGTAGCCCTCCCTTTCGGGTTGGCAACAGCTCCACGGGTATTCACAAAGGTGTTAGCCCCGGTACTAGCCGTCCTAAGGACAGAAGGCATCTTGGTCCTAGCATACCTGGACGATCTCCTGGTTATCGACAGTTCAGCTTCCAACCTCAATCATGCAGTAGTCCGCACAGTGCGGCATCTAGAAGAGTTCGGGTGGATTGTGAACCAAGAAAAATCAAGGTTACAACCCACAAGACAGTTGGAATATCTAGGCTTTCGGTTAGATACAGAATGCCAGAGGGTATTTTTACCTCAAGAGAAGATCAGGTCGTTGATTCAAACGATTCAAATAGTCTTAGGCAAAAAGAAGCCGACTATTCGCCTATGCATGCGACTGCTGGGGAAGATGGTGGCCGCCTTCGAAGCAGCGCCCTACGCCCAGATCCATACCAGAATTCTGCAAGCAGCTATTCTCTCTGCTTGGAACAAGTCCATACAGGCATTAGACCGTCCATTAGTTCTTTCTCCAGAAGTCAGGCACAGCCTGTACTGGTGGCTGATCCCTCAAAAATTATCAAAAGGGAAAACCTTTTGCCCCATCTCGTGGAAAATAGTAACCACAGATGCCAGCCTAACAGGTTGGGGGGCAATCTTAGGAAAACGGACCCAGCAGGGACAGTGGTCAGAGGCAGAAAGTCTGCTTCCCATCAATGTCCTAGAGATCAGAGCTGTTCGGTTGGCCCTGGTCGCCTGGACTCTCCCCCTGCAGGGTCTGCCAGTAAGGATACAGTCCGACAATGCCACGGCGGTGGCATACATAAACCACCAGGGGGGCACAAAGAGCCTGGCGGCTCAAAGGGAAGTAAACCTAATTTTTGCATGGGCCGAAGCCCATGTACCCTGCATCTCAGCAGTGTTCATCCCAGGGATAGACAATTCTCAAGCAGATTTTTTGAGTCGTCAACAGTTACTCCCGGGAGAGTGGTCTCTTCACCCCCAGGTATTCCAAGAGATTTGCCAAAGATTCGGAGTTCCCGATGTGGACATCATGGCAACAAGATTCAACAAGAAATTGGAAAAATTTGTATCCCGAGCCAGGGACCCCTCGGCCTACGGGACCGATGCGTTGGTTTGCCCCTGGCACCAGTTTTCTCTCCTGTATGCGTTCCCTCCACTACAGATGATTCCCCGCCTTCTACGAAGGATCAGGGTGGAGCGCAGGCCGGTGATCCTGGTGGCCCCAGCCTGGCCCAGAAGGGCTTGGTACGCACTCATCGTGAGGATGTCAGTAAGGGCACCGTGGCCACTCCCCCTGCGCCCAGATCTGCTGTCTCAGGGCCCGATCTACCACCCTGCTTCACAGCAGCTAAATTTGATGGCTTGGCGGCTGAATCTCTAATTCTTAAGGGCAGAGGCCTCTCTGCCCAAGTCATATCTACGTTAATTCAAGCTAGAAAGCCAGTCTCTAGAAATATCTATTACAGAGTCTGGAGAACCTATGTGGAGTGGTGCGAGTCTCAAGGAGGGCATCCTCGCAAGTTTTTTATTGACAGGATCTTGCGATTCCTCCAGGTTGGCGTTGACAAGGGGTTGGCTCTTAGTACTCTAAAGGGGCAGGTGTCTGCCTTATCGATATGGTTTCAAAGGCCTTTGGCCACACATTCGCTTGTAAAAACCTTTTTGCAGGGGGTCTTGCATGTAAATCCCCCTATTAGAGCTCCCCTCTGCCCCTGGAATTTAAATCTGGTCTTGTCAGCCTTACAAAGGCAGCCGTTTGAACCTCTGACAGAAATCCCTCTTGTGCTGCTAACCCGAAAGTTGGTTTTCTTGGTGGCTATGGCTTCGGCCAGAAGGGTCTCCGAGCTGGCAGCCTTGTCTTGCAGGGAACCGTACCTTATTCTGCATAAGGACAGAGTGGTTCTGCGGCCTCAGCCTTCTTTCCTTCCTAAGGTCATATCCAGTTTTCACTTGAATCAGGACCTAGTCCTACCATCCTTCTTTCCTACTCCCCAGTCCAGAGAGGAAAGATTGCTTCATACTTTGGATGTGGTCCGAGCCATGAGAGTTTATCTCAAGGCTACAGAAAAGATTAGGAAAACAGATGTGCTTTTCATTCTTCCGGATGGCCCCAAGAAGGGTCAGCCGGCTGCCAAGTCTTCCTTGGCTAGGTGGATTAAGCAGCTGATTTTTCAGGCCTATGGTCTGAAGCGCGTTCCACCGCCCTTATCAGTTAAGGCCCATTCTACGAGGGCCATGAGTGCCTCTTGGGCGGCACACCATCAGATCTCTATGGCACAGGTTTGCAAAGCGGCAACCTGGTCTTCCGTACATACGTTTACTAAATTTTATAAGTTGGACGTCACAAAGGCTGCGGACGCAGCATTTGGGCAGGCGGTCCTACGGGCAGCAGTATAGAATCCTCTGGCCCGGTTCACGCCCCCTTTTTCTGTTGGTGGAGCTATTTTACCTCCTGATATAGTTTCTGTTTGGCTATTTTTGGCCTTACGGTCTCCCTCCCTTCATGGAGCATTGCTTTGGGACATCCCATATGTAATGACTATGCGCTCTGTGTCCCGTGATGTACGATCAAGAAAAAGGGATTTTTAATAACAGCTTACCTGTAAAATCCTTTTCTTGGAGTACATCACGGGACACAGAGCTCCCACCCCTCTTTGTGGGAACATTGTGTAACCTCAGAGAAATTGCTTGCTACAAAACTAAAGCACTCTCAGTGGGAGGGGGTTATATAGGGAGGAACTTCCTGTGAAGTTGATTACACCAGTGTCCACACCTGAAGGTACTCCATATAACCCATATGTAATGACTATGCGCTCTGTGTCCCGTGATGTACTCCAAGAAAAGGATTTTACAGGTAAGCTGTTATTAAAAATCCCTTTTTTCACTACACTATGGGAGCCTGTTTTTTCCTTCTTTCCGGTGGAGTGAGGATCTGACAAATCCAAAGGATACTTCTTCCCTGGACTAATAGCAAAACTGGAGGATATCGGGACCCTTCTGTGACTACACGTCTAATACCCCTGCAGGGGTTATTGGCTCTGGTGAGTGGGGAACCTGGTGAGGGAGCACCGGACCACAACGTTACCACCAACTTACACCTTGATGGATATTTACATCTAAGAATATTGCACATCTATCAACGATATATGTTTGGATTTCTGCAATTTGATGGACTAACTTTTATCACTAATTTTGCACTTTGTACTTTACCACTTTATGTTCACTATTTAGTGTTATTATTATTATATTTGTAACATTACTATATGGTAAGGTTTTTGCAGTATCTGCTGTATTACACACCGACACAAACACCTTTATAACAGGGTGTGGGACAGCGCCACTAGCCCTTTCACACACACCATTTAATCAGGTACCTTACTTGTGGGGTTGCCTTTTTCTGGGGGGCTGCAGTCCTAACACATATTTATTCCTAAATAAACTTACTATCAGAATTTCAGAGTAGGTGGCATAGAATTCAAGAGGTAAGCCACCCGATCTTGGAGTCTTAGATGTGGCCAAACAGCAGATAGCCTCGGAAATGTCCACCTTAGTAATAAGGGCCTCCAAAATTTCAAGCTGGTCATTAGTCAATCTAGGGAATTTAACTCCCACCAAGTAGTCTTTGGTATCTTCGGGAGTGTAGGTGACTCGGAAAGTGTAGAGTGCACAGTAGAATCTCCCAAATTCCCCTGCCACTTGTTACGGATGGGTGATGTCATTCTCCTGAGGGTCGGTCAAGGACACCACCACCGGGGCCGCAAATCCAAATGGGCAAGGTACACAAGTAGTTTGCCCAATCTTTCTCCATACTCAAACAACCTTTGTTTACAGAAAAAAGATGCGTTGCTTGGCATTCTCAATGTGCAATTGGGAGACCTGTCGCGTCTGAATCTTAAGATTGTTAGCAGTGCTGGGTGAGGGGTCCTGATGGAACGCCTCCTCCAGCACCTGTAGGTGTTCTGTAGCCTGGTGGACAATACGTTTTGATGTGCATGGAAAGCAGCGAACAGGCATGGAGCTTAAACATCTCCCACACCATGTCATACGTGGCAAAGTCCCTGTTGGCTGTAAAATAGTATTGCAATTCTGCGGGGATGTCATCCTGGTCCTGCAGAGCAGTCGGCCAAGAAGGAGCAGGGGAGGCCTTCAGGAGCTGGATCGTGGACTAAGAGCACACTCAGAGCAAAGCCCACATCTCCCAGTTTAGGTATCAGGGACTTTGAAATTAAAATGAAATAATTTTTTTACATTGTTTTGTGGCTGGCTAAAAAGCTTGAGAAGACTTTAGTATGCGGGTGCTTGTGGCGCCAAGGGTGAACAAGGGTCAACAAGGGTGAAGTCGGTCAGTATGCGGTGTAGTCTGGTATGGGCCGGTGGGTTAAGGGGGGGTCCAGTGTGCCCATTCGGTCCAGAGCGGGGATAAGGGTCATATTAAAGTCCCCCATCCACACTACAGGTAAAGAGGGATATTGTGTCATAAAGGTAAGGCCCTCCTAATTACAACTAAGTTGTTAAGAGGGGGACATAGCAGGATAGGGGATCCGTTAATGGTGGAGGGCATAAACACATATCTGCCCTACTGGTCTGTGTGGAGCAGCACTAGATCAAACCCATTTAGCAACCAGGACCGATACTCCTCTGGAGCAAGAGGTGTGGATGGCATGGTAGGCCCACCCTATCCAAGGCTTTTTGAGAGAGGCTTGATTGTATGTGGCCCGTGACATGGGTCTTAACTAGTGAGATAATGTCAGCACTCTGGGACTTAAGAAACAACAGGGCGGCTGTGCGTTTAATCTTATTGTGCAGGCCTCTAACATTCCACGTAAAAAACTTCAGGGAACTCATGTCGGATAAAGGGGCATATATGATAGACCATAACTGTACCAGAACCAGCAGAGCAGAGATGGACACATCATCTAGCATAAAACATAGTGGCAACCAAGATAGATAGTGCATGCATGACAATAACAGTACTTTTAGCAGAAGTAAACAGTTGTAAACATGCGAGTAAAAAAAAAACAACCACAACATTTTCCTTCCCTCCCAGTCCATTTGCCCCCCAACTTCGCATGGACATAGTACCCCTGAACTAGGTATCAACGGGGGACATCCAACGTGATAAACCCATTGGAAGCAAGGGATTTAATTTCAAAGTAGCATAGATACCCGTGATAAAAAGGAAAAAAATAGGGGAGGAATAAACAGTCAGGTAGTCGGGGGGTGAAGAAAAACAGAGATTCTAGGGGTGCGACTTCTCTGAGAAGTGCATGGGGTGTAGGAGCCAAAAAGTGCAGCACCATTACAGCAGTGTGGGGGGAGCCCCGTCCGCCATCAGGGTGGTAGGTAAAGTGATGTAGAAAGTCTTAACAACGTTCGATATACTGTCCTCTACAAGCATCTCCAGTGTGTGGGTAGAACGGGGGATCGAGAGTCGGTAAAGTCGCCCAGAGGCGGCGAGCATGCTGCAAGGTCCAGTGAAGCACAGAAAAGGATTTCCAGGTCTGCCCCCTGCCCCGGCAGAGGACACACACAAGCAGTGTACCCACTGGAGGGCTAAGCATCAGGATAGAAACAGAGGGCTAAGCTTTAGGATTGGAATGGCAGCATTGCGGGCACGGGGGGAGCAGGGGAAAGAAAAGAACTTACAGCTTGTAGGCAGTGTGGCATGCTCAATCTTGCCGATGCCTCTGGTTAATCCAAGTGGATGCCAACTCAGGGTCCTCAAAGAAGTGGACTCGATCATCGCATTTTACGCAAAGCTTTCCGGGGTACAGCATAGCATATTTAAGGTGTAGAGCGAGGAGGCACCACTTAACATCTTGGAACCTAGACCGCTGCCATTGTACCAATTAACCTGTCTGTCTAACAGTTTGCTTTAAAAACAGGGGTTTTGTCAGCACGCATTTGTAAACGCATGTGTGAGCCACAGAGCCGAGCCAAGGCACCCTGTAATCTGTGGTCCTAACACTAAACAATGAGTGGCCCCACAATGGAGGCACATGCATTCTGATGGATAGGTAAGGGTAGGTGGACTCTAGGGGAGCCACCCCTCCTTAACCCCTTCCATACCGGGCCATAGGGGATTGACGTCTGCAGCAACCCCTCGCCGATGAGAGTGGACATCACATGACGTCCTTTGTTCCCGGCATTCTAGGGTGCGCACGATCCCGTGCTCGTGCCCGACGGCCGCGATTGCCGCCAGGCACCCGCAATTACCGCTGATCGCGGCAGGAGTGTGGATCTGTGTGTGTAAACACACAGATCCACCTCCTATCAGCGGTGAGGAGACTGATGTGTGTTCCCAGTACAGAGGAACACACATCGGTCTCCTCCCCTTGTGAGTCCCCCCCCCCTACAGTTAGAACATACTTTAGGTAATATTTGAACCCCTTCCCTGCCAGTCACATTTACACAGTAATCAGTGCAGTTTTATAGCACTAATAGCTGTGTAAATGTGAATGGCCCCAAAAACGTGTCAAAAGTGTCCGATATGTCCGCCGCAATGTCACGGTCACAAAAAAAAAACACAGATCGCCGCCAGTAACTAGTAAAAAAAAAAAAATGCCATAAATCTATCACCTATTTTGTAGACGCTATAACTTTTGTGCAAACCAATCAATATACGATTATAGCGTTTTTATAGCGTATTTTTTACCAAAAATATGTAGAAGAATACGTATCGGTCTAAACTGAGGAAAAAAAATTAAAAATAAAAATTTGATATTTATTAAATAAAAAAGTAAAAAATATAGTTTTTTTTTTAAATTGTCGCTCTTCTTTTGTTTATAGCGCAAAAAATAAAAACCGCAGAGATGATCAAATACCACCAAAAGAAAGCTCTATTTGTGTCGGGGAAAAAAACATAACAATTTAATTTGGGTACAGTGTTGCATGACCGCGCAATTGTCATTCAAAGTGCAACAGCGCTGAAAACTAAAAATTGGTCTGGGCAGGAAGGGGGTGAAAATGCCCTCTATGGAAGGGGTTAAAGGTGCAGGAGCACACCAAACACCCAGCATGTAGCACAAATGGCTGCAAAGGTGTTGGTGCGCTGCTGGACCAATACGAGCACCACAGGTGAAACAAAAAAGTGTCCATAAATGTGTGTTGGTATGGGGGATATTTCCCTTCTCTCTGGTCAGGCTGAGGATCTTTTTGCAGGCCTTAAAGTTAAGAAATTTCGCTATCAGGATACGTGGTGAAGCTCCTTGGGGAGGATCGTGGGCAGGGATTCGATGGGCTCTCTCCACTGTAAACATTTCCGAGAATGCGTCCCTGCCAAAGGTGGATGTCAGGAGGTTTTCAAGAAAGCTCGCCGGATCTTTCACCTCAGCAGTCTCAGGAAGGCCAATGAAGCAGAGATTACATCTCCAAGGGTAATTTTCCATGTTGTCCTGTTCCACGCTAATCTGTTGTAGCTGAGGGTGTACCTCGTCAGTGGTATGTTGCAGGGGGTGCAAGATATCTTCTGCTCTACTAATACAGGTCTCCGTCTCCACCAGGCGGTCCCGGAGGGTAGAAAAGTCCTGCCAGACAAGAGACATAGATTTTGACCTCCTCAATTTTGGTGGTGAGCGTGCTCTGGCACAGAGCGATAGCATCATGTACTTTGTTAGTGGCCGCCATGGAGTGTTCTGCGTCTGGGGAAGCGCCATTCCTGGTCTGTTGGTCTTCCTCAATTTGGCTAGCTTGTCGGTGGCCTCTGAAACCTTTTCTGACGGAGACATACTGCAGGGGGTGGTCGGGAGGAACCCCGAGTGTACCAAGATGGCAGCTGCTTGCTAGGCCGGATCCTCTATGTCCCCCTACCTGCCGTTGTTCAGGGGTGACCCAATGTGAGCTGCAGCGACAGGGTAGCTGTGCAGTCCAGTGGCTGTAGCAGGAGGAACCTGGGCCTGGGCGGTCAGGGAGTCCTGTGATACTTGCCTAGGCCGTTGATGGGTGGTCTGTCCCCATAGCAGCTGCAGGATAAGGAGGCAGCGCGGTAGTGGCTTAGGCAGCCCGGAGGCTGTTCTAGGAGGGCATTGACCAGGACAGTCAAGGAGGCCAGGAGAGCTTGCTGGGGCTGCCGCCAGGTGGAGCAAGATGGTCGCCGCTCTGGGAACTAGACCGAAGCCGAGGCCTGTCCTAAGATGCAGGACCGAGAAGCCCTACGATGGTGGCCTTGGGCAGCGTTCTAGCGGGCTTGCAGGCTCCAGGCACTGTGGAGGAAGCGGGACAGGTCCCCAGGTATAGAGGTTGTCAGAAACCGAGCAGGATTCGGGCAGGATGTCAGAAAGAGGAGTATGGGCACACTACATTTGACCTTCTCTATTGCTCTCCAGGCCATGCCCACAGCCTGCCTCTGTTTAGTGGAAAAGCAGTACCAGAAATAGATTTTACACTATATACAAAATTAGAATTTTTGTGTTATTCATTAAGGGAACAAAAGCCGTTCAACTGAGGCATGGGCAACAAAACACTATTAGGCCAACAGGAAAAAAAAAAACTGGGGTCTACCTATAGGACCTTGAGATTGCAGCTGCCATCAGATGAGGCCCAAACAGCTACCTGATAAAACTTAGAGAACATATGTGAACAGAAGTCCAGGTGGCAGCCTTGCAAATCTGTAAATTAGTAGCCTAATGTGGAAAAGTCCAGGAAGCCCTCACAGATTTAGTGAATTTTGACAGGAAAGGGTGGAACCCAAAACGTAAAAGTATAAGCCTAAATAATGGTCTGTCTGAGCCATTGAAAATTATTGAAACAGGAAGCTGGTTCCCATTTATGGAGACTGTCAGCAATTATAAAGAGAGAGTATCTCTAATGGAAGCAGTGGTTGTGAGGTAGACATACATAAAGCATAGACTAGATCCAGATAGTAACGAAGATCTCCTTCTGATGAGCTGGGGAACAGGAAATGAAATAGGAATATATCCCTGATGGGTTCAAAAGGTGATTTTAAATTCTATGGATATACAGATAAAGACACAAGGGTAGCCACATTAAAGACACCCTAAAAGAGTGGGAAGCTAGTTTACAAGTGCCAAAAAATTACTCTTTGATGGTACTTGGGATCAAATGCTGAGTGAGTCCCATTGAAAAGGAAAAAAGTTGCGCTGCTAGTATTAATTTGTGTAGCTGCCAGCACAAACAGTGAAACAATCTGTGAGTGAACAATAAAAGAAAAAACAAGTGTGTCGCTAAAACGGTATAACAAAGTGATAATCAATCAATTTGCATGAATCACACCCAAATAGGTGGGACTATATAGTGATGAATGAACAAATTACAGTACATAAATCATGAAGTAGTGCTAGGGATATTATACTCTTAATGTGCACATATCAAAGTGTTAAAGAGCATTTCCAAAAAACAGTGTATAAACACCAGCAAAATGAATCTTCTTAGAAGGCAAGACAGTCCTGCATCATTGAGAATTCAAATGTGGGATGGGATTACACCAAACAATCCGCCTCCAAAAGCATGCAATGTAGCCTTTTTAGCACCGCACTTGTTTTTTCTTTGAGTGAGTCCCATTTGCAGAAAGTTCAAGATTCCTTTTGTGGAGAATTTTTTTCTGAGATGCAAGTTTCTTTTTTTAATTCGAATTTTATTTCCCATTTTCTGAATGGTAGAACATTACGAAATATCCACAACTAACTATTCTTTTAAAAAAAAAACAATAATTAGCAGACCTTATGTAAACCCGATTTTTTTTTTTTTTTTTTGCTGTCACAATGTATAAGATTTCCTATCATCTGTGCCCAGTCAGTTAATCCAGCTCTGAGCAATCCTCTTTTCTTTTTTCAGTGAGATAAACAGACAAACAGGAGAAAACTTTTGTCCGTTCTTCCCCCTTGCTGTGAATGACAGTTTTTTTACATATCTCATGCACTAGCTTGAGACAGGCATTATTTTTTAATTCCCACCCCCACCTCTTTTTCTGAAGTCATGTGCTTAATTTTCTGGATTTTGACTGGAGATTAGTGATTATAGCAGAATTTAGTGTAAGGAATACACAGGAGAAAATGCATGTTGACAAGGGGAGTGTAGAGGTGGGCAGGCAGTCTACTGACATAATGACTCCACCCACCGAGCTCCAGACAACAGACCCACCTACAGAATCTGCAGTTTTTCAGTTCTTATAATAGACAGAGGGGAGATATTTGACAGGTAAGGATATATGCAGGAGCGACCCCTATGCCTTCTCCCTATCTTAAATAAATAAATAAGTTAACAAACAATAAATAACTCCTAGTATATATTTTTTTATACTGTGAGTGAGGTTAAAGCTGAGTTCCACCCTCAAATTTGACTTTACATCAGTAGTTCTAAAAAACGTCATTATTCCTTTAAGAAAAAAAAAAATGTTTTCCTTTAAACTCTTGTTGCTAGACACTGACAGATTAGGTTATCTTCTCTCTTCCTGCACCGCGGTGCTTAACTTTCTAACCTACACCGCACAGACTCCTGGGAATGTAGTGGGTGTAACTTCCCAGGAGTCTGTGCCCTCCGCAGTCTGGAAGAATCGTGAGACTTGGACAATACAGGTGCTGTTTACCCCCCCCGCGCGATTCGCGGCACCCCTCCCCCGCTATTCGCGCACACCGCATCGGCCCCAGCACACCGACTCGAGGGCCGATGTGGTGTCCTGGGGCCGATGCGGTGTGATGATGTGTCCTGGGGCCATTGCGGTGTAATGCTGTGTCCTGGGGCCAATGCGGTGTCCTGGGGCCGATGCGGTGTCCTGGGGCTGATGCGGTGTGATGCTGTGTCCTGGGGCCATTGTGGTGTCCTGGGGCCGATGCTGTGTGATGCGGTGTCCTGGGGCCGATGCTGTGTCCTGGGGCCATTGTGGTGTCCTGGGGCCAAAACGGTGTGATGCTGTGTCCTGGGGCCGATGCGGTGTGATGCTGTGTCCTGGAGCCGATGCGGTGTCCTGGGGCCGATGCTGTGTGATGCGGTGTCCTGGGGCCGATGCTGTGTCCTGGGGCCATTGTGGTGTCCTGGGGCCAAAACGGTGTGATGCTGTGTCCTGGGGCCGATGCGGTGTGATGCTGTGTCCTGGAGCCGATGCGGTGTCCTGGGGCCGATGCTGTGTGATGCGGGGTCCTGGGGCCGATACTGTGTAATGCGGTGTCCTGGGGCCGATGCGGTGTGATGCTGTGTCCTGAGGCCGATGCGGTGTGATGCTGTGTCCTGGGGTTGGTGAGGTGCGCTGTGATCGGTGCGTTGTGCTGTGTGCGTTGTGCTGTGATCGGTGCATTGCGCTGTGATCGGTGCGGTGCGCTGTGATTGTTGTGCTGTGATCGGTGTGGTGTGCTGTGATTGTTGTGCTGTGATCGGTGTGGTGTGCTGTGATCGGTGCGTTGTGATCAGTGCGGTGTGCTGTGATCGGTGCGTTGTGGTGTGGTGTGCTGTGATCGGTGCGGTGCAGATATATCTACATAACAAATGATTTAGTATATTTACTGGTTCCTGGAGGGGAGGAGAGTTTTGCATATATAAGGGGCAGCAAGTTCTTCCTGTTGCTATTGAAACCTGACCTGAAACCTATTACACGCTTGTGCAGCACTGAGCATGTGCGAGATCTGCAAGGCTGAAATCCAGGAAGTCATACAGTCTGGCTTCATGGATGCCCACACTTAAGATGGCCACGGCCAATTTCTGTTTTATAAAGTATCTAAATGCTGTAACAACCTAACAAAACGGACCTTAGTTTACAGACTAACTTTACTACAATACGTTAAAGGGACACTAAAGTCAGGGCTTTTTAAAAAAAAAAATAACAAACATGTTATACTTACCTCCACTGTGCAGTTCGTTTTGCACAGAGTGGCCCGGAAAGCTGTTTTCTGGGGTCCCTCGGCGGCTGTCTGGGCTCCTCCTCGCAAAAGCTTTCCCTCTTCATGCGAGGGCGCTCGCATGGAGGAAAGCTTTTGCGAGCGCGCTCCCGTGATACAGCGGCGGCCATAGCCGCCGACTGTATCACTCGGCTCCGCCCCCGTCGCGCCGCGTCATCCGCTCTGATTGCAGTCAATCCGCCCAGCCTAGCCAATCAACGGCCAGGCTGGGAACCGAAGAGGACGACGTGGACGCGCCCGGGAGATTCGAACGGTCAGGTAAGTACAACGGGGGCTCGGGGGGGGGCCGGTGCTGTGAGATGTTTTTTTTACCTTAATGCATAGGATGCATTAAGGTAAAGAAACGTGTACCTTTACAACCCCTTTAAGCTTGTGTATTACAGGGGTATTTATATTTAAAAAGTGAAATTGTGGCCTGAACTCCGCTTTAAGATTACCCAAACTATTAATGTATCGGCTTTGATATTGCATTCTGTATATTTAAATGTGAACATACAGTAAATTATGTATCTCCACCATTTGGTGGAGTACAGTCTATGAACTAATTTTGGCACTAAGTTTTTTCACCCTTAGTCCTATATATAGGCATTTGTAATCTAGTGCCTCATAATGGCTTTTCGAGCTGTCACTATACAGTATCTCACCAAAGTGAGTACTCCCCTCAGATTTTTGTAAATATTTTATTCTATCTGAAGAAATTACACTTTGCTACAATGGTAAAGTAGTGAGTATACAGCTTGTATAACAGTGTAAATTTGCTGTCCCCTCAAAATAACTCAACACACAGCCATTAATGTCTAAACCACTGGCAACAAACAGTGGCATGTGACTCGCTAGTGTTACAAGGTCTCAGGTGTGAATGGGGAGTAGGTGTGTTACATTTGGTGTTATCACTCTTACTCTCCCATACTGGTCACTGGAAGTTCAACATGGCACCTCATGGCAAAGAACTTTTTTAAGGATCTAAAAAATAAATAAAAAATTGTTGCGTTACATCAGTGGTTCTCAACCTGGGGGTCGAATGATGATTTGACAGGGGTCACCGAGTCCTGAGCTGTTCCTGAAGCCCGCACCTCTCTCCCAGTCTTTTTGCGGCCGCCCAGCAGAGCCCATTTAGTTTACAGCATGGCTGGGGGGCACAGACTAAATAACAGCTGACTGGAGAGAAATGCAAAGTGGGAGGGGCTGGAGGAGTCCCTATCTCCTGATTTCAGCATAGGTGTCACTGCTACGAGACACAGTGAGTAACACTACTTGTGATTAGAGTTGCCATTAAATATCCCCACTACAGTCCTCAGATCAGCAGAGCACCTAATGCCTCGTTTCCACTGAACGGAACGGTTCGGTACAGTTTGGAACCGTTAGAATGGACTGGTCTATTCTTGTGAGCGTTTCCACTGCAAGTCAGACCGTCAGGGGCCATTCAGGGTTTAGAAAAAATGCCTAGGGTGTCCACCAATCAGTGGAATGTATTGTAGGTCCGCCCTAACCGAACCGTTCCATTTTCTATTGCCCCACATCTGAAGCAGGACCCAGAATGGTCCGGTATGGCACACTTTCGTAATGGAAACACCCAAAATAGCGTAGTGTACCGAACCGATCCGCTCAGTGGAAACAAGTCATTAGTTGGCTGATTAGAACTCCCCCAGCACTGCCACTCATCCCACCCCCTACCAAGGAGTAAGATAATACATGGGAGGGAAAGGGGGAGGAACAAAGAAAAAGGGAGAGAAAAAATAAGAAACCCGGCTAGAGAGAGGAATGGGGGGGGGGGGAACAAGAAATTAGGCTAGAGAGAGATAAAGGGGAAAGAAAAGAACAAAGAGAAAAAGTGGTACATCCTAAAATGTACCATAAGGGGTTTTAATACTGTACAAGTGGAAGGGACTCTTGTCTTGCCTTAGGTGCCGACAACCCACGCTACGAAAATGTATTTTTTTCTGTTAGGGGTCCCCACAACTTGGGAAATTTTATGAAGGGGTCACGATACGACACTAGAAAGGTTGAGAATCACTGCTCTACATAAAGATGGCCCAGGCTATAAGAAGATTGCCAAGACTCTGAAACCGAGTTGCAGCACGGTGGCCAAGACCATACAGCCGTTTAACAGAACGGGTTCAACTCAGAACAGACCTCGCCATGGTCGACCAAAGAAGTTGAGTGTACGTGCTCAGCGTCATATTCAGAGGGAAATCTTTGGGAAATAGACGTATGAATGTTGCCAGCATTTCTGCAGAGGTTGGAGGGGTGGGGGGTCAGCCCGTCAGTGCTCGGACCATACGCCACACACTGCATCAAATTGGTCTGCATGGCTGTTGTCCCAGAAATAAGCCTCTTCTAAAGATGATGCACAAGAAAGCCCGCAAACAGTTTGCATGGCCAAGAGGGTTAAGGCAGTGCTGGAAAATAATGGTGGCCACACAAAATATTGACACCTTGGGCCCAATTTGGACATTTTCATTTAGGGGTGTACTCCCTTTTGTTGCCAGCGGTTGAGACATTAACCACTTCAGCCCCAGTAGAATTGGCTGCTCAATGACCAGGCCATTTTTTACGATTAGGCACTACGTCACTTTAACTGACAATTGTGCAGTCGTGTGACGCTGTACCCAAACAAAATTGACTTATTTTTTCCCTACAAATAGAGCTTTCTTTTGGCGGTATTTGATCACCTCTGCCATTATACATTTTTTAGTGCTATAAACAAAAAAAAAAGGAACAATTTTGAAAACAACACAATATTTTGTACTTTTTGCTATAATAAATATCCCCATTTTTTTTTTTTTTTAAAGCTCATTTTTTCTCCGTTTAGGCCGATATGTATTCTTCTACATATTTTTGGTAATAAATCGCAATAAGCGTATATTGATTGTTTTGCGCAAAAGTTATAGGGCCAGATTCAGATACAATTAGATTCGCGTAGAGTATCAGAAATACACTACGCCGCCGTATTTTACCTGGCTCTACGCGGCGTAGTGTATTTCTCCCGGCGCAAGCCATCTACGCGAGTAGGGGGCGTGAAGCATTTAAAATAGGCGCGTTCCCGCGGCGATCGAACTGCGCATCACGTCGTTACGCCATTTTTTCTTGAGTAGCGTCGTTTACGGACATTCCTATTCCCGAACGAGTTACGTAAAAAAAAAAAATTTTTAAATTCGACGCGGGAACACGACGGCCATACTTAACATGGGCTACGTACCGTTAGACCAGCAAAAAGCTGGTCTAACAGTACATAGAAAAAAATAGACGAAAGCGATTGCGAAGACCGCTCGTATCTTCGTGGATCGCCGTAAAAACTCATTTGCATATCCCGACGCTGAAAACGACGCGGACTCCTCCCAGCGGCCGCAAAAATATTGCAGCGTAGATCCGAAGGCTTACGAAGACGTAAGCCTCTCGGATCGAAGCCCAAAGCCGCCGTATCATGGTTTGAGGATTCAAACTAGTGATACGGCGCGCAAAATTTGAAATTACTCCTGTCTAACACCAGTTAGACAGGCGTAATTGCTCTGTGAATCTGGGCCATAGTGTCTACAAAATAGGGGATAGATTTATAGCATTTTTTATTTTTTTTATTTTAAGTAACGCCAGCGATCTGCAATTTTTATTGTGACTGCAACATTATGGCGGACATATCAGACAGATCTTTGGGATCATTGGCATTTATACTGCGATCAGTGCTATAACAATGCACTGATTACTGTAAAAATGTCCCTGCCTGGGAAGGGGTTAACCACTAGGGGGCGATCAAGGGGTTAATTGTGTTCCCTAGGTGTGTTTCTAAAGCCTCATACACACGGACTTCCCTCTGACTTTTCCGTGGATTTTCATCCGAAAGGGCGTTGGCCGTGAACTTGTTCTGCATACACACAGCAGAACATTTTCAGCGAACTTTCACCAAATCACATGGTTTTTCAGCTCTTTACCGCCACCCTTTGGGCAACTTTTGCTATTGTTGGCCGATCTTTAGCATGGGTTCTGAGAATGCGTGTTTGTACTTTTGTGAGAGATATATATATATATAATTCACTGCAAATTAGATATCTGACTATTTATAGTTCCCATTGCTTCAACCAGGCTAAAGCTGAACAGTAACATCAAAGGGTCTTTGTGAATGGCATTTTATATATCCCAACACTAATGCTCCAAAAAGATTGAACTTGTTTCAACATTAAACCTCATCTGCCACTTAGTCGCCCAATTAGAGCATTGAGGTCTGCTTGTAAGCTGGAGACATCCTGTAAGGACATTATTCCACTGCATAGCTTGATGTCATCTGCAAAGACAGAAATTGTACTTTTAATCCCAGACCCAATATTTATAAATACATTAAAAAGTAAGGTTTCCAACACTGAACCTTGGGGTACACCACTGATAACCTTAGGCTATTCAGAGTAAAAATTCTTAACCACTACAAACTAATCTTTCCAAGCATATAGACTTTACCTCACACATTAGCCATGTGTGGAAAACTGTAGCAAGTGTTTTTGTGAAATCCAAGTATACCACGTCCACCGCCACCCCTCTGTCCAGGGTTTTACTTACCTCTTCATAAAAGGAAATCTGATTTGTTTGACAACTTCTGTCTTTCATTAATCCATGATGTCTGTTGCTTAAAAAAAATAAAAAATTTACAGCAAGAAAAGAAAACCTTCTCTATTGCGTTTCCTGGAGTTTAGGAGCTGGAAAAATCTCAGTCTCTCCTAAACTCCTTATCTCTTCTGAACGTCAAGTACCAAAGTTTTTTTAGGTGTGTTGTGGGAGTAAAAACTTTTGCAGAGGGGAGTGTAGTGCAAAAAACGCCTATAAACTAAACTCTCATAGACTCGCCTAAACTTTGTACAATATGCTTTCATTTTGCGCCTTTATGCCACGTTTTTTCTGCTCCTGGAGCCTAAAGCACCACCTAGTGGTTAACCTCTTCACTGCCAGTGTCATTTTAACAGTAATCAGTGTATTTTTAGAACACTGATGGCCGTAAAAATTATAATGGGTCAAAAGTGTCCAATGTGTCCGTCATAATGTCACAGTCACGATAAAAACAATCCCGGCCATTATTAGTTAAAAAAAAAAAAAAAAAATAATAAAAAAATCCCATAAATGTATGCCCTATTTTGTAGACGCTATAACTTTTGCGCAAACCGATCAAAAATATGTTGAAGAATACGTATCGGCCTAAACTTATATATATATAATTTTTTTTTGGGGGGGGGGTATTTATTAAAGCAAAAAGTGGAAAATATTGGTTTTTTTTTTTGTTTATAGCGCAAAGAAATAAAAAGCGCAGAGATCAAATACCACCAAAAAAAAAAACACAATTTTGCTTGTGAGCCACATCGCATGACCACCGCACAATTTTCAGTTAAAGCGACGCGAGTGCCGAATTGCAAAAAGTGGCCTGGTCCTTTAGCTACAAAATGGTCCGGACCCTGAGTGGTTAAGACATCTTTTCCCCCTGAAATTTCTTCCTTAATTAGTACTGCTAACTTTTAGCATTGTGAGGATCCACAATACAGAGTTAGCCCTGTCCCTCAAGACCTGGGTTTAAATAGACATGCACTTAAAGTCAGCAACTGTGCAGGATGATATGCCAGTCCTTGAGACAATCTGCAGGAACCCATGTAGCATCTACCAGGGTCTGGGCCAGTCTGGCGCTAAAAAGGGTCACCAGAATACCATCCATCATGAGCTTGCAATGCAGACTAAGAAAGAAGTTACAGGGGAAGAAAGGCAAAGATCCCACAGAGCCATTACTGCTTACACCAGAGGATCTCTGCCCCTGGAAACAAGCCTGTAAATATTGCTTTTGAACCTGGAGGCCAGGCAGTCTACATTAAGTATCCCCCACCTGTGGCACAGGTCCTGGGACATCTACTTGTGAAGGGACCATCCCCCACAGGCCCGTCGGAACAAGACAGGCAAACAAAGCAACTGCTTGGGGCCCCCGAGCTGGCCTGGGGCCCCCGAGCAGGAGCCTGCAAGCCCGTCCACTCTGGCTGCTGTTGCGAGGGTGGCATGTGTTGTTTCGTTCCACTTCCATCGTGGGGATGGAGAGAGAGAAGGCAGAGGCAGCCTGAGACTGTGGACTGCCCCACCCTCGCCTATCCAGGGACAGAGAGAATATAGGGAGGCGGGGCAGACACTGCTGAGAGAAGTGAGAGAAGGTCGTGGGGGAGGAGCTGCAAAGACACATGGAGCAGAGGGAGCCGAGAGAAACATGGAGCCATGCAGGGGAAACCGATAGGACACTGACAGAAAGTAAGTGTCTCCGATTCCGACACCCAGTGCTGCAAATGTACCCAGTCAGTCCCCACCACCGCTGATTACATCCCACCCACCCCCCCAGCACTGACACTCATTCCACCCCCCACCAGCACAGCCAATGATCCCCAACTCTGCCGGGGACACCTGCTGTGGGGGGGGGGACTCTGATGGGGACACCTTCTGTGGGGGGGCTCCGATAGGGACACCTGATGTGGAATGGGAGGGGGAGTAAGAAGTATGTTGGATTTAGTTATTGTGCACTTTTTTATGTTTTTTTAAAGCGGAGTTCCACCCAAAAATGGAACTTCCGCTAATCCCACTCCTCACCCCCTTACATGCCACATTTGGCATGTCGTTTTTTTTTGGGGGGGGGGGAGTGGGAGCTTCAGGAGGAGTAGGACTTCCTGTCCCACTTCCTCCTTCCGCCGAGGGGCTGGTTAGGCGATTAAGCTTAATCGCCTACAGCAGCCCCTCCCTGTAGGCGATCGCATGGGACACATGACAGGTCCCATGGGATCGCCTGTCCAATCAGCGGCGGGCCGCGCCGCTCGCGCATGCGCAGTGGGTGCCCGGCCGTGAAGCCGAAGGCTGTCACGGCTGGGTGCCCACAGTTGTGATGAGGATGCCGGCCGGGGAGGTGAGAGGAGCGGAGCCCCGGTCGGCGCGTCGCTGGAGCAGGAAAGTGTCTCTTAATTAAAAGCCAGCAGCTACACTTTTTGTAGCTGCTGACTTTTAATAAACACAAATATTGGCTGGAACACCCCTTTAATTGATTTTATGGTACAGTGGTATTTTTTTGCAAATGTTCAATTGTTGAAAATGTTCAAATTTAATGCACAGTATATGCAACAGCAGTATTTGCACTGTAAACATTTTTTATTTATATAACGTGTGGGTGAACTTGAACCGTATCGCTATGCTGTGGTTCCTGTAGGCTTTGCGTGCAGGGGGTGTTTCTGGGGTTTGGGGGCCTCCATGTTCATTTTGCTTGGGGCCCCCAAATTCCTTCAAACAGCCCTGATCCCCCATGTCCAGCCACTAGCTAGAGATAACCTGGTCTTTCGTGACACACACATAAACCGCGATCGTACTACCTCTAAGACCTCTATGCAATTCTAAACTAATAACCCGTAAAGGCTTTTAAAAGCATCATCTATGAAGATTTTTAGTTAATGTAGTTTGGTACCGTTCCACAGGTGGATGCAATTTTAAAACACCACATGTTTGGTATCTATTTACTTGAAATAATATCTTTAATAATCTGTGTTTTTGTGCATTAAATTTTTTAACAACTTTAAGACTGAGCCTTTTTTTCACATTTGTTTGTTTACAAGTAAAAAACTCTGTATATTCTAACCCCCAAACATTTTTTTCTGGAGATTTATTCCCATTTCCGAACATTTAAATAAAATGTTACCCTTTATGTTATCGTAACTGGCCCTTAAATGCTCCCTATGGTTAACTTTAGCTCTTGGTCTCCTTGACGCTGGCATACATCTTGACCCATATAGTTGTTTGATCATAGCATCTAATGTATCAAGCTGAAAGTGATCCCAGCAGCGGATTCACCACAGGAATATTTTTATAGGCAGCGGAACATATGCCACCAGGCATACGAGGTCAGCGTACCAGGGACGCCGAGGCCAATCTGGGGCAATTAGAATCACCGGCATTCCCTCGGTCTCCACTCCGATTAGCCGATACTGTCCCCCACAGAGCCACCAACACATCTGTCGTGTCCACCCAGGGATCTTTGGACCTAGCCACAAATCTCAATACCTTCCGATTGAGTCGCAAAGTCAGGAGATCCACGCCTGGCGTGACCTACCTCCAGCAAAGTAGCCAAAACACATCCGGGTGTATCAACCATTCTCCTTGGTCCAGCATCTGGTGGCTTAGGTAGTCCGCTTGCCAGTTTTCTACGCCCGGAATGTACATGGCTGACAGAGCCGACACACTCCACTCATCGCAGGATGTAAGCTACCTCCAATGCTGCAGCCGAGCTTCTTGTTCCTCCTTGATGGTTGACATACGCTACCGTTGTGGTGTTGTCAGACTGGATACTGACCGGATGTCCCTGAAGCCTCTTACCATGAGGAGAGGCACAGCCCGATTGCCCGAAGTTCCAGCACATTAATCAGCAGGCGGGATTCTTCCTGTGTCGACTGTACGCCCCCCCCCCCCCCCCAAGCCGGTCAGGCTGGCGTCCACCGTGATCACTGTCCAGCAAAAGAGAAGGAATGACATCTCAGCCACCAGACCAGGGAAACCCTGAGTCACCCTGACTGACCCCGGATTTGACAATTCAGAGACAACAGGGACTTGTCCCACTTGGACAGGATCTCCCTTTGCAAGACTCGAGTGTGGAATTGAGCATACGGTACCACCTCAAAAAAGGTGGCCACCATGAGACCCAGGACTTGCATGCAGAAGTGCAATGCCGACCACCTGCGGGATGCCAACAGCTTCACCGCAGTCCGAAAAGTCTGCAACCTTTCCAAGGGGAGAAAAACTTTTGCCTCTAAGGAGTCCAGAATTAAGCTCAGGTATACCAGGTGCTGAGTCGGCACCAACACCAACTTCTGGATGTTCAGTACCCAACCAAATTCCTGAAGGGTCTGACTGGCAATGGCCACATTCTCTAATTCTGAGTCTGAAGCGGCTCTGAGAAGGAGGTTGTCCAGGTAGCCCACGATATCAATTCCTCGCTGTCTCAGCAGAGCAGGAATCGGGGCGAGCACCTTGGTGCCAATGCCAGGCCAAAAAGGGAAGAGCTACAAATTGGTAGTGGTCATCCCCGACTGCAAAGCGCAGAAATGTGACGAATATTATATATATCCAAGGACGCCAGAAAATCCCCTGGATGGAGAGCAGCGACTCCACCCTGAACTTTTAGACTTTTACAAAGGTGTTAAGGGCTTTGAGATCCAGGATCGGAAAAACCCATCCTTCTTTGGGACTACAAACAGATTGGAGAAGAATCCCTGAAACCTTTCCGGCAGCGGCACAGGTACCATCACCATGCGCCTCAGTAGGTCCTGCACTGCCCCAAATAGGGCGTTTTGACGAGCTCGAAGAAGATGAAGGTTTGGTGGACAAGAAAGTAACTATCTTGTACCCTGATGAAACCACTTTGTAAACCCACCGGTCATAAATCAGAGAGGTCCATCAAGCTACGAAGGTGACACCCCCGAGTCGGGCGGGGGCAAACCTTCATGCCGTCACAGATTTGTTCGCAGGCTTGTTTGGCTTGCGAACCCAGGGACGCTTTTGTCCCTCAGCTGGCCCTTGTAGGAGAGGAATACCAGAATTGGACCGGGACTGGAAGTGGTTTTGCTTTGCCGAGTTCGACACCTTGATGCATTTGTAACAAATGAATAAGGATGTGTCTTCTAAATGATTCTCTTTTTTTTAAAAGTGTTATAACTAGTCTTAGTTGGAAAACATACAATGAATAACACAGCAGAGGAAGCAAAAATTGAGCGCATCAAAAGAATCTCAAGCTGCTTTTTTGTCTGCTGAGGCTTGCAGCAGTTAGGGAACTGCAGTAGCCTTAATCTGGCAAAAGAAGATTTTATATAAAATATTTGCCTTGGTATCTCGATATGCAAAAAGCCAACTAGTATCTGTACAGAGCAAACAGTGGCATATTTACTCTTTCCAGACAGCTAGTTGCTATTATTGTTTATTATTGTTTATTGTTTGTTTCTTATACAAGGCGCATAGTTCACAAAACATGTTTGCATCGATGCGCCTGCTTCCCATCCAGTCACGTTACCAGAAACATACCAAGAAAACAAACTTTAAAAACAACATAAAATCGAGTGGCGGTTACAATAAACATATAGACATTCTAACACTCGGTACTACATGTATACATTATAAAAAACGTTAAAAACTGCATAAAAACAACAAAAAAGGAAGAGGGGGGAAAGGAAGGAAAGGGAAAAAGGGGGAAGGGGAAAAGATAGAGAAAGAGATATCTCACCCCAAACCACTAAAGGCCCTAGTAAACAACAGGGTCTTCAGATCTTTTCTGAATACCTGGTACTTCTCCTGTTGTTGCAGGTGGCATGGAAGCAGATTCCATAACTGGGCAGCTTGAACTGAAAAAGCTCTGCCTCCCCATTTTTTCAGCCTATAAGGCCGAACCACCAATCTAGTTTGTGACGTGGCCCGTAAGGCTCTCGTCACAAACTGTCGCCGCAATTTCTTGCGGATATAACATGGGCCTAGATTATTAAAGGCTTTGTAAGCAATACAAAGAACCTTAAATTCTGATCTCTCCCGTATTGGGAGCCAATGGAGGCTCTTCAGGTGGGTGGAGGTGAATGTCCGCCCTGGTAGCCTGAGTGCCAGCCGAACTGCCTGATTTTGGATTTTCTGCAAGCGTCTAATCTGGGTCTGAGGCAAACCCATGAAAAGAGCATTGCAGTAATCCAAATGGGGTAAGACTAGCGCTCTAACTACAGCAATTCTGGCAGAGCTTGACAAAAAGGGTACAACCTTGTACAACTGCCTCATCTTGAGGAAACATAACTGGGTAATACTGCCGATGTGTGCATCCAGGGACAGACCGGAGTCCAGCAGAACGCCTAGGGTCTTCACCTTTTCGGTAGTTACAGGGAATCTCCCCTCCTCGTCCGGCCAAGGCAACACCCAGTGTAAGTTCTGGGCCGATCCCGTCCGGAGTACCTCGGTCTTTGCCTGGTTCAATTGGAGACAATTGTCGGCCATCCATTGTTTGATGGCCCCAAGAGTCTCCAGAAGATCCACCTCGTCCCCCGGCCCTCCGGCATCAATCCTGGTATACAACTGGGTATCGTCAGCATACGACTGACATCTCATCCCACGGTCCTTTATCATATCCAGCAGAGGACGCATGTAGATGTTAAAGAGGAGGGGAGATAAGGGGAAACCCTGGGGTACCCCACAACCAAGGCATACTGGGCCTGAATAGAATGGGCCCAGTCGTACCTTGAATTCTCTACCCTTTAGGAAGGCTATGAACCAACCTAAAGCCTCTGGACCAACATGCGCGACCTCAACTAGTCTACGCATTAGGATCTCGTGGTCGATGGTGTCAAATGCTGCCGAAAGATCTAATAAGACGAGGACGGAGGTCTGCCCTGCATCTGCCTCAAACAGTAGGTCATCCATGATTTCCACTACTGCAGTTTCCATACCATGACTGGGACGGAACCCTGACTGCTGCTCCGCCAGCAACCCATGTTGTTCCACAAAACATTGCAGCTGTTGACAGACTATTCCCTCTGACAGCTTTGCCAGGAAGGCTATCCCTGAGATGGGTCTTCTTTCCTCCTTTTTTCTTGGATCAGAATTAAGTTTCTTTCATATTGGAGTAACTATAGCTTTTTTGAAATGCTCTGGGTATTCGCCCTTATCAAAACAACTGTTGATTAGCTGAGCCACAAAACCCTTTATTTCTTCAGCTATCAACTTCATCACGAGACCCGGACATGGGTCTGATGGGGGAGCACTATCTTTAGCAGTGGCAATGCAATGTCCTACTGCTTCTACGGTTACTGGTGAAAAATAAAACATAGGAACGCTGCCTATAGAGGTTGGACTATTGTCCAGGCAGTCGTTTCTCCTTTCTTGAATAATGTCGGGTATTAAAAGATTATTTTTTTTAGTTTCAACAATATGGTTGGCCAGGCCATCATGTATTTTTTGAGCTTTCTCCATAAAAAACTCCGCCAGAGTCTGAGCATACTCTGGTGTAGCTATTTCTTGGGTTTTAATTGCTTCAGGTTGGAGAAACTCTGTCACTATTCTAAATAGTTCTCTAGTGTTGTTCTGTGCACCCCAAATACGGCTCTCTAGATAAGCTTTTTTAGCTCTAAATATAGAGGCCTTATATCTCCGCCGCCATGTCTTCCAGTTTTGGAACTCAAATGGCATATGGCTCTTTCTCCAACGCCTCTCAAGGGCACGCCCTTGAATTTTAAGTTTTTTTAAAGCCACGGTATACCATTTTGAGTTCCCCAGGTCTTTTCTATTACATGGGCGTTTTTTAATTATGGGGCAGAGTTCATCTAATACTTTAATCATGCATGCATGGAAAAAACCATACATGCTTTCCACATCTGGGGGAAAGGGTTGATTTAGTTCTAAAGATATTTTAGTTTTAAACTCATCTATTAGAAAATTTGTAAAATTTCTAAATTCTATAAGTGGTAATGGGGTGATTTTATGTTTAACCTCTTCTTTACCATAAATGGTAAAGTGCAGAGAACAATGGTCCGTCCAACCATGTTCTATAATCGAGAAACTATCAACAATAGTGTCTCTAAAAAAAATAGCATCTAAACTATGGCCTTTTAAGTGTGTAGGCCCTTTACTCAGCTGGGAGAAACCTGCCATTAAGAGTATGTCTAGCACATTCTTGACCTCCATGAGGTTCCATACATGGAACCGAGTGACACATTTTATTAATTAAAATATCTTTAAAAGTCTCCAGGGCTTTTCCCTTATTAATTGGAGAAATGTAAAATACATAAAACATTAAAAATTTATCTGTGTCCCATTCAAGGTGAACTCGTATGAATTCACAGCCCTTGTCACTAATTTCTTCTAATTTTACTATCCTTAAATCTTTTTGAAAAATTACTACCGTCCCTCCACCTTTTCCTTTACCCCTGTCTTCCCTGACAATGCCATAACCCACTGGAATAGCCTGTTCTAAAGCCGTGTAGTTACTTACTGACAGCCAGGTTTCCGTTACAAATAATAAGTCTAGATTATATTCTTCTATAAAATCAAAGACTTTTATCGTGTGAGCAGGCAAGGAGCGCACATTCAATAGTGCACACCTGGCTGACCAGCCTAGTTTTAAATTATTATTTTTCCTACCTTTCAACCCGCTATATTTCTCTAAACCTAGCCTAGCAATATTGCTCCTTACTTCCTCTGTAATAGAGCCTTTTTTGTTATTCATGTCCCAATAGGTCAAATGAATCTATAGAAAGGAAAAAAAAAAAAAATTTTTTGGGATATAGGAGGCCTAGTCGAACCTCCAGTAGAAATAGCGCAGCAGCAGCTGTTATTCCAAATCCACAAATAGTCCACATATATTCCTTTAGGGTCTCCTGTTCTGGTCGATGAGCCCCAACCTTAGTCCACCACACTCCACTCTACTCAAACGTGAATTATATGTGCTTTTAAATTGAGGGGGGGCGATCTCCTTCAGTTTATTTAGCTGTACTAGGCTGTAGTGGGCTAAACTGGAAGCAGAGGTAAAAATTCAACCATTAAAAATAGTGATAAGGAAATATGCAGTCCTTCACTTGATTTTATTCAATCTTTTGCACATTCCCATTAGCACTCCCACTTAGTCCTTGTACCTCGTATCTCTTCACTTCCCCAGGATCAGTTAAGAAAATATATACGTGGATAAAAAGTCTATTTAGCAATAGATAATGCGATAGTTAACGCTATATAAAAGCATATATGAAGCATGAGAAAAGGGTTTGTAAGGCTGCAGCTTCAGCTTACCCCGGACCCTCTGTACTGCCAGACACGATTACCAGTGGTCACCCTCCAATGACCTTCGACGGTAAGTCTCTGTCCTGGTCACTTCCAAATACGTGGCTGTATGGAGCTATATGTAGCTTTTCATCTAGCTTTCAATTTCCCTTGTGATTTTAAGTTCTTGGGACCGACTCTCGCTCTTGTAGGTGACACACTGCAGCTTGTATTGCAGCGTGTATTATAACTCTGTCAGGGCTCAAGGCTCAGGACTTAGTGCTCAGCTGCTATGAAAGTCAGCGATCAGGGCTAGGCGCGTTGGAGCGGGACCGGACAGCAGGATCAGTGGCTCCTTTCAACTCCTCACTCCTATGTGTCAGAGATAGCATCCATTATATTTTACTCCTACCTAGGAGGCTTATCTGGTTCACACTAGAATATCCCCGCAGAACATTGCCAAGAACAATAATTTATATCCCCTTGCATGCTATGGTAAAAAAAAAACCCTCATCACCCAAAAAAATATATAAACTACACCAAGTGTATGTATACCCTCTGCTGACGAGAGTTTTGAATAGTGTTCTTGTTACTGCTGGAGCTGAGCAAGTGGTGAAAAGGTGAAGATGCTGGAAGATTGTGCCATCTCCGTGCCAATCTCACAGCTTATTAGCAGTGTTGTCATTTTTGTTATATACCTGCTGATTTACTGCATGTAAAGCAATTTCAACTTTGTTAAAACTGCGTGGATGGTATCACAAGCATGTTTGCTTCTTGGCATTAATAAATTCATCTGGTGAACCTGAAAAGCAGAGGTTAGAGAGCAAAGGAAAAATGTGAACACCAATCCGATTTCACCTAGGTTCACACTTTGTGGTGCGAGATTTGCAGCGATTCATGTGTATTTCCCGAACCACATCACAATTGCACTCCATTCACCTGCACTGCTGTGGGAAAACGCAGTGTGATTAGCAAGATCAGTTTGCACATTCATGTGATCAATTCCAGTGCGGTGCGATTCGAGCCATACAAAATGACTGTGCTCAGATCGCACTGCAAAAAATAGCATGCGATTTGAATAGAATTGCGGTACGATTCCTGTCTGAATCACATACAGTTCCCTGCACCACACCAGTTTAAACTAGGCCGAGATCACACGAGCTGTGCTTTATTAAAATCGGTCACAAAATAGGCATGCACTTCTGGTAAGTACATCTCCCGAGTGTGGCGATGGGTAATACCTTGAGGCATTTTACATATTTACAGATTTATGTTGCAGCAGAATTTTGTGGACAAGAAAATATTTTAAAACTTTTGTTGGAACCGAGAATGTTGCACTGATCTTTATTGGATTGTTTATTATTAACATGATGTTAGGTACTTTATCATATAAAGTTGACACGTTGCAGTTTGACATTTTGAAGGAAAATATTAGTGCTGTATTTGCGTTTCCCATAACTTTTTTTTCTTTCCCCAGTTGGGTTAGCGGACAGCCTCGTGTAGAACGTTCTGCATGCTAAAGTATGGTGAAAAGCTTGGAATCATCCAATTCAAAAAAGGGAAATAATGGTCGAGTCCATTTTAAAAAAAAAGGACATTTATTATTTTTCAAATGACAATTTGTTTTTTATTATTGCATTTTAATGTAAATACGACATCTGAGGTCTTTTTCTTTTACAAGGTATGTTCACAAGAACAGTGAAAAATTTAAAAACATTTTTTATTTTTATTTTTAAACACGCCCCGTCCCGCCGAGCTCACCTGCAGAATCGACCGAATACGTGAGTAGCACCCGCATATGAAAAGCGGTGTTCAAACCACACGTGAGGTATTAACGTGATTGGTAGAGCGAGAGCAATAATTCTAGCACTAGACTTCCTCTGCAACTTGAAACATGCAACCTACTTCCGGTTCCGGCGCCACATGAGGAGGAGGTAGATTCCCTCTGCTCCCGCCGCGCTCCTCACATAACCGGCCGATTCACCCAGCTATAGCATCGGGGAGACCCACTGCCGCCGTTACGTCCAGGGAGCCGATGGATCGCTTTCTGGAGCGATCGTATGCCCGAGTGGCGGCCGCCGCAGCTGACACAGCGGGAGAGCCGACGGCTGATACAGCCAAGATGGCCGCCGCTCACTCGCAGGCAGAGCTGTCATTAACGCCTGCACAGCCGGACCCACAGCTCCCCATGGCTCCTATGTCACTTGCAGCCATTGACCATGCCTCCCCTGCTGGTATAGCACAGGCAGTTGTAGCCTTGTTGGGCCCTACACTCACCGCCACTGTGGATGCTGCAGTGCACAGAGGGCTGGAACAGTTACACATTGAAGTCCAGGCACAAGCACAGAGACTCTCGCACGCTGAAGACAGGATCTCCTCACTAGAGGATGACTCCGCGGCTGCTTCAGCTATGCTCGCACGCATTGATGCCGTGCACAGAGATATCTGGTGCAAACTCGATGATTTGGAAAATCGCTTGAGAAGAAATAATTTGCGCATTATTGTACTCCCTGAGTCAGTCTCCACTACTCAACTCACAAATATTTGCGCAAAGATCATTCCTGAGCAATTAGGACTCTGCATACCCTGCACTATTGAAAGAGCACATCGCATGGGGCAATACTCGGAAAGTCGTGTAAAACCTCGCCATGTCATAGTAAAATACCTAAACTACGCTGACAAGGCGGCCATTATGCAGAAGTTTCGTCGCACGCGCACGCTGTCCGTAGATGGAGCGCAACTACTGCTTTTCGCGGACTATTCCATGGAGGTGATGAAACAGCGCAAGGCCTTTTCTGCGATCTGCACCACTCTCCACAATGCCCAAATCCAGTTCTCGTTAACTTACCCGGCACTCCTTCGTGTCCAAACGCAGGATGGAACACAACTCACCTTTGCCACACCTGACGAAGCAGAAAGCTACATCAACACCCTGGGAATGGACATGGATCTTGCAAATTCTACAGAGAATTCGTCCTCTCCATTGACGCTTTCTTAATCTACGACGCCTAAACAAAGTAGCCCGACTAAGCCCCCTTACAAACGAATCCGTGTCACCCAAAAGGAGGACAGATCTGGTGGTCGCTGAACATACATAATGAAACACTTTCTATCGGACTTGCATTGGAAACGGGTAATATGGTCCCCTTCTCCTTTCTTTAGTCCTCTTGTTCCTGGTCTGCACTCTATGCTCTTTTGTTTGGTTTCTTTTTATTGTTTTGCTGTTCTATAAGACTGAACCCTATGTTGCGGTGAATGATCTTGAAAAGTGTTCAAAATCCATGCTTGAGCCTGCATGCTAGTTGCCTGACTATGTTCTTGCAACAATGGCGCGGTTCTATGGTTCTCTCTAAAAAAAAAAAAAAAACAGAAGAAAGGTGCGCCGTGAGGGCTCCAGCTACTAATCGGTCCATCTCTGCTCACACACAAGTGCTGATCATTTGCACGTGCGCCTCTGTCTGGAGTCGCTATGCCAGCTTTGTAAACCCCTGTACGGTTAGCTTACATGTCGCCCACTCCCCCCTCCCCGTAGCCTATTCACAGACATCAGAGGAGGAGCTGATGAGTAGCGGGAGCTCGACTAGGTAGTGGAACCTTATGTGGAAAAAAGTGAAGTGTTTAACATGTGATGGGTGTTCTATACACCTAAATGTTGCTTTATTATTTTTTTTTCTATGTACTTATGACTGTTTACTGTTTGCACTGCGTTTCTACCCTCAGGAGACCTGGAACACTTAGGTGACACTCATGCTGAAGACGCTCTACCTACAGGGGTGCTCCCACCTCAATATATCATTTTGCCTCAGACATGGCCTCGTCAGCCGGTGGGAGTCACCGAAGGTTTGTCTCATGGAATGTTAAGGGGCTTCGTTCACCATGCAAACGTATGTCAATTCTTAGGCATTTGAAGCGCCTTCGGACAGATGTGGCTCTGTTACAGGAGACGCACCTGTCCACGGACGATCTATCACGCCTCCGTAAACTATGGGTAGGCTCAGTGTATGCTTCACCAGCTGTAAGCCGTAAAGCTGGAGTGGCTATCTTGCTGCACAAGAATCTGCGACACACTGTTAGGGAGGTCAGGGCAGACGCGACAGGCCGCAAACTGACTTTACACTTGACATTAGGAACCAAGCAAGTTGCCATCACCAATATTTATGCCCCTAATGCCCCGGACACCTTTTTCCAGGATATGGTACAGTGGATACTTACTGCCCCTGAAACCCTTCACCTAGTAGGTGGGGACTTCAACTCTGTCATGTCCACACCCACCGACCGCACGAGTACTTTCGCCCGCAGAGCGCACGATTGCCCCCCCCCCCCCGCTTCTGCTGTTCGACTCGACTCCTTTGGCGCGAGCCGTCGCCTCCATGCGATATGTAGATATGTGGCGTCTGATGCAGCCGACGGATCGGGAATACAACTTTTTCTCTTCCCCGCATCGACTACTTTTTTGCCTCCCCTGCGTTAATAACTACTTTGTGCGATTCGGAAATTCTGAGAGGGAAGATTATCTCCTATACCACCCAGTTTAAGAGACATGCCAGGCAACAATACGAACGGGCGAGTGAAGCCTTACGTTTGACGCACGAACGCCTAACTCTTAGTCGCACTCCTGATAATATACGGGAATGGCGTCAGGCTAAGCGTACGTTCGACCTTTGGGCAGAACAACAGGAAGCTGCCAAAATGTCATACGTTAATTTGCATTACCACAGATATGGCAACAAGGCCGGTAAGTTACTGGCCAAATTGTGCTCGGGACCCAGACGACCCACTCATATCTCCTCCTTGAAGGATGCGACTGGCTCTCTGGTCACCTCGCCTGCTGAAATTAGCAACTTGCTCACAGAGTACTACACGAAACTGTATGCAACGGATCAGACGGACCATGCTGCTGCGGATGCACTCCTGGCTAGGGTCCGTCTGCCTAAGCTTCAACTTACACAACTAGAGGAGCTTAATGCCCCTATATCCTCTGATGATATCCGGTGCACAATCAAAAACTTGGCATCAGCTAAGGCCCCAGGACCGAAGGGCTACGCGGCTGAATTTTTTAAATTGACCAAAGACTTTGTCCCGGACACCCTACAGCGTGTATATGCAGCCATGTGGGACGGGGGCCCTTACCTTCCTACTGGTACGCAGGCACACATCAAACTGATTTCTAAGAAGGGAAAGGATCCCTTACTGCCAGGCTCCTACTGCCCAATTTCCCTAATTAACGTGGACGTCAAACTCCTTTCCAAAATCATTGCATCACGCTTGGCCCCAATGCTCCCCTCTTTGCTACACTCGGCTCAATCTGGCTTTGTCCCGGGACGCTCGGCGACGCTAAACATCCGTAAAGTTTTGATGGCACTAGAACACGCTAAAGCACACCCTGATCGAGACGTCGCTATTTCGTTAGACGCCGAAAAAGCCTTTGACAACGTCAGTTTGTCTTGGCTGTTCAAAGTAATGGAACGATTCGGTTTTTCGGGCCCAATCCTGCGATTCCTGCAACAAATGTACGCGTCACCGACTGCACGCCTTGTTACCCCCGATTTTGTCTCGAACTCGTTACCCCCGATTTTGTCTCGAACTCGATACTCCTAACAAAAAGGGACAAGGCAGGGGTGCCCCCTGTCCCCCCTGCTCTTCAATTTTGCCATTGAGCCCCTGTCAAGATTGCTCAACTCCCGTGAAGGGGTCAGTGGCGTCCCCATGGGTAACCAAGTTCTTCGCTCTGCCCTTTTTGCAGATGACATACTCCTATTCTACACCGACCCGCTCGCAGACTTTGACAGACTCCAAGATCACTTTGTGGCCTTCGACTATGCTCTGGCTTCTGTATAAATTTTGATAAAAGCGAAATTCTGGCACTCAACCCGCGATTGTCTGCTAGGTGGAAACCTCTATCTCCGTTTGTTATGGAAACCCAACACATCACATACCTAGGCATCCGCCTAGGACGTGACCCCTCTTCTTTATATGTACTTAACTACCCTCCATTAATAGCAAAAATTGTCAAGGAGCTAGAGGCATGGGGGGCCCTCCCCCTTTCACTCTTTGGGAGATGTCACCTTTTTAAAATGGTGTCATTTGCGCGCCTACTTTATCCGATGCAGACCATACCTCTATTATTGAAACATTCTGATGTGCAAAAAATACATAGAGCGTTAACCACTTTTGTATGGTCCCGCAAAAGGCCACGCATTGCGCTACAAAAATTATGCCTCCTGAAGTCTGAAGGTGGGGCGGGTCTACCCAATATTCGGTTTTATAACCTGTCATGTTTGCTTAGACAGGGCTTAGACTGGCTGAGTGGAAAGTCAAAATATTGCAATATTCTACTTGAGGGTGCTTTGACCGCCCCACACACCCTTTCAGCCATCCTTCACTCCAATCCTAATGCTCTACCTTACCACCTCAAATCAAGTGTACTTATTAGAGATCACTTGGAGGGAGATACAGAAATTGTTCGGTCTACCATCGAGTATCTCACGCTATCTACCAATCCAGGGCAACCCTAGGTTTCTTCCGTCCACTCTCCACAAGGCATTCGACCACTGGCAAACCAAGGGGCTCACGAAAATAACTTCCATCTACCATGGTGAACTTGCCACGTTTAGGTCCTTCGGGGCCCTATCAAGTGCATTTTCCTTACCACCGTCGCACTCCTTTTACTATCAACTACTTGACTATCTGAGGTCTTGTCATGGACCTAACTCTGATCCTTTCCAGCAGTCCTTCATTGATGTTGTGCTAAAGAGAGACGATTATTCCATCTCCAGTCTTTACTCCTACCTTATTCAACACCAATCGGAAAAATACCACCTCGCACCGTTTCGAAAATGGTCTACCTTATTTGATGACAATGATCTACCGGGAAAAATCCTTGAGGGATACAGACATGTTCGCAACCTTACTATATCGGAAACGTGGCGTGAAACACAATTTAAGATCATGCACAGAGCATACTACCCGTTTCACTTCAATAAAAACGGACCCAACTCAAGCGCAATGCTCCTGGTGCTCCCAGCCTCGCCCTACATTGGTACACCGTCTCTGGGACTGCACAGCCATCTCCAAATTCTGGGACTCTGCAATTGCCCACATCTGCGCAATTAATAATGCTAGGATCCCTAAGGATCGGTTATTATGCTTGTTTGACTACACACCACCAGCATCCTCTACGACAGCAGCGGCGCCCCTCAATATTCCACAGTGGGCCCATCTATGCCTCCTAGTTGCTCGCAGAACTATTATGTCTCACTGGATTTCACCAACACCACCTACGCTAGGGGCAGTGAAAAAGACCATGCTATCGCTCTTACTTGGAGAGGCTGGACACGATTACGCTGAACTTTCGCTCTATCTCCCGTTTTTTTCACGCGATGGCGTACTTATATTACAGCCACATTAACTCGGACAGTCCTACAGGAAGTCATGCAACCATTTCGCTATACCGACTGGTACTTGAAGAGGGATCTCTCCAACTCACTGGGCCACCTTAAGGTCTCTGGTATATCTGACCCCTCTACCTTTTGCCCACCGTAATGTGACCATGGCTTCTTGGAGCTCCTTGACTTCCGTGACTTTCCTATACTTACAGACAACAAGTCCCGTAGGTACACTGGCTGGGGATATGGTTAGACCAATGAGTGCTGTATGACATTCAGTTTTTGGTATTTGCTTCATGCCTCTGCTCCTGAGGGTTTTAGGTTTAATTTTAATTGTACTTTTACTGTTGCCGTTTTTCTTTTTCTTTTGTTACAGTTTAAGTCATCACTCTTGTTTGTTTATGCCATACTGCTCTAGTTTACTGCATATTTACAATGGCTCTGGGGTTGTTTTTACCCTTTCTATCTGTAATGTGAAAATCCAAATAAAAATATTTACAAAAAAGAAAAAACATGCAACCTGTAGAATTTTTTTAAACGTCGCCAATGGAGATTTTAAAGGGTAAAAGTTTGTCACCATTCCACGAGTGGGCGCAATTTTGAAGCGCGACATGCTGGGTATCAAATTTACTCGGCATAACATTTGCTTTCACAATATAAAAATAATTACTGTTGTCTTATTTTTTTTATTCAAAAAAGTGCGCTTGTAAGACCGATGCGCAAATACAATGTGACAGAAAGTATTGCAACAACCACCATTTTATTCTTTAGGGTGTATATATAAGATTGAATAAATGGTCTAGGCTCAATATTTTTTTTATTTAAAATAAAAAAAGGTATAGTTGTCTTTTAAAGGCGATATTAAACAGGCACTGACAACCATTCTGTGTGCAAGCCGTGTTGGTTATTGTCCCCCGATTGGCATGCAGGCGGCCTATAGAGGTGGATGAGGATGCAGTAGCCCTTGAAAACGCAGGAATAAAACCGTAAAAGACAGTGTAGATATGCATTTTAGGTTAGCTCCCCAAATCTAAGGCTACTTACACAATTGTATACTGTAACTTTTGTGTACGCTTACACACAGAAATGAAGACAAGCTCACAGAACATATCCAAAAGATCCAATTTAATGTGGTGGGAAGTGCAATTTATCAGCTCATGGATATTGTCATGAAACATTTTTATGAGTTATAAAACGGAACCGCTCGTTCACAGGGTTTGAATTTGAATTCTATCCATTTAAAAGTCTGTACAGAGAGAAACCACTAACACAAACATATTTACAAACAGTGGGAACAAATAAAAATAAACCATTCATTACTGTTTGTTTATCCCAAATAAAAAATACAAATTATCAAAATATAGGCTAAATTTTTTTGACCGTACTGAAACTTGATCATGGTATGTTAAGGCTTCAAAAAGGTAGTTCCAAGTGTTTAAAGCTCATCACGATCCCTTTTCAGTATGGTATACCTATATTCACTTGGTGCCAACTTCTGGAAGGAACTATCAGGAGGACTACTTGCTACATCTTCAATTTGCTGTGGAAAAAAATAAATAAATATATATATGAGAATCATTTTTAAATATATTTTTCTTTTCATGAAAACCTCTTATTCACATCCAGAAAATAAAAATATGTACAAGTCCCTGTAAAAAAACAAACAAAAAAAAAACACATTGTTCAAGGCCTGTGACACTTTGCACTTCATTATAGTGTGAGGCAAGCTGAACTGGGACAGTAACCCATGCAGATGGGAAAAAATCCTTATTTGTACTGTCCTGGCAATTTATGGCCTCAAGAAATTAGATGGGGCTGATAACATTTTCAAATAAATTTAAGTGTGTGTGTAATATATATATATATATATATATATATATATATATATATATATATCACACAGTTTAACAATTTGTAGGGTATATAGGACGTTAAAAAGGTGCATTAAAACATAAAAAGTCACTCAATGTATGTACAAAAGTATTAACCACTTCAGACCCGCGCTATTGACAAAATACGTCAACAGCGCGGACCTGAGGTGCCAAGTGGACGTCTTTGGACGTGATATAAAGTGCATTACCCGCGCGCGCCACTGGGTGGTGCGCCGCAGGTTAACACTGTCCCGCCGCATCGGTGAAGAGCCAATGCATGTACCTGGCGGCCGCAATGTCCGTAGGGTACATGCGATCGGCGGGAACACGAGCAGATGACAGCAGGGACGTGGAGCGCTGTGTGTAAACACAGAGCTCCACGTGCTGTCAGAGGAGACCGATCTGTGTCTCTTGTACATAGGGACACAGCATCGGTCACCTCCCCCAGTCACCCCCTCCCTCCACACAGTTAGAACACACCCAGGATACACATTTAACCCCTTCCTCACCCCCTAGTGTTAACCCCTTCCCTGCCAGTCACATTTATACAGTAATTAGTGCATTTTTATAGTACGGATCGCTGTATAATTGTGAATGGTCCCAAATTTGTGTCAAGTGTCCGATATGTCCGCCACAATATCGCAGTCCCAATATAATATATATATATATATATATATATATATATATATATATATATATAAAAATAATAATAAAAAATAAAAACTAGTAAAAAAAAAAAAAAAAATCTGTTCCCCATTTTGTAGGTGCTATAACTTTTGCGCAAACCAGTCGCTTATTGCGATTTTATTTTTTACAAAAATACATTGAAAAATATGTATCGGCCTTAACTGAGAATTTTTTTTTTTAAATTGGGATATTTATTATAGCAACAAGTAAAAATATATATATATTTTTTTTAATTGTCGCTCTTATTTTGTTTATAGGGCAAAAAATAAAAACCGCAGATGTGATCAAATACCACCAAAATAAAGCTCTATTTGTGGGGGGAAAAAAAGGACGTAAATTTTGTTTGGGAGCCACGTCACACGACCGCGCAAATGTCAGTTAAAGCGTCGCAGTGCCGGAAGCTGAAATTTCGCCTGGGCACGAAGGGGGTTTATGTGCCCAGTAAGCAAGTGGTTAATACTAAATTAATCTTTGAGTTCTTTCCTGAAGAAGCCATCATGGCGAAACATGTAGAAAAATATGAACGCAATAAAAATATGTATGCGATTACAAACATCCTATTGACAATGGATTGCTGTAAACACCTATGGCTATGATCATACTGCATCCATCAGTTTTATGATATTGTTCATTTAATAAAACACTTTTGTATATTTTTACACACATTTTGAGTGACTATGTTGTAATGCACCTTTAACCACTTAAGCCCCGGACCAAAATGCAGCTAAAGGACCAGGCCCTTTTTTGCAAATTGGCACTGCGTCGCTTTAACTGACAATTGCGCGGTCGTGCGACATGGCTCCCAAACAAAATTGGCGTCTTTTTTCCCACAAATAGAGTTTTCTTTCGGTGGTATTTGATCGGTTTTTATTTTTTGTGCTATAAACAAAAATAGAGCTCAAAAAAGTAAAAGCATTTCATTTGGGTACAGTGTTGCATGACTAAGTAATTGTCAAAATGTGAAAAAAAAAAAAAAAATGACCTGGGCAGGATGGGGTGAAAGTGTCCAGTCAAAGTGTTTAAAGCAGACCTCACAAGAGAAAAACAATTTATATTTTATTTTCTAGGGACTAGTCTAAATGCACAGTGGCATTATGTTAAACTAGAAAAGGTACAATTTCTGGGGAAATTGTGTGATGTGTTCTTACCTTCACCAATACTCCTGACTGGAGATGTAAATGTGATCCAACAGTGTGTCGATCCATTTCGATCCATTGCCCCATCAAAAACTACCCCATCAAAAACGACCCCATCAAAAACTACACCACCCTATTTGCCCCATCAAAAACTGCTTGCTATGGGCTGGTTGCTATGGGCTGGTTGCTATGGGCAGAGTATGCAGAAGTTACGCAGAGCAAAAAAAACATAGCCATATCACCTCACAGCTGTGTGGGAGGAGCTATAGAAAGCCATCACAGCTGTGTGGGAGGAGCTACAGAAAGCTCCTTAGCCGTCTGTGAGGAGATATTTTCCTCAGCGTCTCCTAGGAAACCAATGTAAACACATGCAGGCAGCCTCTAAGCACAGACTCAGATTCTGGCTGTTTTGAAAACTTGTGCTTCTTCAAATGATTGTATTTTAAATAATATAAATCGTACAGCGAATATCCTTATATTTTACGAATCACAAGACCTAGACCTTCAATTTGATGTATAGTATGTCTCTGAAATATAAAAATTGAAGGCACAGTCGCAGTTTACAAATTCCCTTGCAAATTTCAGTTTTCAAGATTTTGACGTCTATTGACTTCCATTGAAATGATGGATGGCGTGTGTTGCAAACAAATGGCCGTATCTTGAATACTATTTGAACGATCGCTTAGCCGTTGACAAGTTTAGTGGCAGCAGGGACAGCTGAACATTTTGATATAAGATTTGTGTAGGTCGGCCTAAAAATTAGGGAGTGGTCGCAGTCTGGAAATCATGTAATGATTTTTCAGTTGACATTCCACACTGTAAGCTTCACCATTCATTCCTATGGGAAAATTTCACCGCAAAAATTACGACATTTCGCAAACGATTTGGCGAAACGTTCCACAAAGTAATAGCCCACTTTTCGGGAACAATCCGCACATTTTGATCCATTACTCGTCTATGTAGTGTAAAAACTGTGGGAGGAGTTAGGGTGGTAAATTTGGCTATAAGAATAATAATATATATGTGAGAGAATAGTAAGTGATCTTGCTATGCAAGAACACTTAATTACAATAATATAGTATCAGGTGAAAAGTGAAGCTGCAGATTTTTTTTTTTTTTGTAAACAAATATAGCAGGGTGAAAGTACACAATGTTTTCAACAGATGAAATCTATTTTTGTTCATGCTCTACCGTTAAGGTTTCAAAATGTAAAATTTTGTTATAGGTGAAACTTGGTGGCTCGGGTTTGCCCCCTGACTCTACACTGGCTAGCTGAAGTTTAGTGTTCCTGCCCACCTTCGCATGTTTCAGCAACCCCATTACATTCTCCACAATGCAAATAAAATAAATTCAAACTGGAAAGTGGGTGGGTATCCCTTATAATGGTCATACAGTGAGTGGCCCAAAAACTAAAGCAGGTATCTCACCTATACAAACTGAGTGATATAAAAAATGGTCAGGTAAAAAGTGTAGTTTGGTGGTATAACCCTTTAAGAGAACAAGTATATTTTGTCCTATTAACATACACACAAGTAGTTTCTTGAACTATACCTGTCCAGGTGCAACATCAGTTGGATCAGGTCCATGGTGAAATTCTCTGTGCAGTTTTCCAGAGTGTAGATCTAATACAAACTGCTTTAGTTTACCAGAGATCCTGAAAAAAATGTATTCCAAAAAGGTGGTTATTTTTTATATATTAAAAGCATACTACATTCAAAGTGTATACCGTATTACTGAGAAAAAAATTGTCCCACCCCATTAAAAAAAAAGTGCTGTCGAGTTTGTGTGTCCCATTAGGGAGATTTACCACTCTTATTCATACTGGTGACCATTGTTACCGAAAAGAAAGGTTGGAGGGAAATATTTTTTTTAGATCGGTCCCAAGAGACGAGGGGACATCTAATGAAGGCACTTATTTTGGGGACCACTGTTCCAAAAGATTAATTTTCCCCTCATTTTGTGAGACTGCCAGTTCCATTTCTGTGTACCTTTAGGGAATATTCCTTTCCTGTCCCAGACACAAAACAATACCTGGCTGTGGTTTCAACAATCCCTTACTGTAATTCCTTATTGTAAGATGTTTTACAATAAGATGTCCTGCCCAGCAGCAGACACCAAAATATAAGATTTTGAAACTGTAGAACTTTTCTTGGGAGTCCATTGGGGGACTCAGGAATTCATATACTGTTGGATTACACTGCCAACTCCAAGAAGATTGGAAAACCAACAACATTGTAAGGCATCCCCTCATAAGTCTCCTCAACAACATGCCTGAGTGTTTGGAAAAGCAGTAACAAGGGCAAGAAAAAAAAAACACAACAACAACAACAGGGTGGGACCTATGCCCCTCAACAGACTTGAAGAAAATAAGATTTTACAGTAAATTAAAAAATTGCATTTCACTAGTCCATTCTCTCATAGGAGGAGTTCAGATAGCGAGGTTGTCTATACTGATGGGTGGGCAACAGCCAATGACAGGGGACTGTAACTTATGACAATCTGGATAATCAACACCTAAAACTGAGCCATATGGCTGTAAAGCCCCCTGTAGGAAAGGGGAAGCTGCCAAACGACAAAGATAAGACCACAAAAGGCTAAAGTTAAAGAACAGGACAAAAAGATCAACTTTTGGAGGGGAGTCACCCCTCTCTGTTGAACACCGAGCCAGCAAGAGGCTGGGAACCAAAACAGGTAGAACATAACTACTTGGTAAACAAAGAAACAGACTCGCAACACAATGTAGTCAAATAATTATTGGGGCAAGCCCCCAGGAGAAAGGGTCTCTAATGAAAATCTCAGACAAAAATCTCATCTCCGTATGAAAAGACTGAACTGTCTACAAAAGTTAGGTCTAAATCTTACACTTCCAACCCCTGAAGAAAAAGGAGGGCAAATAAAAAAAATTGCCTACTTAAAAAGGGGTTGTAAAGGTTTGTTTATTTTCTAAATAGGTTTCTTTAAGCTAGTGCATTGTTGGTTCACTTACCTATGCCTTAGATTTCCCTTCTAAATGATTTTTTTTCTTTGTCTGAATTTTTCACTTCCTGTTCCTCCTCATTAAGCTGTTCTGGCTGACTAACCCCCCAGCCAGATGATGGGGGCAAGCTTACTGAGGAGAAACAGGAAGTGAGAAAGACAAGAAAAAAAATCATTTAGAAGGAAAAAAAAAAAAAAAGGTAAGTGAATCAACAATGCACTAGCTTAAAAAGGAACCTATTTAGAAAATAAAACAAACCTTTACAACCCCTTTAAAAAAAAAAAAAATCAACTCTCTCTGTGGCTTCACAAATGAACTGTGCAGGAATGTCTAACCTTGAGCACAGAACATAGCTCCAAGTATCTTCTGACCTGCTACAATCCAGGAAAGCATTCACAGCCTTGGAGCAAGGAACCATGAACTTAACCTCACAGGTAAAAACATTCATCTCATTATGGGCAGAATAAGGGAAGGTAATTTAAAGAGGCCATGAAACAGTCACACAACGAGAACCTTTGCCCCTTGCAGGTTCTCCAGATGTACCCAATCACCAACAGGCCAATCTGTAGCAGGGAACCCAGCATCCATCTGCTACTAGTTCATGGGACACAGTGCCCTTCAGCAATAATTCCTGCCTGCCATGTAGGAGATTAAGAGCAACAAGGCACACTAATCCCTCCTTTTGGTGCAAAGTCTACCGGTTGAGGAGAACCAAACTCCAATACATAGTCTTTAGGTTAGACAATGCAGAGAGTAGTACTCTTAGCAATATCTACTGTAGAAACCAGGTTGTCAAGTTGCAGAGAAGACTTTGTCCCCGCTTCTTTGCAAAAACACTCCAAAAATCGGTAAGGTTGCAAGGGCATCGCCTGTGCACAACCCTCTTCAAATCATCCCACAGACTTAATCTGGTTCAGGTCTGGGCTCTGGCATGCCAAAACTATTTGTTTGTCGATTTGGATGTACACTTTGGGATGTTTTCATGCTGAAAGATGGAAGTTCCTCTTCATGTTCGGCATTTGGAACGGTTCATAACTCCCGCTACCTTGACCAAGGCTCCTGTTCTAGCTGAATATTAAAAAAAAAACAAAAAAAAAACACACAGCCCCAAAGCATGATGCTGGCACCACCATGTGAAGCAGTTGTTATTGTGCCAAACATATGGGAATTAGAATTATGGCCAAAAAGTTCAACCTTGGTTTCATCTGAACAGTACACATTGTCCCACATGCTTTTGGGAGACTTCCAATGTGCGTTTGCAAAATTTAGCCATCTTGGATGTTTTTATTTGCAAGAGATTTGTCACATATACCACACAGTCAGTACTTGCCAGATATTCCTGAAGCTCCTTTAATGTTGCTGAAGGCCTCTTGGCAGCCTCCCTGACCAGTTTTCTTCCAGTCTTTTCATGAATTTTGGAGGGAAATACAGTTTATGGTTGTAGTTCAGGGGACACAGTGCCCTTAAGCAATAATTCCTGCCTGCCATGCAGGAGATGGAAGAGCAACATTGCACACTAATCCCTCCTTTTGGTGTAAAGTCTACCGGTTGAAAAGAACACAACTCCAATACATTGTCTTTAGGTTAGACAGTGTGGATAGTAGTACTCTTAGCAATATCTACTGTAGAAACCAGGTTGTCAAGTTGCAGAGAAGACTTCCAATACTTTCCAGAGGTGAAGGCACAGCAACAGCTAGGTAATGTCCAGTAGAATATTTTATATAGTGTGGATGAATAAGTCTCCTGCTTGGGCGTTTGTATTTTGACAACCGGCACCACAAGCAAAACTAGAACAGTGGCTTAATCCATTTGGATGCAATTTTCTGCCAGGTTCCTTTGATTTTTCATCAGGTGGAAGGATGGCGGTAGGGCAACCCAATGGAATGAACTTCTGCTTTTATCAGAAACTGGGTGACATTCATACAATGTACAGCCTACTAAACAGACTCTGGTCTTCAAGCACCACAATGCAAAGCCCAGTGCCTGAAGGTCACATTCCAGACTAGCCCTGCACATCCATTCCATGAATGTCCAGATATGGCCTCCAAAGCTAGGCTGAGCCAATCCGAAAACCTGCTACATAAAGACCTGCTCAATGAGTGGGAATCTTGATTAAAGTCACTGAGAAAAACAATGCACAAAGAAAAGAAGGCTGTCAAACTAACCAGAGCTGAGAAAAACTCCAAACTCCTAAAGACAAAAAAATAAAAAGGCATATATCATGACTATCTGAATTCCTATGTCCCTCAATGGGAGAGAAAGGAATAGGATCCTTTGAAAACCTCTACTGTGTTATTCTCCAAAACAATTTTCACTTTATTAGAGGCATTAATTTAGTGCCAAGCCCACCATCTGCCCCACTCTTTAGTCCAGGAAAGTGCATCATTGGCCATTGGGAGATCACTTAGTGGGACTTGGTCAAAGTAATATCATTTTAACTTTATTACATTACAAATCATTTTAAAAGTGTTACAAGCTCCAAGAATATAATCATCCTAAAATGTGTGCATTATACCAGATTCTTTTTCTGAAAAATGTTTTTTTTTTAACATGCTACCAAACCAAGTTTTTAAGCTAGCGCTATGTGTTAATGGAAAACTGAAAACTGTAATTTGAGAGGGAGAGAGAGTTTACCTCTTGGGAAGTGTGGTAAATTCTCTGTTGAGTCCTGTTTACAGTATAAATGCAGCCAGTGCTGCATTTCCAGCACTGTTGCTTGGAGAGCTGTGGTTCTCATACTGGAAAGGAATCTGGTTTACCTGCCCTTTCCTCTTGCCCATCTATTCACATAATGTGTGAACAGAAGAATAGCTTGCTAGTTATTGCAATCTATACAGTTAACCTAGAACTGACATTTATACACAGCCGTAAATTAAAAAAAAAAAAAAAAAAAAAAAAAAAAAAGCACAGTAAATTAATGACAAAATACAGGAAATGCAGATTATGTGTTAAAAAAAAATGTATTCTCCCCATAAATAAAACATGCTACTTTGTTATGCAATAAACCAAAACCAGTCAGTTCCTTAGTAAGTCATGAAAGCACAGGGTCCACTGCACCCCATACTCAAGTGAAGTCTAATGGTTACACCTGTAGAATTTAGTTCAAATGTTCAGACGAGAAAGTATAAAAATCACCTTAGGTGCCTTCATAAAACTCAACTATTTTTAAACTACTTTTCATGCAGGTATCATGTGAATGTCTTTATTTTACTAGAGCATTCTACTTCTGGGCTAAATTTGACAAGTGCATGCACATAACACTAGAGGTTTCAGAGGTGTTTTAACCATTTCCTAGTGAAAAAAAAAGAAGTTTTGGCTTTAGAAACTTTCACAAGAGCAGTCCAATCAGATCCACCCGTCAGTTTTTCAAGCGTATCTGATCAGTAACTTAATGGGAAGGCGGATGTAAACTGCTTTGCCCTTCAGTCTGTCTAGGTCTGGAAAAAGTAATAAGATTACAGTGGAACCTCGGTTTAAGAGTAACTTGGTTTGAGAGGGGTTTTGATTTAGGAGCAAATTTTTTTTATTCTGACTCGGTTTGCGAGTGTTGACTCGCAAGGCAAGCAGAATTCAAACTAAATAGGACTGAAGTACCTCATTTGGCCTGAGGCATGGGGGCGCAGGAGCAGAGAAAAAGACAAACATTGGCCTGCAGTACCTCATTTGGCCTGAGGTACGGTGACACAGGAAACGAGCCGAAATGTCCTCAGGCCTTTTTCGGCACTCTGGCGCCCCCCACCTCTGGTTGCATTCAGTATTGCATCCCATTGAAGTCAAAGTGAAACAAATTTTAGTTTCCATTGACTTCAATGGGAAATCTCGCTTTGATATGCGAGTACTTTGGATTACGAGCATACGCCTAGAACAGGTCATGCTCGTAATCATAGGTTCAACTGTATATGGATGCATGGCTTTAATTTGGCCTGCCCATAGATCCAACATAGGTCACTCACAAGTTGAGGGGGGAGCATGGACACGGATGTCACAAAAGTTAAACAATCCATTCCATTTGCTTCCAATTCGGCTGGGGTTCTGTTCTTGGAATCCCTGCTGATTGAAACATAACGTGGCCCGTCTCAGAAAAGGCCTAAACCTCTCAGTAGCAGAGTTAATGGTCAGTGTACCGTTGGCTAAAACATCTGAAGTGCACCTGCTTTACTATTGAAGCGCAGAATACAGAGCTCTTGGACATATAAAAATTTGACCATCTTAAGGTATTCAATGTAAAATTTCATGGGGTGGTAGAGTAAAATTAAAAAAAATATATACTTACGATAAATCTTTAAAATCTGAAAAAACATACATGTGTCTAAAACTATCAATTGCTATTACAGGGCAATCTGCAGGACTCTTTTGAATATGTAAAAGAGGATGTCTGAACTTGTCACAGTCCGCATGTAGGAAGTTTATTGATCCTGTATAAAATAAAAAAAGAGAACAGTTCCTCAAGTAAATCAGACAGTGATTTCAACGTATCATAAACAAGTACACACACATACACAAACAGGATATAAAAAGCCTACACATCCCTGTTAAAATGTCAGGTTTCAGTGATGTAAAAAAAAATATATATATTATATATATATATATATATATATATATACACACACACACACGAGACAAAGCTAAACCATTTCAGAACATTTCCACCTTTAATGTGACATATAAAACTGTACAATACTGAAATCTTAGGTGGAGGGAAGTAAAAGTGAATAAATATATGGTTGCATAAGTGTGCACACCCTTAAATACGTAGTTGAATCACCTTTTAATTTTATTACAGCAATCAGGCTTTTTGGTTACGAGTATCAGCATGGCACATCTTGATGTGGCAATTTTTGCCCCTGCTTATTTGCAAAAACACTGGGCAAGGGCATCTCCTGTGCACAACCCTCTTCAAATCATCCCACAGACTTAATCTGGTTCAGGTCTGGGCTCTGTAATTCCAACACTTTAATCCTCTTCTGGCAAAGCCATTCGTTTGTTGATTTGGATGTACACTTTGGGTCGTTGTCATGCTGAAAGATGAAGTTCCTCTTCATGTTCGGGTTTTCTAGCAGAAGCCTGAAGGTTTTGTGCCAATATTAACTGGCATTTGGGACAGTTCATAATTCCCGCTGGAAAAAAATAAATAAAAAAAAAACACACACACATTCCCAAAGCATAATGCTGGCACCACCATGCTTCACTGTGGGTATGATTGTTATTGTGCCAAACATATCTTCTGGAATTATGGCCAAAAAGTTCAACCTTGGTTTAATCCAGTGTTTCTCAATTCTAGTCCTCACGCCCCCCCAACAGGTCATGTTTTCAGGATTTCCCTCAGATGAAAAGGCTGTGGGAATTACTAAGGCGGTGAAACTGATCAAATCACCTGTGCAAAATAATGGAAATCCTGAAAACCTGACCTGTTGTAGGGGGCGCAAGGACTGGAATTGAGAAACACTGGTTTAATCAGACCAGTACACATTTTCCCACATGCTTTGGGAGACTTCAGATTAGTTTTTGCAAAATTTAGCCAGGCTTGGATGTTTTTCTTCGTAAGATTTTTGTACCACACAGCCAGTACTTGCCAGATATTCCTGAAGCAATTGCTGAAAAATTGCTGAAGGCCTCTTGGCAGCCTCTCTGACCAGTTTTCTTCTGGTCCTTTCATCCATTTTGGAGGGACAGGGGCATATTTTCGCCACTTGATGACTGTCATCACTGTGTTCCATGGTATATTTAATGCCTTGGAAATGCTTTTGTACCTTTCTCCAGACTGATAACTTTTAACAATGAGATCCCTCCGATTCTTTAAAAGCCTTCTTCGGACCATGTTTTTTTTGCTGTAGGATGCGACTAAGAAAATGTCAAAACCTACTACAACAGCTGAACTTTGGGATTAATCAGAGGCACTTTAAATGATGGCAGGTGTGTACCGACTCCCATCTAAATGGGATTGCTCAATTCTGAACACAGCTACAACCCCAGTTATAAGAGGGTGCGTACACTTATGCCACAACATTATTATTAATTTACTTTTTACTTCCCCACCTCCTAAAAGATTTGCTTGTTTTTAATTGAGTTGTACAGTTTATAGGACATTTTAACAGGGGCGTGTATACTTTTTTATATCCACTGTATAAACAGCCATACACAAATATATACATAGACCAATCACAATACCAGTTTAGAATATCAATATATTGGATGCCACAAGATAAGTTAAAATTGTGTTTTGCATGCATGAATTAAAATGCAATGAAAAAACAACATAGGATGACAAACACTTCGAGTACTAAGCTGTAGCTGTGATCATAAGGCGGGTACAGTTGACATAATTTTCTATGAGTCATATGCATCTACTGCCTTGCCCAAATGCAGATGTGGTTTCCTGCACAGTGAACTATGAATTTTACTACAGCAAGATTTTTTAGACACACAAAAACAATGTACATGAGCACACCAATCACCAGATGTGGTGACTATTTAATTTTTTATTTTATCTCTTGTTTTCTCATTTGGTCAGTAACACACCTCCTGTATCAAGAGTGCCTCTACTCTGGATGAAGGCCCACAGGGGCACCTTTGCACAGCAATGCCAGTCTGAGGGCTGGGGGTGTTGGATGTACAATACTAGCAGATTTAAATACAATAACATATCTAAGAACTACAGCCAACACTGTATAAGCAGCTAAAGCAAAATATTTTTCCTGTTGGGATAAAGGTTTTATATGAATCAGTAAGCCTCAGTTCACACTAGAATGTGGTGTGGAAAACCCACACTACCCTGCACCACGTTCAAAACACACTGCAGTTGCGGTCTGCAGTGGGCGTCAAAGTTAGCGACACCCCAAACACAGGTCGCAAAGACAGTGCGTTTCCAAATATAGGTCATGCACTACTTTTGGTGCGATGCAGTGCGGCATGAGCCATTCAACACGAATAAGCTCAAATCGCACAGCACTGAATCATATGCGAATTGCACAGGAATGTGCAGCATGATCCTGTGCGAATCATAGTGTGGACCCTGGGCTTAAAGCTGATCAAAAGTACCAGTGTCCCTGGTAAATGGTTTGTCTCAACCCTGCAACTGCTACTTCTGCAGTAGTTTGTTGTATTAGAGAAAAAACAAACAAAAAAAAAAAAAACAAACAGACTAACTGGTCAGATCAGCAGGTAAAAGGAAATTAAGTCTAAAAGACAAATGCCACATTCACATCCAACAATTGGTAAGCTGCAATAAAATCAAGGTTCACTTTTGGGTTTAATACCCCAAGGCAAGCTAAAAAGGGTCACCCAACTCCTCTCTACCCCAACAGAATATACTCACCTATTTGCACACTTGCGCTGGTCTGTTTAGCAGCTGGGACCAAGGAAAGGAAGCCCTGTACAAGTTCCAAACGGGCTTGTAGGTCCTTATATAGGGAGAGATTGTTGCCACTAAAGCTTGACTCCAAGCTTGTCTGGCTTTGCTCATCTTAATTATGATGGGGAGATTAATAGCTTGCAGAAAGAAGATACGATTGTTTTATGCATCCAAGCACTTCACAGGAAGTGACAGAGACACTGAATTTCTGGCAAGATTCAACAGATACTTAAAGCCGAACTCCAGGAATTGGGCAAGTGAATCTCTGTTCTCCAATCCCATAGACAAAAAAAAAAAATGGATGTAGTCATCTTTCAAGCTCGTCATGCTGGACCATTGTGTGCCTCATTCTTATTAGGCTGTAATATGGTCCTGAATTTACAAACGGAGCCAAAACACTATTAACCACTTCCCGTCCACGATATAGCAGAATAACAGCCGGAGAAGTGGTTCTGTTATCCTGACTGGGTGTCATATGACATCCAGGAGGATAAGCCATGGGGTGTGCGCGCAGCATGGTGATCAGTGGTGTGTCAGTCCGACACTGCATCTCCGACCTTGTTAAAGTGCCTATGACGTAGGCGCTTTACCACATAAAAACCCCAGTGGTGATTAAATGGCACCAAAAGAAAGCTCTATTCGTGTGGGGGGGGGGGGGGGGGGAGAAATGTTTGGGTACAGTGTTGCATGACCACGCAATTATCATTCAAAGTGTCAAATGACCACAGAACACTAAAATACCGATACCAAGTAAATACTGTACCAAGTTACGACGGGTTTATTAAAACGGAATTAAACACTTCCGGTTCCGGCGCCGCATGGAGTAGCTGCCCTTCACTGCAGCTCCCGCAGCACGACTGAATCCTGCCTGTAAAACCGGCTCTAGGAGCCCTACAACCTCTCCTCCACCTCTGGGCACGTCTCCCAGCACCCATGGACCGATTCCTGGAAAAAACGGGCGCTCGCGCCCAAACGGCCCAGACGCTACAGCCGCCGCCGGCCTCGCCACAAATCGAGGCCCCGGTCTCGGCCTGCTCCGCTCCGCGGTCCGCAACGCCGACGGCGGCGATGGAGGTAAGCGGCGACACCTCCCCCCCTCCAACCCCCCAGGCACACACTGCTCAGGACATGGGGGATAACATGGGGGATAACACCACAGAGCGCATCGCTCAGGCCGTTGCTGCCCTGCTGAACCCCATGATCGCAGCATCTGTGGAGAGGGCCGTGAACGCCGGGATGGCGCAAATCAAGGCTCAACTGGGGGAACATGGCTCCAGATTAAATGAACTGGAACACCGCTTGTCCAGCGCAGAAGAGGACCTCTATCAGTCACAGGCCCTGGAACATGCACAGGATAAGACAAACCAATATATCCTTCAGAAGTTAGATGACCTGGAGAACAGATCCAGGAGGAGCAACCTTAGGTATGTGGGGGTCCCGGAATCACTTCAAACATCTGCCCTCCAAGATCTCTGCTCTCACCGCATCCCAGAAGCGCTAGGCCTCCCAGGCCCATGCTTGGTAGAACGCGCCCACCGCATGGGTGCCTTCAACTCAGAACGCAAATCTCCGCGCCCGATAATTGCCAAGTACCTCAACTATGCTGATAAATCCCTCATACTACACACCTTCCGTCAAGCCCGTCAGCTACAGATAGACGGCATGAAAATTCTCGTGTTTGCTGACTACTCTATCGAAGTATCAAAGAAACGCAAAGCATTCCAACAGGTCTGCACAGAACTCTTTAAACAACAAATTAAATTCACGCTAGCCTTTCCAGCCATACTCCGTCTCAGGGCCCCGAACGGAGACCAGCTGTCCTTTTAAGACCCATCTGAAGCCGAAGCTTTCCTGAGGTCGCGGCAATCGCACCACCTTCCTCAGGACGCCATCCAAAGCCCCACCACTCAACCGCCCCTTGGATCAAAGGAGCCCCAGAAAAGACTCTCCTAAGCGCTTCAAGACCACAGGAGTGGACCCAACCCGACCCACCACGAGATGATGTGTTTTCAAAGTGGAACTCTCCCCTGGCTATTCTCCTCTGACCCACTCATGCCAACCTCTTTGGGCACCTTCGCTATGCCGGGTCTGCTCTTGAACTTCCTAGACCTACGATCGGCAGGTGATCTGCACTTCCCTTCCCACCGGTCAGGTAGCCTATGTGAAATGACTTTCGTTGTCCTCATCTAACGTTTTCCTTTTGCAGGCTCATCTTCGCCATTCTTGTTATTGATGTTTTCTTTTTTTTTTTCTTGTTATCTCTCCCCTGTGTTCGGTTGTTTTGAATACATTTACGCCAACCATGTTCCCCCCCCCCCCGGTTGCCTACCAGTTAATATGTATGTGCCTACCAGCTATTATATATATGCAACCTCCCATTCCATGGCGCCCCTTGGCATCACTGTATGTACCCCGGAAGTTTATTTCCCTCCGCCCAGTATGCTGCCTTTTTCTTTTTTTAGCCGCATGTCACCTTACTCTTTACTCTGTACTCCTGGGCCCCATGATAACAGAGTCGTGGCATGGGAGCCGGCTCATACAGTGACTCCATGTGGAAAAAAGTGAAGCTCTTATGTCTGGTTATGTTGTTCTTGTTGTTCTCGCTGATTTTTCCCCTAGCTGCCCCCCTAATTCCTTTCGCCTCCCCTCCCTCTCCCTCCGATACCAACGCACCTCTGCCTTTAACCCGTCAATCCTCCAGTGACATTCACCCCCTACCCTCTCCTAATTTGGTGACTCCTCTCAACCCCCACATATACGGTGCTTTTCCTACAAATACGTCTCAGACCCCCTTTCCCACGCCCATTACATGAGAGTGATTTCATGGAACGTAAAGGGACTTAGATCCCCAAACAAGAGGATGAAGATCCTCAGACACCTAAAACGACTCAAAACAGATGTAGCCCTACTCCAGGAGACGCATCTGTCGGCTCCCGACTTCTCACGCATGAAAAAACTATGGGTAGGCACGGTCCTGGGCTCAGAAGCCGTCGACCGTAAGGCTGGCGTTCTCCTACTGATCCACAAAAACCTCCCTTGTTCGGTTCTTGCAGTTAACTCCGATACCCATGGCAGATTTCTGTCGGCGCACGTTAGGATAGGTAGTAAGGAACTGGTCATCTCTAATATCTATGCCCCTAACAACCCGGGTAAGGCCTTTTACCGCGAGTTGTCCTCGTGGCTACTACAAAATACACAACTCCCCCACCTGATCGGAGGTGACTTTAATGACACCCTACACCATATAGATGACAGGTCCTCTCCCAGACGGTCTAACCCGGTAATGGTCACTTCCAATCCCTTACCTTTCGCATCCACTATGGATTCCCTCCATCTCCGTGACATCTGGCGACTATCCCATCCCACGGACAGGGAATTTACATTCTATTCCAACCCCCATGCAGTCTTCACCAGAATAGACTATTTCTTTGCATCGGACGACTTGATCCCCTTGATATCGGCCACAGATATACTTGACATCGCTGTGTCTGACCATGCCCCGATATTGGTCTCGTTAAACAACTTGGACCTTCCCCCCCACCCAAAGATATGGCGCTTCCCTTCATACCTTCACAACCATTCTGACTTTCAACTTTTTATGGGAAAAGCCTGGGAGGAATACTCCTCGGCGAATGCCCCCCACACGGAAGACCCAAACCTCTTTTGGGACCCCGGGAAGGCGTTCCTCAGGGGTCAGATCATATCCTATGCAGCCTCTTTCAAGCGTAATGCTTTATCTCGGTACAAATTGGCCAGCTCACGTTTGCATCAAGCTCAAAGAACTCTTTACTTGTCCGACTCCCCCACCAACAGAGATGAATGGCACGCAGCTAAACGATCGTTTGATACCTGGGCAGACACGCTAGAAACAATCAAAAGGGCCACTTTAGATGCCACTCTCCATAAATTCGGGAACAAATCCGGCAAATTACTCGCCAGACTATGCAAGGGCCCCTTTACCCCCACTCATATCACATCCTTACGGGACTCCACCGGAGTGGTCCACACCTCGCCACCGGCTATTAACAAAGCAATGCTTCAGTACTACAAGACACTGTATGCGGCGGACCCCTTTGATAGAAACGCTGCAGTCACCTTCCTAGACAACCTGGCCATCCCCGAAATCTCCCCCTCTCAGCTAGAAGCCCTTAATGCCCCGATCTCCCTGGCCGAGGTATCCAACACCATTCGTAAACTTACCCCCTCTAAAGCCCCGGGCCCAGACGGCTTCACAGGCGAATTTTACAAGACCCTGCAAAGTATAGTGGAACCCACCCTTCACAAAGTATATAGCGGCGTGTGGTCCGGCGGCCCTTATCTTCCCTCCGGCAACCAGGCCATTGTTAAACTTCTCTCTAAGAAAGGCAAAGACCCCCTTAACCCTGGCTCGTACAGACCGATATCTTTACTGAACCTAGATGTAAAAATCCTTTCCAAAATCATCGCCAATAGGCTCGCCGACATTATCCCCTCCTTAATCCATCCGGCACAATCAGGATTTGTGAAGGGGAGAACAGCTTGCCTAAACATCCGGAAAGTGATGCTGGCCCTGGAACACGCCAAGCAACACCCGGATGGGGACTATGCCATCATTACCCTAGACGCGGAGAAAGCCTTCGACAATGTCAGCTTCGATTGGCTCTCCCTGTCTATGGCGAAAATGGGTTTCTCCGGGCCTTTCTGTCACCTCATTAAGGCGATGTACGCATCCCCGTCGGCAAAAGTGGTGGCTGCCGGAATACTTTCGGAGGACTTTCGGCTTCATAAGGGGACGCGTCAGGGTTGCCCTCTGTCCCCTCTCCTTTTCAACCTAGCCTTGGAACCCCTATCCAGACACCTCACCCAAGTGGCCCCCCTCCACGGTATAAAATGCGGCACCCATGAATTACGATCCTCCCTCTTTGCGGACGATGTCCTTATTTTCTCGACAGACCCCTCTTCTGATATGCTCACCATCAAAACCATATTCGACAATTTCCGTGCATGCTCTGGCCTACGAATAAATTACTCCAAAAGTGAAATCCTTCCTTTAGGCTCCCGCCCTGACCCCCCTTGGACACGACACTCCATCTTTTCTGTCGCCACATCACACATCACCTATCTCGGCATAAAAATTGGCAAGCTACCCTCCTCCCTGTACCACTTGAACTACCCCCCCTTGATCAATAAAATCTCTCAGGAATTGACGAACTGGTCGGATCTGCCACTCTCGCTTCTGGGGAGATGCCACCTAGTAAAAATGGTCAGCTTTGCCAGACTGCTGTACCCGATGCAGACTATCCCTCTACTGCTCCGCCATAAGGACATCAAGCTCATTGAATCGGCTATCTCTAAATTTATCTGGCACGGTAAGCGACCACGCATAGCTATGAAAAAACTCTTTCTCCCCAGGCGCGAGGGCGGAGTTAGTCTCCCAAATGTTAGACTGTATAATTTAGCATGTTTACTGAGAACCAGCTTGGACTGGATATCACGTTCTTCCCGATACTCAAACTACGCCCTCGAATCAGACATGGCCCACCCCTTCTCCCTAGTGGCGCTACTACACTGCAGATGGAAATCGATTGCCCCCCCGCTCCAACATAACCTGATACTTAGGGACACTGCCATCGCCTGGAGGGAAACCAGAAAACTCCTTGGACTGTCCCCCTATGTGTCCCGTCATCTCACCATCCAAGGCAACCCGAGCTTCCCAGCGGGACTCGACCATAAACCCTTCAGACTGTGGCAGGAAAAGGGGCTTACACTCTTCACCTCCTTATGTGACCCCTCAACAGGCCGAATCCTACCCTTCGCAACCACGGCAGAGACTTTCGGACTACCCAACTCTCATGTCTTCCATTACTGGCAATGTGCCAACTACCTACGTTCCTCCTGCACTGAGCCATGCAAACACTTCTCTCCTACTTTTGCTGATCGACTTCTCTCAGAAGGCGCCTACAAAATCTCAGACATATACAAGCCCCTACTCAGCGAATCCGCATCCCCCTTATCCGCAACATCTGCTTCCAATTGGGGAAAGGACTTCCCAGTTGACGATCTGATACCCAAGTTGCTACAAGGCCTCAACACAGTTCAACGCATCACCCCGAACGAAATTTGGAGAGAAACCCAGCTGAAAATTGTCCACCGAGCACACATCCCCTTCCTTTACTCATCACAGGATCCAGACGGTCCTATCTGCCCTCTGTGCCACCATCCGAAGCCATCCCTGACACACCGTTTTTGGTCATGCTCATTCATCTCAGCCTTCTGGGACCAGGTTCTGGCATACACCTTTAAGATCACTCTAATGAAGCTACCCAAAGACCCCCTTCTCCTCATATTCGGCTACTGGGACCCACTACTGCTCCAGAGGTCACAACAAGATGTCTCCTCCGCCTCAACCACGGCACCTACCTCACAAACCAGCAAGCAATGGCCATTGATTTGTTTCCTTGTCGCACGCAGGGCAATCCTCACAAATTGGATCTCCTCTCAACCCCCATCCATCACCCAGGTCACGCATGACCTCCTTCTTCTCCTCCACAGAGAACGAGCCACCACGGACTTCAAACGAGCCACTGCTAAGTCTCGCTTCCTCTCGATCTGGCATTCTTTTATGGACTCAGCGCTTTCCCAGGATGATTTGATCGCATTTGAACACTACTCCTTTTCGTACTTCAAACCCCCTCCCCCTGGACCCCCGGACGGTCACCCACCCCCTGCTGCTCAATCCACCACTTCATCCTGATACCAACCGATACCCTGGATGTCACCCCCCCTCCACCCTCCCCTCACCCAGTCACTAAATGTGCAACCTCTAGGTGCTCCCCTTCCTCCCCCCCGCCTCTCCCTCCCCCTTTAGCTCCCCCTACCCCTCCGCTTAGCAGGACTTGCAACTGTTTTTCTTGTTGTTTTTATTTTTTATTTTTGTGCGTCATCGCAGTGATATTTTGCTTTTTGCAATTTACTGACCGCCTGATCCCCCTTACTAGACTGTCTCTCAGATCCCACCAGTTCAGACCCAGTAGGGCTAGTCTTTTATATCTTCCTCCCCTGTAGGGGGCGGGCAATATCTGTCACCTCCCCTCATGTCCTACCCCCTCTTCTTTTTGCACTTCTTTTCCGCCCCCCTTCCCTGTTTTACCTATGTCGAGTTGCATTTATTCACTGCATTGTATGTACCAAATGTTTTATTTTTTCTGAAAACTCAAATAAACACTTTTTGAAAAAAAAAAAAAAAAAACGGAATTAAAAACCCTTTCTTGCACTCAAAATGTTATTTCTCCCTTATAAACCAATTTAATCTCAAGAAGCTTGAAGGCTCCCTGCACACAGGCATCAAACCTACTCAGCACGACACCTGGTACACGTGTTCTGCTTTGACAGCCTTCAGGTGGTGCAGGCAAACATCTCAAACACAAAGATCAAGCTAGCATTGAATTCACTTCGGTGGACACAGGGATGCAACTGGGTGCAACTTAGGCTTATCCCAGTAAAGGCCCTATGGAGGTGGACAGAAGTCCTGATAAAAGGAATCGGTGGTTTTTAAAATCTAATGTAGGATATAGAGGTCAGCATTAACCGCTTGCTGTCTGGGGCAATTTCGACATTTCTCAAAAACTTTTTTTTGTTTCACATCAGCATTATAGTAGCATTTTTCTTTTGTTTACGAGTGGGATAGGGGCGCTGAAGAAATTAAGTTGTATATAGATATACAAAAGTGCTAAAAATGGTGGGGTGCTTAGGATGATCAGTGTGAACTAGCTGAATATAACAATCACATGCATTGGAAGTAAATTACAACAGACAACAAAACTGTGATAGTACAAACAATTAATGCAATGTGCAGTGGACAATATATTGTCTGAAGTCCATATATAATACTATTGCACCAGCAATAGTGTGCAATACTGAAGTTTAAAGTGCTCCGTGCTCAAAAGGTCTTCCAAATAATGGTTCCACCTTCACCAGAAAAGATCACCACAAGTGAGGATAGATGGCTCCTTACCAGATGATGTTGACCTATTATTTAAAATAAGGTCAATTGAGCTTGTGAGTCAACTGCTTAACATGGACGATCCGATTACACTTGATGGACATGTGTGCGGGCATCATAAAAGAGAGAGAACAATCTCCATAGTGTAAAACGGTTTAATATATCAAAAATAAAATTACAGTGCCGAGTGGCCTCTTACTTGTGATGGTGCCCGTATCCCGGCACTGAGGCTGCAGGCTTATAGGCATAATGGAGAGAGCTGTGGTCGTTGGCTGTAAAGTCGGCGTGCGTTCCACCGCCGTCGGCTAGGAAAAACCTAGCCGACGGCGGTGGAACGCACGCCGACTTTACAGCCAACGACCACAGCTCTCTCCATTATCCCTATAAGCCTGCAGCCTCAGTGCCATGGGATTTTTGCACTCTGTTACCTCAATACGGAAACTGGCTTTGTTGTATCATGCTTTTTAACATGGCATCTCATGGCAAACAACTTTGAGGATCTGAAAAAACAAGTATTGCTGCTTTACATAAAGATTATAAGATCGCCAACACCCTGAAACTGAGCTGCAGCACGGTGGCCAAGACCATACAGCCCTTTAACAGGACAGGTTCCACTCAAAAACAGGCCTCGCCATGGTCGACTAAAGAAGTACAGTGCATATGCCCAGCATCATATCCAGAGGTTGTCTTTGGGAAATGGAGGTATAAATGCTGCCAGCATTGCTACAGAGGTTGAAGAGGTGGGTGGCCTGTCAGTGCTGAGACCATACACCGCAAGCTGCATCAAATTGGTCTGCATGGCTGTCGTCCCAGAAGGAAGCCTCTTCTAAAGCTGATGCACAAGAAAGCCCGCAAACAGTTTGCTGAAGACAAGCAAACCAAGCACATGAATTACTGGAACTATGTCATGTGATCTAATGAGACCAAGATAAACTTATTTGCTTCAAAAAGGTGTCAAGTCTGTGTGGTGACAACCAAGTGAGGAGCACAAAAAGACAAACGTGTCTTTCCTACAGTCAAGCATGGTGGTGGGAGTGTCATAATCTGGGGCTGCATGAGTGCTCCTGGCACTGGGGAGCTACAGTTCATTGAAAGAACCATGAATGCGAACATGTACTTTGACATACTAAAGCAAAGCATGATCTTCTCTCTTCAGAAACTGGGCCGCAGGGCAGTATTTCAACATGATAACGACCCCAAACACACCTCCAAGATGACCACTGCCCTGATAAAGAAGCAGAGGGTAAAGTTGATGGACTGGCCAAGAATGTCTCCAGACCTAAACCCTATTGAGCATCTGTGGGGTATGCTCAAAACGGAAGGTGGAGGAGCGCATGGTCTCCAACATCCACCAGCTCCATGATGACATCACGGAGAAGTGGAAGAGGTGGCAACCTGTGAAGCTCTAGTGAAGTCCATGCCCAAGGTAAGGCTGGAAAATTATGGTGGCCACACAAAATATTAACACAGGGCCCAATTTGGACATTTTTGTACTCACTTTTGTTGCTAGCGGTTTAATCATTAATGGCTATGTGTTGAGTTATTTTGAGGGGACAGCAAATTTACACTGTTATACAAGCTGTACACTCACTACTACATTGTAGCGAACCAATGTCTTCAGGGTTGTCATATGAAAACGTACATTTACATTTTTTCCAAAAATGTGAGGGGGGGGGGGGGGTTTACTCGGTGTGTGCGAGATAGAGATAGAGATATATATATATATATATATATATATATATATATATATATCTCTATCTCTATCTCTATCTCTATCTGCGTGTGCGTGTAAAAATAAATAAAAAACACACACGCACACACACGGCAATTTATCAAATGGCTTAAAGTGGTTGTAAACTTAAAAAAAAAAAAAAAAAAAAAAAAAAAAAGCTCATGTCTCTTTAAAAAGGCACAAGATTAAGCACAGTGCTTTTACCATGTCAATTATCCCTTTCTATGTTGTACAATACCTTGCTGATCCTGCATGTTTTACATTTTACCAGTTTAGAGTTACACAGGAGGTCTGGAGCTAGAATCCTTGCTCTCACTGCAACATTCGCAGCAATACCTCACTTGTGGAGTGATCACTGTTTGCATATGCGTGCACCACTTGCATATATAGTAGGTGAGGTTGAAAAGACAAGTCCAACCTATGATTTTGCGTTTACAAGCAGGCACTGGGCGGAGGGGCGCTTTAAAAAAAATTGTTTTTCTTAATATATATCAACTTTATTGCTTTTCACAAGGAATCAATAAATCTATCAATCCTTACTTTGACCCTTCCTGCAACCGATTGACTTATCCCTCTTGCAGCTGACCTATCCTTTCTGCTAGTAATGTTTTACAATGTTTTTTATTCTTCTCCATATAGTTTAATACCTGGTTAATCCTTCCTGTTCTTGTCAGTAAATTGACCATCATCCTGCACTCTCTGCAGCATCTGCATCCCCCTCTCCCCCCTCCCTTCCTGTCATGTCTATGGTCCCCCCCTCCCTTTACAGAATCCTTATAAAAATACACCCTGCCAAATGGAAGACATATATACCCATGTGCAATTGTTAGACAGTAGACTGTTTGTAACAATGTTCATCTACAAGGAATGGAAAGAACTGCCAGATTGGGCATATTTAGGGATGTATCTGATCCCTATTTAAAGCTTTATCCCACTTTTTAAATTACTTTATCAATGAACATTTTTTTTTTTAAATGACAAAAAACAGTTCAAAAACGGCAAAAAGCCACCAGTAAAGAGAAAACAGTATAAGCAAAAACACACCTTTTTCGCTAATCAGCTGTCGTGCAACTTCTTGTTGGAATTTTTCTAGACTTTCAGTGTCATCTTTCATATGGAAAAGTATGAGAAAGGGAATTCCTTCCTCTGTCAGCTCCTGTAAAGATAAAATAAAATAACAAATGACTAAATTCAATGTGAACATTTTTTATCAGTAGTCATGCATTTGCCACCTTTCCGATCATTTCTAGAAAAGTCCCCGAAAAGTATGCCGCTTGTACAAAAAGCATATCAATATATTTTTTTGTTTGAAAATTGTAGTTTTAGAAAATTTTAATGTGTATAGATGGATGGACTGCGCTTAGGAAGTGTACTAGGGGGTATTGGTACAATTGTTATATACGACTGCAGCCCCCCCCCCCCCCCCCCGTATATATAAAACTCCCCTAGAGAACTATATTGGAAAAGTGTAGAAAGTGGTGGGGGTAGTGGCGCTGTCGCTGATGGGTTGTGTTGTGGGCCAGTAGATCACCCAGATGGGTGGAAAAAGGGCTCTGATGGGGCAACCTTCCCCTAAGAAGTAAGACGGTGTTACCCTAAAAGTAAGGTGCACTCAAGGGTAATGTAACCTAGTTGCTGTGTTAACCAAGTAAAGTGTCAGCAGTAGTGCTTCATTAAGTGCATAATAGTAAACATAAAACATAAACTTAATAACTGTGCTTATTTACTATAGTGGGCTCAAAATGCATACCCACCTCATGAACTGAAAATTGAATAGAAGCAAGGGTACAAAAATATATCCAATGAAAACAGGTGCCTATTCTATATCATGTGAGACTACTACAAAGCCTCTGCCATAAATTGCCACTGTGAGCAAAAAATAAAATATAAATATAATGTAAAAGTCCATAAACATGGAGGAGTCCAAACAAGATGGTTGCAATAGTGTAATCCAAAGTGCACCAAAGTGAATAAGTAATCACATGATATAGAATAGGCCCCTGTTTTCATTGGATATATTTTTGTACCCTTGCTTTTATTCAATTTTCATTTTTCAGTTCATGCGGTGGGTATGCATTTCGAGCCCACTATAGTAAATAAGCACAGTTCTTAAGTTTATGTTTACTATTATGCACTTAACCACTTAAGACCCGGACCAATACGCTGGTAAATGACCCAAGGTGTTTTTGCGATTCGGCACTGCGTCGCTTTGACAATTGCGCGGTTCGTGCGACGTGGCTCCCAAACAAAATTTGCGTCCTTTTCTTCCCACAAATAGAGCTTTCTTTTGGTGGTATCTGATCACCTCTGTGATTTTTATTTTTTGCGCTATATACAAAAATAGAGCGACATTTTTGAAAAAAAAAAAACACACTATTTTTTACTATTTGTTAAAAAAAAAAAAAAAAATCAAATAAACTAAATTTTAGTCAAACATTTAGGCCAAAATTTATTTAGCCACATGTCTTTAGTAAAAAAAAAAAAAAAAAAAATCGCAATAAAAAAAATAGCTACCTAGCGGGAACAGCGACACTAATAGAGCGATTAGAAAAATGATCGCTTAGTGACGCTGGCAATAGGGAGTGAAAGGGTTAACTAGGGCGGTGATCAGGGGGTTAAAAAACTTTATTAGGGGGGGGTGGGGGGCTATCCTGAACCCAACACTAACTGATTTTACACTGCCTGTCACACTGACACTAAATGCAGTGATTAGATCACTGCATTTAGTGACACTGACAGGGGGGGTGGGGGGGGGGGCAGATCGCAAGGGGTTAAGTATGCCTATGTGTGTGTGTGTGTCAGTGTAATGTTGGTGCACACTTACTGTTAGGTGTTCCTCTCATCGCAGCGGTTGGAAATACCGCTGCGATGAGAGATTACATCACCTCCCCCTTCCTGTGTTTACACAGGAGGAGGAAGTGACACAAAGGGGGAGCGCAGCGATTGGCTGGGAGCGATCGTGGGGGGGGCGGGTAAACACCGACATCCGCCCGCTCGTTCCGGATCGCTCCCGGAGACACGGGGACCTCCACACGCCACGGAGGGGGTCCCGATCGGACCCCCGACCCGCTACTGGGCGAGGACGTAAATTTACGCCCTTGTGCCCATCCGTGTCATTCTGTGGCCGTATATGTGCGTGCGGAGGTCCTTAAGTGGTTAATGAAGCACTACTGCTGACACTTTACTTGGTTAACACAGCAACTAGGTTACATTACCCTTGCGTGCACCTTACTTTTAGGGTAACACCGCCTTACTTCTTAGGGGAAGGTTGCCCCATCAGAGCCCTTTTTCCACCCATCTGGGTGATCTACTGGCCCACAACACAACCTATCAGCGACAGCGACACTACCCCCACCACTTTCTACACATTAGAAAATTTTAACATGAACTAAATGCATGTCAAAACAGTCGTTGCCCAATAGTTGTAGCATGGGCATATGTGGAGAGAAGAGGAGAGAAGACGACTAACACTTTGAAAGTAGCAGCATGCAATGTAAACAAACTACACAGTGCCACAAAGGATTGAACTGATCTGGACCATAGGAGGAGAATAATCTTTATTCACTTTATTCTTAAATACCTGCTAAACATTGCATTTACCCAGAACCCAATGTGCAGTGTCTGAGGTTCAATCAGTAAAGTGTTACTAAACCCACAACCGTAAAACCAGTCTGTAAATGCAGTAAAGCATGTTCGCTATACTCACTGTTTAAAAAGTCTGATTGAGCCTGGCTTCTCCGATTCTCCCCTTTTATTGTCCAAAATCCATCTCCTGATAAAACAGAGCATTGAGGACACACTGGTGTGTATTGCTAGAGAGTTTTATTTGTTCTTGAGTGCGTGCGATCAGCACAGGGCCAATCAGCACTGTCCAGATAAAGGGTCACGGGAGAATGAAAACTCATACAAGCTTTAACCAGACACTGATAAAGCACAAGACTGCCAACTGCTGATGAGATAATATATTTAGCAGTTTTTATTTACTAAAATAATTGCATTTCCATATTCTGTGTGCTGTGGGAGACCAAATATAAGGAACGCAGTGTCCTGGGTTTAGTAACACTTTGACTTCACACTTAAATACAGAAAACACCTTTTTAGTGTAAAGCGGAACTTGATGAAATTAGCAAAATTAATAAATATTGGGGAATACATTAGACCTGGATTGCCTGACAAAGAATTTTCTACCCAATCAACCCTGAGATGTACACAGCTTTGCCACACTGCAAAGTCAGGCTAATGCCTTAATCTCCAGTGTGAATGTAGCCCAATAGGGTAATCTTTCTGCTCTCTTCTTCTGTCAGCCTACTCTTATGAATAAATGTAAGCAGCTTACCCAATTGGCTCCTAGTGCTGCTGCTCCCTTCAGAAAATGTTCTCCTCCCACACAAGCTTGGCTGAGTGTAGCAGGGGCCATAGGTTCCTGCTTTGGTTAGTCAAATCATGATAGGAGGGAGCAGAGGGGAGGGGCCAAACCACGCTGTGTGTGTAAATCGACACACAGCCTGGCTTGTGAGCAAGCCTGCACAATAAACTGCTTCTTATGATGGCACACGCAGAAGAAGGAGGTGCCAAAAACAATGGCAGACCCAAGGAGGAGGTTCAGGACTGCTCTGTGCTATACCATTGCACAGAGCAGGTAAAGTATAACATGTTTTTTTATTTCAGGACTACAAAAAGGAAAAATTACAATATCTTCTTGGAGTTCAGTTGTAACAGTTTTCAAAATCGATGTTAAAGTAATGAAAATAAATAAACCACTTACTTCTCCATTTTCAAATGTTATTTCTCGCACAAGAGGTACACATTTATCTTGAGTCCAAGCAAAGGCAAGGTCAAAGTTGGTAAGTGAGCCCAAATAAACCATATCAGGAGCATTTTCCTGCAACAAGAAATGTATTTCCAAATAATAAGTTGTTCTATTAGAAGATTTAAAAAATTCCAGAAAAATTATTTAACCACTTAAGACCCGGACCAATACGCTGGCAAATGACCCAAGGGGTTTTTGCGATTCGGCACTGCGTCGCTTTAACAGACAATTGCGCGGTCGTGCGACGTGGCTCCCAAACAAAATTTGCGTCCTTTTTTTCCCACAAATAGAGCTTTCTTTTGGTGGTATTTGATCGCCTCTGCGATTCTTATTTTTTGCGCTATATACAAAAATAGAGCGACATTTTTGAAAAAAAATCAATATTTTTTACTTTTTGTTATAATAAAAAACCAATAAACTAAATTTTAGTCAAACATTTAGGCCAAAATTTATTTAGCCACATGTCTTTAGTATAAAAAAAAAAAAAAAAAAAAAAAAAATCGCATTAAAAAAAAAATTAGCTACCTAGCGGGAACAGCGACACTAATACAGCGATCAGAAAAATGATCGCTTAGTGATGCTGGCAATAGGGAGTGAAAGGGTTAACTAGGGCAGTGATCAAGGGGTTAAAACTTTATTGGGGGGGGTGGGGGGGCTACCCTGACACTAACACTGACTGACTGTCACACTGTCTGTCACACTGACACTAAATACAGTAATCATACATGTAATCAGACAGGGGGGGGGGGGCGATCGCGGGGGTTAAATGTGTTTGTGTCTGTGTGTAAGTGTGCTGTTGGTGCAGACTTACTTGTAGTGTTGTGATCTCTCCTCAGCGGCGCTTGAAACAAACGCCGAGGGAGAGATCACGTCGCTTCCTCCTTCCTGTGTTTACACAGGAGGAGGAAGTGACAGGGCGGGCGGGCGCGCGCATTGGCTGGGAGCGATCCGGAGGGGGCGGGTGAAAACGGATAGCCGCCCCCACTTGTCGGATCGCTCCTGCAGCCGCGCGGACCGCCGCATGTACGGGGGGGGGGGGGGGTCCGATCGGACCCCCGATCCCCCCCAAGGCACCAACGTATATATACGTTGATGTGCCTGTCGGTGCCATTCTGCCGACGTAAATGTACATGCGGCGGTCCTTAAGTGGTTAAAAACAACAATTCCTATTTGTAGGTCTGACACAACGGAAACAATCTTGCTCAAACTTTTCTTCGGGAAGAAAAGTATTCTTGTCCAGCTTATTGTGATAGACAATATATAAATTTGCAGCATTTGAAAAAGAGCAGCTTGGAATAAGGAGTTAAAAAGTATTTAGGAACGCACATTAAACAAAGTTTGTATCTTGTTTGTTATGTTGATTTGAGAAAGTGCATTTTTGTTTTTACATTTTTGTTTAACCACTTAAGACCCAGACCTTTAGGCAGCTAAAGGACCTGGCCAGTTTTTGCGATTTAGGCACTGCATTGCTTTAACCGATAATTTTGCAGTCGTGCGACGTGGCTCCCAGACAAAATTGGCGTCCTTTTCCCACAAGTAGAGCTTTCTTTTTGTGGTATTTGATCACCTCTGTGGTTTTTATTTTTTGCGCTATATACAAATATAGAGCAACAATTTTGAGAATTTTTTTTTTTTTTTTTTTTTTTTAATATATATATATATATATATATATATATATATATATATATATATATATATATATATATATATATATATATATATATATATATATATATATATATTAAAAAAAAAAAAAAAATTCTATATTATAATATATATATATATATATATATATATATATATAGATATATAGATATAGATATATAGATATAGATATAGATATAGATATAGATATAGATATAGAGTTTGTCAGTTTAGGCCGATACGTATTCTTCTACCCATTTTTGTCATAAAAAAATAAATCGCAATAAGCGTTTATCGATTGGTATTTATAGCGTTTACAAAATAGGGGATAGTTTTAATGCATTTTTATTTTTATTTTTTTACTACTAATGGCGGCGATCAGCGATTTTTTTTTCGTGACTGACATTATGGCGACTCTTTGGACAATTTTGACACATTTTTGGGACTGTCGTCATTTTCACAGCAAAAAATGCATTGTTTACTGTGAAAATGACAATTGCAGTTTGGGAGTTAACCACAAGGAGGCGCTGACGGGGTTAAGTGTGACCTCTTCTGCGTTTCTAACTGTAGGGGGTGTGGCTGTAAATGTGACGTCATTGATTGCGTTTCCCTATATAAGGGAACACACGATCAATAACGGCGCCACAGTGAAGAACGGGGAAGCTGCGTTTACACACAGCTCTCCCCGTTCTTTAGCTCCGGACCGGGTTTTGGGCGTACGCCCGCGACCCATGGCTGGGCACTTAGAGGACGTACCTGTAAGTGCTTGTGCCCAGCCGTGCCATTCTGCCGACGTATATGTGCAGGAGGCGGTCCTTAAGTGGTTAAATATTACTAGGGTTGTCCCGATACCACTTTTTTAGGACCGAGTACAAGTACCGATACTTTTTTTCCATGTACTCGCCGATACCGAATACTGATACTTTTTAAATGCAGCCATGGTCCCTCTGAGTGCAGCCATGGTCCCTCTGAGTTCAGCCATGGTCCCTCTGAGTTCAGCCATGGTCCCTCTGAGTTCAGCCATGGTCCCTCTGAGTTCAGCCATGGTCCCTCTGAGTTCAGCCATGGTCCCTCTGAGTTCAGCCATGGTCCCTCTGAGTTCAGCCATGGTCCCTCTGAGTTCAGCCATGGTCCCTCTGAGTGCTCCGCACTCCACCCCGCACTCAAAAAAAAAAAGTATTCTATTTAGGTATCGGGAGTATTCGCGCGAGTACAAGTACTAGCACAAATACCCGGTACCGATACTAGTGTCGGTACAACCCTAAATATTACCTTTCAATAAAATATAAAAACACTGCATTTAGCATAATTTCAATAAATCAGCGAAAGGGAAACTATGCTTATGATGCAGAACTTCCAATCCTGCAAAATTATAGCCTTAAAAATCTCCATATGCGTTGTTTAAAAAAAATTCTACAGGTTGCATGTTCTGAGTTAGATATATAGGGCTAGAATTATTGATTTTGCTCTAATGATCGTGGCGATACCTCAAGTGTGGATTGAACACAGTTTTCATATGCAGATGTTGCTCGCTTCTGCTTATTTCATTCATAAAAATAAAAATATCCCTTTAAGAGCATTGGGCGCCCCCTGCAGTGACATGGAGACAGGTTGGGGCCATCTTACCCTCACTCATCTCCATACCCAGGCAAGGATAGGACTGGATCGACTTCGCCGCTGCCGACGGCTCCGGTAAGCCGCAAAGGGGACCGGAGAGCACTCTCCAGCCGCCAATAAAAGTTATCCAGCAGCCTACCTGCTGCAGAAACCACCTTTATCTGAAAAAAGGACCGCCCGCTGAAGAGGATACCCGGGTTATAGCAGCAAGCTGCTACCATAACAATGGCATTCCTCTTCAAAGTAGCAACGTATTTCTGCAGGAGGCGGTCCGTAAGTGGTTAAGTAATCTAGGATGGTTTTTAGATATTTTTGAGACCAGTGAAGATTATTATTCAGAATAATAATAATAATAATAATAATAATAATACTTACCCCATTTGGCCTGTAAATTACATTATCTCCACTAAATCGTTCAGGTTTGGAAATTTCCCTAAAATAATAATAAAAAATTATAGGACTAGCAACAGAATTAAAGTAACATTACAAACAGGTTAAAAATGGATTACTAATTCTATGCAGTCAGCTAAACAAACAATGCTTACCCAAATGAAGAAAGGAAGACACAGTCATCATGTAAAATGTTAGCAACTTTTGCAAATGTTCGGTAGTTGTCAGACTCTCTTGATTCAAAAAATCCAATGATTGTTCTTTTACTGCGCTACAAAAGGGAAAATAAAAAAATGTGTTAGGAAATAACCATTTCTTGAATGTGTTTGGTTTAACATTAAATAAAAAAATTAATAAAAACACACCATGCACACAACCTAGGATGATTAGCCTAACCCAATTGATCAACTTGGTACATTCAGTTTCCCCATTGACGGTTTGAATCTCAGCTGGTCCCTGCTAAACAAGCCGAGATTCATCAGTACATACCCTGGCAGAATTTATGATTTGTTGGCAATTTTTCAGAGAATATGAATGATAAAAACACAACTTTCACTCATGGTTAGTGTTTGGCTGAAGCCATTTATTATTAAACTGTTTACACCGTTTAAAACCATAATGACAACAGAAATTACCCAAATTACCCTGATCAAAAGTTTACATACCCCAGTTCTTAATACGCCCCCTTTAACATCAATTACAGCTTGAAGTCTTTTGTGGCATTTGTGGATGAGGCCCTTTATCTTCTCAGATGGTAAAGCTGCCCATTCCTCTTGGCAAATGGCCTCCAGTTCCTGGAAATTCGTGGGCGGTCTTGCATGAACTGCACATTTGAGATCTCCCCAGAGTGGCTCAAAGATATTGAGGTCAGGAGAATGAGATGGCCACTCCTGAACCTTCACTTTATTCTGCTGTAGCCAATGACAGGTAAACTTGGTCTTGCATTTTGCATCAATGTCATGTTGAATGAATGAATGAATGAAAACTTATATAGCGCAGCACATGCGAACTGAATCGCCTCTGGGCGCTTGTTGTTCCTGTCTCCTTTGATATCAAAAGAGATGAGTCTTGACCTTTTTCCTGAATGCTAGGTGGTTCTCCTCCAACCGAATACTGATTGGTAAAGCGTTCCATAGTCTGGGACCTTGGATCGCGAATCTTCTATCTCCTTTGGACTTGTAGTTGGCTTTCGGAACCTGGAGCAGGTTTTGATTGGTGGATCGCAAAATGCGATTGGAATTATGAGCTTTTATTTTTTCGCATAAATAATGGGGGGCATTTCCATGGACACATCTATGCGTAAGACAGAGAGCTTTAAAAGCAATCCTGTCTTTAACTGGTAACCAGTGAAGGGCTCTCAGAGAAGGTGAGATGGATTCCCAGGGTTTTTTCCCGGTCACAAGTCTGGCGGCCGTATTCTGAACGACTTGCAGACGAGCGATTTGGTACTTGGGGAGTCCGAGGTAAAGGGCATTTGCATAATCCAGTCTGGAGTTAACAATTGCTCCCACCACGACCGCCAAATCTTCTTTGGGGATGAAAGGGGTAAGTCTGCGTAGTAGGCGCAGCAGATGGTGAGATCCGCTGACTACTGACCCTATTTGTGCGTCCATTGTCATGTTGAAATGTCCAAGTACATCCCATGCGCAGCTTCATGGCTGATAACATGTGTGGCGTATTGTAAGCGGGATACTTTGTGGCATTTGAGTAGTAATGACTTTCTTCTGGCGATTCGACCATGCAGCCCATCTTTCTTTAAGTGCCATCTTAGTGTGCATCCCCAGGACTCAGAACACAGAAATATCAGTGCAGTACTGGATGAAAGATGCAAGGGTCTGGTCAGGAGTCTAGAAAGCCATTGACATATATATAATTACATATAAATAATTACACATATATATATATATATATATATATATATATATATATATATATATATATACACATATATACACATATATATATACATATATATACACACACACACACACACACACACACACACACACACACACACACTAATTACAAGCAAACAGATCACAGGTGAGGATGGTTACCTTTAATATCCATTCAAACCCCTTTGTGTCAACTGGTGTGCATGTTATTAGGCCAAAATCATGTATGTAAACTTTTGATCAGGGTCATTTGGGTAGTTTCTGTTGCCATTAGGATTTAAAGAGAGTGTAAAACAGTTGATCGATTATAAAAATAGCTTCAGCCAAACACTAACCAATGCGTGAAAGGAAAGTTTGTGTTATGCTTATTCTCTGAAAAATCGCCAAGAAATCCAATTTTTCCAGGGTATGTAAACTTATGAGCACAACTGTAGGTGACACATATGTATCCATACATTAAGGCTTGGTTCACACTGCAGCGAACCTTAATGCACTGGCAGCGCAAGGCATGACAACTCACATTATGTTGCCACGGACTACGATGCCAAAAATTCTGCAAACTCCTTTTTGGTGCATTAGCCAGTTAAGGCAAGACAACAGTTTGAACCCAGCCTTGGTCTTTTCACAAATGTGGTGTCCATTGGAAATGGAGTGTAAAAATGGCCAAAACTGGGGGGCGTGGTCTGGAGCTGCATGTAGCAGGACGTGCAGAGTGAGAGCTCCGCTCGAGACCTATCCTTTTAACTTGATCCTGGGGGCTATTTTCCCTACCAAAGACCACCCGAAGGCTCCGGACACCCCACTGACCTGCAGGCCTCCATGTCTCCACCTAAGAGGTCCGGGGCTCTGGCTAAACTGGCCCAGTTTTGCCACGATGGACATGATACAGAAGGAGGAATATGGCGCCGATCAGCCTCGTGCGGAGGGGGCCCAAGCCTCAGAGGACACGGTCCGTGTACTGGAGGCGATCGCTCTCTGCCAATCCACCCTCACATCCAGAATCGAGGAAGTGAAAACCGACATCTCCCTGATCCGTCAGGACGTCCAGAAGCTCTGTGACTGGGTGACCGAAACTGATCGGCGGGTCGAGCACGTGGAGGATGGCCTACACCCTCTCCAGGTTACCACTGAACAATTGCAGTACCAGCTGAATGCGGTTAGGTCTAAGCAGGACGACATGGAGAACCGCTTAAGAAGATGTAACTTGCGGTTTGTGGGCATACCTGAGAGAGCGGAAGGCACCAACCCCCCTACCTACCTCGAGAATCTGCTTATAAAGCCGTTCGGGAGGGAGGCCTTTTCCCTGAAGTTCGTGGTGGAGCGCGCACATCACCTCGCTACAAAACCCCCACCAGTTGGAACCCCGCCACGTACCCTGATCGCCGAATTCCTCAATTACCGGGACAGTGACGCTATCCTCAGGCTTACCCGGGAGAGAGGTCCACGTCGCGGTGTTTCCGTATTTTTCAGCTGAGGTCCAGAAAAGAAGGGCGTGTTTCAAAGTCAAGAGGCAGCTCCGCGCCAGTCATCTCCCATATGCAATGCTCTTCCCGTCACGGCTCCGCGTGGTGTGCGAGGGCAAGGCACAATTCTTTGAAGATCCACAGGCCGTCCTCTCCTGGCTGGAGCACTGCGCGGAGGCTAACGAGGCCCCGGCCTAATTCCTCAGCATCCCGCCTGCCACCTTCATGGTACCGTCGTGACCGGGGACCTTCGCTTTACTGGACATCCTACTCGTTTGTACCCTTCTACAGAACCGTGAGTTGGTCTGAGGCACCTCTCTCCCTCTTGCACTTACTTTCCCCCCTTTTCCCCTGTTGTGCCCCGCTACATCCCCGCACAGTACTGTGGTGCGATGTTTGTCCTCGTGGTCGTTACCCTATTCTTTTTCTCCCTTTACGTGAGTCTCGGGCGGTTCACCTGCGCTGACATCCACAGTGGCTGGATATCCCCCTTGCACAGCCGTGCGCTTTTCAGTTTGGTCGCCCCCGACTCCATTGTTAACATGGCACCTGCGCCATCCAAAAACATTCAACCGATGTTTCCCTGGCCAGCCTCTGCCCACTCATGTCTGGTGAACAGCAGTGTGTTAAACCTGCGTTGCTGGTCCAGTGTCTACGCAGTCTGCTCAGTTTTTGTTTTCATTCTTACATGTTTTATGGATTTCTTTTTTTTCTTTTTTTGTAACTCCATTTTGACAAACTGTTTATGTCGGGGTATTCCCCGTGTGCTCCTGCTGTCGGGATCAGCCTTGTCCTTATATATTTTATTATGTTGTGTTCCCATTTTGCGTCCAACTGCATATCCTGCTATCCCTTACCTTACCTGCCATGGCCTCCCTTAAGATTTTAACATGGAACGTCCGGGGCCTCGGGGAGAGAGCTAAGCGAGCTGACATTTCCATCCTGGTTGAGGCTCATCTCGCAGGCCAAAAACAAGTGTGCCTTAAGAAGCCCTGGGTGGGCTGGTTGTACCAGGCCCCACACACCTCTAACGCCTGTGGAGTTGCGGTTCTTGTGGCCAAGACAGTGCAATTTTGCCTACATTCCCTGCAGTCGGACCCCCAGGGCAGATCATTGTTTATATGTGCAACTGTGGGGGGCCTTGAGGTGCTCCTCCTCTCTTTCTACATCCCTCCCCCCCTCCAGTTTGAAATGTTGCGGGAGGGGGGTGGCCTTCATGGCCCGGCCTTGACAGACTGAGCCCTGCTGCCGCCTCCCCCTCAGCACCCGACACTACTAGGTTTGGGAAGTTCCTCACAGAATTCACCTGGCCCACCTGGACTACAAGCTCCCGGTGGTGGTCTCTCTCCTGCTGGCCTCTGGGGTCAGGGTGACGGATCCTGACCAGGTGGCCACGGAGTTTAGATCCTTCTATACCGAATTGTAGTCCTCCACCGCCCAACACACCTCTATGTTTTTTGGCAGGGGCCCCTGTACCTCCCCCCACGCATATTCAAAGCCATGGAAGCTATCCTCAACACCTTTGTTTGGGGCTCCTCACAGCACAAACTGTCCTGGCAGGTCCTGAAGTGCCCGGCCGACTTCAGCGGCGCTGCTCTTCCTGACCTGCTCTTCTACTACATTGCTTCCCAGCTCTCACATTTCTTTCACTACAACCATTCTGACAGGGACCATTACTCCACCCTTGTCTGCTTGCATGTCCCTGGCCCCCCTGTGTCACCCATTCCAACTCCTGTTTCACGGCCCTCGCAACCCACCCTGTGTTGGCGATGGGGGGGGGGGGCACATGCTTTTTTACCATTGCAAGGTATGGCAACTCGCCATCCGATTCGGCGAGGTGCCTTCTCCCCATTGCCACACACCCCTCTGGGACAACCCTCTTTTGCCCGAGCTTGCTTCTGTCCCCGACCGCGGACTGTGGATTGACGGGGGTGTCATCTACCCGTCACAGGTCGTGGCTCGCGATTCGGTCAGGACGTTTCAAACACTTAAAGATAATTTCACCCTTCCCAACCACATGTTTTTCTGCTTCCTCCAGCTCCGTCACGCACTCGACATGCAGTTTAGTAACTCTATCCCAGCCCTTGAAGTCCCCCTCCTAGTCGACATTGTGCTGGGAACTGACTATAAAAGACTTATTTCCCAACTTTACGCATACCTCCTGCAGCCGATGGCGACTACCGCTGCCTATCGCCTGAAATCCCGATGGGAACCTGACCTGGGTGCAGTGACCGACAGGGACGAGGCCCTCCCCAACTGTAAAACTGTCTCCCCCAAACTTTCAGACCGCCTCACCCACCTGTTTATTCTCCACAGATCGTACTTGACGCCCTACCGTATTTCCAAATTTAGACGGAATCATGACCCCAACTGCCCTAATTGCGGACATACCGACACCTCCTTCCACTTGCTCTGGACCTGCCCACCTATACAGGGATTCTGGACCCAAGTGGTCCGGTTTCTTCATGACTGCATGGGCTCCCCTGTATCTGTCTGCCCCCGTCAATGTATACTGGGGCTCCTCTCGCTCCCCGAAGGCGAAAAATACCTCAACATATTTATGCAAGAAACGTTATTCCTTGCCAGAATGCAGGTCGCCAGGAGGTGGCTGAGGGGGGCACCTCCCACTCTACAGCAATGGATCAGGGCAGTTAACATCACCCTCCCCTACAAGAAAGCGATGTGTGCCGGCAGGGGATGCTCGATGAAATATGATAAAATATGGGACAGGTGGCTGGAGGATGCCTCCACCTGCAATTCAATCGACTAGGGTTGGTTCCTGCATATTGAGTGCCCACCCTGTCTATATGCCCTCCTCCCTCCCCGCCCCCCCCCCCTTTTTCTATTTTTTCTTCTCTTTCATCTGCTGCCCGGTGCCCCACCACTTAAGCCACACAATAACCCTTCTTTCCCACCTGTCCCCGACAAACCTGGGTTGCGTTCCCCTTTCTTTTTTCCTTTTTTAATTTTTCCTTCTGTATGTCAAATGGATCTACTTGTAGTGCATGTTGCACTTATCACCTGTCTGTTCATTTAATCTCTATGCTCAATAAAATTTGTATTGGATTTAAAAAAAAATGGCCAAAACCTTATTCCATATGTTGTGATCTTAGGCTTGTATTGCAGTACATGGTGTTATTCTGTAGCCAATGTATTCACTCAACAGTTGGGACAAATGGCTATTGTAAACTACACAAGGAGCATGTAGTACTGAGTACAAGGAGTACCCGAGTTATGAACATCCCACTTGCAAAGGATCTCCTTACACCCGGGAGGCTGTGTGGCCACTTTGACGGTGGGCACATTTGACTGAACCTTTTCAAGGCGGAGACATATTCGATAGAACATTGGAAAACTGCGTATCTGCCGTTGTGCATGTGCCGTTTGGACTCCCGAACATATTTGACTTAAACCTACAGTCCCTAACCCGTTTGTAACTCGGGGACTGCCTGTATAGTACTTGCGGCACTGGGAGTCATTTGTTTAAGGATAAATCCCAACTCTTATTGACTGACCAATTACGATTTTAGTAGGTGAACTGAGCCATTTAAAAAATTACAGGTTGTCAAAACTTATAAGAGGAGGTCATTATGGACCGTTACTGATTAAGATATACAGGAATACTCAGTAAAACAGGGATGGGCCTTTTTTTTGTGATAGATTAAAATCTATCAAAGCATTAATGCAGTCTTTCCCCAAAAAAGCTTCCCCATGAAAGCTTTCACCCAAAAAAAATATATGATGTGAAGAATCTATCAGAATTCGCTATTTATAAAAGGTTTTGTACATAATGGCCACCTGTTTTTGTCAAGCAAATTAAACCAGAGTAACCAGCTGATAATGTCCATATTTGATTCCATGACAGCATACTCACATCAATTGTTTTTAACTCCTCTAAACTTTCAACTGTTCGGATTGGATCACCGTTTTGTTGCCGGATATAGTCTGCAATTGCGGACACAGAACGCTGACCTCTATACTCTCTCTTCATCATCATTCCATTTCTGAATAGCTTTAATGTGGGGTACTTGCTTATTCTATATCTTTGTGCAATATCCGCTAAAAAAAAGGAGGAAACTAATAAGGAAAAACAGGAGACATTTTGCAATAAAAAAGGCATATATACCTAGAAACATGAATTTTGCATTTGAAATGCACACACACACACACATTTAGCTTGAGTAATGATGAGCATCAAGAGCATTAAGAAGATCAGAGAGTGTGATCCACTATTACTGTGCCCGTAGAAGATAGCCAGGAAATATTTCTTGGTCACTGTCTGAGGTCTGAGGTCCAAACTTTCTAAACAAAAAGGGCCAGTTTAATGTCCTTCAGATTTTTGAGGGGCCGGAGAGGGGCCAGCATTAAAAGGAGTTGATTTTAGGCATTAGAGGGAATAAATAGTGTCCTATTTTTAGTATTAGGGGGAAAAAAAGAGTGCTCCATTGTTGGCGTCAGTGGCAGGAATCATGCCCCATTGTTGGTGTCAGTGGGCAGAATAGTGTCTATCAGTGAGATGACTAGTGCCCCAAGGGCCAGATAAAGGCAAGCAAACGGCCACATGTGGCCCCTGGGCCGCAGTTTGGAGACCACTGCTCTAGAAGGACACCAAAATGGTGTCAAAGCGCTATTAAACCTAGCTTATCCTGGACTGCAAAAAATGCACCAATGAAGGGGTAGAGGAACATACCATCTTCTCCCCCCTCCCCCCCAAAAGAGAAAAAAAGGCACTCTGGGATTCAATGTGTCAGGGGCTTCCACCCTATACTCACCATATCAGTAGAAGGAATAAGGGGGGAATTTAACCAATTATCTTCCTCAGTGGGCATGCTCAGTGACTGGGCTCCTAGCCAGATAGACCATTACTCAACCTATAAAGCTCCCTGGGGCCAACTCCATACGTTGCACTACATGTCAAAGGGAGCACACACACAGCAGGATCCAGTGTAAATCAACATTACAAACCAGCCCTGCATCTTATGCATTATTGATTGGTAGTACTTTGACCAAGGAGGGAAGTCCATCATGGTACAGCCTGAATGCATGTGGAATTCTAGCACTAGCTTCATCGCTAACACCTCTCCTAGATGTTAAAAGATCATCCTCTATTGTGCCTGGTGGTATAGTTGGTAGGTTTTAAATTAACCACTTGAGCCCCGAGCCTGTTTTTCAGATTCGGTGCTTACGAGACTAAAACAGTTTTTTTTGCTAGAAAATTATTTAAAAACACCCCAAACATTATATATATTTTTTTTTTTCTAACACCCTAGAGAATAAAATGGCGGTCATTGCAACACTTTTTTTCACACCGTATTTGCGCAGCGGTCTTACAAGCGCACTATTTTTGGAAAAAAATAATTTTCTTGAATTAAAAAATAAGACAACAATAAATTTGGCCCAAAAGATAATGTTACGCCGAGTAAAATGATACCCAACATGTCACGCTTAAAAATTGCGCCCGCTCGTGACATGGCGTCAAACTTCTACCCTTAAAAATCTCGATAGCGACGTTTAAAAAAATCTACAGGTTGCATTTTTTGAGATACAGAGGAGGTCTAGGGCTAGAATTATTGCTCTCGCTCTAACGATCGCGGCGATACCTCACTTGTGTGGTTTGAACACCGTTTTCATAAGCGGGCGCTACTCGCGTATGCGTTTGCTTCTGCGCGCGAGCTCGTCGGGACGGGGCACTCAAAAAGACCTCAGATCTTATATTCAGGCTTAAATGCAAAAAAAAAAAAGACAAAATGTAAACAAAATAAATGTCTCTTTAAGACGCTGGGCGGAAATGACGTTTTGACGTCACTTCCGCCCAGCAGAGGTATGGGGACGGCTGAGGGACATTTTTTCCCTCAGTCGCATCCCCGGACAGCCAGCAAGATGACCCGATCGCCTCCGCCGCTACCAACGGCTACGGTAAGCGGCGGAGGGCGCCGCGATGACCGCCGTTATCGTTAACAGGTCCGCCCCACGAAGAGATGGATATCTTGGTTGTGGCAGCAGCTGCTGCCATTACCGAGATATCCATCTTCAAAAAAATGACGTCTTTGGACGTGGGGCGGATCTCAAGTGGTTAAACTCAAGTAACAGCAGTGCCTGCCAATTAGTAGTATGTGTCAGGCCCTAGCAGACTGCACTGTCCATGCATACTAAATTATGCAGTTTTTATGCCAAAGCAGGAGCTGCATATACAGTAGTGGTTCAAAATGGTTGCAAACTCTTACAACACACTTTTTGCTACAGGTAAGCCTATAATTAGGCTTATCTGTAGCTCCCCTGGATATCTCCTAAACCTGAACGGTTTAGCAATCCCACAGTCAGAGGATCTACTGAGATGGCTAGTGGATCCTTGGACCTGAAGGCAAAACTGACAAGTTTGTTGTAGAACCTGGAATCCAGGATGTCTATGCCCCGATTTCGCCACCTCAGGGTGAAGAGACCATTCTAAATTATTGATAATTAAGGAAGTCTGCCTGACAATTTTCCATGCCGTGGATGTGTATATTGGAATATGGCATTCTGCCCAAACCAGGATCCGATTCTTTTTGAGCTGCGAGACTTGGTTCCTTTCTGATAAGCCACTGCAATGCACATCACGGAGCTGGTGGTCCGATTGGATCATGGTCAGATGACCTTGCAATCAAGGGGTCCAAGATTGATGGGGTAACCAAGTTGCCCTGAGCTGAGGGGGGGGGGGGGGAGAGAGTATCCAGAAAGCCTCCACATCCCAACAGGCTGGTGACTCCTGTTAGATCCTTCCAAACCAATAGAAACATTTTCATTATTCCACTGATGATTTGTGATCTACAAGGCCATAGTAGGCGTGGTTTTGTTGGCAAGGTGTATGCAATGGTCAAGAGACTAAAGCTGCCTGTCCTAGGATACCAGAATGTTAAATTACAATGAATGGTTAGTAGTGAAGATGGGCATATGAAGCTTCTTTCAAAGAAAAGTGAGTACACCCCTCACATTTTTGTAAATATTTTATATCTTTTCATGTGACAACACTAACGAAATGCCACTTTGCTACAATGTAAAGTAGTCAGTGTACAGCTTGTATAACAGTGTAAATTTCCTGTCCCCTCAAAATAATTCAACACACACAGCCATTAATGTCTAAACTGCTGGCAACAAAAGAAATACACCTTTTAGTGAATGTAAATGTCCAAATTGGACCCAAAGTGTCAATATTGTGTGTGACCACCATTATTTTCCAGCACTGCATTAACCCTGTTGGGCATGGAATTCACTAGAGCTTCACAGGTTGCCACTGGAGTCCTCTTGCACTCCTCTATGATGACATCACAGAGCTGGTGGATTTTGGAGACCAATGCGCTCCTCCAATTTCCGTTTGAGCATGCCCCACAGATGCTCAATAGGGTTAAGGTCTGGAGACATGCCTGGCCAGTCCATCACCTTTACACTCAGCTTCTTTAGCAAGGCAGTGGTCATCTTGGAGGTGTGTTTGGGGTCATTATGTTGGAATACTGTCCTGCGGCCCATGCACTGCTTTAGTATGTCACAGTACATGTTGGCAATCATGGTTCCCTCAATAAGCTGTAGCTCCCCAGTGCCGGCAGCACTCATGCAGCCTTAGACCATGACACGCCCATCACCATGCTTGACTGTAGGCAAGACACACTTGTCTTTGTACTTCTCACATGGTTGCCGCCACACATGCTTGAAACCATCTGAACTAAATAAGTTTCTTGGTCTCATCAGACCACAGGACATGATTCCAGTTAACCATGTCGTTAATCTGCTTGTCTTCAGCACTCAGTTTGCGGGCTCTCTTGTGCAATATCTTTAGAAGAGGCTTCCTTTTCTGGGACAACAACCATGCATACTAATTTAATGCAGGGTATGGTCTGAGCACCGACAGGCTGACCCCCCCACCCACCCCTTTAACCTCTGCAGCAATGCGGACAGCACTCATACGCCCATTTCCCAAAGACAACCTCTGGATATGACACCGAGCATGTGCACTTAAATTGTTTGAGTCGACCGTGACAAAGTCTGTTCTGAGTGGAACCTGTCCTGTTAAACCGTTGTATGGTATTTGACAGTTCTGCAGCTCAGTTTCAGCTGTTGCAAAACTACAAGTCCCACAATGCCTCTTCCTCTGGGCGTCATGCTTGTGGCTGTCAGTCTTGCTATGCCTCATGGAACTTGTAGTTCTGCAACAGCTGGGAGGTCCGCTAATTGCATGTACCTAGCCTATACCATCTTTATGTAGAGCAACAATAATTTTTTTCAGATCCTCAGAGTTGGTTGCCATGTTGAAATTCCAGTGACCAGTATGAGAGAGCAATAACACCAAATGTAACACACCTGCTCACCATCCACACCTGAGACCTTGTAACACCAACACCTTGCTAATTGAGCCCAATATATACATTTTCACTTAGGGGTGTACTCACTTTTTTTGCCAGCGGTTTAGACATGAACGGCTAGGTGTTATTTTGAGGGGACAATTTACACTGTCATACAAGCTGCACACTCCAAAAGTGTAAATTTATATTAGAGCTGCACAATTAATTGTTAAAAGAATCAAGGTAAAAAAAATAAAAAAAATTAAGAAAACCCCAACCCCCCCCCCAAACAGCAGTCTGCCAAGTTTCTCACAACATCGCTAAAGGAGAAAAATTGCAACGGTTCTTTTAGATCAAAAGGGATGCACGTCTGTCTGTAAATTAGATCAGCTTAACCACTTTTAAAGACTAAACCTTTTTTGACACTTGTTGCTTACAAGTTAAAAAATCTGTATTTTTTTCCTCGAAAATTACTTAGAACCCCCAAACATATATCTCCATCTTATTTTTTAGAGAATATAATGGTGGTTGTTGCAATATTTTATGTCACCCTGTATTTGTGCAGTGGTCTTTCAAAACGCAATTTTTTTTATTTTTAACCGCTTGAGCCCCGGGATATTGTCAAATGACGGCGGCAAGGTGGCTCTGTAAATCCAAGCCGCTGTCATTTGATGTCTTCGTGTCCTCCGGCCACTGGGGGGGGGGGGGGGCGCACGCACCCGAGATGCCGATGCGCGTGCCTGGCGGTCGCGATGTCCGCCAGGTACCCGCCGATCGGAAGTTTTAGAGCAGGGACGTGGAGCTCTGTGTGTAAACACAAATCTCCACGTCCTGTCAGGGAGAGGAGACAGATGCTGTGTCCCTCCTTGTACATAGGTACACAGCATCAGTCACCTCCCGAGTCAGTCCCCTCCCCCCCACACAGAACACACCCAGGATACACATTTAACCCATTCCTTGCCCCCTAGTGTTAACCCTTCCCTGCCAGTCACATTTATACAGTAATTAGTGCGTTTTTATAGCGTTGTATTAATGTGAATGGTTCCAAAAACGTGTCAAAAGTGTCCGATGTGTCCGTCGCAATATCGCAGTCCTGACAAAATTCGCAGATCGCTGTATTACTAGTAAAAAATAAAAAAATTGTCAGAATTTTTTCCCCTATTTTGTAGCCACTATAACCTTTGCGCAAACCAATTACTATACGCTTATTGCGATATTTTTTTTTTTTTTTAACAAAAATATGTAGAATACATATCGGCCTAAACCGAGAAAAAAACGGATATTATAGCAAAAAGTAAAAAAATAAGTGTTTTTTTTTTTTCAAAATTGTCGCACTTTTGTTTATAGCACAAAAAATAAAAACCGCAGAGGTGATCAAATGCCACCAAAAGAAAGCTCTATTTGTGGGGAAAAAAAAAAAAAAAAAAACGTAAATTTTGTTTGGGAGGCACGTCGCACGACCGCGCAATTTTAATTTAAAGCGACGCAGTGCTGAAAGCTGAAATTTCGCCTGGGCAGGAAGGGGGTGTATGTGCCCAGTAAGCAAGTGGTTAAATACACTTTAACAAAAAAAAAAAAAAAAATGTAAAGATGGCCCAATTGTTTAGTATAATGTGAAAGATGATTTTACCCTGGAAGAATCGTGATCTTTATTCCAAGCAAAAAATAAAATTGTGATCCTCATTTTAGCCAGAATCGTGCAGCTCTAAAAATGTATGTATGTATGTATGTATGTATGTATGTATGTATGTATGTATGTATACAGTGTTGGACATGGACTCATGACGCCTGTGCCAACTGACCCCTCAGAAGACATTCAGATACCCCACTATGTACTGAGCGAAGCAGAACAAGAAAAAAATAAAAGGAGGCTAGACCCATGGTGATGACCACAGACCAAAGTGAAGAGCAACATCGGTAATGTTCTATGCACACTGCAAAGTGCAGGTAGCTTTGATGAGTTTAGAAAATAGGGATATTCAATATTCATACTGGGGGCCGCACTCGCAACACTTTTCCCAGGCATCGCTTTTCTCCAGGCGACTGGCTTCCCGTTTCCTTCTCGGCATCACAGCGGTATCTTCGCCGTGCGTCTCCTACCTCGGCCAACAGGGTACCTTCTCCTTTCGGACAATTGGGAAACGGGTCTCCGGACCCGCTTTCCGATTGGCTGGGAGGCAGAATCCGTCTTACAATAGCGAATCTTCATTTGCTGTTGTCACACAACTAGGTGGACTCGAAGCGCAGTGCTCTGTGCCCCAAGCCCACCCTTTTGTGAAGGAATGCCTTGGAATCCATGTATCCTGGATGTAGATTAGGGGGCCAGACGCATGGATTTGGGGGGCGGTGCCTGTACGCCCCTTATGGACGGGCCGCCACTGGTGAACAGGTATGAATAGAAACCTTTCAAAAAGGACAACAACTATGAGCCCTTGAGCCAAACTGTTCCAGAACTCTCTCAACTGTTCTTGCCGTTTCCTCCCAGATGGTTGAGGTTTGCGACTTCCGTGGTGATGGCTTACTAAATCCAGATTGGATGAACCTCCAGCCAGGTGGTCCAGAGATAACAAAATAGACCAAAGTTCCATTATGTTCGTCAGGGGCGAGATTGCCCTCATGTCCAAGTCCCGTGCATCAACAGGGTACCCACAAGACTCCTCCCCATCTATTAGAGGGCCCTCTTATGAGGCTCCTCCCGCAATAATGCTTTTATATGGTTATGATACAGTGTGTGACTTCAGTAAACTGATAGGCCTTTAAGGAAAGTGTGTATAACTGATGGTCTTTTCATGTGCTTCTAGATTGTAAGCGCCAACGAGCAGGGTCCTCTGATCCCTCCTGTACTGTCTTCCCTGATGTAAAGCGTTGCGCAAACTGTTGGCGCTATATAAATCCTGTATAATAATGTGCTAGAATATCAGGATTGGCTAGTGTTTCGCGTGTTGATTATTTGAACTGTCCCAATATAAAACCTTACTGTATTTGCATATAAAACCTAACTGTATTTGCATATAAAGCACAAACAAAAGGTTATGCCAGTTTTAAATTAACAGAACACACTTACAATGCTGATCACAATCCACTCTTGCAAAGACAACTTTACTTTTATCAGGATGTTCTTCTTTAATTATGTTGGAAGCTTCTTCAAATATAGGGTGTAGCATTTGACTGAATCTGCACCTGCCAAAAAAATTTAAATATGGAAAACTAAGTTAAGCCGCTTGGTTTCCATCAAGCTTAAATGTGGCACAATCAACGTTTAAAAAAAATAAAACAAAAAAACATTTAGTGCTTGGACTTGGTTGTACATGAAAGGTGTAAAGATGCTAGACTATTAGACAGTTATGTGAGAAATATGGCAAAATGTAAAAAAGCTAAATTTTCTTTTGTTTTCCAAAAGTAGGACTGCAGTCACACAGAGTGCCTTGTCGCTGGCGCTGCAGCTTTAGCCTGGCCAATATGGAAAAAAAAAAAATTATATTCCATGTTTATATTTAATTGCATACTGCTAAAAACACATCTCATATAAAGTCCCAACCTCCCCCCTTTTTTCAACTATTTACAGGGATGGAGGCCTATGGTAGTATCTTCATATGCCTCATCTAAAGTCCCACCCCTATACCCCCTCTTTTTGAAATGTATGAAAGCTATGCTTAACTCTTTCACTTGTAAACAATGCAAATTTGTAAGACTTTTTTCTGACTTTACACAAAACACTATGCTTGAAAGTTGATGATCTAGCGCAAGAAACAAAAAGTGGAGAAAAAAATTAAAATAAAACTGCAAAAAACAAAGTATCAAATACTTAAAATGTCCAACGAAAGTGATAGAGATATTCAACAAGATGGATATTTTGCAGCCCGACTTCTACCTTCCCTGCAAGACTGTCCAGGGGCACACTAAGGCTGGATTCACAACTATGCAGTTTTAGTGCTTTTTTGCAAATTTGCACTACAGCCCATTTCCTACGGAACACGTTCTGTAGTGCAAATCTGCAAAATGCACTAAAACTGCATAGATGTGAATCCAGCCTAAATGACCTTGTCAGAATCAATGTTCTGTTTCTGAAAATATATCAAATATCATAATATACAGCTGCATAAGATTAAAAAAAAAAAAAAAAAAAAGTGAGCACTCAGTTTCCGAGCCTCTCTGAGTGTCTCCGAGCGGTCTCTGAGTGCGTCAGAAAAATAGCTTCAAAAGGCCTGAAGTACATCATAAACCATGCCAAAATAATTGGGAGCCCGTCATCCACATATAAAGCCCTTTTAAACGGCAAATTGTTTCTTTAGTTGAGTACTGCAATTCAGCAGATATCAAGGCACCATAATAATGGAATAAGTAATCAGAACAGTGTGGTTTCACAAATTTCAAACCTCACATCATATTCTTGGATGATCAAAATTTGCCATGGATGACACATTCCATATTGATAGGTTAAGGCAATAGTTACTAGTTTTTCTATAAATTCCAAGGTATGTTTAGTATGAGACTCATTGTAATGGGAAAAAAAAAAAAAAGTCTTTGTACAAGCAGCATCTTTAACATTACAGAACAAGTCCAGTTGAATGCGATTACCATTGCCGACTACACCTTGATAAAATGATCACCTTCAAAAGACTAAATGTAAATACTTCTGTAAAGAAAATAATGCATATACTGGAACAGCCTGAAGTATGAATCCTAATTTACAAACACAATGAGGGATTGTGAAACACATTTTCAGAAATGATTTACGGCGATTTTCAGGATCAGAAATTAAAATACTAACACATTACAGAAATATACAGATGTAAAAATATAGTATTTTGAGATTTAAAATGAAGCACATACCAGTCAGCATAAAAATTAACTAAAGCGACATCTGCATTACCTAGAGGAAAGAAAAAAAAATAGCTTTTTATTTTGTAAACATTACAAAAATATGAAAGCGCTCAGGTCTCGATTTTCTTTTAAACAAAGTTTATACAAAAACACACAATTTACAGTAAAAGGCTACATGCGCCGGTGCAGTTTAGAGACACTGCCTATTTCTGAAGTCCTAGAGCTACGTACAGCCGCCTATAGACATGAATGGGTGAAGGGGGCTGTAATCCGCCATTTCCATGAAGTAGCACATGCACATGGACGTAGCTCAAAGTGCGCTTGGTAGATTACGTCTATGTGCATGCACTACTTTGTGCACATAGTTGTGTACAGTCATCTTCCCTCATTCATGTCTATGGGTGGCAGTATACTGCTCTAGGACATCTGAGACCAGAAATAGTGGCCCAGATTCACGTACATCTGCGCATTATTGGACCGGCGTAGCGCACCGCCTTTACGTTAGACTTGCGCAATTTTGTCGCGTAATCACCCTATTCTCGTAGCTTTTGCGCAGAAAATTGCGCATGCGTAACGTTATTTCAGAGGCGTAAGGCGGAGTAATACAAATTGGGAAGGACGTGGGCGTGTTACATTGAAATGAGCCGTGACCCCATGCAAATGAAGGGCCGGCCGGCTCGCGCATGCGCGCTTGAAGGAGACCATGGTCAGCTCCGCTGTGCGCATGCTCACAACTCGGGAGCGGCGCAATCAGTGAAATTGGAAATGGACTAGGGCAACTTTGTGAACTACGCAAACAGCATAAATAGACACACACAAACGCACTTCCTTTGCAAAAGTACATCCCTTTGTATCCCTCCCTCTACAGCAAGGTGCTTTTGTTTATTAGCGTTTGTTTGTGACGTGTCTGAGATATTCGGGGACTGTTTTGCAAAGTGATTTTTGTCTTTTATGTGTTTTCTTTGTTGTTATTTTGTTTAAATTATATTTTTGCTGGGGCATTTTTTATTTTTGCTCGTCATTTATTTTATTTTTTTGGTTCTGTTTGTGTATGATTTTGGAATGTGGGGGTGATATTCCTGCGGGAAAAGGGGTATAACCCTCATTTGTGGTGGAGAAGTGATCCCCAGGTTCGTGTGAATGGTGTATGAATGTACAGTGACATAATTGGAGCCGTGGCATGGCGTTGCAGCTCACAAGTCCTGCATGGTGGACTGGTGCCAATCCAATGTGATGACGATGTGGTGTGTGTGTGCTAGGGACCACAGTGGTGTGCATGCATGCATTCTCATTGTGCCATGATTAATGTGTGTGTTTAACGTGCAAAGATGCATAACGTGAGCTGGCATGAGATGCGGTCATGAGATGGGGTCCCAGTGCATATGCAGAGTCACCTTGAAGGGAAAAGACAGGAGGATGTTAGTAGTGCATGTGCCCCTTGCGATGTGCATCATGGGGGGGGGGGGGGGGGGCGGGGGTTGGGGAGTCATGCCTGCCACCCATGTCACTCACCAACCAGCCAGCTGTCCCCATACATGTTCTGTTCGAAATCTGTGGGGATGGGGCTCTGATTGTATATGTATCTGTCATGGGTGTCATGGGTAGTGCCATGTGTTGGGCTGCTGATGTCCTCCTGCAAGGTTGTGGTAATTCCATGATGGCATGAGGGGTGTATCTGAAGATGCGAGACACCTCAGAATCACTCATGCCAAAGATGTCTATGCATGTGTGATATATCAAGTGAAGAGTGAGGGGCTTGTATCAGATAAGAATATTGTATTAGATTAAATTGTAAAGTTTATATAAGCAAATAAAAAAAAAAAAAAAAAACCATCTCGCGTGCCCTCCTTAGTGCCCTCCTCAGTGCCCTCATCCTTCTTTGTTCATCTAAAGTCAGTAGTATAGCTATGCGCGACGATGCCCCTGGCATGTTGGCATACAGGTTGTTGTGCAACACGTGTGACTGCTGAGCTCCTCACTAACAGTGTTGCTTTATCTAACAAGTAGACTTTTTTCTCTTTTTAGACCAGCTTTTATCAGCTCTAATTTTAGACAGGACTAGAGCTGCAACTAACGATTATTTTCATAATCGATTAATCGGCCGATTATTTTTTCGATTAATCGGATAAAATCATTAAAAAAACGTAATGTGGAATTTTTTCGTTTATTTAACAGTAATAATGAAAAAACATGTTGCACTCAAATGGCAGATTAAAAAACATTTAACATTAACATTACACAACTTTGCAGCAGTACTATTCCTCCCGGGAAAACCAATGCTGGGGCACTATTCCTCCCGGGAAAACCAATGCTGGGGCACTATTCCTCCCGGGAAAACCAATGCTGGGGCACTATTCCTCCCGGGAACACCAATGCTGGGGCACTAATCCTACCCGGGAACACCAATGCTGGGGCACTATTCCTCCCGGGAAAACCAATGCTGGGGCACTATTCCTACCCGGGAACACCAATGCTGGGGCACTATTCCTACCCGGGAACACCAATGCTGGGGCACTATTCCTACCCGGGAACACCAATGCTGGGGCACTATTCCTACCCGGGAACACCAATGCTGGTGCACTATTCCTACCCGGGAACACCAATGCTGGGGCACTATTCCTACCCGGGAACACCAATGCTGGGGCACTATTCCTCCCGGGAACACCAATGCTGGGGCACTATTCCTCCCGGGAACACCAATGCTGGGGCACTATTCCTACCCGGGAACACCAATGCTGGGGCACTATCCCTCACGGCAGGGCTTGACAAATTTGCTTGGAATCTAGGAGCCAGCTAAAAAAGTTAGGAGCCAGAAAATGCGCCCCGTCCCGACGAGCTTGCGCGCAGAAGCGAACACATACGCGTGAGGTATCACCGCGATTGTTGGAGCGAGAGCAATAATTCTAGCTCTAGACCTCCTCTGTAACTCAAAACATGCAACTTGTATTTTTTTTAAACGTCACCTATGGAGATTTTAAAGGGTAAAAGTTTGACGCCATTCCACGAGCGGGCGCAATTTTGAAGCGTGACATGTTGGGTATCAATTTACTCGGCGTAGCATTATCTTTCACAATCTAAAAAAAAATTGGGATAACTTTACTGTTTTATTTTTTAATTAAAAAAAATAAAAAATCCAAAAAAAGTGCGCTTGTAAGACCGCTGCGCAAATACGGCGTGACACAAAGTATTGCAATGATCGCCATTTTATTCTCTAGGGTGTTAGAATAAAAAATATATATAATGTTTGGGGGTTCTAATTATAGGGAAGGAGATGGCAGTGAAAAATAACATTACAGTTGCTGTTTAACTTGTAATGTCAAACGGCCACCACCAGATGGCGCCAGCTCACAGAAGGAAGAGCTTGGGACTTCACAAGGCCGCAAAGCCGCGGCCTCAATTAGCGTTTGCCGCGGACCCGCGGCGATCGCGCGGCGGAGGTGGTGGGGGCGCACAGAGACACAGGATCCTGTGCCTGCATGCTCCCCCACCTCCCCCGCTGCTCGATCGCGGCGGGCCCGCGGCAACCGGTAATTGAGGCCGCGGATTTGAATGGGCGGAAGGGCGGACCGATTAATCGATAATGAAAATCGTTGACAGCGATTTTCATTATCGAATATTATCGATAATATCGATTAATCGTTTCAGCTCTAGACAGGACATTTTGCTGTTGCGCACACTGCGTCGCCTGCGCTGCCCCGTTCTTTTGTGGATCCCCGTAAGTCCCTCATTAGCATATTTGACTAGCAAATCAATGGTCTGTCTAGCGCACTTTTGCGCGGACGAATGCGCCAGTCTAACGAAATTACGCGGGACCAAAAGAAGTAGATTTTTGGCGTATCTCGTTCTGGGGATGCCGTGCATCGAAACGCACACTTCGACTTACGCACGCGCATCTCCTGTTGCGCAGGCGTAAGCGCTCTGTGAATCTGGGCCAGTGTCTTTATGCAGCATGGGCAAATGCAACAATGCAAATGTAGATTAAAGCATATGCAAAATACTGACAGTGTGAACTCTTGTTCTGTTTTGGTCAGTTAACTATGCTACTGAAAGAAGTTGGTCAAAGAAGTTTTAGAAGTGCAAATAATAAATGTTTTGTGCTTACTATAAAATCTGTTTCAAGTTTATTGGAGGACACAATACTTTAGCAAGTCTTTGGCATGTGGGCTATACAAAAACACTAAGCCAGCCCCTATTAAAACCCCACCTCCAACTGCCATGCTGTTTTGTGAGCAAGAAGTACATAAAGCCAACAACACAGAAGGGTGGGGGGACTCAATGGACCCAAAATATATTTTGCAGGAAGTACAAAAATCTTAATTTCATTATCATATTGAGAGACTGTAGTAAATCTTTGACATGTGGGATGTCCAAAAGCACTAGAAAGGAGGTGTGGGCATAGAAAACCAACAGATGTGGAGCCTTACTAAATAAAAAAAATGGTAATTGAAAGGTCATCCCCTCCATTAAAGCTGTAGTACAGCTTCTATGAATACCCAAGTTTTAGGCAACTTTAAAAAAGGTGAGGACATCATGAACCTGTTTGATGGCATGTTTGTAAAGGTGTATGACAGGAATGTACAGTATACAATGGGTAGAGAAAAGTATACCGCTCTGAAAAACTATTAATCCCCGTTGCTTCTGTCCCAACGAACCAATAGGGTGCTGGCTGTGCACAATTTGCATGGGATGAAAGAAAAATCCTGGACCGCCGCGCTCCTCAAAAAACAAGGTCTTTATTCAAAACAAAAAAAAAATTCAATTGGAAAAGACAGCCAAAAGTTCATGCAGTCAAAAAAAGGAGTGGACAAGGGAAAAAGGCCGATGTGATGCTTACTCGTAGCTAGTGAACAAATGACCAAAATGTGCTTAAATGGGAGGAGGGAAAGAGGTGAATGGGGCGTTTCACCAATCACTTGATGTATCACACATGAGGTGCTCCTGTGTATGGGGTTGAAAAGATTTGTGAGTGAAAAATCTCTTGTTTCTCAATCTCTTGATAATGAGACAAAACAAAAGAAAGGGAAAAAGTAGAGACCCCATGTGTGAGACAAATATACATCATAACCAGTGTAAAGGACGAATAAAGAACAACAAATAAAACAAATAATAAGTTTGTGTGACGTTATAAAAAGGTTGTGAAGTAGACATATGTGGCTATAGGGTAAAATGGGCAATAGATAAGGAATGTGAGAATTCTGAAGACTGCAGCCTTTTGTAAAAAACAAAATTGATATATATAAAAATATGATGTTTTAATTAAAATGGTATATGTGTGGTTATGATACCATGTACTATATCACTGGGCTTTTCTGGTTTGCATGTCATTATTGGATGTATATAATCATTGTAATGTTTACATAAGAAAAGAAAAAGAAAAAAGGAAGCAATATGTATGCTCCGAAAAAAGTGGGTAGAGACCACTTAAACTCCTTGGAAAGGAAAAAAGCTCTTATGCATTATTAGCAGGGAGTCCTCAAAATGTAATGGAAAGGTCTTTATAGCTACAGCTCCATAAGAATGCCTAGAACGGCAGGCCAATTCCCTTGCAGGGTAGAGTGCACTGCATAGATGGATTTCCAATAAATTATTGGTACTCCGAGTCCTAAGTACAGTAGCAGATTCAGTGACAATAGTGCACCAGAGTAAGTTTAGAACCCTTGCTTGATTTTTGCATTACCTGCACACAGACCAATACAAATGTTGTGGTGGATATTAGGGATGACCTTCAGTAATAGGGGGTCCCAGGGCCTATGTTGCAAGTGTCGGCACCTACTAGGAAGACTGAGAAATTGCTGCTTATAGTAAGAGTATGGCTTGAGGCCATCCATTTTTGTGGGACTAGACCAACAGAACTATTAGACCCAAAGTCAGGCAAATGCCTTGTTAAATGAATGCAGCCGACAATGATGGAGGGTCATAGGAAGGTAATGGAACCAGACCAGAAACTGGATAATTCTCTAGTTATCAAAGAAGCAGCAGTCATGCCAGGACAGTGCTTCTTTTAGGCTGCAAGATGGGAGAGAGAATGCAGATACTCTTATGGAGAACTTAACTGCCACCATGCCAGCTTTTTAGATCCACAATGGGTATGAACCATTTCTGAACCAAATCCTCAAAAAATGGATACAAGGCTAGTAAATTCTTAGAGGGAGCTCTTTGCAAACATGAGCAGCAGTGGGAGATGCCTTCCAAACGTACAGCGGGAAAAGTGTGGAGCATACAACACTGAAGGGCGCCAGTTAACTCCTTCTGCAGAAAAAACATGAAACGATGGCCCCACAGCAAGGAGGAAAACATTGGGAGAGCTCCTGGTGCTTGGACCTCTTAAAAGTTAGGCTTCAGAGACAACGACACGAGAGGAAAGGCAATACCAGCAGCTCAGGAAAGCACTCCACAGTTCCCTTACCGAGAACCAAGTATGAAAAGTGCTCCACACAAAATCCTGTTGCTAAAGGTCAGTTCAAAGTTTGCCCTGCAATGTCCAGTCCAGCAGGGTACAGATGTAGGGAGGTCCAAAGCTAGGCTCAGGACGACTTCACTTGATCACTGGGAATCAGAAGGAGAGCCTCCAACAGCGGTTTAGAGAAGAGTCTTGACTGAATAAAAAAGTGCCATCAAAATAGGTCAGTTTTTACAACAGCAGTTTTGAAAAAGGGACATCTATCCTCCCAGGAAGGTACAAGCAAAACTGAGGCATGCTAATAATCTGAGGTGTTATCCTTGACTAGCCTACAGTTTTTTTTTTGTATACCAGTGTCTAATATTCCTGTAGGCAGAAGTATAAACAAAAAATGTAAGACTTTGTGTGTCCTTCAATATAGTAGAATCCCTCCCATTTTGCCTTGACATGTGCTTTAATGTCACCGAAACTGTCACAGGAAGTTCCTAGAGAGCAACGTTTGCCGAAAATAGAGGGAGATATTCTTTCAACCGGCAGCAGAGTCTGCTTTGGATTACCGTAATAACGAGAATCAAGGACCCTGGATCCTTTTGAGCTTCTGTAAAAATATATGTTCATCTGACTACAAACGGTGTTTGGAGGCTGTTCTGGTCCAAGTCATTGCTTGCCATCCCTACAGACAAAGGCCCTGGCTAGGTATTAGCCACAAATAATCCAGCTTGTGATCGCTGATAAGCGTGCACTTTATGCAATGGCTGATACACTTTGGATATTGATATTAATTTGTCATTTGCATGAGAACTCCAAATACTTGGTGTTAGTATTGCTGATGGGCAATAGACTTTGAAGGACATATTTTTTTCATGTCGCTGACCTATTTCTTGGGACTCAACAACCCTAAGGCCTCGTACACACGATTAAATGTGTCTGTTCAAATCGGTCGGACCGATCGATTTGAACAGATCTGTCTGCTGGGATTTTGGTTTGCTCGCGTGTACACACGAGCAAACCAAAATCCCCGCCAGCAGACGGCGCGCTGACGTGTAGGTGACGTTGACGCCGCCACGTCACCGCACCAGGAAGTAAAACACTTCCGCGAATGCGTCGAAACCATTAGGCGCGTGTGCGAGAAGACATGTCTGCTGGTTAGCATACTAACCAGCAGACATTTCGGGGCGGACGGGTTCCCAGCCGACAGATTTCAAAGCATGCTTTGAAATCTGTCGGGTGGCCAAATCCGTCTGTTTGCCCGTACACACGATCAAATCTGTCTGCTGAAACGGTCTAGCAGACAGTTTCCAGCAGACAGATTTGATCGTGTGTACGAGGCCTTAGTGTTGACTCCCATATGGTAATATTTTTCACTGTCACTTATTAGACAGCTCCCATATTTTATTGTCCATTTCTGTGTTTCTCACCTTAGAGCTGCTGCAGGTTTCAGGGTTTATACGACACTGTAGCTCATTTTTATTTTTTTTACACATATGCAGCTTAAACAGGGTCATGTGAAGGCGGACTTCTACATAAGCATTTTATGTTAAGTAGAGAATCACTTACCTAAAATGTCATCTATGTTGTTACTTTCTAGATTTACAATTTCACCTTTTAGTGGCATGCAAGCCCATGTTGCCTGTGGACAGTAAACCAAAAAAAAAGAAAAAATCATCAAAAAAGAAAAATCTTATGCATTCAGACTTTACAAAGAAATCTCACCTGAAAGAGAACAATTTAGACTGCAAGTAAATAAAATCATGGTTGTATATACCGGTACTCATGGTTTCCTGGCTTAGGGAACAGTTTATGATCATACAAAAAAAAACAGCAAAGTACTAAATGCAATGCATGGTAACCAATAACCAACCAGAATTCACTAATGGCAAATTATTAATAGGACCCCCCCCCCCCCCCCCCCCCCATCATTTTTACCTGTAAAATCCTTTTGAATACATCACGGGACACAGAGTGAGGCCATTATTCCTTTTACTCACTGGGTTATAACTTAACTTCTATGCGAATGGTCACTCGTAGACCAAAAAGGGTCTTTAAGCGATTCCCTATATAACCTCTCCCATACAGGAAGTACTTCAGGTGCATCAAGGTGAAAAACCCCTGCTCTGTCAACACCCCCCCCCCCCCCCCCGCCGTGCGTGTCCTCCGGCATCCTCTTTTCCTGAGGAGTTTGGCTGTCGATTGGCTAGATCTATAGCAGCACAGCCATTGTCTCACGGCGCAACGAGGGGCAGGGCACGAGGCCGTGTTATACAGTCGCCGGCTGAATCATGGGAGCGCGCCCGCAAGCTAACCCCTTTGGGAGTGCGCTTCCCATTAAGGGGGCTAGCTGATGCGGGGAGGAGCAGAGACAGCCGCTGAGGACCCCAGAAGACCAGGATCAGGGCCACTGTGTGCAAAACGAGTTGCACAGTGAAGGCAAGTATAACATGTTTGTTATTTATTTATTTTAAACAGGAACCTTTAATGTCCCTTTAATTCGCAAAAAAAAGAGGGGGAGGGACATCTGTGTGCCAAGATGGAAGACTAATGGAACATCCTTGATAGGCTCAAACGTTTCTGTACACAGACAGTAGAAGGTTTAAGTCCCAAGGACTAATGCCACGTACACACAGTCGTTTTTTGTGATGAAATAAAACAACGTTTTAAAAAACGTCATTTAAAATGATCGTGTGTGGGCAAAAGTTGAAAAAATTCGAACATGCTTGAATTTTTTATGTCGTTTTTCAGAATATCGTCTTGTTTCACAAAAAACGATTGTGTGTGGGCAAAACGACGTTTAAAACAACGTTTTTAAACCCGCGCATGCTCAGAAGCAAGTTATGAGACGGGAGCTTCAATGGAACAGAGTGCCGTCGAAAGTGTCTTACGTCACCACGCTTTGCAAGAGCATTTTCAGAAAACGATGGTGTGTATGCAACGTCGTTTTTTAAAATGATGTTTGAAAAACGTTGTTTTGTTTCGTGAGATAAAACAACGTTTTTTACATCACAAAAAGTGATCGTGTGTATGCGGCAAAATAGATGACCTAATGGAGGGGAAGCAAATTAAGTCATCCCCTGCATAAAGGTTTGGATCAGTGAATGGGAGGCCAACAGCCTTTGGAAGAATACCAATAGGGCCGAAATCTAACCCCCGATTGAATTCCCCAGACACGTTCGGATGTAGGGACCACTCCCCAGGCAGATCTGCTGGCGGCTGAGATAATCTGCCTTCCAGTTCTCTACTCCCGGGATATGGACCGCCGGTAGAACCAGCGTGCGTCCCTCTGCCCCCCCCCCCCCCCCCGAGTTAAACAGCTCCTGGTTTCACCCTGGTGGTCGACATAGGTAAGTGAAAGTCCCGTCATGCAGGTGATGAATAAAAAAAAAAAATCCATTAATCAAGTGCGGAACATGTTATGCATCTGATGGAAACTGATAGCAGAAACAATTATTCTTTTCTCCAGATAAATGGTGACATCAAATGCAAAAACCCTCAGAAACAGTGCATGGATAGTGCGTGGATAGATAAACACCTCCACCTTTCAATCACACCGCCCCTTACCAGAGGGGAAGATCCCAACTAGAGATCTTCTGACAGCAGATGGCTTAATCCCCAGCCAGGGGTTAACGTGGCAGGATATCCAAAAGTTGAGATTCCTCCAACAGTGGACCGATAATACGCGTATTATTACTCATCCCCCAGCACGCGCTGAGGAAGCGCGAGACTACCGCGCGCTGCCGCCAGTCCACAATGTCTACCGACACTAGAATCGACATCTAAAGAGAGGATTAGGATTTCTCCTCCCTCCAGCCTGCAGGTGGCACTAGAGAACACCGCTGTGCAGTGAGGACAGGCTGGCCGGGAGATCTACGGACATAGGTTTCATTACAACTCGGATCATCGGTCCACTGTTGGAGGAATCTCAACTGTTGGATATCCTGCCACGTTAACCCCTGGCTGGGGATTAAGCCATCTGCTGTCAGAAGATCTCTAGTTGGGATCTTCCCCTCTGGTAAGGGGCGGTGTGATTGAAAGGTGGAGGTGTTTATCTATCCATGCACTATCCATGCACTGTTTCTGAGGTTTTTTGCATTTGATGTCACCATTTATCTGGAGGAAAGAATAAAGGGATTTTTAAATACAGCTTACCTGTAAAATCCTTTTCTTGGAGTACATCACGGGACACAGAGCGGCATATTCATTACTATATGGGTTATATGGAGTACCTTCAGGTGTGGACACTGGCAATCTCAAACAAACAGGAAGTCCCTCCCTATATAACCCCCTCCCCTAGAGGGAGTCCCTCAGTTTTGTAGCAAGCAGTATGCCTCCCAAAATGTTCCCAAAAAGAGGGGTGGGAGCTCTGTGTCCCGTGATGTACTCCAAGAAAAGGATTTTACAGGTAAGCTGTATTTAAAAATCCCTTTTTCTTTCTCGTACATCACGGGACACAGAGCGGCATATTCATTACTATATGGGATGTCCGAAAGCAATGCTTTAATGAGGGGAGGGAGACATCTTCCAAAGAAGGATTTAATTTAGAGGTATACTCAAATACTAGTAAATCCAACTTAAACGAGAAATGTAAATCTCAAATCAAATCAAGGGAGCCCCCTCAGATCCTGAGGAGCTTGAATCGCGGCCTGTAGTACTGACTGCCCAAAGGCTGTATCCGCATTCCTTCTTACGTCCAATTGATAAAATTTTGTAAACGTGTGGACTGATGACCACGTTGCTGCCTTGCATATTCGAGCCATAGAGATCTGATGATGTGCTGCCCAGGAGGTGCCCATGGCCCTGGTAGAATGGGCCTTTACCGACAAAGGAGGAGGCAACCTCTTCAAACCGCAGGCACGAACAATTAATTGTTTAATCCATCTTGCGATGGTGGATCAAGCAGCTGCCTGACCCATCTTGGGCCCTTCCGGTAAAACGAACACCACATCTGTTTTCCGAACCTTCTCTGTAGCTTTAAGATAGGCCTTTATGGCCCTGACAATATCCAACGTATGCAGCAACCCCTCCTTTCTAGAGGTGGGTTTTGGAAGAAGGATGGAAGTACCACATCCTGGTTCAGGTGGAAACTGGATATAACCTTTGGTAGAAAGGAAGGATGAGGACGGAACCCCGCCCTATCCTTATGCAAAATGAGATATGGTTCCTTACAAGATAAGGCTGCCAATTCCGATACTCTCCTGGCCGAAACTATGGTGATCAGAAATACCGACTTTCTAGTCAGTAAAACCAAAGGTACCTCAGCCAACGGCTCAAGGGGTTGTTTCTGTAGAGATGACAGAACAAGATTTAAGTCCCATGGACAAAGTGGTGATTTGACCGGAGGATTAACACGTAAGACTCCCTGTACGAAGATCTTAACCAGCGAGTGGGCGGCCAGCGGCCTCTGAAACCACACTGATAAGGCTGAAATCTGTCCCTAGATCGTGCTTAATGCCCGGCCTTTATCCACTCCTAGCTGGAGAAAACGTAATACTCTATCAATGGTATACTTGCGGGAAACCCATCTCTTAGCCTCACACCAGCCTACGTAGGCCCTCCAAACCCTGTAACAAAATTACCCTGGAGGCCGGCTTTCTAGCCTTAATGAGGGTAGGGATTACCTGCCTAGACAGACCTCTACCCCTGAGAATCAGGGATTCAGCCGCCAGGCCGTCAATTTTAGACGCCGTAATGCAGGGTGGAGGATCGGGCCTTGTGAGAGTAGGTCTGGCCATAGAGGAAGAGTCCAAGGGCCTTCCGCTGCCAATTTCAGGACTAGTGAGTACCATGCCCTCCGGTACCAAGCTGGGGCTACCAGGATAACCGGCCTGTGCTATGATCCTGCGCCACAGGCGGGGTAGTAACTGCAGCGGGGGAAATGCATATAGAAGCTATGATTGATGCCAAGGGCAAACCAACACATCGGTTCCGCAGGCCATAGGGTCCCTCGTTCGAGACATGAACCTGTCTAGCTTCTTGTTGAATCCTTATGCCATGACCTCCACGTCTGGCACTCCCCACTTCTGGCAGATTGTCTGAAAAACACTTGTGGATGCAGAGACCACTCCCCCGGCGACAGGGTTCGGCGACTTAGGAAGTACGCCTGCAGGTTGTCCACCTCGGGAATGAATGTCGCCGATATGCAGGGTACATAAACCTCTGCCCCCCGAAAAACCAAGTTCCTCTCACTCTGAGTGGCTTGACTCTTGGTTCCCCCTTGGTGGTTCACATATATGCCACCGCTGTGGCATTGTCTGAATGACTTCTCACCGAGGACCCCTGTAATCTGGATGTCTATGCCAGGAGGGCTAGCCGAGCCGCTCTGATCTCCCAGACCTTGATGGGCAGCTGCCTCTCCGCCTCTGCCCAAGTTACTTGGCGAGTGAACCCGTTCAAGACCGCTCTCCAGCCTTCCAGACCACTGGGCAGAACCAAGCTGCTAGAATTGCTGTCTGTAGGACACGAGTGTGGAAGCGTGTGGTATCGCCTCGAACATGGCCATTAGTTTGCCTAGTAATCGCATACATAGGCGAATAGTTGGTTCTCTTTTGCTTAGAACCAACTGAATTAATCTTTTGATAGCCTCGACCTTTACCAGGGGCAGGAACACCCATCTTCTGTTCTGTGTCTAATCTCATGCCGAGATATTCCAACTGCTTTGTAGGTTGAAATGCTGATCTTTCCCCAGTTTAGGACTCAGCCGAACCTCTCGAGGTACTGAACCATGAGGGCTACTACGCATTCCACCAAGGAAGCGAGTGATCCATGATTAAGAGGTCGTCCAGGTATGCTAGGACCGAGATCCCTTGGATCCTTTAGACTGACTAGAATTGGAGCAAGGACCTTCGTGAATACCCGAGGGCCGTAGCCAGCCCGAAGGGGGGCGCCACGAATTGGAAGTGACGCTGTATCACTGCGAAGCGTAAAAACAAAAATATTTGATGTGGCTGAAAGACTTGGTACATGAAGGTAACCATCCTTTATGTCTATAGAAGCCAGATCCTTCTGGAGTGTGGCGGCTGCTGACCGAACGGATTCTGTCCGGAAAGAGCGAACCTTTAGGTAAGCATTTAAACCTTTTAGGTCCAAAATTGGTCTGACATCGCCGATGGGCCTTGGTATGACAAACAGATTGGAATAGAAACCTAGCCCCTGTTCTTGGGCTGGTACCTCTACCATTATGCCCTGGTAAGCAGATGAACCAACGCCGCCCGCATTGAGGCCTTCCTTGTGGAGGAAATTTTAGAAATTCTAATCTGTAGCCTGCGGCCACAGATGATCGGACCCCCTCTGTCGGGGATCGATCCCCAGAGGCCTGTCCTTGTGATCCATTTTAAAAGTTTGATCGCGCAGGAGGTCCGTACTGCCTGGAATTTGAGGGCCCCGGAACAGGGGGGGAACTGCCTTTTAAACGCAGGACCCCGGAACTTCTTTTGACTGGTAAAAGGGTACTTTTGCCACTTGAAACAGTCTGAATGTATTTATCCAGATCTTTCCATGGAAGGGCAAACCTGCCAGCAGTCTTTTACATGGGCTCGGCCGCCCAGTTCTTCAACCATAAGAGCCTAAAAATAGTGACAACGAGACGCCTGCTGGATGGAGTCTTTTTATAACCTCTACCGCAAAGCACAGAGCTCTGGGAATATCCAATAACTCCTCTGCCTATTGGCAGGGATGTCTTAAGCATCTGTTTTGTCTGGTTCTTTAACGCCTGACAAAACTCCAATTGCAGCCCCTGCTGGCTGTAGCCAAGGATGCTGGAAAAAGTGTCTCTAAACGTTTATTGACCGGGACCTTAAACATTTGTATGTTTCCCCTTAGGCCAGTTAATGATTTATTCACCCATGAGATGGCTGCGTCCACAGTTGGGAGCGCCCCCTTTCTTAGAAAAATGTTTTTTCCATAGGGTAAATAACAGAAAACCTTCCAGGTGGTCTCCCATCCAGGCACTAACCAGGCCCGACCCTGCTTAGCCTCCGAGATCAGACGAGATCGGGCGCTTTCCGGGAGATGCGGCCTCAAGGACCTCACGGGTAGTTGAAAAGCAGTGCCCGAACCGGGACCTGAACCCTGGGACCCTCAGATTAAAAGTCTGATGCTCTACCAACTGAGCCATCCGGGCCCCCTTTTTAAAGAGCACTTGGTCAGGGGAAAGAGTGCCTGCAAGCACAAATATTTCCTGGCAGACGTGCATAAAGACTACCCTCTCGTCAGCTTTAGGCGGCAGAAAAAATTCTGTCCGGTCGTCCCAATCCTGGAAAAACCAATTCCTCTAACAGAGGATGGGCCAGAAACGCTGCGTTGCTTAAAGGCGTTTTTAAAAGAACCCAAAGAGGATACCGCAGGAACCTGAGGCTCTGGAAATGGCAAATTGAATGCCAAGCGGGCCATGTCTGTCAAAGACTGGACCCACAGACTCTCCGCCTGGGAGGCTGAAAACGATTCTACAGTGGTAGATCCTCTAGGTTCTGTCCCTTTTGGCGATGGGGATCTAGTCCGCTTCTTGCCAGAAAAAGAGCCAGCGATCATAGCTGTTAACCTCTTTTCTCTAGCCCCCCTAGGGTGACGGCTAGCATCTCCTCTGTGATAACACAGGGTTGGGCCGACCTGGGCCAGCCTCAGCACCAGACCCCCTTAATGGCTTATCCAGGGTGACCCCCTATAGGAATAACCTGTGGGGAAAGTATTGGCATATTATCAGAACCAGAGGAGGAACCCCTTTGTCTTTGCCTTTTCTCTTTATTTTTTTTTTTTTTTTATCCTGAACCCTTGGAAGCCATAATACAAAAGCGAAGGACTCCGCTTACAACAACAGACTGTTATAGCCAGGAGTACAAAAAAATAAGGTTTAGGGGACAATAGGATCACTAATGCCCCAAAACCGGTGGGGCTCAGTATGTTTTCTTTTATATGTTATTCACCACATACAGCCCCACCCCCAACATGTTTGCCAGCATTCAACCTGTTGCCAAGGGGATTTTGGCTTAACAAAAAGTATTGGAGCTGACTCCAGTATGTAGTACCCCTTCTCGCCACCGGGAGTCACTGTGCTGCCAGCTCTACGTCCTCTCTCTCCAGCTCAGCTCTGAACTGAGCTAAGAACGCGCCTGCTGTGTATAACAGCAATTAAAGGCGCGCCCACTCTACACTGCAGTCACACTCCCGCCCCTCCCCCCCCCTCCCGAACGGCGCGAAAATTTTCTATATGCATGCGCGCGTGCACGCGCGCGCGACTGTCGGGGGAGGAGAGCCCAGGAGGAGACGCACTCTGGAGCCCAGGAATGCAGGTTGGAGGACGCATCAGGCGGCAGATTTGAATCCCGGCAAGGTAAGGCTAACACAGGCCCCTAAGGAGTCCCTTTAGCCTAGAGACAGATCTTTTTTTTTTTTAAAAGATCTTCAACCAGCGAGCAGCAGGTAGCTAGCAAACATACATAGATAGGTAGGGGGATCAAGTTATGGGGGGAAACATTTCAGGGCATCCTGTCTATCAGACATAGTGACCATGGTGCCAATGCAGAGCATACTCAGGCTACCCCCCTTAAGATCCCCCTGGAGAGCCTGCTGTCGAACCAAGTCCCGCAGGCTCCCGACTTACCTGCTCCATGCAGCAGGACGTTTTGCAAAACGGTCCAATCTTCTCCCATCTCCGTGGGTAGCGTAGTAGACCTTCAGGCCCTGGGGTCCTATGAAGGTACCCACTGTCCTGGACCTATATAGCACCCTGGCAAACAGGAACTTATGGTTTTTACAAACTCCAAGTCCTGGGCCCAGGGTCCAGCCCTCCAAAGAGGAGCATTATAGGCAAAACCCCACGGTTTGGGGCCCGGGTACTGTTCACTTTGGCACTGAGGCTCCTTGGACAGATCCGGTTAGCCCGCCCTTAATCCCAAGGATGTGGAGCAAAGCTATTCCGTGACCAACACCTAAGACACTGGCGAAAAAACTGAGGGACTCCCTCTAGAGGAGGGGGTTATATAGGGAGGGACTTCCTGTTTGTTTGAGATTGCCAGTGTCCACACCTGAAGGTACTCCATATAACCCATATAGTAATGAATATGCCGCTCTGTGTCCCGTGATGTACGAGAAAGAAAATTGTTTCTGCTATCAGTTTCCATCAGATGCATAACATGTTCCGCACTTGATTAATGGATTTTTTTTTTTTATTCATCACCTGCATGACGGGACTTTCACTTACTCTACACAGGACTACTATTGGAGTTCTACACTGTAATGTTTATATTTGCGCAGCTTTTTCTTGTTTAGTAGTATTATTTTTGTGGGTATCTCACATTTTAAGTTGAAGCATTTTTCTAGACCATTCACATAGACAGCGCAGTATTACCACTTTTTTCTTATAATAAATATCCCCCAAAATATATTTAAAAAAAAAAAAAACGTTTATCGATTGGTTTGCGCAAAATTTATAGCATTTACAAAATAGGGGATAGTTCTATTGCATTTTTATAATTTTTTTTTTTTTTTTTTTTTACAACTAATGGCAACGATCAGCGATTTTTTTTCATGACTGCGACATTATGGCGGACACATCGGACAATTTTGACACATTTTTGGGACCATTGTCATTTTCACAGCAAAAAAAAAAATGCTATAAAAATGCAGTTTACTGTGAAAATGACAATTGCAGTTTGGGAGTTAACCCTTCAGCGCCCCCTAGTGGTTAAGTGTGACCTCATATGCATTTCTAACTGTAGGGGGTGGGGCTGGATGTGTGACATCATTGATCGCCTTTCCCTATATAAAAGGGAACAGATGATCAATGACAGCGCCACAGTGAAGAACAGGGAAGCTGTGTACACACAGCTCTCCCCGTTTTTCAGCTCCGGGGACCGAATACGGGACCGCGGCCACGGAGCTTCGAACTGGGTGGCGGGCGCACGCCCACGACCCAGGCCTGGGCACTTAAAGAGGACGTACAGGTACGTGCTTGTGCCCAGCCGGGCCATTCTGCCGACGTATAAGTGCAGGAGGCGGTCCTTAAGTGGTTAATGTGCGCATTAAGGCAGTAAATTTGTATAAATGGGCTGCCTAATGAACCAAAAAAAAAAAAAATGTGCCATTTTCGTGCGCACAATGAAGAGTACTGCGTTACCCTGTGGTGTGGTACACTGCAAAGCAGATGCGTTGTAAGGTGCGGTTGGGCTGCCACATGTTACTGCAGCGCATCAGTGAGAACCCAACCTAATGTGTGCCCAGGGAACCTCCTAATCCCAGAACACATAATAAGCCTCATCTTGTGCACCCACTTTGGAGTCATGCAGTTTTCCAGCTGTCCCACTATTTATCAGTGACTAAGAAGACACTAATACTAAACAGTGGAATGTAAGCAGCAATGCCCAGTACCACACAATTACAATGACCTGCATACTATGATTCTAGCGAGAGAAAAAAAAAAAAAAAAAAAAACACGCACGACTTCTTATTGATCTACTTTGTGAAAATTCACTCAGTATGGATTTAAACGAGCTTTGTATAATCCTCCACACATACACCTCTATACAGGACCAGGACTAATGTTCCTAAATTCTATGCTGTGCAAAACTTCTCCCTCGGTTTTCAAGTCACATGTCCCCGGTTGTGATTTTGTGTGCGATTTTCACAAGATTTCGTGTGTTGTGCACAGGGCAGCTCATTCACTTGAATAGGTTGCTTAATGCAAAGACAATCTTGGCAAAAATCGCGCGGCATTTGGGGTGCCATTAAGAATGAATGGCACCCAAACACACGTTGCAATAAAAATGGGCTGCCCGATGCACCTTTGTCGTGGCCAAGAAGCTCAGGGACCAAATTTTGCACATTCTGTTGGGCAGAAATTGGGGTGTCATTAGGCTAAATGGCACTTAAACATGTGATTTGCCATGATTTTAGTACAATTTGGAATCACAGGCAGAATTCCTAAGAGCCTTAGCCTTTCAAAGGAGGCTGCTCTGGAACCAGCAAGATCCTTTTTCATGGAAGCAGGTTTAAGACCTATCCTACCCATCATTTAATTCCCATAAAGCCAGATGATGCCATGTATACATAAAATCAATAACTAATCTGGATGTGTCATGTAAACTTAAAGCAGTCCGGCTTTAAAACACTCACACTCCACCCCCATGCCATGTAATTTAAGGGGAGGGGGAGCAGGTACCTAGCTTTGACAGGTTCCTTCTCCCACCGCCTAGGCCAGTGGTTCTTAAACCTGTTCTCACGTACCCTTAACAGGTCATGTTTGCAGATTTTCCTTCCTCTTACATAGGTGTTATAAATCAGAGTCAATGGCTTGGTTTCTTGAACAGCCATTTTATCCAAGAGAAATTCACAATACATGGCCTGTTGGGGGTACAGGAGGACAGGGCCCAGAACCACTGGCCTAGGTGACCTGAGCAAACGTTCCAATCTCCCCCTCCCCACAATCTTTTGGGATACGTCACAGGTCCCAGAAGACTGTCCGACCATTCAGGAGGCACAGCGTGAATCTGGTTGTGAAGCCGCAAGCTGTCACAGCCGGATACCCGCAGTTGTAATGCCGGCGAGAGAAGGAGTGTATCGAGGGTTTGTGGGGCCGCTGGAACCTGGGACAGGCGAATGTGTGCGTTTGCTAAAAGTCAGCAGCTTCTATCTTTTTTAGTGAACACAAAAACAATTGGAGATCCACTTTAATATAGTAATGTTTCTGATATGAGCAGTGGTTTGGGCTGAATACAGAGCAAAATCTAAACGAACGAATGAGTATATGTGATTAAAGTAGTAGTTTGCAAATGTCCCAGCTAATTAGAAGCCATTGTGCTAGAATATGCTGCAACACTTGTTCAGGCTCTTATTTACCACTCTTACATTGGCCAAGGGCAAACCTTTCCCATTTTATTTGTAGGGAATCACAGTTTTTGCCTGGCAAAACATCTATAGCCCCTCTTTAATCCAGATTGACATATTATCTCTTTCACCTAGGGGCTCAAACCCTTTGGGATTGAAGGTTTGCTTTCATCCCCTGGGTACTTCAGGCATTTAAAGATTTGCAACCTGTCACTAGTGCTGGATTTGCATATGTCTGCAAGGCTACAAAAATTAAACATTTTAAGTTATTCTTCGTCAAACAGGCAAAAGCAGTAATGGTAAGCAGTCCCTGAAGAATTATGTAAAAATAAAATTCAAGATAAGTACAATTCCTTGTACATTCCACCATAATGGGACTCTATAAGTACAGTTTCACCAAAATGCCACTCATAAGTGAGTCACTACATTTATTTATGAAACATTACCATTTTCTTTATCACATACTATTAACCGGGTTTAAAAACATAGCCAAAACATAATCAGGGCTGCAAATATAGTTTGGACTTACTGGTATATAAATGTATTATTGAAATAGGACTTTAAGGCTGCATTCACACCTAAGCGTAGGCGATTTGCTGCGTTTTGTTACCGCGATTTGCCGCGACAAATTGCGGCATTTACCGCGACAAAACGCAGAGTTTTTCACCGCGGTTTTGTACAGGTCATTGTCAGTAATGTAAAACGCCTGATACACGCAACAAAAAAGGGTCCGGGACTTGTTTGAGCTTCAGGCGTTCGGCGTGGAGATGTGAACCATCTCCATAGAGAATAATGTTATTTTTCCCCTCTAGCGTCTTTGAGCGTCGCGCTTCAGGCGCCAAAGGCCTAGGTGTGAATGCAGCCTAAAGCCCAATTTTCAGCAGCTATTTCTCTAGTGACCGAAAAGATGCAAAAAATGTCTCACAATTTTAAACCTTTAACCCTTTTACTGCCAGAACGGTACATAGCTACAGAAGTGTCTGCAGGTGGCAAAGTCTATACACCATACGGACCTACATTCCTCACCGTTATAAGCTCATGGTCACTTTGGTGACCATAAACTTCTATCAGAAATGTTCAGCAGACTCTGCGGAACAAAACAATAGCTCCGTTTAGTAGCCAATAAGCCGCTGATCAGTGTTAGTCAGCTAAAAATGACACCCCCCCCCCCCCCTTACCGCCGGAGCCGAGCAGAGCCGATCAGAAATACCCTGTTCACAAGCCTTTCCTCTCTCCCCCCCCCGAGTTCAGCCAAGGTGTCGTCGGGCCTTTCCAATCAGTCCCGAGGCGCTCCGTCGACCCCCACCACCTCCCCTTGAAGTCAATGCGGAACAAATTATTTTCATTTCCATTGATTTCAATGGCGAAACTCACTTTGATATGTGAGCCCTTTGGATTACGAGCATTCTCCTGAACGGATTATGCTCATAATCCAAGGTCCCACTGTACAGGTTAAGCCTTTATATTTAGTTGGAATTTAGCAGGAATTTTGTAAAATTAGCAGTGTTTCTGCCAATAATGGTTTTAGTGCATCTTTAACGAAAATTCACATGGCGGCAAATTTAAAAGGAACGAACATATACGCCCATTTGCCTGTCCACGCCATTCTGCCAACGTAAATGTTCATGCGGCGGTCAGCAAGCGGTTAATCTACAATTTGGAATGTCTGCCTTTGTGAGGGCTACCATATTTTAAAAGTTACGACACGTTTTCCCATGCCCACATAGGAATTAAAAATACTACGGCCAATCTTTTTTTGGCGATTACTTCTATTGTGGGTCACGGGATTGCACTTACTTTTTATCTGTGACCCAGAATCAGCTGACCTCACACAGAGCTGTTACAGGCTCTATTCCAGCCATATTGTCAGGACCCACCCAGCTGCCCAATTGGCAGCTGACCCTGGCTCTCAGGGAACAGCTGAAAGTTGAAGCCAGCTGTGCCTGCCCCTCCGCAGTCTGGTGCTCCAGTCTGCTTAGTGATGACCGAGAACCGAGCCAACATCATGTGATAGTTAGGAGCTAGGAGACAGCTGCAGCGCCAGACTGATGCTGCAGCATGGAGGGGTATGTAGTTTTTTTTCCCCCATATACCCCATACATCATCTTTACCAGACAGGAATGCAACAGAGCTGCTACATCAGATGCTGTGAACAAATGCAGGTTTGTTCAGGAACTACAATTCCCATCATGCCTAGTCATGTCTGTGAATGTCAGCTTGTTACAATGCCTCATAGGATGTATAGTTCTACAACAGCTGTGGGGCCGTAGTTTGAGGATCCCTGGTGTAAAGAGTCAAGGGCAAAGGCAACCTGCCTCTGGGACTATGACTCGGCAGGCTGAAAAGACCATGCCTGGTGAAGCTGTGTATGTAATACATCACAAGAACACTAAAACCTATATGAGATTTTTATTACTACTCAAGTCCCTATGGTAAGCGGGGCAGGGAATATGAGAAACTCTCCCAGAGAACAGTAAAAACCATGTCTCTGAAGCTAGCCCTTTACTAGTTGTCAAAAAATAAATAAAAATGTGTTGGCGCTGGTGACTTGGTGTTTGAATCTACAAAACAGCTTACAGTTATGCAGTGCGCGATTCCTCTTAAAATGTTCAATATGGTAAAATCTTAGATTGCAAGCATAATTCGTTTCAGAAACATACTTGTAATTCAAAGCACTTTTATATCAAATCAAATTTTCCCATAAGAAATAATGGAAACTCAAATAATTAGCCCACAACTATTTATTCATAAATCCTTCCATTTATAGGTTTCTTATTTGTTTTTACAGTTTTTTTTTTTTTTTAAACAAAGGGTCACTTTTGTTCTTATTACGAGGAATGTTACGAGAAAAGCACGACAGGTCCGCTTAAAATATGGGGTCCTGGGCTTTGTGGGGGGGGGGGGATATCTGAATGATGCCTGCAGCGAGAGGCATCATTCAGATATCCTTTTCTTCCGCCGGCGATTCTGTGCAACATAAGAACGATCATAGCGGCGGTTCTGCCACTTGATCATTCTTATAGGCGGCAGGAGAGGACATCCCCCCCTCCCGCCGCCATCCGATGCTTCTCCGGGCTCTCCCGTGCCATCGGGGGCCCAGAGAAAGAATTGCGCTGGCAGGAAGCATAGAGATGACTGGTGACCAGATGGTCACCAGTCATCTCTATGACCGTCGGAGGACCCGGGTGCGATGTGATGTCACGCCCGGGTCCCCGTAAGTAAACAAAGCTACTAGCCTACTAAGCAACTGTAATCATGAGATCGGTGAAAAAAAAAAAAAAAATCACCCATCTCATTCTTTCCAGCCTGGAGGAGAGATGGGGGGTCTTATTGACCCTGCATCTCTCCATAAAGAGGACCTGTCACACAGATTCCTATTACAAGGAATGCAGAAGCGTACGCACGCGCAAGTCCCGCCGACATATGTAAACGCTGTTTAAATCACATATCAGGTATCGCCGCGTGCGTTAGAGTGCCAGCAAGAATTCTAGCACTAGATCTCCTCTGTAAATCTAAACTTGTAACCTGGAAAAAATGTAAAAATGTTGCCTATGGAGATTAGATTTTTAAGTACCGAAGTTTGGTGCCATTCCATGAGTGTGCGCAATTTTAAAGCGTGACATGTTAGGCATCCATTTAACCGGTGTAACATCATCTTTCATATTTTACAAAAAACTTGGGCCAACTTTAATGTTTTGTTATTTTTTTAATTCATGAAACAATTTTTACCAAAAAAAAGGCGTTTGAAAAATGATTGCGCAAATACCGTGCAAGATAAAACGCTGCAATGACCGTCATTTTATTCCCTAGGGTGTCTGCTAAAAAAACATATGTTTGGGGGTTCTGCATAATTTTCTAGCAAAAAAAAAACGATGATTTGTACAGAGAAGTGTCAGAATAGGCCCAGTATGGAGGTGTGTATAAAAGCCTGGTATTGAAGTGGTTAAGAAGTGATGTTTTGATGTTGCTTTCGCCCTGCTATGGAGACGGGTGGGGGCCATCTTGCCCTCACCCGTATCCCAGGCAAGCAGCGTGAAGTACCCGATCGCCTCCACTGCTGCCGACGGCTCCGGTAAGTGGCGGGAGGGGGGCCCCCCTCTCTCACCGCCGATAACGCTGATCTTGCGGCGTATCTGCCAGAAACCACTGTTATCGTTTGCAGGACCGGCCACGGTAAAGATGAATATCTCGGTTGTGGCTGCAGCTGAGATATTCATCTTTAAAGTGCCAACGTATATGTACATGAGCCCATCCTTAACCACTTCATTACTGGGCACTTAAACCCCCTTCGTGCCCAGACCAATTTTCAGCGCTGACGCATTTTGAATGACAATTGCGCGGTCATACAACACTGTACCCAAATTAAATTTTTTCCCCCACAAATGGAGCTTTCTTTTGGTGGCATTCGATCACCTCTGCATTTTTTTTTTTTTTTTTTTTATAGCGCAAAAAATAAAAATAAGACAGAAATTTGGGGGGGGGAATATTTTTTACTTTTTGTTATAATATTCCAATTTTTTTTTTTTTTTTTTAAACATTTTTTTCCTCAGTTTAGGCCGATACGTATTTTTCTACGTATTTTTGTAAAAAAAAATAAAAAAAATAAAAATAAAAAACGCAATAAGCGTAAATTTATTGGTTTGCGCAAAAGTTATAGCGCTTACAAAATAGGGGATAGATTTATGATTTACTTTTTTTATTTTTTACTAGTAATGGCGGCGATCTGCAATTTTTTTTTTGTCAGGCCTGCGATATTGCGGCAGACATATTAGACACAAATTTGGGACCATTCACATTTATACAGCGATCAGTGCTATAAAAATGCACTAATTACTGTATAAAATGTGACTGGCGGGGAAGGGGTTAACACTAGGGGGTGAGGAAGGGGTTAAATGTATTCCTTGTGAGTGTTCCAACTGTGTGGGGGGGGAGGGGGGTGACTGGGGGAAGTGACCGATGCCGTGTCCCTATGTACAAGAGACACAGATCGGTCTCCTCTCCTCAGAGCACGTGGAGCTCTGTGTTTATACACAGAGCACGTGGAGCTCTGTGTTTATACACAGAGCTCCACGTCCCTGCTGTGTCACCACCGATCGCGTGCACCCGGCGGACATCGCGGCCGCCAGGTACACGCATCGGCTCCTCAGCGATGTGGCGGCACAGTGTTTACCCGCTGTGCGCCCCCCAGTGGCGTGCGCGGGTAATGCACATAAGACGTCCAAAGACGTCCACCTGGCACTTGAGAGCCGCGCTATGGATGTCTTTTGTCTATAGCGCGGCTCTCTAGTGGTTAAAAAAAAAAAAAGATCCCTTTCAAGAGATCAGTAATATTGTGATTTTCTTTAATGTTTTTGTAGCTGGGACCATATGTAGGTTTTTTGTAAACTGGTTGTAAATCCTTTACAACCACTTTTGCATACAGGCAAGCCTATAATAAGATTTACCTGGTGTAGGGGTGCAACGGATCGTCACCGATCCGTGATCCGAACGGGTCACCCCGTTCGGATCGGCACACCACGCGATCCGCGGAGTGCTCCGTAGCCTCGGCCGTAGGAAAGTCCCCGGCTTAGGCCTAGCTCCGGAGTGGCGGCCATCTTGCTCCACCCCCATGTGCTTGTCAGAGCACAGCGTGACACGTCTTCCCGCCTCAGCGCGCTCACTACAGATCCGGAACTGCCTGCAGACATGTGGAGACAGCATCGGTGAGCTCTGCACCTGCAGGTAGGAGCTACACCATCACCTGGGGAGCATGTCTGTACACCAGGGTGGAGGGGGGTGGATAGTGATTAGGTTGGTGTAACAAGATTTTTAGTTATATTTAAATTTTTGCCGAACCGAAAACAATCCGATTGTGACATCTGATCCGAGGATCGATCCGATCCGTGACTTTTTTGATCCGTTGCACCCCTAACCTGTGGGTACCGTAAATTTCTCCTAGACTTGCGCAATTTAGGAGATATTTACTATATACGCATGTGCTCGTACATGCAGTTTCTTCACCCGCTGTGCATGCGCAGGAGTCACACCATCACAGCTCAGAAGTAACATTCCAGAGACATGTCGCCCGTCACAGCGGCGTACAATGATGTTGCAGCAGTCCCTGTTCTAAGGTATGCGTTTCATAAAGAAATAGGGGTGCACGATTCTGTTTAAAATGAGAATAAAGATCACGATTCTCCCAGTGCAATATCTTTCACATTATACACAAAAAAAAAAATTGCCTAACTTTAGTTGTTTTCAAACCACTTCAATACCAGGCACTTACGCACCTTCTTGCCTAAGCCAATTTTCAGCACTGTCGCAATTTGAATGACAATTGCACGGTCATGCTACACTGTAGCCAAACAATTTTATTTATCATCTTGTTCCCACAAATAGAGCTTTCTTTTGGTGGTATTTGATCACCTCTGCAATTTTTATTTTTTGCACAATAGAAAAAAAAATGATAAAGGTTTATTTTTTGTTATTTTTTTGGTAAATATGCAAATTTTCTTCAATTACGGGCGCTGATAAGGCGGCACTCATGGACACCGATGGGCATCACCTGTTTTATATGGTTGACAGTCAGTGCCCATGTTGCCACTGATTGGCATCTATTGTGAATATTTTTCATATGTGATCCAGTGTGGTCATGCACAGGGGGGGGGGGGGTGCGCTGATAAAGAATCAGCGTATACACCCCCCCCATCAGGAGAATCGCTGATCGGCTCACCTCTACTTGAGTTTGCACACGTCTGTGGAATGGCGACAAAATATTTACATTAAATTATTCATGGGCGATGCTTTAAAAAGCCTTTACAGATTTGAGTTAAACAGGAGGTCTGGCACTAAAAGGATTGCTCTTGGTGTACACAGCATTACCTCACATATGCGATTGCTGTTCAAATGCGTATGGGGCTTACGTGCACGCATTTTACTCCTTTTATATACAGTGCAGAAAATAAGTATTTGAACACCCTGCTATTTTGCAAGTTCTCCCACTTGGAAATCATGGAGGGGTCTGAAATTGTCATCGTAGGTGCATGTCCACTGTGAGAGACATAAAAAAAAAAATCCAGACATCACAATGTATGAATTTTTTAACTATTTGTATGATACAGCTGCAAAGAAGTATTTGAACACCTGAGAAAATCAATGTTAATATTTGGTACAGTAGCCTTTGTTTGCAATTACAGAGGTCAAACGTTTCTTGTAGTTTTTCACCAGGTTTGCACACACTGGAGGAGGGATTTTGGCCCACTCCTCCACACAGATCTTCTCTAGATCAGTCAGGTTTCTGGGCTGTCGCTGAGAAACACGGAGTTTAAGCTCCCTCCAAAGATTCTCTATTGGGTTTAGGTCTGGAGACTGGCTAGGCCACGCCAGAACATTGATATGCTTCTTACAGAGCCACTCCTTGGTTATCCTGGCTGTGTGCTTCGGGTCATTGTCATGTTGGAAGACCCAGCCTCGACCCATCTTCAAAGCTCTAACTGAGGGAAGGAGGTTGTTGCCCAAAATCTCGCAATACATGGCCCCGGTCATCCTCTCCTTAATACAGTGCAGTCGCCCTGTCCCATGTGCAGAAAAACACCCCCAAAGCATGATGCTACCACCCCCATGCTTCACAGTAGGGATGGTGTTCTTGGGATGGTACTCATCCTTCTTCCTCCAAACACGGTTAATGGAATTATGACCAAAAAGTTCTATTTTGGTCTCATCTGACCACATGACTTTCTCCCATGACTCCTCTGGATCATCCAAATGGTCATTGGCAAACTTAAGACGGGCCTTGACATGTGCTGGTTTAAGCAGGGGAACCTTCCGTGCCATGCATGATTTCAAACCATGACGTCTTAGTGTATTACCAACAGTAACCTTGGAAACGGTGGTCCCAGCTCTTTTCAGGTCATTGACCAGCTCCTCCCGTGTAGTCCTGGGCTGATTTCTCACCTTTCTTAGGATCATTGAGACCACACGAGGTGAGATTTTGCATGGAGCCCCAGTCCGAGGGAGATTGACAGTCATGTTTAGCTTCTTCTATTTTCTAATGATTGCTCCAACAGTGGACCTTTTTTCACCAAGCTGCTTGGCAATTTCCCCGTAGCCCTTTCCAGCCTTGTGGAGGTGTACAATTTTGTCTCTAGTGTCTTTGGACAGCTCTTTGGTCCTGGCCATGTTAGTAGTTGGATTCTTACTGATTGTATGGGGTGGACAGGTGTCTTTATGCAGCTAATGACCTCACACAGGTGCGTCTAATTTAGGATAATAAATGGAGTGGAGGTGGACATTATAAAGGCAGACTAACAGGTCTTTGAGGGTCAGAATTCTAGCTGATAGACAGGTGTTCAAATACTTCTTTGCAGCTGTATCATACAAATAAATAGTTAAAAAAAATCATAAATTGTGATTTCTGGACATTTTTTTTTGGATTATGTCTCTCACAGTGGACATGCACCTACGATGACAATTTCAGACCCCTCCATGATTTCCAAGTGGGAGAACTTGCAAAATAGCAGGGTGTTCAAATACTTATTTTCTGCACTGTATATTGCCATTACAAGAGATTAACAAGCCTTGTGATAAGCTTGGCCAATGAGAGATTCTTTTATGGGGACCTGGGGTCTATTGGACCCCAGATCTCTCCTCTGGCCTCAAAAGCACTTGAATCAAAACAGAGATTTGTTTGATCAGATGCTGTAAAAGCTAGTAGTGGCTTGTTAACCAAAAAGTAATGAAATCTTCATCTCTTGCAGTTTCTGACATCATACATTGAGAGGAACTGACGTTTTTCCTCCCACTGTGTGCAGGGAAGCCGATGCCACCAGTCACAATGGTACCAGGCTCCCCAATGGGAGGACCCCCTTCCGTCACCTGTAAAAGTGATCGAATGGCTGTGTAGCCGCTCAGACTACTTTTGCCAAATAGAAACGCTTTGCCTGAAAAACAACAATACAAGGACTGTGGTTGTAGCTGCTGTAAAATGGCTGTGTAGCCGCTCAAGACTACTTTTGCCAAATAGAAACGCTTTGCCTGAAAAACAACAATACAAGGACTGTGGTTGTAGCTGCAACCACGATCTTGGTATAATGGCCTGAAAGCGGTTAAAACTAAACTCCAGAAATCCATTCACTTTGATAAATGGGCAAACACACGGAGATAAATCCAACAAGGTGCGTGCCGCCTTGTAGACCCGTCTCTCTAGAATTTTGTAGCACTCCTAGAAGGTAGGTATTGCTACACTTCAGGTCTGAGAGGAGAGACGCTGTGTTCTCATGCACAGCATCTGTCTGCCACTCCCTCAAAAATCAGTGTATTATTTAGTCTGCGTGAAATTTAGAGTTTACAGACTTTTTTTTAAGTTGTACTTGGGTCAAAATTTAAAGAAATCATCAACTGTAAAATGTGTATTTCCCCCTACAAAAGTTGTAATTTGAACAAGTTATTTCTTGCATGCAACATAGGCATACTTATAAATTATACATTCTGCTATGCCTCCCAAGCATGGGGATACCGAAAGTGTGACATTTACAGCCAAGATGCAAAGAGGGACCCAAAATCCAAGGAGCACCTTTGAGCTTGCAAGAAGCATAAAATTACGCATTCAATTTCATTGACTAGCGATCACATTTTTGGAGGCCCTGAAGCACGACAGTGGAAGCCCCCACAAAATGACCCCACTGTGGAAAGCAAACACTCCAAGGTAGAATTTTCTGAAAAGTATGGAGTTTTTTTTTTTTTTTTTAACACAATATTATCAATCAACCACTTCATTACCCGCCCATAGTCATACGACGTCCACAGATGGGATCTTCCATCCTGGGTGGACATTCGAGCATAGATTGCTTTTCAGAGGAGAGTCAGTCCTTGCCGACAATGTTTTACAGGATTAGGCCCCTTTCACACAGGCAGACCACTCAGGACTGCCGAAAAAAAACTAACATGTGTACCTTAATGGGCGATTCAAGTCTATGGAGCGTCGAATGTCAGCGGTGACCATGTCCGCCGACATCCGATAAAAACATTTCCCACCCTCTATGACCCAAATATATATATATATATCACACATACACAAAAGTGTCACTCCATTCCAAAATTCTTGCCAAAGAAAGCAATGACTGTATAAAATCTTGGATTACACTTTGCAAACAAAGCAGTTGTACCTGTTTAGCGGCTAAACAGGTACAACAAGTGCTCTGTCTTCCGTGGTTCCATCCAGAGGCTAGACACGTAGAGTTTCTTGAACAATTTCAGCCACTCTAACAGATTTTAATTGCAAAGCAACCAAAATAATGGAGGCAATTTACCAGCATATGTCAACTGAAAAAAGTTATGGGGGGGTTGAGCTGTATGAAATTCAAAACCCTAAAAGATATCTGTACAAATCTGCAGCAGCCTCCCGAACCCTTCTGTGTCACTTCAGGTGCCTGCACTTTATACCGGCAGCAATTGTATTTTGTGGACTCTGGCCAGTATGACTTAAAAACATTTCAAGAGTTAAAAAGGGATAGTGCCCCATCAATGGTGCAACTGTGATTTAGAAAAAGCTGCCCCCACCATTAGTGTTCAGTCAGTGGTTACATGCAATGCTTCTCCTCTACTGGCTGGGTGACATCAGGCCTAGATTATGCTGGCACTACTGGGCAGAGAAATCACTCTTCCTGATAGTGCCCACTAACACAGCACAAAACTCCACATTGCAGTGACCAATATAAAAAAAAAAAAAGAAGAAAACGACGCGGCAGCAAACCATGGGTTATAGTTTAACCCTTTAAATGACAAACAAACCCCAACAACTAAACCCAGTATTACAACGTGGCAGCTGTTCGTAAAAACTGTACATATCTCTACAGCTACTTGGTACATACAGGTGAACACCTTTTTGTTTCATACCAATTCAATGTTAAAAGAGAAATTTCAGATAAAAAATAAATAAAAATACAACTATACATAACTAGGTGGAGGCAGCATTAATTATATCCAATTAATTATTATCCAATGCTGCTTCTGTCTCCCGCCAGCTCTGCAGTGAAATCTAAGTGATCAAACAACGCTGTTCGCTCAGTTAACCCCCTCTGCTCTGAGCCGAGAGCTGTAACTGTCAGTCACCGCCTCTCTGCTCTCCGCGCGGGAGGAGCTGGCTCAGGCTAACAGCAAATTGCCAAGAGGCTGAGCCAGGTGACAGTCCAGGCATCTGGGTGGATCCTGACCATACGGTCGGGATTGTTCCTGAGCCTGGACTGGCTGAGTAATGGGTCACAGGAGTGCAGAAAGAACTGCACTCCAGTGATAGAAGTATGGCCAAAAAAAGCTTTGATCATACTTCTCCTTTAACCACTTCCCTACCGCTGGACGATATGACGTCCCGGACTTTCAGGAGAGATATCTGAATGATGCCTGCAGCTACAGGCATCATTCAGATATTCTTTGCAGCCGGCAATTCTGTGCACCATAAGAACGATCATATCGGCAGTTCTGCTGCTTAATCGTTCTTATAGGCGGCGAGAGGGGACGTCCCCCCCTCCCGCCGCCATCCGGTTCTTCTCCAGGCTCTCCAGTGCCATCGGGGGTTCCGGAAAACGAACCGGCCGGTGCCGGCTCACGACAATAGAGATTTCCGGTGACCAGATTGTAACCAGTCATCTCTATGACTGTCGGAGGCCCGGGCGCGATGTCATGACATCGTGTCCGGGTTACCAGAGAAAAACAAAACCACGATCTCCGCTGTCAGCATGAAATCTGTGAATTTATTTTCCTGATCTCATGCTTTCCAGCCTGGAGGAGAGATGTGGGGTCTGATTGAACCTGCATCTCTCTATATAGAGGACCTGTCACAATAGATAGGAATGATAAAAAAAAGTGATAAAAAAAATAAAAAATAAAATGTACAAATAAAAGAAATTAAGTAAAGTAAAATAAAAAGTAGCTCATGCTCAGAAGCGAACACACACACACACACACAAGTCACGCCCACATATATAAACATCGTTCAAGCCACACATGATGTATCGCCGTGTACATTAGAGCGTGAGCAACAATTCTAGCACTGGACCTCCTCTGTAACTCTAAACAGGTAACCTGTAAAAAAAAAGTAAAAAATCGCCTATGGAGATTTTTAAGTACAGAAGTTTGGTGCCATTCCATGAGTGTGAGCAATTTTAAAGTGCAACATGTTTGGCATCTATTTACTCGGCGTAACATTATCTTTCACATTAACCAGTTAAGGACCCCCGCACGCCTATGTACGTCCACAACATGGCTCGTACAGGCACAAGGGCGTAAATTTACGTCCTCGCCTTAGTGCGGTTCGGGGGTCCCATCGGGACCCCCTCCGCGGCGTGCGGCGGTCCCCCTGGCTCTGGGAGCGATCGCCGACGAGCGGGCGGATGTCCGTGTTTTCCGCCCCCCCCGCGATCGCTCCCAGCCAATGGGAGCGCGCTCCCAGCCTGTCACTTCCTCCTCCTGTGTTTACACAGGAAGGAGGAAATGATCATTTCTCTCATCGCAGCGCTGTTTCCCAGCGCTGCTGATGAGAGAAGACATGCCAAGTAAGTGTGCACCAACACAACACTGACACACACACTCACATAGGCATATTAACCCCTTGTGATCGCCCCCCCCACCCCCCTGTCACAGTGTTACTGAATGCAGTGATTTAATCACTGCATTTAGTGTCAGTGTGACAGGCACTGTAAAAAACAGTTAGTGTTAGGTTCAGGATAGCCCCCCCACCCCCCCCAATAAAGTTTTAACCCCCTGATCACCGCCCTAGTTAACGCTTTCACTCCCTATTGCCAGCGTCACTAAGCGATCATTTTTCTGATCGCTGTATTAGTGTCGCTGTTCCCGCTAGGTAGCTATTTTTTTTATTACGATTTTTTTTTTTACTAAAGACATGTGGCTAAATAAATTTTGGCCTAAATGTTTTACTAAAATTTAGTTTATTTGATTTTTTTTATAACAAATAGTAAAATAGTGATTTTTTTCAAAATTGTCGCTCTATTTTAGTTTATAGCGCAAAAAATAAAAATCGCAGAGGCGATCAAATACCACCGAAAGAAAGCTCTATTTGTGGGAAGAAAAGGACGCAAATTTTGTTTGGGAGCCACGTCGCACGACCGCGCAATTGTCTGTTAAAGCGACGCAGCGCCGAATTGTAAAAACACCTTGGGTCATTTAGCAGCGTAAGTGTCCGGGTCTTAAGTGGTTATACAAAAAGAAAAAAAGAAAAATAAATTGGGTTGACTTTTACAGTTTTGTGATTTTTTAAATTCACGACACTGTTTTTCTTCCAAAATAAAATGATTGCGCAAATATTGTGCGAGATAAACAGTTGCCCCCCCCCCCCCCGAATATTTTTTATTTTTTTTTAAACTTGAGCTTTATATTTTTATACAATTACTCTCCACCAAATCAAACCACAAAATAAAATGCAATATAAACTTCCTCTCTGATGTCCATGGGAGCCAAATGTCACTTTCTGGCCCCTGATGAGGATGATGATGAGCAGCCATGAGGTCTGCTCTCCTTTGGCTGCTGTACCCTGTGATATGTGGTGTGCATATCCAAAGAGGCAGCAAAAGACTCAACTCTTGTCTATGTGAGAAAAGGAGGCATGAAACAGAGCAAGGCCTTTTTCACGCAGTTGTGAATTTACATTTTTGACACAGATCTGAACGCAGCTGCATTGTATTCAAAAAACGCTGTAAAAACATATGCAAAACTCAGCAAAAACACACCAGTGTGAAACGCCCCTTAGAGACCTCAGACGTGTGTGTGTCCCTCGAGCGCGGGCTCCTCTGTGGGTGTAAACAGAGAGCAGGGCCTCCGCCGGGTGTACCAAGATGGCCGCGGCTCCGGAGCTTGGGCGAAGCTGTGGCCTTTCCAAATGCTATGGCCGCAGCGGCAATCCGCGTATCACAGATCAACGATGATCCGTTGCACCCCTACTGACCAGTAAACTTTTTACAACAATGTTACGTTAATTAGGTAAATAAATCTTTTTTTTTTTAACAGAATAAATATACCGTTTTTAAAGAAGAAGAAAAAAAAATCTCAGAGTGTGTAGAGGGAAGACGACTAGGGATGAAAGGGTTTTGTACAAGTTAAAGTGGTTATAAATGTTTAGGTATCATGATTTGCCCCCCCCCCCCCCTCCCAACCTACCTACCTGAGCCCTCATTCGGTCCAGTGCTGTGTGCATCTGTAGCTCTTCCCTCTACTCACTTCCGGGTCTCACTGGGGCACCGGAAGTCATTGGCTCCCAGTGCCATCAATCAAAGCCAGCGACGAGAGAGCGGGGCTCGGGTGTGAGCACACACACACACACACGCTCGCTCTCATTGAAAGTGGATTTCCAAGGAAGCACTGAATAGAGGGGAGGGGCCCTTGTGGGGAACCCAAAAAAGAGCAGGTTTGCGGACGCTCTGCACAATTCCATTGCACAGAGCAGGTAGGTATAGACATTTTTCTTTTCTGAAATAACAAAAGTACGAGGGGTGCCATAATCAGGTTTGATATTTGTTACTCGTTACACTTGGGAAGATATAATTATATGGTATTCAACATACAAATTGCCAGGAATACCTTGTGCAGGATTCATTCTAGATTTGTATGTTGCTATTGTTTGTGCTACGTAGTTACTATGATGTTTTTTATATCCTTTACTTGTATCATTCCAATATTTTGGAACACGTCTCTCGAATAAAAGAATGGGGGGGGGGGGGGGGATTACCTTTACAATCACTTTAACCGCTTGCCGACCAGCGGACCATGTACGCGGGCACAACTGCGCAAATGCTGGGCATACAGATGTCCCCTTTAAATCGCGTGCCTACCCCGTTCTCCGTGAAAGCGGACTCGATGTCCCGCGTTCATAACACGGAGATGCGTATGTGAACAAAGCATTTCCCTGTTCTGCCTAGTGACATGACAGGGAGCTAATGCACCTTGTCATTGGGAGCAGTGATCTGTCATGTCAGTGGTAGCCCATCCCCTCACAGTTAGAATTACTCCCTAGGACACACTTAACCCCTTGGATCACCCTCTAGTGTTTAACCCCTTCCCTGTCAGTGTCATTTACACAGTAATCAGTGCATTTTTAAAGCACTGTTCGCTGTATAAAAATGTTCACCATAATTTCACGATAAAAAATAAATATGCCATAAATCTATCCCCTAGTTTGGAGATGCTATAACGTTTGCGCAAACCAATCAATATACATGTCCTGCAATATTTTAACAAAGATGTGTAGAAGAAAGATATCGGCCAAAACTGAGGGGGAAAAAAATAATTGTTATATATATATATATATATATATTTGGGGGATATTAAGCATAGCAAAAAAAATATTGCTTTTTTAAATTATCACTTTTGTTTATAGTGCAAAAAAAAAAAAAAAAGGCAGAGGTGATCAAATACCACCAAAAGAAAGCTGTATTTGAGGACGTCAATTTTGTTTGGGTGCAATGTCGCACAACCTCGCAATTTTCAAAGTGCCGTATCGCAAAAAGTGCTCTGGTCAGGAAGGGGGTAAATTCTTCCGGGGCTCAAGTGGTTAATGTCTAGTGTAAACACAAATTACTGAGAAGCTCAGTGGACTGTGTAAAGAGGCCTGGTAGTGTACAGATCACACAATTAACCAGGACAAGTGTAAGAAGCCATTCCTAGGGCAGCTCTGCAGCCACTATACCCGCCCCTCCTGCCCTCACCGTACAGTGTACACCCCTGCAAAGTGCAAACTTCCGAGTGTAGAACCGGTGCTGCAGCTCTCACTTCCGGGTTATCAGCCAATCACCTGCAGACACAACACAGCACTCGAGCGAGCCGGAACGTGGTTGGAAGGCTTGAGGTGGGGGGGGTGGGGTGCCTGTAATGCAAATCCAGTGAGCCGGGTGATACCGAGAGCCCCACAGGCCCGGCTACCCCCGGCTTTCTCTGCCATACATAGCCACAAGTAGACCAGTCCTGGTCTTCTGTGTAATCTACCCCCCCTCTACTGTAGCCGGCATACTTGGCAATATGAATGTGAACGCTATGCTCAGTCGATGAAATGACACTACGTGCAGTGAACTATACATTATATATTCATTCCATTGAATGTATCTGTAGAAGAGAGGAGCACTCACCAGCAGGACTAGAACACAGGCCGGGTCGGTCAGTGGTAGAAAGATAGCGTGTTTCATGGTCGGCATGCCTTAGCTGCTGCTGCGGCTCCTCTCACCTCACACCATAGAGAGCTCTGCAGGATAGCAATTCGCTAACACGGCCACTTCCTGAGCCAGCACTAGGATCTTGATGACGTCCCGGTCACATGACTGGGCTCACTGGTGACATCACCGTCACTTATGACCGCCCAGTTTGAAGATCCAGTCAGAACGGGAGGACAGGTCTGAAATCCGAGGAGTACATTGTTATTACTCAACGGTGTAGTGGAATTTCTCTTTTTATTAAAGGGGGAGTAAACTTCTCTGCGCCCCCCCATAAAATGCAGCATTACCAGTGTCAATTAAATGCAGCCTGATCAGTGACAATGAAATGCAGCTATACCAGTGCCCATGAAATGCAGCCTGATCACACAGCTGCTGGTCCTGGGGTCTGGCTGCTAGGGCCAACTGTCTGGCTGCTGAAGCTGGGCTGCTAGTCCTGGTGTCTGTCTGCTGGAGCTGGGCTGCTAGCAGGGTTGGACTGGCCATTGGGACTACAGGGAGTTTCCCGGTGGGCCGATGGCTCAGTGGGCCGGCTTCAGTGACACTGGACCGCGGCCCCCTCCGCTTCCCTGTCTCTAAAGGCTAGTGAAGGGGGAGGAGGGGCTTGGGTGGACATCGAGGTTGGCCGGCCGGGGGGGTTTGTCCAGCCGCTATGGGAGAGACCTGTCAAAGTGGGCCGGTCTGGATGAAGTCCAGGGCCAAATTTTTGTCCCAGTCCAGCCCTGGCTGCTAGTCCTGGTGTCTGTCTGCTGGAGCTGGGCTGCTAGTCCTGGTGTCTGTCTGCTGGAGCTGGGCTGCTAGTCCTGGTGTCTGTCTGCTGGAGCTGGGCTGTTGGTCCTGGGGTCTGTCAGCTGATCCTGGGGTCTGGCTGCTGGTCCTGGGTAAGGATGAGCTCTGGCGTGTTCGCATGGTAAACGTGCAGAGCCCGCCAGCAAGTGTGCACGGCGCTGCGCTAATCACAGCCAGGGAGACATTTCCCGATGCTCGGCTGCAGAGATCGGGAAATGTCTCCCTGGCTGTGAATAGCACAGCGCTGTGCACACTTCCTGGCAGGCTCTGCACGTTTACCATGCGAACACGCCAGAGCTCATCCTTAGTCCTGGGGTCTGGCTGGCCTCTTTAGTGCAGCCTATCAGTGCCCATCAATACAGCTTTTCAGTGCTGCCTTGTTAATTGCGCCTCATCAGTAGTGCCCATTAGTACAGCCTATCAGTGCTGCCTTGTTAGGCTGTACTGATGGGCACTGATGAGGTGGTAGTAACAAAGCAGCACTGATAGGCTGTACTAATGGGCACTGCTGAGGCAGCACTAATAGGCTGTACTGATGAGCACTGCCGAGGCGGCACTGACAAGGCAGCACTAATGAGGCGGCACTATCAGTGTCGTCTCATCGGTGCCCATTAGTACAGCCTATCAGTGCTGCCTTGTCAGTGCCTATCAGTACAGTCTGCCTTGTGAGTGCTGCCTGGTCAGTGCCGCCTCATCAGTGCCCATCAGTATAGCCTATAAGTGCTGCCTCTTAGCTGCCACCTCATCAGTACAGCCTATCAATGCTGCCTTGTTACTGCCGCCTTATTAGTGCTGCCCTTATACGGGGCCCATCAATACAGCCTATAAGTGCTGCATCTTAGCTGCCGCCTCATCAGTACAGCCTATCAGTGCAGCCTTGTTAGTGCCGCCTTATTAGTGCTGCCTTGTCAGTGCCGCCCTTATTAGTGCCCATCAGTACAGCCTATACGTGCTGCTTCTTAGTTGCTGCCTCATCAGTACAGCCTATCAGTGCTGCCTCGTTAGGCTGTACTGATGAGGCGACACTAACGAGGCAGCACTGATAGGCTGTACTGATGAGGCGACACTATCAGTGCTGCCTCGATAGTGCCGCCTCATCAGTACAGCCTATCAGTGCTGCCTTGTTTGTGCCGCCTCATCAGTACAGCCTATCAGTGCTGCCTCTTAGTTGCTGCCTCATCAGTACAGCCTATCAGTGCTGCCTCGCTAGTGTCGCCTCATCAGTACAGCCTATCAGTGCTGCCTTGTTTGTGCCGTCTCATCAGTGCTGCCTCATCAGTACAGCCTATCAGTGCTGCCTTGTTAGTGCCACCTTATCAGTGCTGCCTCGTTAGTGCAGCCTATCAGTGCTGCCTCACCAGTGCCTGTTAGTGCTGCCTTGTCCCTGAAGCCTCAGTGACCATGTGGAGAGGCGCAGTCTGCTCGCCCGAAGTTCCAACACATTGATCGGCAGACAGGATTCCTCCTGCGTCCATTGACCTGTGATGAATGAACACCCCAGACATCCCCCAGGCGGTCAGGCTGGTTTCCGCCCTGATCACCGTTAAGGGAAAATGAAGGAATGACTTCCCAGACTGAAGGGCCGGAGATCTCAGCCACCATACCAGGGAAGCCCTGACTCACCTGGATTTGACAATCCAGGGACAAGGGAGACTTGTCCCATTTGGACAGGATTTCCTTCTGCAAGACACGAGTGTGGAATTGAGCATACGGTACCGCCTCAAAGGTGGCTACCATGACCTAGGACTCGCATGCAGAAGTGCAGTGTCGACCATATGCGGGATGCCAACAGCATCCCCGCTGACTGAAGAATCTGCAACTTCTCCAAGGGGAGGTAAACTCTCACCTCTGAGGAGTCCAGAATTAAGCCCAGGTACTCCAATCGCTGAGTCGGCACCAACACCGACTTCTGTAGGTTCAATACCCAACCAAAGTCTTGAAGAGTCTGACTGGCGATCACCACATCCTCCTCTAATTCAGAGCCCGAAGTGGCTCTGACCAGGAGGTCGTCCAAGTAGCCAACGATAGCGAATCCTTGCTGTCTCAGCAAGGAAAGAATCGGAGCAAGAACCTTGGTGAAAACCTTTGGTGCTGATGCCAGGCCAAACGGGAGAGTCACAAACTGTAGTGGTTGTCCCCGACCGCAAATTGCAGAAACCTCTGATGCCTGGAATATATGGGGACATGCAAGTATGCGTCCTTGATGTCCAAAGACACCAGAAAATCCCTCGGATGGAGCACAGCGACCACAGAGCGAACTGATTCCATCCTCAACTTTCGTACCCTCACAAAGGCGTTGAGGGCCTTTATATCCAGGATTGGACGGACCCCGTCCCTTTTCGGTACCACAAACAGATTGGAGTAGAATCCCTGAAGCCTTTCCTGCAACGGCACAGGTACTATTATCCCGCACCTCAGCAGGTCCTGCACTGCCCCCAATAGGGCGTTTCGATGAGCCGGAAAAAGATGAAGGTTTGAGGGAAAGAATCTGTTTGGTAGACAAGAAACAAACTCTATCTTGTACCCTGATGAAACCACTTCACAAACCCACTGGTTGGAAAGCAGGGTGGTCCATCAAGCTGCAAACTCCCGAAGGTGACCCCCCACGCGAGAGTCGGGTGGGGGCAAACCTTCATGCTGTCGCAGATTTGTTTGCAGGCTTGTTTTGCTTGCGAAACCAGGGACGCTTCTGTCCCTCAGCTGGCCCCTTGTCAGCCTGGGAACGCTTACCTGTGGGCTCAGCCTGACGAAAATACAGCTTCTGATAAGAAAAGCAGGGCCCAGGCCTACGGCGTGGCTCCTTACCTTTTCTGAATTGTGGGAGTAACGTGCTCTTACCCCCAGTGGCATTCTTAATAATGTCATCCAGCGAGGCTTCAAATAGCCTCTTTCCCTGGAAGGGAAAATCCGCCAGAGCCTTCTTGGAAATCTGGTCCATGGACCAGCATTTTAGCCAAATCAGGCGATGTAGTACCACAGCAGATACTGAGGCTCTGGAAAGCAAGGGAGCTGTATCCAAGGCTGCATCGCAGACATACTTAAGGACATGCACCAACTGGTCGGCCAATTCCACACAGACCGGGAAAGCCTGTTGCTTCTCCAACTCACGGTGCAACAATTTTGCCCACTCAGTAAGAGTCTGTGACACCAGGACCGCAGCCAATACTGGTCGTAATGCTGACCCCGGCATGGTGAACATGGACCGGGCCACCGGTTCGGACCTCCTGTCAGTAGGGTCCTTGAATGCAGAGATCCCCTCTACCGGAATTGTGGTGAACTTGTTCAATCTGGACACCGGGAGGGTCAACAACCGGGAGAGATGCCCATTTTTCCAAAAGGCTTTCCTCAAAAGGGTAATAGACCACCATGCATTTGGGGACCGCAAAGGTCCTCTGCAGTCGTTCCCATTCCTTGTCTATAAACTTACCAAAATAAGTCACATAAGGAAAAACCTTAGCAGTGCGGGTCGACTTGTGGTACCAAAAACGGACCGGCACCTCAGTAGATGCCCCAGCCGCATCCTCCAATTTGAGGGTTTCCAGCACCGCGGTCATAAGTGCTCCAACAAGCACCTTCTCCTGCGCTGCCCCGGACACGCAAGCTACAAGAAAATGGCTGCCGGCTGTAATTTGCATTAGAAACAGTGCGACTACAAGAAAAGGGCCGCCAGCTGTATTAGCAATAGGTACAATGGCGCTGCCACGATTCTAAGGTAAAAGAAAGGCCGCAAAAACACTGGGCCTCTAAATGGAGGCCCCCCTTATGGCAGACCGCCCACACCAAGAGCAGACCCCACACAGCACGCAGCCCCCAGTCAGGACCCGGAGCCCCCACCAGGACCCCCGGTAAGCAGCAGGCCCAGTAATGCATGGGGAGGAGGGAAGGGACATGGAGAGAGGAAAGGGAGGACAAGAGACCCCCTAATTGACCACCCCAGGAATGCCCAGCTGCTCCATCTTGCCAGGACAGGAGGAATCTTACTTACCCATCCCGCGGGGTGCGTTTCTGACAGACCCACCGCCAAGCAGTATGGAGTGGCTGTCGGCCATGATCCACTGTGACACAGACAGTAGTAGCCCGGTCATATGTGAGCCCCAGAGCATATAGCCCACGGGCCACGCCTGGAGCAATGGGGTATGTCGTGGCCGACCCCGCGCGTAGCTAAAGGTCTTCTCACGCTCAATGGCCAGACTGGGAAGACTACAAGGATCTATATTATCCAGCCTATCACCCAGTCAGCAGTTGATAGTCGATCTCAGGATCAAAAAATAAATAATTTTTTTTTAAATACAATTTAAAAATAAAAGTTCTCCAGGACCAATGGGCCCCTAGGGAGCCAGGTCCTTCTCCTATGCTAGGCAGTAAAAACTGAGCTGCTGACTACAGGGTGAGGGGTTGTGGCAAGAGGGACCGCCCCCTGGGCGGTACTGTTCAGCTTTGCTGCGTTACATGTTTATTTAACTGTTTAACATGTCTGCCTAGTCCTCTCCTGATAGACGAAACATAACCCTACTGTCAAGAATATTTGTAGCTGTGTCCGTCCATGAACGAAAGAGAAAAACAGTTTAGCCTAAAGTATACTAAAATATACTGAGTGTTTCATCCATGTTTACCCATAGAAAATGACTTTTTTGCTGCACCACAATGAACAGTGCATTCCAACCCCATCTATGTATTCACTAATAAATTAAAAGGACCGTTTTATTATGCAGCTACTACTCCTGTAGTACACACAGCTTTCACACAATGAGCGGACATCAGCCCACAGAACGAACCGCGCTCTCATCTTCCCTTCCCAACCTGAGTGCCACAAACGAGGCTTCGCCCACTCCCAACCCACCGTGAGAATGGAAAAACATGAGGGTTTACATCCCCTTTAATCTCCAAAATGTATCTTGTTTAGGAGCATTCTAATTGGTCTGCGCTGGCCAATCAGAACCCATGTAGCCCATCCTCTCAGCGGGGAAGAAGACGAGTGAATGCGGAGGGGCTTACTAAACCTTCCGGAGCCGTGTGGTGGCTAAAGCAGGGCTCAGAACAGGAGATCGCCATGCTGCAGGTCAGCCGGACTGGGCGGGTGAGGAGGGGGTCCTGTGTAAGTTCACCTTACAGATTTTCCTGTAAGGGCCCTTTCACATGGGGTGGATCAGTAATGATCTGCCTCCGTGTGTCTGTAAGCTCAGCGGGGATTGCTCCGTAAATCCCTGCTGAGCCGTCAGATGACAGGGCGGTCTCCGCACACTGTGCAGGGACCGCCCTGTCTTTTCTCCGCTCTCCCCTATGGGGGATCGGATAAACACGGACCGTGTGTCCGTGCTCATCCGATCCGATCCGCAGACGGAAGAAAAATTAGGACATTCTTCCGTCTGCAAAATCAGATCTTTGCGGAGGCGGGTGATTACGGGTGTCAGCGGATGTTTATCCGCTGACACCCGCAATCACATAGGGACCAATGTATGTCCCTTTTTCATCCGCAAACGGATGGATGAAAAAGCAGACATACGGTCTGCACGTGTGATAGGGGCCTAAAGGTGAAATTACACTGTGAGGTAAGTTTCACATATTGTACCAGTACTAGCACATTATGACTTTACCTTGCAGAGGGAAAAAATATCCACCGGTATACAACCTCTTTATGTTTACAGTGTCCTGCTCTGAGATAATTTGAAGGAGGTAAAAAATAACCAGCATGCTTTACCAGCCTTTGAATCCTTCAGTGATAAGTGAAAGTGGAAGGTCCAAATGATAATGACTTATGCTGGCCATACACTAGTAGATTTTTCTACAAGAATATTCGCAGGCCATTCGTGTGAAAATTCTTTGTACATTCGATGACTGGGTGAATGTCGTTCAAAAATTTGACTTGCGTTCGGTTTTAGAATGAATGTAATTCCAGAATAATTATGTATAGTGGAAAAATCTTCTCTACCCTTGACAATATGACACATTGGTGCTGCAACTTAAAGTGGATGTAAACCCACTCTCATCCTTTCTAAACTACTGCCATAGTGCTGATCTATAAGGATATACATGTCTCCTGCATGTATCCTTACCTGTCAAATGTCTCCCCTCTGTCTGTTATAAGAACTGAAAAACTGCAGATTCTGTGGGTGGATCTGTTGTCTGGAGCTTGGTGGGTGGAGTCGTGATGTCTATACTCCCCTTACACAAATTTCTGCTATGATCACTAACATCCAGTCAAAATCCAGAAAAGTAACCACATGACTTTAGAAAAGGAGTGGGGGTGGGAATAAAAAAATATTGCCTGTCTCCAGGTGAGTGCATGAGATATGTACGGTCCAACGGACCAAGGTTTTTCTCTGTAAGTCCTTTTTATTACACTGAACAATAAAAGAGGATTGCTCAGAGTTGGATTAACTCTGTGTGGCAAGACTGGGCACAGATGATAGGAAATCTTATACTGTACGTTGTGACATCAAAAAAGGTTTACATCCTAAGTAGCCTGAATATTCAGCTAAAAAAGTGCGCAAACAAAACAATATATTAATATTAATATAAAAGGGAAAATTGATACTAATATATGATAATAATAATAATACACTTTAGACAACACAAAAAAATCCAAAAACAAGGTTCTCCAATAGTGAATGATATTGCAGGACACTGAAGAAATCACTAGATTGCGTCTGGAGGCAACAGTGCTGGACGTGGACACAGTGCATCCTCAGCACGTGGCCGTGGGACAAGTTCGTCCTTTTGTTCGACAGCTGTGTTGAGCAGCAACATGCCGAAGACTTGGTAGAGTGGATGACCAAGCTGTCCTCATCCTCCTCATCCTCTCTCACCCAGGCTCAGGGTACTTTGTCTGGCAAAGCAGCTGCCAACGCGGCCTCTTCCCTCTGCTCAATGGCAACAGTCACTCCTTCCTTAGTCCCACCATGTCCTCCTGAGGAGTCCCCCCAACTGTTTGACCACAGTGTTGGGTACATGCTGCAGAAGGATGCGCAGCGTTTTGAAGGCTCCGATGATGGTACACAGCTAGAGGAAGGCAGTAATGTGAGCCCAGAGAGAGGGGGTGCCCAAGAAGGACAGCAATCTGGCAGTCATGTTCCCCCAGCTGCAGCATACTGTCAGGTTTTCTACAGTGATGAGGAGGGAGGGGATGATGAGGTCACTGACTCCACGTTGGTGTCTGATAGGAGAGTGGAGGAGGAGGCACGTCTCCAATGAGGCAGGATGCCCTCCAGCTTAAGGGCAGCACACCGACTGCATCACAACGCAGAGTTCCGCATGTGCAGGGCGCTGCTGTCTCTGAGGCCTCGTACACACGATCGGACATATCAGATGAAAACGGTCCGCGGACCATTTCCATCGGATATGTCCGATCTGGAGTTTGATCCGATGGCGTGTACACACCATCGGATCAAATTCCCCGCCAGCGGACGGCGCGGTGACGTTGACGCGGCGGTGACGTTGACGCCGCCACGTCACCGCACCAGGAAGTAAAACACTTCCGCGCATGCGCCGAATCCATTAAGTAAGTGTACTAACCAGCAGACATGTCGGGCGGACAGATTCCCACCGGATAGATTTCAAAGCATGCTTTGAAATCTGTCGGGTGGACAAATCTGTCCGCTAGCCCATACACACGATCGGAGATGTCTGCTGAAACGGTCCATCGGACCGTTTTCAGTGGACATATCCCCTCGTGTGTACGAGGCCTTAGCGTTATTCCAAAAGTTCTTTGGTGTATGCCTTTTTTGAGACGAGTGCATCAGATCGCACCGCTACTATTTGTAACATATGTCGCAAGTGTATCTCGCGTGGGCAAAACATCACCCGCTTGGGCACCACATGCCTGACCAGACATATGTCGACCTGCCATGCAGTTCGTTGGCAAGCGTACACCAAAGAACTAAGAGGACCTTTCCTTGCTCCTCATCATCTGGGATCTTCAACCCCACTATACCCTCAGTCCTCTCTGAAGCCTGCACTGATAGGACTGAAGGTGTAAAATTAAGTGTGTCACAGCCAAGTACTTGCGGGCAATCTACTATCGGTACACCGACGTCAGATTGTACCAGACAAATTTCCCTGCCCCAGATGCTGCAGCGCTGAAAGAAGTTCTCTCCCAGCCATCCACATGCCCAGCAGTTGAATGCTAGCTTAACTAAATTGCTAGCACTTCAACTGCTGCCTTTTCAGTTGGTAGATTCTGCCCCCTTCCGTGAGTTTGTGGAATGTGCGGTACCTCAGTGGCAAGTTCCCAAATGCCAAGTTCCCAAACTTTTTCTCACGGAAGGTGATTCTGGCTCTCTACCGGCATGTGGAAGGCAATGTCCATGCCTCGCTGGACAGGACAGTCAGTGGTAAGGTGCATATTACCGCTGACTCATGGTCCAGCAGGCATGGATAGGGACGTTACCTATCTTTAATGGCCCATTGGGTGACTCTGCTGGCAGCTGGGAAGGATGCAGGACAAGGTCCAAAATGTTACTATTGGGGGTGACACACCTCTCTCCTCCACCCCCTCCTCTTCTTCGTCTGTGGTCTCTTCCTGTGCTGATGTTTCTTTGGAACCAGCAGTGCTCCGTAGGCGTTCAAGGGGCTACACAGGTACGCAGGCAAAGAGATGCCATGCGGTGCTTGAGCTGGTGTGCTTGGGGGACAGGAGCCACACTGGGGCAGAGGTTCTGTCAGCTCTGCAGGGGCAGGTTCAGAGGTGGTTGACGCCATGCCAGCTTAAGCCAGGAATGGTGGTTTGCGACAATGGCACCGACCTCTCTGCCCTGCGACAGGGACAACTGACCCATGTGCCCTGTTTTGCTCATGTCCTTAACTTGGTGGTGCAGTGGTTCTTGGGCAGGTACCCAGGCTCACAGGATGTCCTGAAGCAGGTCAGGAAACTCTGTGTGCATTTCCGACGGTCATATAATGCCAGTGCTCGGCTGGCAGACCTCCAAAAGGAATACAAACTGCCCAAGAACCGCCTAATCTGTGACATTCTCACCAGGTGGAACTCTACGCTGGCCATGCTGCAGCGGCTGCACATGCAGCAGAGGGCCATCAATGAGTATCTGTGCCAATATGGCAGCAGAACAGGGTCAGGGGAGCTTGTTTTTCCCCCCCACGCCAGTGGGCCACAATCAGGGATGCATGCCCTGTCCTGTCACCATTTGAGGAGGCCACGAGGGTGGTGAGCAGTGACAGTGCATGCATCAGTGACACTGTACCTCTTATCCACCTGTTGGAGCACACTATGTGTGGAATAATGGACAGGGCCCTTGAGGTAGAACAGAGGGAGGAAAAGGAGGACTTCCTTACCTCTCAAGGCCCCCTTTATCCAGACAGTGTTCTTGCTTGCCCGCCTATCACACAGGAAGAGGACGAGGAGGAGGAGGATTGTGTCAGCATGGAGGTGGAGCCTAGCACTCAGCATCAGCAGCAGTCTTCAGGGGATCAATTACAGTCCCAAGAAACCCATAGACTTGTACGTAGCTGGGACGAGGTGGCTGCGGATCCTGTCATCCTCAGTGACCCAGAGGACTCCACACCGAATGCCTCAGCAAACCTACGCTGTATAGCCTCCCTGATCATGCAAAGCCTGCGGAAGGATCCTCGTATTCGTGCTATCAAGGAGAGGGATTATTACTAACTGGCAACCCTCCTTGATCCCCGTTACAAGAGTAAGGTTGCAGACATTATCTTGTCGACGCAGAGGGAGCAGAAGATGAAACATCTTCGGGAGGCCTTGCAGAAAGGTCTGTGCAACGCGTTGCCAGAAACTGGGAGGTTACAAAATCCTGGTCCTGGACAACGTGTTGCTGAGGCTTCGGTCAGTCACAGAAGGAGCGGTGGAGAAGGTGTCCGTCTGACTGATGCATCCAGACAATTTTTTAGTCCGCAGCCCAAGGTATGACCGGTTCCAGCAACCATTGCCACCAACTGTTTTACATGGTGCGGGAATACCTAGGGGCAAGATCAGACTTGGACACCTTTCCCACCGAAAATCCTCTGGCTTACTGGGTCTTGAGGACGGATCACTGGCCAGAGCTTGCACAGTATGCAATTGAGCTACTGGTCTGTCCTGCATCCAGCGTTCTTTCGGAACGCACATTCAGTGCTGCTGGAGGCTTTGTAACCGATCAAAGGGTGCGCCTCTCCACCGACTTGGTCGATCGACTGACCTTCATAAAAATGAATCAGGCTTGGATCACCACTAGCTACCAAGCATCTGATGCTGATGTAACTGAATATTTTTTTTTAAATGTCAGATCCCTTCAAGACTGCCTATGCTGATGCTGAGTAACTATCATGTTATGCTGAGTGACTATCCTTTTCCTCCTCAATAATCATGCTGATAGCTTGTAAGAACATTTTTGGTTCTGGGCACCGCCACAAGTGGCTAAGGCCCAATTTTTCTGCCTCTGTTTAACAAGGGTGTGTATTTACAATTTTTGATGCAATACTTTGCAGCAGGGCTTATTACTGCGCTCCAACTAGAGTATCTATGAGAGGTTGCAGTGTTGTGGCACCAACACCAGTGCCAAAGGCCTATTTTTTTTGCCCCTGTTTCACAGGGGCGTGTAATTACAATTTTTGATGCAATACTTTGCAGCGGGCTCATTCCTGCGCTCCAACTAGAGTATCTGTGAGGGGTTGCAGTGTTGTGGCACCAGTGCCTAAGGTCCAATTTTTCTGCCCCTGTTTAACAGGGGCATGTAATTACATTTTTTGATGCAATACTTTGCAGCAGGGCTTATTACTGTGCTCCAACTAGAGTATCTGTGAGGGGTTGCAGTGTTGTGGCACCAACATCAATGCCTAAGGCCTAATTTTTCTGCCCCTGTTTAACAGGGGCGTGTAATTGAAATTTTTGATGCAATACTTTGCCGCATGGCTTTTACTGTGCTCCAACTAGAGTATCTGTGAGGGGTTGCAGTGTTGTGGCACCAGCATCAGTGCATAAGGCCCAATTTTTCTGCCCCTGTTCAACAGGGGCATGTAATTACAATTATTGATCTAATATTTCACAGCAGGGCCCATTCCTGCACCCACCAAGAGTAACTGTGAGGGCTTACAGTGTTTTGGCACCAGCACCAACAAAGGCCCAATTTTTCTGCCCCTGTTCAACAGGGGCATGTAATTACAATTCGATACATCGACGACACCTAACTTGCCTTGACACAATTTGTTAATATCCTTAACAAGAACAACTACAACTTAAAATTCACTATCAATAGTCATCCTCAACGCATTTCTTTTTTGGATGTGGAAATGTTCATAGACAATGATAACTGTCTAGCCTCAACACTGTACCGCAAAGAAACTGCGGGAAATACCATTTTGCACTCCTCTAGTGCACATGCAACCCCTCTGATTCGAAGCATACCCTATGCACAATATGTCAGACTCAGAAGGAATTGTACACATGACAGAGACTTTAAACACCATTCCAAACTTCTTAGGGAACGCTTGCTAGCAAGAGGCTATTCCAAGTCCCTCCTTCGTAAAGCGTACAATAAGGCATTTCAACAGCCTAGAAACGCATTGTTGTACAAAACAAAAATTCAACAAGACCCCTATGGTACGGTCAAATTCATTACAAAATACTCGGACCAACAGGATCAAATTAGAAGTGTGTTTACGAAACACTGGCATATCCTATCAGAGGATTCCACCCTGAGGAAATATGTGGGCGAACGACCAGAAATCGCGTTTAAACGCTCTACATCTTTACGCGACAAATTAACATGTAGTCATTAAGCCCCCAACAAACAAGTCTAATCTCAACAAAGGAATGTTTAAATGTGGACACTGTGGATTCTGTCGTTGTATAGCCACTGGGTCCAAGTTCACACTACCTAATGGTGAACTTTTCCAACCTAATATTAGAGCAGACTGCAATACTTTGGGTGTTGTCTACTTGATGACATGTTCGTGTGGCGCATACTATGTTGGTAAGACCATCGCCAACTTCGCGAACGCATTAAAGATCATATTTATTATTCTTCCAACGGTAAAATTTTAACACATATCAGCAGACACTTGGACCTTTACCACTGTTTCGATACGTCATCAGCTTCCTTCCTGGTCCCAGCGGGACCCAAGGGGAGGCGACTGGGAAAAAAAAATACTCCAATATGAGACTAAATGGATTGAAAGACTGAATGCCACACAACCACCCGGAATTAATAAGATACAAACCTATATATCCTTCTTATAGGAAAATGGGTACCCGAGGTGGTTATCCGCTTCCCCATCTAGCCATTTAATTAAATACTCCATTTCGTTATATGGGCTAAACATTCCAGAATGTCTGCGGTATTCAATTGTCTTGCTCCCTCCTGGTATCCAAATCTAATATGGTCCTTTTTCCCTTTCTTTTTCTTCTTGCCCGTTCCGTCCCCCCCCCCCCCCCTACACTTTTTGGGTTGCTTACCTTGTAAATTACCTTGTGCAATTTTGTACTGTATATTCATTTATTGTACCTGTTTTTTATTTTCTAGTTTCTGGTATGCGAACATGACATGACCTCACTGGCCATCCTGGGACTAGTGCACACCTTGGTATCTTTTAGCTGGTCATGTATGGCCAGGTAACTGTAGAGTGTAACTTGTTTACCACTCTGCGGTTTGGAGAACGGAGCGACGTTTGGTCTTTCCCTGCCTCTGAGCCAGCCTCCTCATATCACCTGGCAACAGACGCGCTCTATCCTCTGGCGCTCATTGGATGGGACGATCTCCGTCCTCCCTCCCCTTCCCAATGATGCCGCTCTTGCCCCCACCCCTGCGGCGCAGCGTCATTCGACGCTGTTGCCGTGGGACGGATGTTTTGATTGGCCCATCGGGATGTTGGCTGGGTCACGTGATGCGGAAGTCCCGGCCGCACACGTGATCGGAGACACACAAAAATACGGTGGTGTGCAGCCCAACGATGCAGGTGACATCTCCCAATGACCACAAAATTGTCGGTTCCCAAATGGTCCTGCTGGTAGGTTACCCTGCTACATTTGTACTCCTGATATTTCTTATGCCGCGTACACACAATCACTTTTTGCGATGAAAAACGTCGTTTTTTGTCTTAAAAAAAAACGACCAAAAAAAAATTCCAACATGCTTGAATTTTTTGTGTCGTTTTTCAAAACGTCGTTTTTTGTTTCACAAAAAGTCACCGTGTGTAGCAAAAACGTCGTTCTAAACGACGTTTTTCAACCCGCGCATGCCCAGAAGCTAGTTATGAAGCGAGCTTCAATGGAAAAGAGTGGTGAACGTAACCTCGCTTTTTGTGAAAAAACGATGGTGTGTATACAAAATTGTCTTTGAAAAGTGACGTTTCAAAAACGTCGTTTTTTACTTCACAGAAAACGTCGTTTTTTTTCATCACAAAAAATGATCGTGTGTACGCGGCATTATGGTTAGCGGGACACTGTCCCGCTGATATGGCTCAATTTTAACCCCTGTTTTTCTTTCTGCTTGGCCTGTTTTTTTACTTTCATAGATTTCACCCATGATATAGCCAACAAGATGCTCTGTGGCCCATACGAACCCTAGTAACACTATTGAAATCCCATGGGATAACGATCCCTCCTATATATATTTTTTGGTGGTACCACCACCCACAAAACTATTGGGCCAACGTGTCTATTCCTCTTACTGGCTTACTATTGGGTATGTATCGAAGGACATCACTCCTATATACACTTAGTATCAAACTATGGCAGTAAATACTGCCGACTTTATAGTATTTCTGCACATTATCATTTTAACTAATTTCTATCAATAAGGTCTAATTCAGCTCATTCTTCTTTGTTTGTTTTCTTTTTTCATGGAACCTTTCTCATGTCAGATGCACCTCCATTTGTACTACCACCAGGACCTACCGACAACCTCCTTACATCATCCATACTACTATAATAACTATTTTCCTATCCTTAAAACCCTCACAGGTGTTTTTTTAGCCACTTCAATACCAGGCTTTTATACCACCTCCATACCGGGCCTATTCTGACACTTCTCTCCTACATGTAATAATCATCATTCTTTTGCTAGAAAATTAAACAGTACCCCCAAACATTATATATGTTTTTTTAGCAGACACCCTATGGAATGAAACAACGGTCATTGCAACGTTTTATCTCGCACGGTATTTACGCAATCATTTTTCAAACGCCTTTTTTTTGTGAAAATTTTTTTTTCATGAATTAAAAAAATAACAAAACAGTAAAGTTAGCCCAATTTTTTTGTATTATGTGAAAGATTATGTTACACCGAGTAAATAGATACCCAACATGTCACGCTTTAATTATGCGCACATTAATGGAATGGCGCCAAATATCGGTACTTAAAAATCTCCATAGGCAACGCTTTATTTATTTTTTACAGGTTACCAGTTTAGATTTACAGAGGAGATCTAGTGCTAGATTCGTTGCTGGCACTCTAACGCACGCGGCGATACCTCACTTATGTGGTTTAAACGGCGTTTACATATGTCGGCGGGACTTATGTGTGCGTTCGCTTCTGCACGCGAGCTATCGGGGACAGGGGCGTTTAAATTTTTTTTTTTATCTTTTTTTTTCTTTTTTTTTCTTTTTACACTTTTTTTCTTTTTTTTTTTCCACTTTTATTCCTATTACAAGGAATGTAAACATCCCTTGTAATAGGAAATGTGTGTGACAGGTCCTCTTTAAGGAGAGATGTAGGGTCAATAAGACCTCACATCTCTCCTCTGGTCTGGAAACCATGAGATCGGTGAAAAAAAATTCACCGATCTCATGAATGGTTGCTTACAGCCGCAATCGTGGCTTTGTTTACTTACGGGGACCCGGGCGTGACATCATCGCATCGCGCCCGGGTCCTCCGACGGTCATAGAGATGACTGGTGACCATCTGGTCACCAGTCATCTCTATGCTTCCTGCCGACGCCGACGATTCGTTCTCCGGGCCCCCGAAGGCACGGGAGAGCCCGGAGAAGCACCAGATGGCGGCGGGAGGGGGGATGTCCTTTCCCGCGGCCTGTAAGAATGATCAAGCAGCAGAACCGCCGCTATGATCGTTCTTATGTTGTGCAGAATCGCCGGCTGAAGAAGAGGATATCTGGATGATGCCTCTGGCTGCAGGCATCATTCAGATATACACCCGCATAGCCCAGGCCGTCAATTGACGGCCACTTAGGATGGGAGATCCCATCTCTGGCTGTCAATTGTCAATGGCCGGGTATTGAAGTGGTTAAGAGTCTATCCAGTACCCTGGATGGTAGGCATAATAATAATAATTTTTAACTACCACCTTCTTAACTGCACTTTCTTTCCCTTTGGTGCTGTTGGCATTCAGGGTTTTTTTTCTCTGCCTTAGTGCACACCCCCATTTCTCGCAACAATCCTGTATGATTATTTAGGTTGGTTATGATACTTGAATACAATATTCAATTAACCCATACCCTTGCATGTATTAAATCACTATTTTTTATGCTTGTTGTACCACTCTTTTTCTGGTGTGTCCCTACATTTCCTCCTTAGGGGATCCACAGTATGCTGTCTCTTTCTATGGTGGCACTGTGGGGGTTACGGTCATGGTCGCATGCTCTTCGATACGGTGCTTTATTGCACATATGATATGTTCTGTTTAATATACATGATGTATAGATATATACCAATATACACGTATAAACCAAAAACAGTCTGTTCTTTCTCTAGAAAATCTATTAGATCCCGAAGAAGCGGTTACCCGCGAAACATGTCGAGCTTGATTGCGACCTACCTATATGCTAGTCATCATAATTCTTTGATGCCTTTCTTGATCATTATTGGTTTAATCTGATCCTTTGTTGTTTAATACAGTTTTCTGTGTTAATTTTTCCTTGTTTTTAATATATTGTTTATACATGCATTTATTGTAATGTTGGTCCAATGACCCCCTTGGGAAATTGCATCAATAAACGTATTTTAATGTCACAATTTGTGCCTATAAAGTCCATTCTTGTTCCTCTCCAACAAACCAATTCTTTAATTACAATTCTTGATCTAATATTTCACAGCAGGGCCCATTCCTGCGCCCACCGAGAGTAACTGTGAGGACTTACAGTGTTGTGGCACCAGCTCCAGCACCAAAGACCCAATTTTCTACCACTGTTCAACAATGGCATGCAATTACAATTCTTGATATAATAGTTCACACAGCAGGGTGTTCCAGCGCCTACCAAGACTAACTGTGAGGGCTTACAGTGTTGTGGCAACACCAATACCTAGGGCCCAAATTTCTGCAGAGTATATACGGCAGGCCCCTACTTTCAAACATCCAACTTACAAACGACTCCTACTTGCAAACGGAAGGAGACAACAGGAAACGAGAGGAAATCTACACCTAGGAAGGGGAATTCTCTTCTGTAAGAGGTGTCTCCTGTCCACTGATGCTTTATCACCAATCCTTGTTTCACTAAAAAACCCACATTTTCAAAAAAATCATTTGTCATTCGGACAGGAAGTGAGGTGCAATCTTCTGAACAGATTCGCAAAGACAGCAAAACAAATGTTACTGGGGTTATAACCCTTCTCTGTGTGTTCTGAAAAGCTTAAAAAATGATTGTTTGGCTGGAGCTACACTTTAACTACTTAAGGACCGCCGCATGTACATTTACGTCGGCACAATGGCACCGACAGGCACATCAACGTATATATACGTTGGTGCCTTGGGGGGGATCGGGGGTCCGATCGGACCCCCCCCCCGTACATGCGGCGGTCCGCGCGGCTGCAGGAGCGATCCGACAAGAGGGGGCGGCTATCCGTTTTCACTCGCCCACTCCGGATCGCTCCCAGCCAATGCGCGCGCCCGCCCGCCCTGTCACTTCCTCCTCCTGTGTAAACACAGGAAGGAGGAAGCTATCTGATCTCTCCCTCGGCGTTTGTTTCAAGCGCCGCTGAGGAGAGATCACAACACAGCAAGTAAGTCTGCACCAACAGCACACTTACACACACACAAAAACACATTTAACCCCCCCCTCCCCCCTGTCACAGTGTCACTGAATGCAGTAATCATACATGTATGATTACTGTATTTAGTGTCAGTGTGACAGACAGTGTTGCAGTCAGTGTTAGTGTCAGGGTAGCCCCCCCACCCCCCCAATAAAGTTTTAACCCCTTGATCACTGCCCTAGTTAACCCTTTCACTCCCTATTGCCAGCATCACTAAGCGATCATTTTTCTGATCGCTGTATTAGTGTCGCTGTTCCCGCTAGGTAGCTAATTTTTTTTTTAATGCGATTTTTTTTTTTTACTAAAGACATGTGGCTAAATAAATTTTGGCCTAAATGTTTGACTAAAATTTAGTTTATTGTTTTTTTATTATAACAAAAAGTAAAAAATAATGATTTTTTTTCAAAAATGTCGCTCTATTTTTGTATATAGCGCAAAAAATAAAAATCGCAGAGGCGATCAAATACCACCAAAAGAAAGCTCTATTTGTGGGAAAAAAAGGACGCGAATTTTGTTTGGGAGCCACGTCGCACGACCGCGCAATTGTCTGTTAAAGCGACGCAGTGCCGAATCGCAAAAACCCCTTGGGTCATTTGCCAGCGTATTGGTCCGGGTCTTAAGTGGTTAAAAAAGTACCAGTTCAAAATTACAAACAGATTCTTTTAAGTACCTCCATCTTTTTCCTTTTTCCTCATCCTTCCCCCCCATCTTATCATCTCCCCTTTTCCCCAGTTTTTTATATCAATTCTGATCATCTTCCATGGCCGATAGCCCCTTGTGTAGGCAGAGGAGGCATACAAGTATTTTTAGACTTTATTATGAGCATTTTGAGACCACAAAAATCACACAAACCCCCCTCCCCCCCACCACCCCCATCACATTGTACACCAATGTTAAGACTCCCTCGATCTGTGCCCAGCCGGGCATCCTGCCGAGCGGGCCTTTCTTGGGGGGGTCTATGTGCCCCCCCTATTCTCCAGTTACAGGTGGAGGGTTGCTCCGGAAGTAAGGACAGGCATATCAGCTCCCCTCCTCCCCCCTCCCCCAGGTGATTTAATTACATTCCTCTCTTTCTTATCCTTTTCCTTCCTTTTGTGACCCTTGACTAAACCTATGGCCCCCCCTTCCAACCCCCTCCCGTCGTCTCCATGCCTTCGTGGGAAAGAAAAAATACATACATAAATAAATAAAACCAAGAAGAAGGTGCAAGGAAGGCAACGACAGAAACCATGGAAGAGGAGAGAGAGCCCCGCATACAATTGGTGCGGCCCCTCCCCCCCTCTCGTCGTCCTCCTAAGCTCTCTGCCAGTCTTGTTCCCTCCACCTTCTCCAGCCGGATGGTCTCTTTTCCCAATTGTCTATTTGTACGTATTGAATATTGAATTTTTTACAGAATTCCTTTATATCTTCCGGAAACCGGACATATGCTGAGACCCCTTGATTTCATACAGATAGACAGGCCGGAAAACTCCATCTATAGGTTATATTATTAACCCGAAGCTGATTAGTTAATGGTTTCAAGGCCCTTTTACGCGCTAATGTTTCTGGGGGCAGGTCAGAAAAGATAAGCAACTTAACCCCTTTGTATTCCATATAGCCCGAGTTCCTTGTGCTTTGGGAGACTTGCTCCTACTGTTCATAATCTTGGAACCTTACTATAGTGTCCCTTGGAATATCCTTAGTGTATGATCTCTGAATTCTGTGTACCCTTTCAAAGTGCATCCGTAACGTTGTCTCTCGTTTCAGGGCAGTATTAAATATTTCTTGCAACACCTGGGTTAATTCAGTGTCTTTCACTTCTTCAGGGAGACCCCTTACCCTAAGGTTCTTCCTCCTACTACGGTTTTCCTGGTCCTCTAGCTTGTACCGGGCATTTCTAATCTCAGTCCAGTCCATGTCTGCTCTCTCTCTTAACTCTTCTATTGCATTTCTATGTTCTGCTAGTTGCTCTTCTATTCCCTCTACTCTCTGTAGGACCCCCTGGATTTCTCTTCTTGTTGCTCCCATTTCCCCCTTTATAGTTTGCTCTAGTCTAGATATCATTCCCATCATATCTGACATATCTTGTTTTGTTGGGGGGGCATGTAAGGCCTCTTGATATGGGCTACTTTGTTGTTCTCTCTCCGAGGTTTTTTGGTTCTTGTTTTGACTGTTTATCTCTGGGGATTGAGCCTTTTTAGTTTTACTTTTACTTTTTCCAGGGGTCCCTTCCTCCCTTAATTCCTGTCCTCCCTTATTTATTACTGGGGAGCTAAGAGCTCCACTTTTCTTTAGGGGGGTTTCAACTAATTGTTCTGGGCCTTCTGTCACTAGATACGATTTTATTGTATTGCGCCCGGATCCCTCCCCCTCATTGACTTTGGGAGTTTTTCTAACCATCTTCTCTGTTTATACTAAACAGGAACACAACCAAGACAGGTGCACTGGTGGGACAGATTACCCAAAAGAGGGGACCGTAACAGTAAATAGCAGCACTACCATCTTTGTCATCCGATAATTACCTCGCTGGGCTAGGCTGTTCCCTTTTTAAATATCTCTCAGAGACTTCCTACTTCCTTAAAAATAGGGTTTAACAGGTGCTAACACAGATATCAGATATATCTTTACTACCCTATGTCAACTTCTAGACAGCCAACTAGATGTTATTCACAGCCTTAAATATCCCAGACAGAGAAGATATAGAGGCAAACAACAAAAAGAAAAAAAAAGAAAAAAAGTAGAGCGATAAATACAGTACGCAATATATGCAGTTTATATGTTGTGTATCTCTAAGCCCTCCAGGGGGAGAGACCAAAACGGCTGACTGATTTGTCCTTATGAAGAAGGAATACCAGTACACAAAGTAGATGCAGTAGGTTCTATAATTCCTGTCAGTCTCCAGAAATTAGTTGTCATTTTCTTATGCGGGGCAGAGCGCTTACTGCTAACTAATAAGACAGCGCAGATGCTCTTAAATATTCAGCAGGAGAATGAAAAGGAGAGGTCATATAAATATATTCTTAGTTTTAGTCTTGTCTCATAGTGGCAGTTTTTTTTTTTTGCTTCTATGACACCATAAGAATGAATTGCTGGACTCTCACTTAACAGTTCCTTGTCCTCAGATATTACTTCAGGTACTAACAGTTTTGTTTTACCTTACCCCTGCTGAGTAGTCTCTTTCCTCCGGTCTGGCTTACCACCCTTCCATAGGCACCTGACGTGTGTTATGTAGCTCACCAGTTCATCCTTTATTCCCCTTTATACGACTTGGCTCCAAGACTTTTAGGCTTGTGTGGTCCCAACGACTCCCGGCAGACCCTTGGCACTCTCAGCGCCCCCCTCGCTCACACACCCACGGGTGACCTGGTGACCTCGGCACTCCTCGGTGGTTTCCGACCGTCTCTGCCTCCGGGTCCTCGGTATCCTCCGCATCTACGGCGTCGCCCTGCAGTCCTCGACTCCAGTACAATGAGGCGGGGGCTTCAGAGGGCTGTCCCAGCACAGGACCGCTCCCCCCAGACCACACACCTCCGTCCGTTGGCCGCTGCAGCACCGTCAGGGAACCAGAAGGTCGGGACCCGGATCGTCCAACAGAGGCAGAGCCTGATCTCCAGAAAAAACGCACCAAAGCTCAGTTCTCCACACTTCGCACTCCAGGCACCTCGGCGACACGCCGACACACACCAGCTCCCGCAGAGCTGCAACCACCGACACCGGACCAGAGGTAAGGAGCCTTGCAGAGAGTCAGGGGTTCAGGGCTCAGGGTTTAAGGCTCAGGAAGGGAGAGCGGGTCTTTCAAGTCCGTTACATGGGTTGTAGAGGTTGCATCACGTTTTCACCTGGTGAGAATCATAGAGGTCGGGAGCTTCCTGCCGCCCTCACTCCTACGGCACCATGTTGTTGCTCCTCCTCCTCCCACACGCCTACAAACAGATTCTACTTAACAACAAATCTACAGTCCCTTTCTTGTTTGCACCGCCTGTATACTGATGTTCAAAGTATATAGGGCCAATGGGGCTGGTAATGACCTGGGGGAGGGGGGGGGAACCCATGCTATTTTTCTTAATGATTTTCATCCATATTGCAGGGACCAGACATTACATTAAAGCCACAAGCAGTTTAAAATGACTTTTTTCTTATAGTAATGTTATTTTGTGCAGGGACAGTTCTAAACACGTGCCACTTCGCAGGCATACTATAGACACCCAGCAGGTATGATATTTAAAGGAATTTAAAAAAAAATCACTTTAAGCATCATTAAAATCACTGCTCCCGAAAAAACTTCAGTTTTTAAAACTTTCTTTGCATTGATACATGTTCCCTGGGGCAAGACCCGGGTCCCCAAACCCGTTTTAGGACAATAACTTGCAAATTAGCCTTTAAAATTAGCACTTTTGAATTCAAACATTCGAGTCCCATAGACTTCAATGGGGTTCTAAAGTTTGTGCAAATGTTCGGTCCGTTCGAAGGTTCTGGTGTGAACTGATCAGGTGGTGTTCGGCTCATCCCTAATATAGATATATGTGTATGTATTTTACATACGGTGTTATACAGTCATGGCTGAAATTGTTGGTACCCCAGAAATTTTTCCTCAAAATCAAGTATTTCTCACAGAAAAGTATTGCAGTAACACATGTTTTGCTATACACATGTTATTCCATTTGTGTGTATTGGAACAAAACAAAAAAAGAGAGGAAAAAAAGCAAATTGGACATAGTGTTGCACAAAACTCCAAAAATTGTCTGGTCAAAATTCTTGGCACCCTTTCAAAATTGTGGATAAATAAGATTGTTTCAATCATGTGATGATCCTTTAAACTCACCAGGGGAAAGTAACAGGTGTGGGCAATATAAAAATCACACCTGAAAGCAGATAAAAAGGAGAGAAGTTCACTTAGTCTTTGCATTGTGTGTCTGTGTGTGCCACACTAAGCACTGACAACATAAAGAGGAGAAGTGTTACGTACCTCGTGGATAGAGCCTCGTATGCAGGAAAGAGCCTCTCTTACCGCCCGGGTTCAGGGACTGCTGGAGTGGGGACAGCAAGTCCGGGAGCGCGGTGGGGTAAGAGTGCTTGGGATGACAGCAGACCGGTCGGAATGGAAATCTTGCGGACAGGCAGTGTAGGAGACAGCGTCTCTGGAGGGCCACCGGAACCGGATAGCGGGAACTGGTGGACGAGCCTGGTCAGATGCAAGACAGGAACGGGTATGCAGTCAACAAGGGTCAGATGGGCAGATCACCCAAAGTCACTCTGTAGCGGAGGTAGCGTTGTCAAAGTTCAAGCATAGGTCTGATAACGATGGGCAGCAGAGTAGAGCGGAGTCGGATCAAGCCAGGGGTCGGTAACGGTATTCAGGTAGTCAGACGGAGCCAGGTCAGGTATCGGGTAGAGCAGGTATCAGGTTTCAACAGGTATCAGGTAAGCAGGTATCAGGTTTCAACAGACATCAGGTTTTAGGTTTTTAGGACACAAAGCTGTAGATCAGACAGCAAGGTGTCACTGCTGCTACTGAGCTTTTAAAGGGGAAGAAGGGCTAGTGCGCATGCGCGCGCTCCCGCCGCGCACGCGCGCGCACGATAGGTGCACGCGTGCGCACGCGCGGCGTGCAGACGCGCGCAATTGGAGCACGAGCGCGAGCAACAGGGGCTCGTCGGAGCCCACAGGTAGGTCCCTGACATTGCCCCCCCCCAAGGGGCAGCCTCCGGATGCCAAATTGGATTCTTTTTTCAGGGTGAGCGGAAAAGAAATTGCGAATCAGTCTCTGTGCATGGATGTTGTTTTCGGGTTCCCAGGAATTGTCTTCTGGGCCATACCCTTTCCATTTTACTAAAAATTGAGTTTGCCCTTGCCGCTTCCTGCAGTCGAGGATGGCCTCCACAACGTATTCCTCGCACCCATCAACAAAAACAGGTTCTGGGGGACTGGTCCCTCTATCAGGAAAGGGATCCAGAACTGCAGGTTTCAACAATGACACATGGAATACTGGATGAATTTTCAAAGAATCAGGTAAGGATAGTTCATACGATACCTCATTGATCTTCCTTCGTACTGGAAAAGGTCCTATGAACTTTGGTCCCAACTTCTTTGAAGGACAGGCCAACTTGAGGTTGGTTGTAGATAGCAATACCTGGTCACCTGGCTGAAGATTCAATTCGCCTCTCTTCTTCCGGTCAAAGAACTTTTTACTGGCAGCTTGAGCTTTAGTCACCGCTTCCCGTAATACCTGGTTGTTGTGGCTGAGGAACTCCATCGTACTCTGCACTGCCGGGACTGGGGATTCTGAAAAAAGGTCAGGTAAAAAGGTTAGATCAAAACCATAATTGGCAAAGAAAGGGGATTGCCCAGTAGCTGAGTGGTTGGCGTTATTGTACGCGAACTCCGCTAGAGGTAGCAGGGAAACCCAATCGTCCTGAGAGAAGGACGTAAAACACCTAATGTACTGTTCAAGAGTCTGGTTGGTCCTCTCTGTTTGCCCGTTGGTTTGGGGATGATAAGCTGAGGAAAAGGAGAGTTTAATCTTCAAGGTTTCACATAGGGATCTCCAGAAGCAGGACGTGAACTGAACCCCCCTGTCAGACACGATGTCGGAGGGAATTCCGTGTAGCCGAACAATCTCCTTGATGAAGATACGAGCAGTCTCTGTGGCCGTTGGGGTACTCCTTAAGGGAAGGAAACGAGCCATTTTGGATAGGCGATCCACGACTACAAAAATTGCCGTGCACCCCTCCGAACGAGGAAGTTCTACTATAAAGTCTATAGAAATCATTTCCCAGGGTCTATTGGGTACAGGTAGGGGCTTCAACAGTCCCCAAGCTCGGCTTCTTGTGGTCTTGTTTCGATTACACGTGGGGCATGAGTTAACATATGTTTTGCAGAAATTTTCCAGGTCTGGCCACCAGAAGGTACGACGTACCAGTTCGAGGGTTTTCCGAACCCCAAAGTGTCCCGCCAACGGGTGGTCGTGAAGGAGTTTCAGGACTTCCACACGGCTTGTTTCTGGAACGAAAATTTGGCTGCCTCTCCAAAACAGTCCATCCCTAGATGTTAAAGTGATGCTGGAAGGTTTGGAGGCGTCTGTGGATGCTTCTCTAATTTCGGAGAGTAGACCAGACTGGAGAAGTAGGAAGTTACCTGCTGGTAAAATAGTGTCAGGAACCGGTATATCCTTGGGGTTATCATGCATCCGGGTTAGTGCGTCTGGTTTGACGTTCTTTGAACCTGGCCGGTATGTGATGTGAAAACAGAAGCGTGAGAAAAACAGCGCCCAGCGAGCTTGACGGGGCTTCAACCTTTTAGCAGATCTTAGGTACTCAAGATTCTTGTGATCGGTACAGTATAAATTAATACTGGATGGGCTGCACCTTCTAACAGGTACCTCCATTCCTCCAATGCGGTCTTGATGACATCATAATTTCTTTCCGCAGGAGAAAGTTTTCCGGAAAAGAATCCGATGGGATGCATTAGGTCTTTATTCCCCTGGCGTTGGGAGACAACAGCTCCCACTGCGACTTCAGATGCGTCAACCTCGAGGATATAGGGTAGTGCAGGATCAGGGTGACTGAGGATCGGGGCTGACGTGAAAAGCTTTTTGAGTCGGTCAAAGGCCTTTTGAGCTTCTGGGTTCCAGTGAAAACGTAGGTTTTGTCTGGTCAATTGTGTGATGGGGGAAATTATTGCAGAAAACCCCCTGATAAATCTTCTATAGAAGTTTGCAAAACCTACGAAGCGTTGTACCCCCTTCTTGTCCAGGGGTACTGGCCAGTCGAGGATAGCAGACACCTTCTGAGGGTCCATCTTAATTCCGGTGGGAGAGATTACCAGGCCCAGGAACTGGATGGTCTGACGTTCAAATTCGCATTTCTCTGCCTTGGCGTATAATCTGTGTAGTCGGAGCCGGTGGAGGACTTTACGAACATGCTCTCGGTGTCTGTCTAATGATCTGGAAAAGACTAAGATATCATCAAGATAGACAATTACAAAGATGTTCAGAAAGTCTCTGAGTACGTCATTAATAAAATGCTGAAAGGTGGCGGGCGCATTACACAGTCCGAAGGGCATGACTAGGTATTCGTAATGACCGAATCGGGTACGAAAAGCTGTTTTCCATTCGTGCCCCTCCCGAATACGGACCAGGTTGTAGGCCCCTCTCAGGTCTAACTTGGTGAAGACGGTAGCCGACCTCAGTTTTTGGAAGAGCTCGGGTACCAGGGGTAACAGGTACCGGTTTTTCACTGTGATATTATTTAGTTCCCGGTAATCCACACACGGACGGAGGGACTGATCCTTTTTGGTAACGAAAAATATTCCAGCGCCTGCTGGGGAGGTAGAAGGCCGGATGAACCCCTTATGTAAGTTTTCATCTATATATACTTTTAGGGCCTCCTGCTCCTTTTCTGACAACGGAAAGATACGCCCAAAAGTAATTTCGGCCCCTGGGAGGAGCTCGATCGGGCAGTCATAGTGGCGATGGGGCGGAAGGGAGTCGGCCCCCCCGTTTACTAAAAACGTCCAGGAAGTCATGATAGGGTTCAGGAATGCACTGAAGCAGGCTTGGGTCAGAGTCCATACATAGTAAGGTGGGAGGTGAACTGGTGGGCCCGGGTAGACAGTATTGCTGGCAGTAAGGGGACTGAAAAGACACCTCCCCAGATGCCCAATTAATCAGAGGGTTGTGAGCCTGAAGCCAGGGTAGGCCGAGGATTACCGGAAACAGAGGAGAAGAAATCACATCTAGGACCAACAGTTCCTTGTGCTGAGGAGCGATTAAAGCAGGTAGAGGTAGAGTCTCTTGGGTTACCTGTCCAGAACTGATGCGGGAGCCGTCGGCCAGAAAAACAGAGAGTCCATGGGTCTTTCTTCGTAAGGGGATGCTGTGCAGGTTGACAAAAGCGGTATCGATGAAGCAGCTGCATGCGCCGGAGTCAAGGATGGCGTTGACCGGAATAGTCCTTCCCTGGCACTGTAACGAGAAAGGTAGAGCAAGGTGGGTTGCATTGCCTGACAGGGCTGAGAAGTTGACAGGAGCTGAGATGAGGCACTTACGTGTCTTAACAGGACAGTTGCGAACGTAGTGGCCAGTCCCGCCGCAGTACATGCAAAGGTTGAGTTGGCGACGACGTGCCCGCTCTTCAGGTGGTAGTGTTGGCCGCATGAGGCCAAGTTGCATGGGTTCAGATGAGTCCTGGTTGGTGCTGGGGGGTTCTGGGTAGGTAGGAGGCAGGTAGCGAGAAGCCGGCATAGGTACCTTTGCAGTCATCCAGGTGGGATGGTTCGGTTGAGAAGATCGCTCAGCCCGGCGTTCACGAAGCCGGCGGTCGATCTGGTTAGCTGTGGTAATTAGATACTCGAGGGTCTCGGGCACCCCCACTCGAGCGAGTTCGTCCTTCAGACTTTCAGAAAGGCCCAAGCGAAACTGGTGCCGCAGAGCTGCATCGTTCCATTGAGTGTCCGCGCTCCAGCGCCTAAAGTCCGTGACATAGTCCTCAGCCGCTCTGCGGCCTTGCTGGAGCGTGAGTAGGGCAGACTCTGCGGTAGCGGCTCGTTGAGGGTCATCATATAGCAGAGCCATGGCCTCAAGAAAAGCGAACAGGGTCCGCGTCTGGTCACCATTCTCCTCGAGCAGCCGGTGGGCCCAGGTCTGAGGGTCCCCTTGTAGTAGGGAGATTACGAATCCCACTTTGGTGACCTCCAAGGAAAATGTCCGGGGTTGCAGGGCGAAGTAGAGCTCACAGGCGCTACGGAAGGCTCGAAATTTGGTGCGGTCGCCAGCGAATCGCTCTGGCACTGGAACTCTTGGTTCAGGTGGGAGCATTACCACCGAAGGAGCAGAAACAGCTGATGCGGATCTGGAGGTTGAAGGAGCAGCTGGATCACTGGGGGCAGCCAGGCTGTGTACCTGTCCTTCTAGTCTAACGTAGCCTTCCTGTAGGTTCTTTACTGCTTCTGTGAGGGACGCCAGGTGTTTGCAGATTTCGTCTATGGCAGGGGCTATTCCCGCAGGCTCTGACATGGCTGTCTGATACTGTTACGTACCTCGTGGATAGAGCCTCGTATGCAGGAAAGAGCCCCTCTTACCGCCCGGGTTCAGGGACTGCTGGAGTGGGGACAGCAAGTCCGGGAGCGCGGTGGGGTAAGAGTGCTTGGGATGACAGCAGACCGGTCGGAATGGAAATCTTGCGGACAGGCAGTGTAGGAGACAGCGTCTCTGGAGGGCCACCGGAACCGGATAGCGGGAACTGGTGGACGAGCCTGGTCAGATGCAAGACAGGAACGGGTATGCAGTCAACAAGGGTCAGATGGGCAGATCACCCGAAAGTCACTCTGTAGCGGAGGTAGCGTTGTCAAAGTTCAAGCATAGGTCTGATAACGATGGGCAGCAGAGTAGAGCGGAGTCGGATCAAGCCAGGGGTCGGTAACGGTATTCAGGTAGTCAGACGGAGCCGGGTCAGGTATCGGGTAGAGCAGGTATCAGGTTTCAACAGGTATCAGGTAAGCAGGTATCAGGTTTCAACAGACATCAGGTTTCAGGTTTTTAGGACACAAAGCTGTAGATCAGACAGCAAGGTGTCACTGCTGCTACTGAGCTTTTAAAGGGGAAGAAGGGCTAGTGCGCATGCGCGCGCTCCCGCCGCGCATGCGCGCGCCCCCGTGACGCAGACGCGCGCCGTGCACGCGCGCGCACGATAGGTGCACGCGCGCGCACGCGCGGCGTGCAGACGCGCGCAATTGGAGCGCGAGCAACAGGGGCTCGTCGGAGCCCACAGGTAGGTCCCTGACAAGAAGAGAACTGTCTGAGGACTTGAGAACCACAATTGTAGAAAAATATCAACAATCTCAAGGTTACAATCCAACTCCAGAGATCTAGATTTGCCTTTTTCCACAGTGCGCAACATTATCAAGAAGTTTGCAACCCATGGTACTGTAGCTAATCTCTCTGGGGGCGTGGACGGAAGAGAAAAATTGATGAAAGGTTGCAACGCAGGATATGATGCAAAGGAATAAAGAGAAATCAACTGCGCTAAGCAATGGTAAAAAAAATATATATATGAAAGCAACAATTCAAAGCTCTAAATAAATGAAAAAATGGGGAGCAAGCAAATGCTCTAGAGAAGCTGCACCCGACTGTACTAGCTAAAACAGTGTTAAACAAATGATAAAAAACAGGATGCGCTACAAAGGTGAAAATCAAGATTAATAACAAAAAATTATCTTAATGATTGTCCATAGATGTTTACAACAAAAAAGGCACAGTCTCTATAATGAGTAACATAAACTCAGTGCACCAGTGAAATGGGTATAAAGGCACATTCTATGGTGATAATCTGTTGAAAAGAGGTGCTGATAGAAGATCCTCCACCGTAAGAGATATAGAACCCGCTTACCAGATATCCGGTGGTCTCTTACTTAAAAGAAGACCCCAGAAAGCATATGGTTAATCACTGGAAAGATTGCAATTGGACCAGGTCAGATGTCAATCCCCCTTCACGATAAATGGATGAAGAACTCAACGGCAGGTATCATGGATAGATACAAAGAAGGCCACAATAGTGTAATACCGTAGGTGGAAAGATTTATTAAAAAAAGACGAAAACTCACTTACATAGAAACGTAGAAAACAGGCATGTCAGTTTGCAATGGAACTCCGGCCGGAAGTAATCCACAAGAAACCTATCCAGTCCAGTATGGTGAGGAAAAGTGTATTCAGCGGGGGATGATCCGATGTAACACAAAAATCCCACCCGACCGGTTTCGCGACAAATCGCTTACTCATGGGGTTAACCATATGCTTTCTGGGGTCTTCTTTTAAGTAAGAGACCACCGGATATCTGGTAAGCGGATTCTATATCTCTTACGGTGGAGGATCTTCTATCAGCACCTCTTTTCAACAGATTATCACCATAGAATGTGCCTTTATACCCATTTCACTGGTGCACTGAGTTTACGTTACTCATTATAGAGACTGTGCCTTTTTTGTTGTAAACATCTATGGACAATCATTAAGATAATTTTTTGTTATTAATCTTGATTTTTACCTTTGTAGCGCATCCTGTTTTTTATCATTTGCAACGCAGGATAGTCTGGATGGTGGATAAGCAGCCCCAAACAAGTTCCAAAGAAATTCATGCTGTCCTGCAAGCTCAGGGAGCATCAGTGTCAGCGCAAACTATCCGTCGACATTTAAATGAAATTAAACGCTATGGCAGGAGACCCAGGAGGACCCCACTGCTAACACAGAGACGTGAAAAAGTAAGACTAAAGTTTGCCAAAATGTACTTGAGTAAGCCAAAATCCTTCTGGGAAACCGTCTTGTGGACAGATGAGACCAAGATAGAGCTTTATGGTAAAGCACATCATTCTACTGTTTACCGAAAATGCAATGAGGCCTACAAAGATAAGAACACAGTACCTACAGTGAAATATGGTGGAGGTTCAATGATGTTTTGGGGTTGTTTTGCTGTCTCTGGAACTGGGTGCCTTAAGTGTGTGAAAGGCATCATGAAATCTGAGGATTACCAAAGGATTTTGGGTCGCACTGTAGAGCCCAGTGTCAGAAAGCTGGGTTTGCGTCCGAGATCATGGGTCTTCCAGCAGGACAATGACCCCAAACATATATGTCAAAAAGCACCCAGAAATGGATGGCAACAAAGCGCTGGAGAGTTCTAAAGTGGCCAGCAATGAGTCCAGATCTAAATCCCATTGAACACCTGTGGAGAGATCTTAAAATTACTGTTGGGAAAAGGCGCCCTTCCCAATAAGAGAGACCCGGACCAGTTTGCAAAGGAAGAGTGGTCCAGAATTCCGGATGAGAGGTGTAAGAAGCTTATTGATGGTTATAGGAAGCGACTGATTTCAGTTATTTTTTCCAAAGGGTGTGCAACCAAATATTAAGTTAAGGGTGCCAAGAATTTTGACAATACCATTTTTGGAGTTTTGTATGACATTATGTCCAATTAGCTTTTTTCCTAATTTTTTTGTTTTGTTCCAATACACACAAATATAATTAATATGTGAATAGCAAAACATGTGTTATTGTAATACTTTTTCTGTGAGAAATACTTAATTTTCTTGAAAAATTTCTGGGGTCCCAAGAATTTCAGCCATGACTGTATGTAGGCATTCCAGGACAAGTCCATTTTACACATCAAAAGGTTGTGCATTAGCATCCGTTAATCTAATTACATATGTCAACGTGGACTTTTTGATCGAAGAGGGAAGTGGCCAAACAATATTTACTGCACATATCACAGAGGACAGATAATGACTCTGGACTATGTTACGGTTAGTATGCAAGAATGCAAATTAGCGGGGGGCGTGTCCAGATGGCAGAGGGAGCAGACATGTGAGACTTCAGCTCTGTCTTCCGAGTGGAAGTTAGTGCACCAGACTAACTTCTAAATACTCCCCACGATAGTGGGAACATTCCAGGCTGGCATCAATGGTGAAATACGGGCCACCCGCACCAGCAGCATCTGCGGCGGAACAGCAGGCCCGATTCAGATGGCAAGATGGCTCCAGGACACAGGCAGAGCAGCATGGCATGCTGCTGCAGCCACCCATCTCCACTCCTCACAAGAAATCACATGCTCTGGTGAGTGAATCTGCCTCTGCTCCCCACGGTGCACAGCCAGACCCCCTGCAGTCTCAGGACTCCCCCATAGACAGTGAGGATGGCTCAGGCCCTGATTCCCCTCCTGCTGAGCCCACCCTGTTCACCATCATGCATGCTCTACAGAACTGCAAGGCCTCTCTTACTGCACAGACTGCATTACTCCGCATGGGCTTTTCTCTCCTGAAGCAAGATGTGCAAAATTTAAGGGACAGAGCTGGGGAGGCTGAAGAACGTATAAGCTCCCTTGAGGATGTTGTCCATCCCTTAGCTGTTACAGCGAGGGACCTAACGGGGGAAATGGTCGACGAAAGCGCACTTCTACAATGGAGGCTATGGCCTGGCTCAATGATCGATACAGAGTTCTTCCTAGGCACAGGGCTGCCTAATATCTGTGGTCCTAGGCTAGGGTGACCAGACGTCCCCAGTTTCAGGGGACAGTCCCCTGATTGAGGACTCTGTCCCTGGACCAAGTCTGTCCCTGGTTTTGTCCCCAGATTGGATTTTATAGGGGGCAGGGGCAATTTCAAAGACAGTCAGTGCAGAATTAAAATAAAAACATTAGAATTACACACCCCTCGGGGATGGCGTGCACGTGAGGACGTGACGCGCTGTAGGTGGGAGGGACCATGAGACGCTGCTGATGGCTGGCCGGGACGGAGGAGACGCTGCACGCTCGGAAGCCCTCGAAGCTGCGGTGGAGACCTAACATACCTAATGGGGACCGGGAAACTAGCAGATCGGGAGACATCCCGCAGTGAGTCTGAAGAGGAAGAGAGCAAAATCGCCAGAAGGAAATAGGAAAGCCGCGTCCCCCCCGTCCTCCGCCCGGGCTACCATCCATTACCTACCCCCGCCTCCCTAGTAAGGCTGACCACCGGACTTCCACTCTGAAAAGATCCCCATAGGAAATTCAGTAAATACAAGATATGGATCCCTGGATGTTGGGGGCGGTGGAGACCTAAGGTAGCGGACAACCTCCTGAGAGCAACAGGTAGTAAGCAGATCCTGAAGGTATTGTTTCTTATTGTTCTATATTGAGTATATAAATACGTTTGGATGCTGTCTTTAATCCAGACCCAAAGCTAACACTAGCATAGATGGATGTACTTAGTGAACAACGGAAAACACTTGGAGAGAAATAAATAGCTTGATGACTTGAAGATTGTTATATTTCCATAAATTATAAGAAGAGAGAAATATTAGTGTTTTTTTTTCTTTCACGCAACTGGTGGTAAAGAGGCCTTCGCTGTAAGGAGGTAGTGCGAATTAATAGATGACTGACTATAACAATACAGAACCTGGATAATACTCTCAGAAGGGGGACTACACTTCTTTCTCACTTTCGGGTTGAGGAGTACGGAAGCCCCCCCCGCCACACGGAACCTCTCCCCCCTCTGTATAGTGGGGAGTGGGAGATAAATGACACGGGAGCTCTTATTAGCAAATATTTCCATCTTTCACACATTTAATTGTATCCTCATAAGTTCTACATAACTTTCACATAAACCCCCTATGGAACCCCCTACTACGATAAAGCAATGACCTAGGAGCAACGCGGTACAAACAACAGTCGGTGAAATAGGAAAAGGGATCGGCCCTGGCGACGATAGACGGGTACATATAAAATACTTCCATATGCCTGTAATACCCGTAGCATAAGCTTATGTACCCCTCAATATATATTTACGAGAGGTTACTGCCTATGCTCTAGACGAGGGGGCCAGAGACAAAACCTCAGATCTATTAGTTCTGAGGACTGAAATGGGGGAAGAGGGAGGAGGAAGGCAAGAAATCACTCCACCAAAAACCCTAAATATATAAAGATATCCAAGCCTCAATTAGGGACTTACTTAGGAGGAGGGCTTTGCTTCCCTTTTCTCTTGATTTTCTTTTTCTCTTTGTTTTTGCCTTCTGCTCTTGTACCCCATCAGGGAATAGTAAGTCTCTCCCCGAAGCATACGAGAAAAACCCAATTGGTTAGAGGGTAACCCCCCCCTCCCCGGTAAGTGGCGAGGTGCACCCCCACTTCTTTTGGCTATACCAGTAACTACCCCCTAGGTTGGGAGGGGAGAAAAGGAAGAGGGCAGAGAGGGAGAGATACGTGGATCAGGAGGTAGAAAAGAGGATAACAAGCGGTCAACCTGGGGAAAATAATTAGAAAAGTGAAGGATACTATGTCCAGGATGGCTAGTAGATCAACAAAAGGGGGAGCCCCAAAAACTCCTGTCAGTGTGGCACAATCAGACAATATATGTCCAAGGAAGGAGGCCAAAAAAATATAGGATCACCAAAGCCTCCACAAGAGAAAACTGATAAAAAAAACGGACGGGAAAAAATCCTTAAGCCCAAAGCAAAGGGGAAAACCGGAGGACCCCAGAGAAGAAGGGACCAGTGAATATGGGGCAGAAAGTAGCAGAAGAGAGGAGCTGAGACCCGACGAACATATCCCAACTATGGGAGATATGGAAAAGATGCTGATGCGACTTGAAAACGCAATCAAAGATGAAATACACAGCATAAGGACAGATTTTGGTCACCTTCTATCTAGGGTGGAGGCATTAGAGGAACAACCAGAGATACAAAAACAAGAGTTAAATTCCCTCAGAGATCAAGTAGACCTGGTTCAACTACAACAGAGAAACATACTCTATAAATTAGAAGACTAGGAAAATAGATCCAGGAGACAAAATCTGAGAATTCGGTCAGTCCCGGAAGAAAAAGGAGAAGACCTGAAGGAAAAAATGAGGACACTATTTAACCCAATCCAGGGAAAATCCCTTGAAGACCCGATTAAATTGGAGAGAGTGCATCATATAGGAAGACCGAATAGATCAGAAACAGAATGGCCCCGGGATATTATTGTTAGGTTCCATATGTTTGAAGATAAAGACGAGATCTGGAGGAAACTAAGAGGACATCCCCCCTCACTTATGGAGGGACCTGTCTCCAGATTTTTGCAGACTTAGCCGCAGAAACCCTGGCCAGAAGAAGACTCTTAAAACCGCTTTTGGAACAACTCGTGGCAAAAAAAAATTAAGTATAACTGGAGATTTCCAGCATGTCTGGTAGGATCAAAGGATGGGAAATCTGCAATTTTAAGATTTCCCGAAGACTTGGGGGAATTTTGTAATCGGCTGGATCTGCAGATACCCGACCTTCCAGGATGGGCCTAAACAGGAGGAGACTGCCAAGGGGGGAACGGGGGGAGGAGGGAGGGAGGTAAAACAAACAGGAGAGCCAGCCATAGGAGGAAAGATGAAGGATTACTCCCCCTTCTAAGTTTAGAAGGGGGACAGGAAAATAGGTCCCACCCCACCTGTAGGGGTATTGACCCATGGGGAATATTGGGTCAGAGGTCTATATTCGACCGCTAGGGATGGGGGGAGGGGGAGGGGGAGAGAGGGGGAGGGCTTGGCCAGAAGGGAAGGGGTTAGAAAGGGGGGGAGGGGAGGGGGGAAGAGGGAAGGGGAGGGGAGGGAGGGAGACACACCATTCTAAAAAAACTGCTAGAGAAAGTAAATGAAATAAGGTCGAGGTTAAAACTGGAATTAGAGAGGAAGACCCCAAACAACAGATAATGTCGATAATAAAATGTGTATCATATAATGTAAAAGGAATTAAAGAGAATCAAAACCGACGTAGCCTATGTACAGGAGACCCACCTCACTCTTGACTCAAACATGAAATTAAATTCAACAGATTTCCCTACATGGTACTATGGAGATACTGTTTCAAAACGTGCGAGGGGAGTAGCTATCGGGTTCGCCAAAGGAGTGAGATTCCGGTTAACCGATAGACTAACAGATCCAGAGGGGAGATTCCTTATATTAAAAGGGAAATTAGAAGAGACAGATTGTACCCTAGCGAATATCTACTCACCTAATAACCAACAGATAAAATATCTAATAGAAATCTTGGGGAAGATAAGGGACTTTAAAAAAGGAAGGGTCATACTGGGAGCAGACTTTAATTTCTGCATGGATCCAAAAGTTGATAAGACAACCCAGATAGTGGGGACTAATATAAAACAACTAAGAAAAATAAAAAAACAGCCTACACAGTAGTCAATTAATAGATGTATGGCGAGTGCTAAATCCAACGACACGTGACTATACCTTCTATTCTCCTGTACATTGTTGCTATTCCCGTATCGACCATATCCTTGTTGACCATTGCTCTTTGGCGGAGGTGGTGGAGGCGAGAATAGAGCCCATGACCATATCAGACCATGCCCAAATCAGTGTGTCCCTTAATATCTCAGGAAACCCGAGGCCACCCCAAATTTGGAGGCTTAATGAGGAATTACTAAAAGATACAAATATAGTAAATGGATGTGACCTGACACACACACTAATTGAACACATGGCGGCCTCCATCCCTAATTTAGTATGCAAAGGAAAGGAGTTTATGGGACTTTAAATGAGGGAGCGCCATATCAAAGGGAAAAAAATAACATAAAATTTGAATTACAGTACATGATTTATTAATCACAATCTTATATACATGTCAAATAGATAGGTAGTCACAAGACTTACTCTAAATATGCTGCTACATAGCATGCAATACACAAATAAAAACAGACATGGCAGATATACATAATACAATAGATCAATTAGAACACGTATGAGATATGGACAGGTGATTGTTGGCATCTAGTGGCACTCTACGCGTTTCCTGGCATTACAGCCATTCATCAGGAGTGTTATAAAAATGGTATACTGAAAATAAAAATAAACAAGAATAAATAATACTACCTAATAAAAGATACAAATAGTCTAAATAGAGTTCAGAAGGAGTTAGAAGAATATTTCAAAATAAATGATACAAGTGACGTCTCTAAAGCCACATTATGGGATGCCCACAAAGCCCTAATTTCGGGGCACGTTGATATCAGAAGGAGCAAGAAAGAGAAAAGAGAAACGGCTTCAAAAGGAGAAAGTAATTGAGGAGATAAGCAAGTTGGAACAAAAACACAAAAGAGGGGCCCAACAACGAGATGTATATCAAGAATTAGTTAATAAACGTAACCAACTTAAAAACCTCCTATTCCAGGAAACTAAAAGAGATTTCCAGATAATAGCAAAAGAAAGATACGTGGGAGGCAATAAAACCAGCAAACACCTGGCGAGGATGGTCCAGAAAAAGAAAGGAAGAAACTATATTGAAAAAATCCAAAACGAGCAAGGAGAGGAGGTGTATAAAACAAAAGATGTTTTAAAAGATAGAGGGAGCTGTGGTGGCTCAACGTGATTGGCACTGCGCTGACAAGCCATTCACCTCTGCAGCCAAGGGTTCGGATCCCGGTCTCGGCTACATGTGAATTGAGTTTGGTGGTCTCAGCCCGGCTCCCGGTGGGTGTGCTATGCAAGGTACGCCTGTGCTTAGTACGCCCACCCCCCCCCCCCCCACAAAAACCACCACACTTGCACGCACACTAAATTGGTTTAAAACACATGCACTTTGGCCATGCGGTCTCTTAAAATAAAGAGAGGCGAAGGACCTACGGGGCTGGCTGGGTGGGCTAGGCCCCCTCACTCCCTCATAGGGGGAGTCCCTCTGCCCCATTGGGGTCCCGTTGGGCCCCAGTTGGGCTCCCAAGAGGAGCAGGTAGGGCGGGGTGAGTGGGAGGCCCCCCTTCACACCCGCCATTGCCACCAGGGGCATGGAGAAGGATGGCGATTGCCTCCGGGGGGAGGGTCTGCCTACTCCCAACTCCTGCAGTCCGGCTCCTCTCTCTCGAGTTCACGCACAAAAATACACTTTAAAAAAAAAAAAAAAAAAAAATAAAACAAAAGATATAGCTGAAACATTCCGAGCCTATTATGAGAATTTATATGCAGTTAAACAGAAAAACTGGGAAAAGGAGAAAAAAAAAACGAAAACCTCAGACTTTCTGCAGGGGGCGGACTTTCAACAGTATTAGATGTATCAACTTTGGACAGGCCTATTACAGAAAAGGAAGTACAATTAGCACTATCAGGTACAGCATCGGGGAAAAGTCCAGGCCCCGACGGCTTTACGGCATTTTATTATAAAAAATGCAAGGATATCCTCATACCTCGACTATGTCAATACTTCAATGGCCTAGGAGAGGACTATACCTTGAGTAGAGAGGCCGCCGAGGCAATAATTACAGTTATACCAAAGGAAGGCAAGGAAGCCAAGATCTGCTCGAGTTATCGGCCAATATCTCTGTTAAACGCAGATTTAAAACTGTTCGCAAAGATATCGGCCGAGAGAATAAAACGAGAGATGGCGGGGCTGATCCACCCTGACCAGGTTGGGTTTATTCAGGGTAGAGAAGGAAGAGACAACGGGGTAAGGACCCTCCTTCTGATTCAGGAAATGAGGAGAAGTGGGATCCAGTCTACTCCTGTCGATAGACGCTGAGAAAGCGTTCGACAGGGTAGTCTGGGGATTCATGTTACAAACCCTGGAAACCATGGGATTTGGAAGTAAGATGTTGGGATGGATCGGAACCCTATACAAAGGCCCAACAGCAAGGATTAAAATAAATGGAGGTCTCTCCCATTACTTTACAATGGAAAATGGCACGAGACAGGGGTGCCCTCTCTCACCACTATTATTTGTGCTGTCCCTTGAACCTTTTTTAACTAGAATACGTAAATGTTCTGAAATAAATGGAATTAAGGTGGGAAAAGAGGAGCACAAATTGGCTGCATTTGCAGATGACGTGCTCTTCTACCTGACCAATCCTAAAACCTCTATCCCAAAATTATTAAGTCTATGTAGTCAATATGGGGAAATCTCAAATTTCAAATTAAATAAAACTGAAATATTAAACGCCAGTACACCCAAGATAGACATCCAAACCCTTAGAACAGAATACAAATTCCCATGGGTAAAAGAGCTCAAATATCTTGGCATCTATCTGGCGAGTACCGAAAAAAGAATCTATGAAATCAACTATATCCCCTTGGTAGAAGAAATCAAAAAAGAAATAACTAGAATTAAAAATAGACCAATCTCATGGTTGGGACGAATACATTTCTGTAAAATGGTGTTGATACCAAAGATTTTATATAAGTTTCAGATGATCACGATCAAACTCCCAAAACAACTGATCCGCATTCTTCAAAACTTGATCATGAACCATATCTGGCGAAATAAGAAACATAGGATATCATTTAAGACCCTCAGACAAACAAAAAATAAGGGGGGACTGGCCATCCCAGAGCTTAAAAAATATTACGATGCAATAATCCTGTCGCGAACAGTGGAGTGGGCCAGAGCAAACACAGAAAAAAGATGGGTTAGTTTGGAGAATACAGTAGCAAACAAGAAATTAGAAAAAATAATATGGAACCCTCCACAACTTAGAGCACTGGGCACAGAAATACATGCAATCACAAAGAATGCACTTCAGGTTTGGGATTTAACACAAAAAAAATAGATAAAAATTTCAACTCACCCCTCATTTCCTTAAAGGACAACGACTACTTCCCTCCGGGGAAAGTAGAGGTTGGGGGAAATTGGATCAAAAATGATAAGGCACAAGTAAGAGATATAATACACCAAGGACACTTATTAACATATAGGCAAATAGAGCAAAAAGAAAATTTTATGACACTTAATAAATGGAGGTACCAACAGTTAAACCACTTTATTGGAAAACTACCCCAACCGTTAAGAACAGGGGACCAACTTTCAGACATAGAAAAATTATGCTCTATGGAAAGTGGAAAAGGACCTATATCCAAGATTTATAAGATCCTATTACAACTGGAAGAACTAGAGGTACCCCCTTTTATTAAAAAATGGGAGAAGGAATTAGGGACACGCCGAGATAGGACCACAATAGGAAAATTTTTAAAACTGACCCATTCCTCGGCGATCGATAGCCGACCGCTGAAATGAATTTTAAATGTCTATCAGGCTGGTACATAACACCAGATAAACTTAGTAAATTTAAGACCGGCCAGTCAGTAGATTGCTGGAGGGGTTGTAAATCCCCCGGAACTATGGCTCACCTATGGTGGGAATGCCCAAAGGTTAAAATATATTGGGAAAGGATTTTGAGGACAATAGAGGACATCACAAAGGAAAAAATAAAAAGAGAGCCATGGACGGTGCTTTTCCATGGAGGGGGAGAAGGGGGAAAAAAATATAGGAAATCTTTGGTCCCACACCTATTAAACGCCGCTAAAAGGTTGATACAAAGGAAGTGGCAGGAAACAGAATGTCCCACGATATGGGAATGGATAGATAGCGTGGAGGAAACATATATGATGGAAGATATCAGAGATAGTCTAGAAGAAAATGGGGTCAACACAAAATGGCATAACTGGAGAGCCTTCAAAAGATCATGGAGCTATGTAGAAAACCTGAGGCCAGAGATATAAACCAGCTCGATAAGATAGGAGCGCAAAAAATGGTGTGGGGGAGGGAGGGAGGGATTGAAGTGGGAGAGAATGGGGGAGGGCTAATAAGGGAAATAAATATATTAATAAAGTACTTATGAACATGTATAAAAAACTTCCACAAATGATGCAAATCTGAAACAGAGACAAAAATTAAGCATCTTCACCATGAGCTGGTCTCTTGTGCGCAGTGAAGGCTGAGTGTGGAATAAAAAAAAAAAAAAAAAAGAATTACACACCCCTGCTCCGCCTACTAGCATGGGGAGGTTGCATTTTTCCCATTATCTGTGCCCCTTTCTGATGGTCATGTGCTGGTCGGAGCGGAAGGGAATATTTCTTCAGTTTCGGGCGCATGCCCATTCAGCTCCACTCACATGTTCTTCTGCCTTGGCTCAAATCCTGGCCAACCACCTGCCTATCTCCTTGCCTTCCCTGGTGGAGAGATCTTCCTTGGCTCCCCATCCAGTAGTACCTGGGGCGCAGAGAGTAAGACTTGAGAGTCTGTGAGGCGAGCAGAGAGTCGCTGATTGTTGCCATTACTAGTAAAGAAAAGATATGTCCCCGGGTTTCATTTAAAAAATCTGGTCATCTTATCCTAGGCCCTTGCATTCTCCTCTTTGTTTGCCTTGAACTGATTATGGATATGTCCATCCTTCTATTTTGGAGCACTCATTTGCCTTGACTGTACTGTCTGATCCAGATTTTCATGAAGGTATGGTATGCCTCCCTGCAATAGGCCTGAGAACTATTACCCTACCATCTTTAATCCTAATAGACTGAAATTCCTCCTTATTAACAGGCCTATATCCCCCTACAACTTGTGCTGGTTGTTTACTCTGCAATCTACTGCATCCACTATTGGACTGTGATGCTTTTCACCCATACAATGCTGCCTCGGAAGACACTCTGGACTCCACTACACCCCCCATACTAATTAGTTGCGAGGCCATGGTACAGCTCTTTCTCAGTTTAAGGAGGGGGGGGGTTCGTTTTACAGTTCAGGGATTCAAGGCTTGCTATGTTGGGGTTGACCGAGCAGGGAGGGGGGCAGAGGATTTTATCTAGACTTTCTGGGACTTTGTTGGTGTTTTTTTCTCTTTTTTTCTATGTTTCTTTTTGCACTTTTGACTCCTATATTTTTTCTCAGATTGCTGCCTATGGTGGACTTTTAATGTTTTTTATTATTTCAATGCTGGCTCATGATGTCCTGATGGCGGATCCACGCACTTTTTTTTACTCATGTGCATGTATGTGCTTCAGGTGGCGCGGCCTGTCTGGTCATTTATATTCTTTTATGCATATTACTTTGTGCTTATTTACCACTGTATGTTTTACAATGGCAAAGCCCCTAAGGATAGTCTCCTGGAATACTAGAGGTCTGAATGCACCCCAGAAGAGATCCCTGGTCTTTTCAGTATTAAAAAAAAGTCGCCCTCACATCATCTGCCTCTGAGGCCGCGTACACACGAGGAGACATGTCCGATGTTTTGGTCTGATGTGTGTACACACCATCAGACCAAAATCCCTGCGGACAGAGAACGCAGTGACGTAGAAGACACCGACGTCCTCAAACAAGGAAGTTCAATGCTTCCACACATGCGTCGAATCAATTCGACGCATACGCAGGATTTCGGTCCAATGGTTGGGCGTACTAACCATCGGACATGTCTGACGGACAGGTTTCCAGCGGACAAGTTTCTAAGCATGCTTAGAAACTTTTGTCCGCTGGAAACCTGTCCGCTAGGCCGTACACACGATCGAACATGTCCGCTGAAACTGGTCTGCAGACCAGTTTCAGCAGACATGTCTCCTCGTGTGTACGCGGCCTAAGAGACTCACCTTAGAGGCTCTAAAACAAGGGCCATAAAACGCCCGTGGTTGTCTAACTCCTATAATGCCACTCATTCTAAATACTCCATGGGGGATTCCATCCTTCTAGCCAAATCTCTCCCGGCTGAGAAGGTACAAGTTAAAACTGACCCTGACAGGCGACCTTTACCCTGGTGAACATTTATGTGCCCCCCCCCCCCCGTTTTCGGTGGAGGTACTCTCTAGACTGTCACTTCAGCTGCTCACTAGACCCCCTGGCCCCTTACTTTATGTGGGGGACTTTAATGCTATATTAGATCCAACTATAGACTGCCTGGGTGGTGGAGGTAGACCCTTTCCCTCTTTTCTAGACTGGGCACAGGTTCATGACCTTACAGAGGTGTGGCGATGGAAACATCTGGATTTACGCCACTGTTCCTGCCACTCAGCTTCTTTCCTCACCATGTCCAGACTGGATACGGCATTTGCTCCGGCTGAGACCCTCCCTGTTATCTCTGCCGTTTCATATCTGCCTAGAGGGGTTTCTGTTCATGCCCCTCTCAGTGGACCTCCTCCTCCTCCCAGGTTCGGGACCTGCTATTTGGTGCCTGAACTCATACTTGTTGTAGGACGAGGTAGTGCAGGGAGAATGCAGGTCAGGCATCACAAACTATTGGAGGGATAATCTGGGAAAAGTAGACCCTTCTACTGAATGGGACGCGTTTAAGACAACTCTGAGGCTGCGTACACACGATCGAATTTTTCCGCTCAAACTGGTCCGACGGACCAGTTCAGCGGACAAATCCGATCGTGTGTATGGGCTAGCGGACATGTCTGACCGGCAGACAAATTTTAAAACATGCTTTAAAATTTGTCCGCCGGAGACATGTCCGTCGGATATTTCCGCTGGTCAGTACACTCACCAGCAGACATATCGAATGGATTTGACGCATGCGCGGAAGTATTTTTCTTCCTGGTGCGGTGACGTGGCGGCGTCAACGTCACCGCCACGTCACCTCGCTGTCTGCCGGCGGGGATTTTGATCCGATGGTGTGTACATGCCATCGGACCAAAATCCGATGAGACATGTCCGCTCTAAACTGTCCGTCGGACAAGTTTGAGTGGACATATCTCATCGTGTGTACGCGGCCTGAGGGGCACTTTCATGTCCATCACAGGGGTCTTGCGCAAAAATAACCGGATGCTTACAGAAGAACTTGAGACTGTTATGGTACGAGTCTGCTTATGCCTCTAACCCTGCCTCCAACACGAGGGAGGCATGGTTTAAAAGCCGTAGGGAGTATGAACTCCGTCTGTTAGATCTCACGCAAAAACGTATGTTGCATGCCACACAAAAATCGTTTGAACATGGTAATAAAGCTGGACGTCTCTTGGCATATCTGACTAGACCTGACCATTCTCTAATTTCCATCCCACGTATCATTACTGCTTATCATCAGTGACAACCCAGGGGATATCCTAGACTCCTTTTAATGCTTTTAGAAGACCTGTATACCTCTGGGGTTGACTACGATGACTCCCAATTGAATGACTACTTGGCTAACATATCTCTCCCCTTCTTGTCAACGGAGGGGCGTGATGTACTGGATGCACCTATCTCGGGTGTAAGAAAATTGCTGCAGCCATTTCACAAATGCCTGCACATAAGACTCCAGGCTTAGATGGTTTCCCGACTGAATGGTACTCACAATTTAAAGACCTTTTGTGCCCCTTTCTTTTGCAAACCTATAACAAAGATGTCGGGATCCTCCCCCCAACGATGTACTTCTATTAAAACCCCGTAAGGACCCACTTAAATGCAAATTTTACCATCCAATTTCTCTTAATAATGTGGACGTTAAGATTCTGGCCAAAATATTGGCAAGCCATTTGAACACTCTCATATTCAATCAATACTTACTACTACAAATACTACATGTACACTCAAAGTACCTGAGCTATATTGCCTCTCATATGCTATTAATATTTGTTACTACAAATACTATATGTACTCTCAAAGTACCTGAGCTATATTGCCTCTCATACACAATTAATTATTTACTACTAATACAATTCACTACGTGCTTGACAGAAGTATAAATTACTTGTAGGCCTTGACCTAATTGTTAAACATGTTCGCTCTAACTTTTCTATGCTAGGGGTTGATACTATTTCATAGCATCTCCCCTAGTGGCCTAAATACATCTCTGCATGTTAAGATTGATATGATGTAGAGAAAACCCAAACTCCTGTTGCTAGGAGTGATGCCTGGGGTCTCTTGCTGATAATCACCTGCATGTAGTGGTGTATTGGGATATTGTCCTTGAACTAAATTTTAAAAGCTAAGCCTTGGTTGCATGTTGTAGTGCGTCCATGCTTAGTAGCTCAACGCCTTTCTTTATGTGACACAGAGATGATGTATAGATCCCCCAAAGTCCTGTTGCTAGGAGTGACGCCTGGGGCCTAGTACTGAGTTGTCGCATACAGAATCGCATTGAAGTCCTTGCTAACCACAGTTGTGGTTCACTCCGTTCACCAGTGCTGTTACAGTATGGCTTTGGCCCCCATGCTGTAACATGGATAAAACTCCTTTACACCTCCCCGGTAGCTCGGGTGCGGGTCAATTCCTCTATCACTGGCCCCTGTCCGATTACTAGGGGCACACAACAGGGGTGCCCGTTGTCTCCCCTCTTGTTTGCCCTGATCATGGAGCCACTTGCGGTTCGTATTCGCTCCTCCCCCTCGATTAAAGGACTCCAAATTGCTAATATAGAGGAGCGCATTTCACTTTATGCGGATGACACATTGGTGTATCTGGCTGATACTAATGAATCACTTCAGGCTAGACTTTTCCTCCTAGATGTGGCTGAGCCTCCCCTGATTCCAAGCTTCAAGTGGTATCCTCCTTTAGGTACCTTGGGGTTCTGGTGCACACCCCTTTATCTGTATATGTCGCCAATAACTTAGATCCTCTATTGGTCCACCTTCAGTAGCAGACCAAGCAGTGGATGGATCTGCCTCTGGATCTTATGGGAGGGCCAATGTCCTCAAAATGATCTACCTACCGAGATTACTCTTTATCCTTGCCAATTGCCTTGCAAATTACCTAAATCTATTTTTAAATGCATAGATCCAATATGTACTACTTTCCTGTGGAAGGGTGGCTCCCCCAAGGTAGCATTTGAAATACTACGGTTGCCAGCGCACTTGGCAGGCCTGGCATTTCCCAACTTCTTTCTATATTATTTGGCATCCCAGTCGGTGCATATCCTCAATTGGCTGTGCCCGGGTCCGGGCAATGCTTGTACATCCACGGAGGGAGCCATCGCATCTTCTCTGGAAACCCTACATAATATTATTTACAGAGGTCGGGCCCCCGTTATATTGTCACAAAAGTATCCAGGCACACCTGGCTGAAATCTCCCAACAACCCCCTGTGGTTTAACCCTAATACTCCTTTCCTGATCCCAATCGCTGGTACTCCAGGGGGGTTAATATTTATGCCACCTGTACAACGCTCAGGGCTTTAAATCTTTTTCTCAGCTACGTTAAGACTTCGATCTACCAAGATCATACCTATTTTATTACTACCAGCTCAGGCACGCTATTCGTGCCCAGTTTGGCTCCCTGGATGATCCCACTGACCTGCCCCCGTTGGAAAAACTGCTCAGACAGCCAGATCCCACTAAACTTGTCTCCACCTATTATGACTGACTTTAACCCCAGATTCCACAGAGCTCAGGTAAAATGGACCTCTCTGGACATATCCCTGGTAGACGAAGACTGTTCAGAATTTAGTGATACGTATAAAACCTCTGTTATTGCTTACCGGGACCGCATCATACAGGTCAAAATTTTCCATCAAACCCACCTCACTCTGGCTAGGTTACACAAGATGGGTCTCCTGCCCTCAGCTGCCTGTTTCCGCGGCTGTGGCCAGGAGGCCGATTTCTTACACTGTTTCTGGTCATGCCCGGTAGTCTGGGACTTCTGGGAAGTAGTGGGTGCTTTCATCTCATTGGCGCTAGGCCTCCCAAGCATAATCCACCCCAATAACTGCCTATTGGGAATTTTTGGCGAATTATACCTATCATCACATGCCAAGATACTGCTCCGTATACTCTTCTTCTATGTTAAAAAAGCTATTTTACTGTCCTAGAAGGGTGCACAGACCTCTCTGAAATCCCTCTGGTTAAAACTTATTAATGATGCTATTCCACTGTATAAACTTACTTTTGAACCTCGGAAACGGAATAAAACCTTCCACAAAATTTGGGGTAGATGGTTGGCTAGTACGCTAATCCTCTCCCAGCACTGATTGCACTACTCTTGCTTGACCATTGACGGGCCGTGCCTCACGGATCTCGAATGTCTGGACCTCCGCTTTTGCTATATCCCGGTATTATATCTGATCCTTCTACACTGTGCCTACTTTATATTTTGCACTGATGTCAGTTTATTTTTTTATGTTTGAGTGTATTGCCTAACAGTTATGACCAGGTTGTCTGGTGGTATTGTTGTTTTTTTTGTATGTTTCTTTCTGTTTGTTGGTTTGTCTTAAACCTAATAAAAATATCTTTAAAAAACAAAGAATGCAAATTAGCAGTTGATGACTGCAGCTGTTTCCAGCTGGGGGTCATTATCTGTCACTCTGAAAGACAGAGGGTAGATCAAAGGCCTAATGGAGACGGCCAATCAAATGGCTCAGCCATTCAGTGTATAGGCAATATAATCTGGAAATCAGTCCTGTCATTCTCAAAGATTATGAAGGCACAGATCTAGAAAACATGGGACTCTGAAGGCTGGTATTCGTTGTCATATTTACTCTGTGGGATCTGTTGCAAGTATTGGACTTTGTGATGTGTTGGAAGTCAAAATAAAGTGTCTCTCCCTAGAAGAATCGGGTTGCTGCTGGAACATAAGTTATATCATCATTATAATAATAACTAATTAATTATCCAAACACTACATACTACTTCACTACAGCATACTGCTGGTTCTGCCACCTCGCTTGCCTGTCACCTTTTGGGTCCAGCTTCCTGTCCATGAGCTCCTGGCCCAGACTTCTGGACTGTTCCTAGGCACTCTTATTCCGCCAAGCTCCTGGGACTACTGAATCACTATCAGTGGTCCGCGAACTGGAGCTGTACGAGAGGCTTCCCTCCACACGTCTGGCTCATCCATCAGGAATGTGACACATTCTCTCTTGAGAAGAGGAGATTAAAGGGGGATATGATCAACATGTACAAATACATAGGGGGTTAATATAGAGCTTTGTGTTGAATAGGGATGAGCTTCGCGTTCGATACGAACGTATGTTCGAATCGAACATTGCTTGTTCGATCGTTCGTCGAAAAACAAACAAAACGGGTCGCTCGCGCCAAATTCGAATGACGCGCAACGGCCCATAATTCACTGCGGAGTTGCGCGCTGATGATTGGCCAAGCATGCACCATAACCCTGCATGCTTGGCTAATCACAGCGCCCAAAAAACGAAGAGCCCTAATTGGCCAAAGCCTGGGTGCTTTGGCCAATTATGGCTCAGGGCTTTAGCACACGCCCCACACTATAAAATGCCGGTCTTGTGTAGTGTGTTCTGGCTTGCTTACAGAGAAGTCAGACAGACAGTCAGTTAGAGATAGATGGATAGATAGATAGATAGATAGAGGTGTTTTTACAATTTGGAACTGCTCTGCTTTAACTGATAATTGCGCGGCTATACAATGTCGCACCCAAACAAAATTTGCGTCCTTTTTTTCCCACAAATAGAGCTTTCTTTTGATGGTATTTGATTGCCTCTGCGATTTTTACTTTTTGCGATATAAACGGAAAAAGACCGAAAATTTTGAAAAAAAATATATATTTTCTAATTTTTGTTATAAAAAAAATAGAATAAACTAAATTTTAGTCAAACATTTAGGCCAAAATGTATTTAGCCACATGTCTTTAGTAAAAAAAAATGCCAATAAGCGTATATTTATTGGTTTGTGCAAAAGTTATAGGGGCAGATTCACATAGAAATGGATTATCGTAGCGTATCAGAAATACACTACGCCGCCGTTTTTTACCTGGCTCTACGTGGAATTCAGGTAGATTTTGTCCAGTAAACGACGGCGGCGTAGTGTATTTCTCCCGTCGCAATCCATATAGACGAGTAGGGGGCGTGAATCATTTAAATTAGGCGCGTTCCCGCGGCGATCGATCTGCGCATGCTCCGTTCGCAAATTTCCCGCCGTGCATTGCGCGAAATCATCGTGACGTCATTCGTTGTTTAGGTAGCGTCGTTTACGGGCGATCCTAGTCCCGAACGAGTTACGTAAACAAAAAAAAAAATTAAATAAATTCGAAGCGGGAACGACGGCCATACTTAACATGGGCTACGTAACGTTAGAGCAGCAAAAAGCTGCTCTAACATTACGTACACAAAAATAGACGAAAGTGATTGCGACGACCACTCGTATCTTCGGGAATCGCCGTAAAAAAAACATTTGCATATCCCGACGCATCAAAACGACGCAAACTCCTCCCAGCGGCCGCAAATAGATGGCAGCGTAGATCCGAAGGCTTACGAAGACGTAAGCCTCTCGGATCGAAGCCCGAAGCCGCCGTATCATGGTTTGAGGATTCAAACTAGTGATACGGCGCGCAAAATTTGAAATTACTCCTGTCTAACACCAGTTAGACAGGCGTAATTGCTCTATGAATCTGGCCCATAGTGTCTACAAACTAGGGTACATTTTCTGGAATTTGCACAGCTTTTAATTTGTGACTGCCTATCTCATTTATTTAGGTGCTAAAATGGCAGGGCAGTACAACCCCCCCCCCCCAAATGACCCCATTTTGGAAAGTAGACACCCCAAGGAAATTGCTGAGGGGCATGTTGAGCCCACTGAATATTTTTTTTTGTTGTACCAAGTGATTGAGTAAAAAAAAAAGAAAAGAAATTACAAAAAGTTGTAACTAAATGATATATTGCTCACACATGCCATGGTTATATGTGGGATTGCACCCCAAAATACATTCTGCTGCTTCTCCTGAGTACGGGGATACCACATGTGTGGGACTTTTTGGGAGCCTAGCCGCGTACGGGACCCCAAAAACCAAGCACCACCTTCAGCATTTCTAAGGGCGCAAATTTTTGATTTCACTTCTCACTACCTATGACAGTTTTGAAGGCCATAAAATGCCCAAATAGCACAAACCCCCCCAAATGACCCCATTTTGGAAAGTAGACACCCCAAGCTATTTCCTGAGAGGCATGTTGAGTCCATTGGAATATTTTATATTTTGCCACCAGTTGCCACCAGTTGCACAAAGTTGCCACTAAATGATATATTGCTCACACATGCCATGGGCATATGTGGAATTACATCCCAAAATACATTCTACTGCTTCTCCTGAGTACGGGGATATCACATGTGAGTGACTTTTTGGGAGCCTAGCCGCGTACGGGACCCTGAAAACCAAGCACTGCCTTCAGGATTTCTAAGGGCGCAAATTTTTGATTTCACTCCTCACTGCCTATCACAGTTTCGGAGGCCATGGAATTCCCAGATGGCACTAAACCCCCGCAAATGACCCCATTTTGGAAAGTAGACACACCAAGCTATTTGCTGAGAGGCATGGTGAGTATTTTACAGTGCTCATTTATTTTTGAAAATGAAGATAGATATTTTTTTTTTTTTTACATTTTCAAATCTTTGTGACAAAAAGCAAGATCTGCAAAATACTCGCCATACCTCTCAGCAAATAGGTTGGGGTGTCTACTTTCCAAAATGGGGTCATTTGGGGGGGTTTTGTGCCATCTGGGCATTCGATGGCCTCCGAAACTGTGATAGACAGTGAGGAGTGAAATCAAAAATTTACACCCTTAGAAAGCCTGAAGGCGGTGATTGGTTTTTGGGGTCCCGTATGCGGCTAGGCTCCCAAAAAGTCTCACACACTCACACGCTCAGGAGAAGCAGCAGAATGTATTTTGGTGTGTAATTCCACATATGCCCATGGCATGTTTGAGCAATATATCATTTAGTGACAACTTTTTGCAAAAAAATAAATAATATTAATTAAAAATTCTCTTTTCCACAACTTGTGTCAAAATATAAAATATTCCATGGACTCGACATGCCTCTCATCAAATAGCTTGGGGTGTCTACTTTCCAAAATGGGGTCATTTGGGGGGGGTTTTGAAATGTCCTGGCATTATATGCATAACATTTAGAAGCTTATATTACACATCACCCACTCTTCTAACCACTTGAAGACAAAGGCCCAGATTCACAGAGCGATTACGCCTGCGCAACAGGAGATGCACGTGCGTAAGTCTAAATGTGCGCGTGCGTTTCGATGCACGGCATCCCCAAAACGAGATATGCAAGAAATCTACTTTTTTTTTGTCCAGCGTAATTTCGTTAGGCGCATCCGTCCGCGCAAAACTGCGCTAGACAGACCATTGATTTGCTAGTCAAATATGCTAATGAGGTGTTTGTATGATTTTTTCCCTGAAAATTTGCAAAATAAAGATTATATAAAAAATATGCTAATGAGGGACTTACGGGGATCCACAAAAGAACGTTGAGGCAGCGCAGGCTACGCAGTGTGCGCAACAGCAAAATGTCCCGTCTAAAATTAGACCATATAAAAGCTGGTCTAAAAAGAGAAAAATCGTCTACATGTCAGATAAAGCAACACTGTTAGTGAGGAGCTCAGCAGTCACACGTGTTGCCCAACAAACTGTATGCCAACATGCCAGTGGCATCCATGCTCGTAGCTATACTACTGACTTTAGATGAGCAAAGAAGGAGGAGGGCACTGAGGAGGGCACTAAGGAGGGCACGGGAGATGTTTTTTTTTGTTTTTTTTTTTACTTTTTATTTGCTTATATAAACTTTACAATTTAATCTAATCCAATACAATATTCTTATCTGATACAAGCCCCTCACTCCTCACTCTTCACGGGAGAGGATATATCACAAACGCATAGACATCTATGGCAGTGATTCTGAGGTATCTCGCATCTTCAGATTCACCCCTCATGCCATCATGGAATTAACCACAAACCTTGCAGGAGGACATCAGCAGCCCAACACATGGCACTACCCATGACACCCATGACAGCTACATATACAATCATAGCCCCATCCCCACAGATTTCGAACAGAACATGTATGGGGACAGCTGGCTGGTTGGTGAGTGACATGGGTGGCAGGCATGACTGTCCCCCCCCATGATGCACACATCACAAGGGGCACATGCACTACTAACATCCTCCTGTCTTTTCCCTTCAAGGTGACTCTGCATATGCACTGGGACCCCATCTCATGACCCCATCTCATGCCAGCTCACATATGCATCTTTGCACGTTAAACACACACATTAATCATGGCACAATGAGAATGCATGCATGCACACCACTGTGGTCCCTAGCACACACACACACCACGTCGTCATCACATTGGATTGGCACAAGCCCACCATGCAGGACTTGTGAGCAGCAACGCCATGCCACGGCTCCAATTATGTCACTGTACATTCATACACCATTCACACAGACCTGGGTTTCACTTCTCCACCACAAATGAGGGTGACACCCCTTTTCCCGCAGGAATATCACCCCCACATTCCAAAATCATACACAAACAGAACCAAAAAAATAAAATAAATGACGAGCAAAAATTAAAAATATAATTTAAACAAAATAACAACAAAGAAAACACATAAAAGACAAAAATCACTCTGCAAAACAGTCCCCAAATATCTCAAAGACACGTCACAAACAAACAAACAAACGCTAATAAACAAAAGCACCTTGCTGTATAGGGAGGGATACAAAGGGATGTACTTTTGCAAAGGAAGTGCGTTTGTGTCTGTCTATTTATGCTGTCTGCGTAGTTCACTAAGTTGCCCTAGTCCACTTCCAATTTCACTGATTGCGCCGTTCCCGAGTTGTGAGCATGCGCACAGAGGTGCTGACCATGGTCAGCTTCAAGCGCGCATGCGCGAGCCGGACGGCCCTTCATTTGCATGGGGTCACGGCTCATTTCAATGTAACACGCCCATGTCCTTCCCAATTTGTAATACTCCGCCTTACGCCTCTGAAATAACGTTACGCATGCGCAATTTTGTGCGTAAAAGCGACGAGAATAGGGTGATTGCGCGGCTACATTGCGCAAGTCTAACGTAAAGGCGGTGCGCTACGCCGGTCCAATAATGCGCAGATGTACCTGAATCTGGCCCAAAGTCCTTTCTGACACTTTTTGTTTACATGAAGACATATTTTTTTTTGCAAGAAAATTGCGTTGAACCCCCAAACATTATATATTATTTTAAAGCAAAGGCCCTACAGATTAAAATGATGGGTGTTGCATTTTTTTTTCCACCCAGTATTTGCGCAGCGATTTTTCAAACGCATTTTTTTGGCCAAAAATACATATTTTTTTATTTTATTGCACTAAAACACACTAAATTGCCCAAATGTTTGATGAAATAAAAAAGATGATCTTAGGCCGAGTACATATATACCAAACACGACATACTTTAAAATTGCGCACAAATGCGCAGTGGCAACAAACTACATACATTTTTAAAAGCCTTTAAAAGCCTCTACAGGTTACCGCATTAGATTTACAGAGGAGATCTACTGCTAAAATTACTGCCCTTCGCGGCGATACCTCACATGCATGGTACAATTGCTGTTTACATATGACTCCAGACCGATGCTTGCGTTCGCCTTTGCGCAAGAGCAGGGGGGGACAGGGATGCTTTTTTTAAATTTTTTTATTATTATTTATTTTGCTTTTTTAATTTTATTTTTAACTGTTCCTTACTTTTTTTATTTTTTTTTTATAATTTTTATTGTTATCTTATGGCATGTAAATATCCCCTATGATAGCAATAGTTAGTGACAGGTACTCTTTTTTGAAAAAATTGGGGTCTATTAGACCCTAGATCTCTCCTCTGCCCTCAAAGCATCTGACCACACCAAGATCGGTGTGATAAAATGTTTTCCCACGGTCCCTCAGAACGCAGGGGAGCTATTTCAAAAGTTTTCTGAACTACTTGAGAGGGGCCTCAAACAAACAGCACTAAAAATAACTAATGACATTCGCTCTGATTTCCAGAATCTGGGCTCTAGGATGGAGATAATAGAAGATAAGCTTGATATCACAGTTTTTAGAGCCAACCAAAACACTGACCAAATACAATCTCTTCAAGAGCAACTGGATGTAGCCCTTAATAGAATAGATGACCTTGAGAATCGTTCCAGAAGGGACAATTTTAGGGTCAGAGGCCTCCCTGAGTCCATAACAGATGTCCCCAAAGCTGTCCAGGACCTCATTAAGAGCATGCTCCCCTCTATTGCTCCACATAAGCTAGAGCTGGATAGAGCTCATAGATCTTTGGGCCCTCTGAGGAAGGATGGGTCTCCCAGGGACATAGTTGTAAAACCACATTACTACACTGTGAAGGAGGAGATTATGAAAATCTCACTTCAGCAATCCCGCATTTCTTTCCATGGTCAAGATATACAAATTTTCGCCGACATCTCCCCTATGACTATACAACGACGAAGGACTCTGAAACCATTGTTGGTGATCCTGACGCAGAAGGAAATTGAATATTGGTGGGCATTCCCATTTGCTCTGAAATTCACGTACAAAGGCAAGACCTACACATTCAGCACCCTTGCTGAGGTAGAAAAAATCCTGCTTGCCCTTCGGTTCATCTTGTTGGAGTCAGCAATGGACACTTCAAATTCACAAGCAGGGTCTTCCAAACGTCCCACCCCGACCAGTCCTATTTCCCCTACATGGAAGATGGTTAAAAGCAGACGCACCAAGGATCCTGCAAAAACCTGATCAGGGGACTGAAACTGTTAGATTCTACTTCTCCCCCGATTAAATACCCTTAGGGTATCTCTGAATTGGGTCTCCCATCTGTGGTTAAGGACTCTTATGTATTTAAATTTCTTCTACAAAATTGCTTTTTCCTATTGAAGGCTTCTCTCTAACACATCCTCTCCCTCTCTGTCCCCCCCCCTACCCCCCCTCCTTTTTTTTTTTTTTTTCCCCTTTTAATAGTACTAATATGTTAGCACCGACCGTGTTCCGTATAACTTTTTTCTTATGAAATGTTATAATTTCGGATTAAGTGTGTTTTCTGAAATGCTTAAGTTTTCATTTGCTTAATTAGAAGGCTGATGGTGGCTGCCGTGTACCTCTGACCACTACTAGACGGTGGACTATTCACTGTCAAGGGGTGGTCTAGTAGCCCATTTCAGGGGCTAGGTTAGTAGTTTGAATGACGAGGATGGGAGGATCCCTTTTTCTTCCCATTCTCGCTGGTTTACATTGATTCTCTTCATGAAATGTTTTCATCTCTGTTTTTCTTGTCTTTCTGTTTTTCTCTTCCGTAACCTCTTCTCTCAATGTCAGCCTGTTCCTGCAGTACCTTACTCACCACGCTCTGGGTCCGCTTGAAGTCTACAGCCAGTGCCTCCCTCTCTCATGCCTCACATTGTTCAGGGTGAGTGATATGTTGGCCGCTTTGTTCATCCACCATTATGGCTGCGTCCAGTAACTCCCCACCTCCTAGTATTTTGAAAGTCACCTCACATAACGTTCAGGGACTGAACTCTCCTATTAAGAGAAGGAAGATCTTTCAATCGTACCACTCCCAGAACATTTCTGTGATTCTTTTACAAGAGACCCATTTTCCAACCAGCTTCACCCCAGCATTTTTGCATGCTCAGTATCCACAATTCTTCTTAGCAAATGCTGAGGACAAAACTAGAGGGGTAGCAATTCTCTTTGCAAAAACCTGTAAATTCAATCCCCTTCTAATACATAGAGACCCGGACGGCAGGTTTCTGCTAGTTAAGGGATTGATAGATGAACAACTAATGTCCTTTATCTCATACTATGCCCCCAATAGAGGTCAGAAACTTTTTTTCCAGTCTATGTTTACCACCTTGGAACCCCTCCTAGAGGGATCGATATTATATGGAGGCGATTCAAATATAGCTTTTGACCAGAGCCTGGACAAGTCCAGACCTTTGGTCAACAGACTAACCCGTCCAGCCAAAGCTAGCTCTCATATAGCAAAATTAATTTTCCAACAAAATCTTGTAGATATATGGCGGGAACTTAATCCGGCAAAAAGCGATTACACCCACTATTCGAACCCACATCGATCATATTCCAGGATTGATCATATTTTTATTTCTGCTAGACATGTCCCCCTGGCGAATAAAGCCATTATTAAAGACACATCACTTTCAGACCATTCGATGGTAATCTGCTCGATACAAACACAAAATCCAGACTTCCTCAAATCACACTGGAAATAAACGAGTCCCTTCTTAGTGACCCTACTGTAGTTTTGGAGATTAACAAAACAATAGAAGAATATTTCACGTTAAATGATGTTGATGGAACCTCGGCTGAGATTTTATGGGCTGCTCACAAAACTGTTGTCTGCGGTAAACTAATTCAAATAGCCTCTAAACGTAAAAAGGTAAAGAACGCGGTAATAGCTAAACTTGAAAAGGAGTTTATGCTATTGCGCAAGGAACATAAGAAGGACAAGACGAAGGTCCAGGTCGCACAGCTTGATTCAGCTCGACTGGCGTTAAACTTATCGCTTACAGTCAGGGCTGTAAAATCTTTAAATTGGAGTAACACGAGATTTTATTTACAGAAAGATAGAATGAATACAATGTTGGCCACTAGGCTCTCACCGAGGTTCTCCCTAGAATTAGAACGTGTGATGGGACCACTACTCTTAATCCTATGCGCATTTTACATGAATTTGAAACTTTCTATTCCTCCCTGTATCAAAAGTCAGGTACAACCAGACAATCTGATATTAAATCCCTTTTAGACCAGCTAACGATCCCATTTCTGCAGAAGTGCCATATTGACTTAATGGAAGCCCCAGTTTCAGTGGAGGTAATCAGAGGCCTAAAGGGTGGTTCAGCACCAGGACCTGACGGCCTCTCAACACCATATTATAAAATTTTCGCAGAAACCTTAGGTCCTCACCTCACAAACTTCTTCAACTCAAAACGGGGAGGGGAAAGATTGCATCCACATTTGAATGAGGCATACATTACGGTCATTCCCAAACCCGACAAGGACCCAGAACTAGTAGAAAACTATAGGCCCATTTTATTAATTAATAATGACTTAAAGATATTGACCAAGATCCTTGCGAACAGAATGAACTCTTTAATAAACCTTTATATTCATAAGGACCAGGTTGGCTTCATCCCAGGGAGACAGGGTCCGGATCAGGTGAGGAGAGCAGTGGACATTCTCTCATTGCTTCAGTCAGGATGGTCTGGGGACCCTCCCAGGAAGGACTTTTCCTGTCTTTGGATCTCCAGAAGGCCCTTGACTCCCTATCTTGGGAGTACCTTTTTGAGATTCTGCAACGGTGGGGCTTTGGAGAATGTTTCCGAGGACTCCTGAAATCTCTCTATTCGGAGCCCAAGGCAAGGGTTAAGTTACAGGGACATTTTTCTGATCCTATTAGTATTGCAAGGGGTACGAGGCAGGGATGTCCCCTCTCCCCCCTGATCTTCGTCGTAGCAATAGAGACATTGGCTATAGCCTTTCGATCTGAGCCTGACATAAAGGGGGTGAACTGTGGACCTCAAGTCCACAAATGCGCTCTTTTTGCGGATGATCTCCTCCTTTTTGTCACCTCTTCTACTACTTATCTCCCTATCATTTGCAATTTACTCAGGTCCTTTGGAAAGATTTCGTGACTTAGGGTCAATTTCGATAAATCCCAGGCTCTAAATATTTCCACACGGCCCTCGGTAATCGACTCCCTGAAACCTCATTTTGATTTTAAATGGGAAGATACATCAATTCGTTATTTGGGTATTAACCTAACCCCCAGGATTGAACAGCTTTATCAGGCCAACTTCCCTCCCATGTTTCGTAAATTGGAATCTGATCTTCAGATGTGGGCTCGACATAAAATTTCATGGGTGGGTAGGATTAATTCAGAAAAGATGACTCTCTTGCCTAGATTGCTCTACCTTTTCAGAATCCTCTCGATTGCTAACAAGAAGGACCAACTGAAATCATTCCAGAGTAAAATTCTCAAATTTATCTGGGAAGGTAAAGGTTATAGATTGGCCCAAAATTTTTTATATGGACCCAAGACACGGGGAGGTCTTGGACTGCCTAACCTGTTTAAATATTGCCAAGCTGCCAGATTAGCCCAACTATCCTCCATCTACTCTAAATGTGAGAAACCTGACTGGTTGGACATAGAGAGGTTGGCGGTCCCTGACCTAACCTTGGAAAACCTACTATGGATACCCTAAAAATCTAGACCTGCGATAATGTCCCCAACGCTGTCCCAATCACTGAAGGTTTGGGATGATCTGAGACATTTTCCTTCTCTGATTTCAGGGACTAATTCCCTAACCCGAATTTTCCACAACCCCCATTTTATAGCAGGAATGGACATTAACCACTTAAGACCCGGACCAATACGCTGGTAAATGACCACAATTTTTTACTTTTTGTTATAAAAAAAATCAAATAAACTAAATTTTAGTAAAACATTTAGGCCAAAATTAATTCAGCCACATGTCTTTAGTAAAAAAAAAAATCGCAATAAAAAAAAATAGCTACCTAGCGGGAACAGCGACACTAATACAGCGATCAGAAAAATGATCGCTTAGTGACGCTGGCAATAGGGAGTGAAAGGGTTAACTAGGGCGGTGATCAGGGAGTTAAAACTTTATTAGGGGGGGTGGGGGGGCTATCCTGAACCTAACACTAACTGTTTTTTACACTGTCTGTCACACTGACACTAAATGCAGTGATTAGATCACTGCATTCAGTGACACTGTGACAGGGGGGGTGGGGGGGGGGGGGCGATCACAAGGGGTTAATATGCCTATGTGAGTGTGTGTCAGTGTTGTGTTGGTGCACACTTACTTGTGATGTCTTCTCTCATCAGCAGCGCTGGGAAACAGCGCTGCGATGAGAGATTACATCATTTCCTCCTTCCTGTGTAAACACAGGAGGAGGAACTGACACGATGGGAGCGCGCTCCCATTGGCTGGGAGCGATCGCGGGGGGGGCGGAAATCACGGACATCCGCCCGCTCGTCGGCGATCGCTCCCAGAGGCAGGGGGACCCCCGCACGAAGGCGGGGACGTAAATTTACGCCCTTGTGCCTGTACGAGCCATTCTGTGGCCGTATATGTGCGTGCGGGGGTCCTTAAGTGGTTAAAGCATTCCAATGGTGGTTGGACAAGGGGATTTACAGAATAGGAGACTTTCTTTTAGCCTCTGGACCACTTTCCCTGGAGCATTGTTTAACAAAATTGAATATGCTTGACCACGAGAGATCTCGATATTCTCTCATTTTTAACTTTGTGTCGCTGTTTTGGAATGCCAGTTCCGGCTCTCCTGCCTTCACTGGTTATGAGCGCTGGTGTTTCCGGATGAGAGAACACAGAGGGGGAATTTCTATGATATATGCATCTTTATCTGAGGTTTGCACCAAGTTCACATATATGGAGGCATGGGAGAGGGATCTGCGGATGAATTGGGACCTGGAGGAGTGGCATAGGGTAGGAACAAAAGCCTTTAAGGGACTAGTCAATACGTCCCTGATAGAAGCCAATCTAAAAGTTCTGATGAGGTGGTATCTGGTCCCTAGCAGACTGGCTTCAATGTTCCCAACTGCTTCCCCACTTTGCTTTCGAGAGTGTCAAGCTCAGGGCACTATGATCCATATTTGGTGGGATTGCCCTAGAATTAGAGGATTTTGGAATAGGATCTTTAGTCTCATTAGGAAGGTCACAGGAGTGCCCTTGGAAAAATCTCCACAAATCGCACTATTAGGGACTAATTCTCCCCAGGCTTCTAAACACACGCAAATGTTAATAAATGTTATGCTTCTGGGTGCTAAAACTACTCTGGCAGGGGCGTGGAAACGACCAAGAGTCTCCTATCCCGCAGCCAAAAGGAAGATATCTTGGATTATGACCCAGGAAAAAATAGTCAGCTCTATTTTGAACACTACGGATCTATTTAAGGCTGTTTGGGAACCCTGGGCCAGATATATGGGGGTTCCCCTTCTGGCAGGAACCATGTCTCTCTCCATGAACACTGGATATACAGGCTGACAATCAACTCAACTCTTTTTATGTTCTTACCTCTCTCTATACTTTATTCTTTGTTTCTCTATTTCTTTTCTCACTCATATTCCTCCCTGTCCCTGAGTTTATCTTACCAGTTCACTTACATTTGACATGTCGTTTCTGATTTAAAGGTATTGAAGAAAAAAAAAATCCTCTCATAATAGTACATAAGAATGTATGGGATTTTTTTACTCCCTGGATTATATTAGTAGGAAGATTCTGGACTTTTTCAAGACGTTGTAACCGATTGTTGCACCTCATTGCTTTGGTTTCTTTTCCTTTTTTTTTTGGACATCCACACGGCAAACAGATCCTTTGACTTTCAGAAGCCGTGCGGATAGTTTGATGGGTATGAGGTCAAGGTTTAGGATATAGGTTCCCTTTCGACACAGTTTGTTCCCATTAGGGGTGTCGAAACGGAACTATAGGTCCATTGCCTGTTCCAGGCTTCCTTTCTCCTATGGAAATTCATATACATAATGGAGTAGGCTTATATTTTTCTTATAGAATGTTAGCTGGGATCTAACCTAATTTCTCTTCTTATTTACTTGTTATACATATTTACATTATTTTATCTTATCTTTTATTTATATATCGCTATCCCCTTTATTGAATGTATTTGAGGAAGAGTATCTTATTCTGTTTGAGAAATTACACTGTATGTATTCTATTTTTATCTTCCTTCACTTTTTCTCCGCTCCAAGATTGTACTGGGAGCACTGATTGTATTTCTTTGATATCTATTTAATAAAAATCTTAAATTGAAAAAAAAAAAAAAATGTTTTCCCACTTTCCCAATGGCTCGGTTTATATCCAGGGAGGGGACATTCCTTCCCACTGCTTGTAAAAGCAGTCTAGAGGCTAATTAGCCACTAGAATTGCTTTTACATGAAATCCGACCGCTGGCTGAAAAGAATGATACCAAGATGATACCTAAACCCGCAGGCATCATTCTAGTATAACCATTCAAAGTCCAGCAACATACCATACGTTGATGGTTCTTGTTGGACATGTATTGTAATCTTTTTTTTTTCATGCAGCCTGTTGGCTGAACGGAAAAAAAAGATTGATCGGTGGGTATGCCCACCATTAGAATACCTCCCTTCATCCACCCACTTCTAATGATGGGCATACATGCACCAGTTATATATGCCGAAGCCTGGGGGCATCCTCCCGCAAAAAAGTTATGCCGCTCACCAGGGCTTTTTTTCAGGGGGAACTTGGGGGAACTCAGTTCCACCACCTCTGGTTCAGACCCTTTGGCACCTGCTCACCACAATCACTTGTAAACACAGAAGTCTGGTTTCTGTGTTTACAAGTGACAGCTCTGCATGCTGTGTGTACCCCCCTGAACTGTACACTATGTATGTAATGCAATCCTGGTATTTAATTCCCCTTTAAGACCCTTCTACTGTTTGTGAAATCTGAACAGGGTCGTGGTTGAGTTCCTGCACCTATTTTCTGAGAAAAAAAGCTCTGCCGCTCACACATGTATGTACACCGCATAAAAAGTTATGGCGCATACACACGGTCGGAATTTTCCACGGGCAAGCTTCCGACGGAATTTCGATCGTATGTACGCGGCATTAGGAGCAAGATCGCTCCTCCGCCCCTAATGCCCCCATGCTTCGGCATATATGCTCTTTTTTTAACTGTGGTGGTGAAATCACCTCACACATTGTTGGAGTCGCGGCTTTAAATATCGTGGGAGCAAACGCTGTTGCTGTCACGCTAAATAAATCTGCGATGCAACTGAATGGCGTACCTGCTAAGCAAATGATGGTTAACATTAAAACAAAGTAACATTACATTTTAACAGTAAGATCTTACCATACCATACCTGCAAAGCAAATACCAAAAAAAAAAAAAAACAGTAAAAAATAAATTAACGCAACCTGTGCCTAAAAAATATATATGCCGAAGCATGGGGGCATCCTCCCTCAATAAAAGTTATGCCGCGTACACACGGTTGAACTTTTCCACGGGCAAGCTTCCGACGGAATTTCGATTGAATGTATGCGGCATTAGGAGCAAAATCGCTCCTTCACCCCTAATGCCCCCATGCTTCGGCATATATGCTCTTTTTTTAACTGTGGTGGTGAAATCACCTCACACAGTGTTGGAGTCGTGGCTTTATATATCGTGGGAGCAAACGCTGTTGCTGTCACGCTAAATTAATCCGCGATGCAACTGAATGGCGTACCTGCTAAGCAAATGATGGTTAACAATAAAACAAACATTACAGTATAACATACCATACCTGCAAAGCAAATACTATAAAAAAAATAATTAAAAATAGAGAGAATAGATATAGAACAATAGTGAGTGGACAGTAGAGAGTGAACATAAGAGAACAACAAAGAGAGGAGAAAAATACAACCACAACTATTTTTTGATTTTTTATTTTATATTTGTTTGTGTTTTTTTGATTTTTTTCCACTTTTAAAAAAACTGTAAACTGAGCATTGCAGATTATGGTCTCTCAAAATGTGATGGCCATCACATCTTCCGAAAACCTGTGTTAGTGTGCCTAGGACTGTGTGGTGCCGTACCCTACGCTAATCTGGTCAGGACAGTCGGGACAATAAAAGCGGGTGTCACGCCTAAATCCGAGTTTGCTGCAGACACGACATCTTTTTTGGCGGATTCTTTGGGCAGGGGTACCAGAGAGGATAAAAGAAAAATGCCTCTCGTACAGCCGGCTCACTGCATTTGCGTTGGGAAGGTGGGGCAAAGCACCGTCTGGAAACAGAAGGGCTTCGGCGATCTCTTCCTGGAATTTTAGGAAGGATCCAGTCCATCCTGAAGCTCTGTATAGCACATGATCGTTCAGCAAAGCCAATTGAAACAAATAAACTGACACTTTTTTGTACCAGCGTCTGGCCTTACGGGTAATTAGGTACGGCGCCAACAACTGGTCATTGAGGTCCACCCCTCCCATGTTAAGGTTGTACTCGTGGATACAGAGGGGTTTCTCCACAACACCAGTCGCCGTAGGAATTTGGACTGTCGTGTCTGCGTGAAGCGTGGACAGAACGAAAACATTCCGTGAATCCCTCCACTTCACTGATAACAAATTATTACACTGTAAGCAGGCTCTCTCCCCCCGACTAAGACGGGATTCTACAAGCCGTTGGGGGAAGCCCCGGCGATTAGGTAGCATGGTGCCACATGTGCCAATTCCATAAACAAAAAGATGACTAAAAAGTGGCACGCTCGTGTAATAATTGTCCACGTACAAGTGGTATCCCTTTCCGAATAAGGGTGACACCAATTCCCACACTGTCCTACCAGCGCTCCCTATGTAATCAGGGCAATTCTCCGGCACTACGTGACTGTCTTTTACCTCGTAAACCATAAAGCTAGATGTATAGCCTGTTGCCCTGTCACAGAGCTTATACATCTTGACCCCGTATCTGGCACGCTTGCTGGGAAGGTATTGTTTGAATGACAAGCGACCAGAAAACTTAATCAGGGACTCATCAACGCAGACAACTTGATGTGGATTATACAAGGCTGCAAACCGTTCGTTGAAGTGGTTTACGAGGGGCCGAATTTTGTAGAGCCGATCGAATTCAGGGTTAGATGCCCCTGTTAAACTTACCTTCCATATTGCTTTTATCATTTTATACTTCCAGTGATCACTTTTTTATGTTATTGTTTTTTTTAAATAAAAACCTATTCCCCTTTGACCTGCACTATCGGAGCATGTTTTTTTGTTTTCTTCACATGTCCTGTTTTTGAAAACTTTTTACACACTCCATGAGTGTGTCGGTCTCCCAGAGGATATCCATTTTTACTCCCAACATCGCTTTGAAGCAAGTAGATCTCCAGGCTGGTTTGTCATTCGTTACACCTTGAGCCCATCGTTCCACGGTAAGATTCCACTTCAGGATCATCGTCTACCTTTGGACATCCCGTGTGAAGTTTATAGTCAGGCGTTTCTACAACCGAGTAGATTGGAGTCTACCTCATGCGCTTTTGATCTATTGTCGTTGGCATATAGATCAACAACAGTTGGTAAGAGTATTTCATCCACTCCTTTATTCCAAGCACAGAATGTTCCTTTCATGTTGATGTTGTGCCAACACACCCATGATTAATGGACTTTTTGTTCTTTCTTTGATGTTCCCTCCATCAACCAGTGGACATTTATCATTTTCACTTTAGTCGATGCATAATCATACATAGTGTTTTATTATAATTGTCACTGACCATTATTATTTTTTCAGCGCTACTTATATTTCATCACTTTCTATTCTATGTTTGTCACATTGCTTTTGTAGCTGCTTCAATAATATTTTTTCACCTTCTCAGTTAGCGCAGTTTTTTTCCCTTTCTTCGTGTACCTATGTGACCTGGTGTCAGTGTGGTGTTGTGTAACTCACGGTTAGATGCTCTCTCCCTCTCGGTCAGGAACGAAAAGACCGACATGAGGGAGAGACCAGCACTTCCCCTGTCAATGTTTATAAAACATTGACAGGGGAAAACAACCATTGGCTGAGGGTGATCACCAGGTCCAGACCAGATTTTATTGGCCTGGACCTGATGAGTGATCGGTTCTGTATCAAATCCGATAGTCGGGAACGGCGGGGGGCGCGCGCCTCACAGCCATTCATGTGCAGGACGTAGAGCTACGTGCTCCCGCGCAGCAGTGCCACCGTCCCGCAGTAATATGACGGCGGGCGGTCGGCAACTAGTTAAATTTACAGTGTATAGAGAATATATATACATCCTTAGGAGTTGTACATATATTTATACACTGTATAGCTTAGCTAGATCTGCTATTAATATTTGTCAGGCAGGAGATTGTGCTGTGCTGTGTTTTTGCCCATAAATTCAGTCGATCATACTGCACGTCTGCTGTTTTTGGCCATAAACTCAGTCGATCTTAATATAAGTTTGCTGTGTTTTTGCCCATAAACTCAGTCGATCATACTGCACGTTTGCTGTGGTTTTGCCCATAAACGCAGTCGATCATACAGCACGTTGTTGAGGGTCTCTTTAGGAAATTGTGCAATATGCAGCAGCAAAGTATGACATGGTTCAGATTCTACGTAACAAACCTACAGTCCTTGGGGTAGATTCATGTAGATCAGCGGATCTTTTGATCCGCGTGATCTATCTTGTTTACGATCCGCCTGCGCCAGTTTTTGAGGCAAGTGCTGTATTCAGAAAGCACCTGCCTCGTAATTAGCCCTGGCGGATCGTAAATCCCCCGGCGGAATGCAAATTCCGCGGCTAGGGGGAGTTTACTATTTAAATCACGCGCGTCCCCGCGCCGATCGTACTGCGCATGCGCCGCCGGCAAAATTTCCCGACGTGCATTGCTTTAAATGACGTCGCAAGGACGTCATTGTTTTCGTCGTTAACGCTATTAACGTATGGCCGTATTCCCGGACGACTTACGTAAACGACGTAAAAAATTCAAAACTCGACGCGAGCGGGGGGAACGACGGCCATACTTAACATAGGATCCGCCGCACTTACCCCGCATATAGCAGGGGTAACCATCCGCCGGAAAAAGACGAACGCAAACGACGTAAAAAAAAAGCGACGGCCGGGCGTTCGGTTCTGAATCGGCGGTTCTTCTCATTTGCATATTCGTCGCGTAGAAAAAAAGAAGCGCCACCTAGCGGACGGCGGGAGAATGCAGCCTAAGAACCGACAGTGTAACTCACTTACACCAGTCGGCTCTAAGGGAGATCTATGCGGAACCTGATTCGAGGAATCAGCCGCATAGATCCGAGCGTCGGATCTCACAGATCCGACGGTGTATCAGTAGATACACCGTCGGATCTGTACATTAATCTACCCCCCTGTCTTGTTTGCACCACTGGCATACTGCTGTTTAAAGTATATAGGGCAATAGGGTCTTGTCAGGGCCGATCCTCCCTATAGGCGCACTATGCAAGCCGCTTAGGGCCACGCAAAGCTGCAAAGGGCCCCCAAAATTACTAGAGGCCCCGCCTGGTGAGAAATCATTTTCGCACCCTCACCCGGCTTCTAAACTCGCTGGCCGAGTCATTTCCGACAGCAGAACACCCCCTCCCCCCGCTCCTCAACTTTCTTTAATGTGACATGTCACTGTTGTCAGATTTTGCTTAGGGCCCCAGGGAGGTCAGGATCGGCACTGGGTCTTGTAAAGACCTGGGGGGAGTGGTGGCAGGGAAACTCATGCTATTTTTTCCATGATTTTTATCCATATTGCAGGTACCAAACATTACTTTGAAGCCGCAAGCCGTATTAAATTACTTTTTTCTGAGAGTAATCTCATGTTGTGCAGGGACATTTCTAAACACATGCCACTACTATAGACACACAGCAGGTACGATATTTAAAGGGATTTTTTTTTCACTTTAAGCATCATTAAAATCGCTGCTCCAGAAAAAAATACAGTTTTAAAAAAACATTTTTTCCATTGATACATGTTCCCTGGGGCAAGACCCGGGTTCTCAAAGACGTTTTCCAACAATAACTTGAATATTGGTCTTTAAAATGAGCGTTTTTGAATTCGAACGTTCGAGTCCCATAGACGTCAATGGGGTTCTAAATGTTCGCGAGAACCTGTGGTCTGTTCGACGGTTCTGGTGTGAACCGAACGCGTGTATGTTCGGCTCATCCCTAGTGTTGAATTATTCACTTTAAGGTCATTACAGAGGGAAAAGAGGGCACTCTTTACATCTAAAGTCGGTGCCTCACCCACCTTCCATGCCCACATAGTGGTACGCATCGAAAGGGGTAAGATGGTGAGGTGCCTTTGGCTCCCTTAATAGCAACCCCTTCAACGCTTCCAGAGACCGCACTATCGCCGCCTCTAGCACCGTCACAGAGTTGGCCAGGTCTTGCTGCAGCCACCAATGGCCGGTCACAAGCCGAGTGGCCAAATAGTACTTGTGGCAATCAGAGAGAGCCAAGCCCCCACTGTCCACAGGCCTGGTTAAAGTGGTGTATTTAAATCTAGGTGGCCTGGGCCCCCAAATGAAGGAGAGGAAGAGTTGCCTGAGAGAATTAAAGAAGACTTTGATCAGCCATTATGGGGAGTTCCGAAAAATGTATGTAAATTTAGGGAGGACTTTCATCTTTAGGAGATTAATGCGCCCAATGAGAGAAAGGGGAAGATTTCTCCACGCTTTGAGTTTGGTTTTAATTATTACCAAGAGGGTCACGATTGAGCCGCACAAAGTCCCTACTCTCTTGAGATGATAATACCTCAATAAGTAAACTTTCTCCCACTGGAGTGGGAGAAAGGAGGCTGAGGAGGACCTGGCCCTCGCATCCACTCGGAAAAACAGAGACTTGTGCCAGTTCACTCCCAACCTCGTGAAGGCGGAGAAGGCATTCATGATACCTAGTGCGCCCTGCAGAGACTCACCAGCATCATTAAAACAGCAGATTGTCCGCATAGAGTCACTCTCTCCTCCAGCCAGCCCATCCGAAGACCACGGACCTCGGCCGAGCTCCTGAGGGCTTTAGCAATAGGCTCCATGGCCAGGGCGAAAAGAGCCAGGGATAGAGGGCATCCCTGTCTGGTGCAGCTCTGCAGGGGGTACAGAAGGGACACAAAGCCATTCAGCTTAATACATGCCGTGGGACTGGTATAGAGTGTGCATATCCAAGCTATAAATTACAGTGGTAAACCCATCCGTCTAAGCACCTCCCACTGATATACCCACTCCACTGTGTCAAACGCCTTCTCCATATCGAGGGTGGCAATTGTCATAGTACCCTGGTTAGTATGGGGGGCATGTATATTAGAAAACAGTCTACTTATATTAATGTCTGTGGATCTACCGGTCATAAAGCAGTCAATCAGGGATTTTATTACTTTATTAAAGGGGTTGTAAAGGTTCATCTTTTATTTTCTAAATAGGTTACTTTAAGCTAGTGCATTGTTGGTTCACTTACCCTTTCCTTCGATTTCCCTTCTAAATGTTTTTTTCTTTGTTTGAATTTCTCACTTCCTGTTTCTCCTCAGTAAGTCTAGTGGCCAGTAACTTGGTTAATAATTTAAGGTCACAATTGAGAAGTGCGATTGGCCTGTAGGAGGCGCACAGCTTAGGGTCTTTATTAGGCTTTGGAATGAGAACAAAGTGGGCTTCTTTCGTAGAAGGCGGTAAGGAGCCCTGTTGCAAGCAGGCTTGGAACATCTGAGCTAGTTTGGGGGCGAGCAACTCTGTGTGGGCCCTATAATACTCTATGGGTAGGCCATCCAGCCCTGGGGTTTTACCTGCCTGGAAAGACTGAATGGCCCGTGTGACTTCTTCTGGAGTGATCTCTGAAACAAGGAATTGCCTCTCAGCGTCAAAAAGACATCCCAGTGCTAGCGTGTCCAACATAGACACCATGGATGTGGAGTCAAAATCATCAGGGAGTGAGAAAACATACAGAGAGGTATTAAAGGTGGTAAACGCAGATAGGATATTCTCCTCAGAGGTGACTAAAACGCCTTCTGACGGAAGAATTTCTGGTATAGCCGCTAAGGGCCTGTCCTGCTGTGCCAGCAGCGCTAGTAGTTTGCTATTCTTGTCTCCATGCTCAAAGTATTCCAATCTGCTATGTTGTATACCAAGGCTGGTAGTGTAGTTGTAGTTCTCGCCTAAGTGATGACAGAAGCGCAAAATTTGAGACCGTTGCCGTGGCTGAATTCAAGTCCTCGTTCAACCTTGCGCTGCAGGTCAGAGACCTTGTCTCCCAGCTCTGCCTTCACAGCCGAGATATAAGGACCCCTGCTGTGAGCTTTGGAAGTGTCCAGGGCAAGAGCTGTTTAGCATTTTTTTATTTCACTTTTCTTCCACTAGTGGGTACAATACTGACAACAGCGGCCCTATTACATCACCAGATATCACTGAGGCGCGGGTTTTTATTTTATATATTTTTTTTTACTATCAGATTGTACATTTCTTGCAGACTTTACAGTTCACGTCTGATTTCACCACCTCTACCTCCAAAGAATATTTGTGTAGTTCATTTGATAAATGCATTGGTCACAGCTCCAATATTTAGACTTCCAAGTCAGAAAATGGTTTAATATGGATAAGTGGGGAACAAGACTTGGGGTAGACATTTAAAGTAGACGAGTGGCTCAAGAGGACACAGTGTGCTTCAAAATCATACCTAAATACCTTATTTATTTGAAGCAAATTACAAAAAGTTTTAATGCAGTGGTACATGCAGGGGCGGACTGACAACCCATGGGGCCCCCGGGCAATAGAAGATTATGGGGCCCCTGGGATTACAGATGGCCATCAGGCCAGGAGGCAGTGCAGCTAAAATCTCAGGATTTTCACATCAAAAGCATGTCGGTTTTGGACGTATCAGGGACAGATGGAAAAAAAAACAGATTTTTACACACTGTCCCTGGTTTTATAGAGCCTGGCAATACTGATGGGGCCCCCTAGTGGCATGGGACCCTCGGGCAGTGCCCAAGAGTCCCAATGGCCAGTCCACCCCTGGGTACATGGTACCTGTGAGATTGGCAGCATACATCCCAGCTCCTCTTGTTTCAAAGGTTGTGGTATGGAGGGAACAGTACTACAAATTTGGTGGTCGTGTCCAAAAGTAAAATTTGGATTCTTGTCTACAATTTTATTCACTCACCCAGGTCAACCTAATAAAACTCACCACAGCAAGCCTTGTTGGGATGTCCGGCTGACGGGACACCGGGGCACTCAAGGAAACTCATGGCGTTTATTTTTACAGAGTCTCTTTTTCACCACTCCCCCCGAAAGATCAGGGAGATAGACAAGTGTTTTTCATAATGAATGGGGACTTCTGCCTCATGACCAAGTTGATTTGGTCTCCCCCTTCCCACACCACATGGTTTTAGGAGGGGCATGTGGGGAAAACCAAAATATAATTGTTCTTACATTTTATGATGGTTATTTTAAAGCGTATTTTGATGTGGCCCGTTTAGAGAGACTAGCAGTTTCAGGGGCACAAGTTAGAAGTTTCCTGTATATTTTCCTGCAATACCTATTGCACCAAAATATATGTTTATGGAATTTTGTCATATTTCTTTGATGTTCACATGTTTTGAAAACTCCAATAAAAACATTGGAAAAGAGAATTTGTGAATTAGGGGAGAGGGTAGTGTAAGGCCGCATACACACGAGGAGACAAACTTGAAGTGGAAGTTCCCCTTCCCGAAGTCTTCTGGGGCACACGACAGGCCCTAGAAGCTGGTGGGGTAAATATTACCACAAGAGTGGGGGAGGGGGGAGAGAAAAGGGGTAGAGCTTCTGCACTGAATGGTGTATCAAGCCAGGAACAAATAAAGAATAAAGGGGTAGTGCTGCGCTGTGGAGGGGGGTAGGGTAACATGCAAATGAAGTGTGGCAAATCTTATTATATGGAAAAATAAACTCTAACTAGTTATCATAAGTAACAATAATAAAAAAAGGCAGTGGTAAATTCTAACAAGTAGATAGCATCAAAATCAACATGCTACAGTGCAGCCAAGGCTAGCTGTCAAAATGTGAAGTAGTAAACAATTGACAGTGCAAGTAACATATAAAGTAGTAATAAAAGTACTGATACACGATAGGGTGTACAGCGTGCCAGGTACAACACACAGCGGTGATTGTAAGGATAAAATTAAAAGTCCATACAGCAGATATCTGTAAACATAACTACAGGTAAATTCAAAGTAAAAAATGCTGGTGTAACAGCCAAAATGACGTGAAGAAAAGTCCTTACTGAAGAAGTCACGTGAAGTGACGAATGCGCGTATGAGGTTAACTTAGAGTCCACCAACGAGGTACCATCGGCGAACGCCCTATTTTTATATGCCTGTTTTTTATCACAACATTGTGAGTACCAAGTGTATTGTTTTAATAACCCCCCCCCCTTTTTACTACACTATTGGCATTTCTCATCTCCCTAGATGCGAGTCACTGCCACTGTTTGGATGCGAGTACCGTGAGGGATCTATCCTTCCCACTACAGCCCATTTGGATGATACCATATGTGGACCTGACCAGAAAAGTGCACCTGAGTTTTTTTGCTGTTACCTTACAGCAGTAAGGTAAGTGGACATCCTTACTTATCCTGAAGATAACACTTGAAATCAACTTTTCTTCACGTCATTTTGGCTGCTACACCAGCATGTTTTACTTTGAATTTACCTGTAGTTATGTTTACACATATCTGCTGTATGGACTTTTAATTTTATCCTTACAATCACCGCTGTGTGTTGTACCTGGCACGCTGTACACCCTATCGTGTATCAGTACTTTTATTACTACTTTATATGTTACTTGCACTGTCAATTGTTTACTACTTCACATTTTGGCAGCTAGCCTTGGCTGCACTGTAGCATGTTGATTTTGATGCTATCTACTTGTTAGAATTTACCACTGCCTTTTTTTATTATTGTTACTTATGATCATTAGTTAGGAGTTTATTTTTCCATATAATAAGATTTGCCACACTTCCTTTGCACGTTACCCCCACCCCCCTCCACAGCGCAGCACTACCCCTTTATTCTTAGGTCCTAGAAGCTGTCAATCGGGTACCCATAGTAGAGATGTCGGACCCACCGAAAAAGGATACAGGGAGAACACGGCTGCGATAAGTACACCGCGGGATCGGGGGACAGGCGAGTGTGTTTTTAAAAAGTCTACAGCTACAGTTTTTGAAGCTGCTAATTTAACAAACAACTGGAACTCTGCTTTAACCACTTGAGGCCCAGAGGACATCATATGCCATCCTGGGCTTTGTGGCGCTATATCTGAATGATACCTTCAGCTACAGGCATCATTCAGATATCAGCATTTTCAGCCTGCAATTCCCTACACCATAGGTATGATCATAGCTGTTGTTACACCGCTTGATTGTTCCTACAGGCAGCGAAAGGGGATGTCCCCCCTCCCGCCGCCCTTTGGTGCTTCTACCGACTCACCTGTGCGATCGGTGAGTCGGTGACAGGATCCGCTGGCCCCGGATGCTTATCATAGAGATTTCTATGATGGTCGCCAGAGGCCGGTCACAATGTTATGATGTCACGTCAGGCCTCTGCATTAAAAAAATAAATAAAAATTAGAGTACATATTTGATCTTTAAATATTGATAAAAACAATGTTTTTTAGTAATTAGGTTAATGTAACTTTATTAATATGAGGTGTGTAATGTGTGGTGCTTAGTGTTAAACTTCGGAATTTTTTACTTCATATTACTGTAATCCTCCTACATCACGCAAGATTATAATGAGGAGTCATTCTAAGGAGTTCCTGGAGTTTGTAGATCACTTAACAGGAGAAGCGATCTCCAAAGCTTGATAAACAGGCACTCAGAGTGAGTAGGGGTATTTTACCACTGTATGATAAACGGACACATTTGTGGCAAGACTGGGCACAGATGACTTGACATCCTCTACTGTACCAGAAGTCTTTTTTAAATGAAAACAATTCAGGTTTACATCCACTTTAAGGTTAAAGCCGCACCAATATGTAAATAGAATCCCAGCTGCTAAAAAAACAAACACACAACCCCCACCCAAAATATTCCCCTGCCCCATATAAACATGTGCTAAGGCTGGGTTCACACTGGTACGACAAACGCTCCGACATTGGGAGCTCATGTCACATGTTTCCCTAAGAGAGCCATCTTAACTGGTCCGACACAAGTCGGTCCAGCTTTGAAAATGCTCCCTGTGCTACTTTGGTCAGACTTTAATCCTACTTCAGCCCATTGAATATCATTGGAGCAAAGCAGGATGAAAGTCGTATGACTGTCCTGTCAAAAATGACTGCTGCACGTTACCACGCACACAGGAGAGAACAATTTTAGGGTCATCATTAACTTAACTGTAAATTGTTTAGCTGTAAAGGCTTTCTGCCCATTTTATTATGCGTGCAAATAAAATCTAAGCCTTTAAAACACTGATTAGTCCCATTTTGCCTTTTGTTACTTTGACACTTGCAATAAATAGTCAAAAATGCTTTAATTAGCAAACACATATATAATAATGAACGATACAGACATTGATATTGAACAAAACAAAAAAATCGACAGAACGTTTAAATAACTTATATTAAGGTTGTTCGAGTTTCTTTGCTTTGCATGTTAATGTGGCCACACGACTGTACATCTTTGCCAAGCTTTCTTTCAGCTGAAAATAATAAAACAAATAAATATTAGTAGAGTGCAGTTTCTTTTTTTAATCATTAGTGATAACCAGTAGAGCTCATTTACAAGCATGGGTTGCAAGAGGTCGTTAACACTGGTTAAGTTAAAGCAAAGCTTCCTGGTTGCTTGTTCTTTTCCTCACAAGCGTTATTGATTGGTTAGCACGATACCATAAAGCTGGTCAGGCTTTTGGAGTCAAGTTATATACACTGTGTGCACAATTATTAGGCAACTTGTATTTTTGAGGATTCATTTCAAATTTTTAACTACAGTGCTTGGTCAATCCAAACTGTTAATTAACCTCAAATGTGAATATTTAAGAAAAGTAAAAGTGAGGTTTTGGCTTTCTAAGGAGAATATCTATACATGAACAATTTTTGTTCAACGATTAGTGTAAAGAATCATTATGCAACCAAATGAAAAAAACAAAACTTTTCCAATCCCACTTGTTTATTTTCATCTGTAGGACCCCCTTTCACATGGGGCGGGTCTGTTGGACAGTCTCCGCTAGCTCCGTTGATCCCCGGCTAAACAGGCAGATGACAAGTCCATCTCTGCTCACTGAGATGAACCTGTCAGACCCCCCCGCTCTCCTCTATGGGGAGATCGGATAAAAACGGACTGCCTGTCCATTTTCATCCGATCCCACCCATTGGACGGATGGCAAATGAATCCCCATCCAACTGTTTTCAGTAGATCTTGTCAGATCGGAAGGCAGGCGGGTGTCAGTGGATACATATCCTCTGGCATCTGCCTGCGCCATAGAAGTCAATAGGTGGCCCGCTCGGATCCAAGGGCCCCAGATGGCTTTAAATAGTTTAGCAGTATCATTAATCACACTAGAAATTTGTTTGTAGAGGATGGTCCAGGAAACCTTTTGTCTGTACAAATGCAATAACTAACTATTTTTTTTTTTTTTCAAAATTCTTTATTTATACAACGGGCAGTCCCGCACGGATCACAACAAAAGTGCAACATACAGTGGTAAACTCAAACCTGTGAGCAGAGTGCATGTTATTCATACAGCTATACTCATCCGAGTCGTATAATCAGGACCCGCGGGCACGCCTATATTTTCCTGTTTTCTAAGAAATAGCAAGCAGAGGTAGAAATAGAAAGGGAACTAGTGGACAGCAACAGTTCCCTAGGTGTAGAGGAGGAGGGGGGGGGTGAGATCTTGTGGGGGTAGTCTCCCCAGAAAGTTAAATGTCGGGTAAGATAGAGGCGATTAAGGTGGGCAGCGTGGTAGTACTCCCGGACATCAGGCATGGCCATCCCACCGTATGTTTTGGGCATGGCAGTTTTGGGCATGGCCAGTACTGATCTACGTATCCGGGGGTGTTTCCCGGCCCACAGGAAGGATTTGAATATGTTCTGGGTTTGTTTGAAAAAATCTGCTGGTATATGTATTGGGAGGGCTTGAAGGAGGTACGTAAACTTCAGCAGTATAGACATTTTTAATATGTTGCACCTCCCGAACCAGGAATACAGGCCTGTGGTCCATTGGTCTAGTAGCTTCTGAACTGCTTTTAAAAGTGGCGGGAAGTTCAGCCGAAAAGTCTGGGCAAGGGTCGGGGGGACGTATGTGCCGAGGTAATGTAAGGCCGTGTCGGTCCACTGCAGCCTAGTGCTGCCGCGGAGTTGTTCTAAGCACGGAGCCGAGATCCCCACCCCCATCGCCACTGATTTGCTCATATTAATCTTAAGGTTGGAGATCTGTCCATATGTCTCGAATTCTCGCAGGAGATTGGGAAGTGACACCATTGGGTCTACTAGAGAGAAGAGCAGGTCGTCCGCGTAAGCGGATACTTTGTATTCTCCTCTCCCAATCTTAACCCCGGAGATGGCCGGATTTTTCCTAACTTGGCGTAAGAAGGGCTCAAGCGTGAGCGCGAATAGCAAGGGTGACAAGGGGCAGCCCTGTCGTGTTCCATTGCCTATCTGGAACGGTCCAGACAACACCCCATTGGTCCTGACCCTAGCAGACAGGTCGGTATATGTTGCCCTTATCCAGTTGAGCATTTTAATGCCCAGTCCAATATGTGACAACGTTTGGAACATGAATTGCCAATTGACGCGGTCGAACGCCTTTTCGGCGTCGGTGCTTACGAAGACGCAAGGCGTCTTTGTGGCGTTCACTCTGTGGACCAGGTTCAGGACCTTGGCGGTGTTGTCCCTAGCTTCTCGGGTGGGGACAAAACCCACCTGGTCAAGGTGAATCAGGTTCGGGAGGTGGCTTTGAATCCTGCTTGCTAGGATTTTGGTAAGAAGCTTAAGATCCACATTTAGCAGCGAGATGGGGTGGTAACTACCGCATTGGCTTGGGTCTTTCCCCTCTTTAGGGATGACCGCTATTTGTGCTTGCAGTGTGGAGACATGAAGCTTCCCGCCAGTCCCGAGAGCATTAAACAATGAGACCATCTGCGGACCCAAGGTCTGAAGGAACGTCTTGTAATAAATCACGGTCAGCACATCTGGCCCCGGTGCTTTGCCCGGTTTAGTAGCGCACAGGGCCGACCTTAACTCGTTTAGGGTAATAGGTTCCTCTAGTAGGTCACTGGTGTCTGTGGGTAGTGTCGGCATGTCCGATGAGGACAGATATTCACACATCATGGGTGCATCAGTATCCCGGAGTTTCGGGGGTAGGTTATACAAGGCCTCATAATATTCTCTGAATTCTTCTGAGATGGATTGTGGCATACAGATTTTCCGGCCTTACCGATTAACTACATGTGGGATGTAGGACGCACTATTCTGTGAACGCAAGGATCGTGCCAGCATTCTCCCGCATTTGTTCCCCGCCTCGTAGACTTTGTGTCTGCAAATTTGAAGCGCCGCCTTGGCCTTGTATGTTAGAACATCTGTGATCTGTCTCCGCACGGTGTCTAGCTCCGATCCTCGCTGTCTCGTGGGGGTTTGTTTATGTTGTGTCTCTAGTATTTGTAGTTTGGACAATAGGGTATTCAGTCGTTCCGTCCTGAGTTTCTTTTTCCTAGCCCCATGTTTTATAAGGACGCCGCGAACGACTGCCTTATGGGCCTCCCATACTACTTCTGGTTTGCTGTCAGGGGTGGTATTGTCTGTAAAATAGTGTGTGATTTCTGTCGTCACGTCTGCTAAAATTTCAGGATCTTGCAGTAAGGACTCATTTAGTCGCCAGGGGTGTTTCCGTTCGGAGCAGAGTTCCGTTAGGGCGTAAATTTATGTGATCGGGGCATGGTCCGACCATGTAATTGGGCCTATGGTGACCCCCCTAACTGCACTCAAATTTCTATGTAACACTAGGAAGTAATCTATTCGGGAGTACACCTGGTGAGGTCTAGAAAAGAAGGTAAAATCTTTTTCGCCTGGGTGAAATAGTCGCCATGCGTCTACCAGTTGAGATTGGTGGAGTGCCGCCTGTGCTCTACCCCGGGCTTTAGCAGTCAACGAGGACAGACCAGAGGACGTGTCTTCCCGTGGTGAGAGGGGCATATTAAGGTCGCCCCCTACGATCAAATGTCCGGTGGTAAATCGTGTCAGTGTTTTTAGTTGTTTGGATAGGAAACCGTCTTGATTTTCATTTGGGGCATACAAGCAGGCCAGCGTGACTTCTGTTGCGCCTATCCGTCCTTTTACAAACAGAAAACGGCCTCCAGGGTCCCTTTTCACTTCTCCCAGTGTCCAGGGTACTCCAGCCGCAATAAGTACCGAAACGCCTCTAGACTTCGCCTCCGTATAGGAGGAGTGATATACCGTGGGGTAATATTTATTTTTCAGAATTGGCAGTTTATCTGTCTTAAAATGTGTCTCCTGCAGGAGGACAATATCTGCCTTCTGGGCACGGATGTCGTGAAGCAGCATCCTACGCTTTTCTGGCGTGTTCAGGCCCTTGGCGTTCAGCGAGAGTACCGTCAGGGTGTCCATGCCCGCGGGTGGGAAGGGGAGGGGGTGAGGGGTAGGCTATATAGATAGGGTAGGGTAGTTTACAGGACCGGTCGTGTCTCCGGCTAGGGAAACAGAAAGGATAGTAAGGGGGAAATAGAAGAACAACCAACGCCAGGCGGCGTGGTTGATGAGAAACTTAGCTCAAACAGCTAGCACGCTCACCAGAATTATACTGGCGTATGAGCGCAGGCCTATGCGGGTCGGTGGATAGACAAAGCCGGCGGTGTGGGCCCCCGGCCTCATCCATCCCCCCCCCGGCCAATACAGGTGCTAAAATGCAGTAACAGTAATGCAATCAATGGTAATGGTCAATGAAAACAAAAAAGAGAAAAAAACAAAAAACAAACCTCAAAACAGACTATAAACACATACAATGGAAACATCCTTAGACAGAGCATATCCATCATTAAACTTTACTTCAACCGTTAGCAATCTCAGGGATGTGCAGATCTGGGAACAGCCAGTGCCCAGCCAGCACTCCCGAGTCGCACCGTGTCCCCATCTCCTCCTGTATAGCACTCCCAATCCGCCAGCAGCTCCCCCCCCTCCTCCAGAGCAAGCCGTCTAACGTGGCGTTCCGTCCCCTTCAGTCTATTTAAGGATTCCGGGCCTCAGGGCACATCCCCCCCACACATCGGCACTATATGTCTTACGTCTCTCTTCCCTGTTCACACTCCAACAAAAGAAGCAGATCCCTCTCCAGTTCAGGTGACAGGGAGTCTACCCGGTCAGATAGTCAGGGGGGGAGAAAGGCCAGTTCATGGCGGTAGGGTAGTGCACAATGAGTCGGCCATCAATCCCACCGGCCATCTCCCAGAAACCAGGGCGCGCTCTAACAGCGCGGGAGCCCAGAAAGTTTGTCTGAAATGGCTGACCAGGCTTCCGGGCCGCAGTCCGAGGCTTCTCCCACCCCCCCGTTCACAGTGTGGGAAACTTATCCGCCAGAGCCACCGGCTGCTCCGGGCCTCCCGGCTGCAACTACGGGTAAGGGGACGGTCAGGGAGGTCAGCGATAAGAGGCAACCAAAAATAAAATAGGAAAGTGCAACTCGGTAAGGGGGGAGAGAGCGTCCCGGCACAACATGTCCGTTGCCTCCTCCGACCACGACCTTGCTGGCGGGGTCCCCGTCCGGGTCTGTATCTCGAGGGGCCTCCCTGTCCCTGCACCCGGGGTAGGAGCTGCAGCCAGTCGGGTATCGGCACTTGTTCCGCGCCCAGGAATCCGAAGAGGGCTGGGAGATCCGCTGGCGTCTGAACGGTAAAGGCCTCCCCGTCTTTTCGAAAGGTCACCGCGAGTGGGTAACCCCACCGAGAGGTCCGGTAAAATCTTGATCTCTGCTTCTCCCAGGCGGATCTCTCCTCTGTCCCATGCGCCCCGGATGATCCGTTCCTTCTGTGCAAAGCGGAGAAGTCGACACACAACATCCCTGGGCCTGGCTGGGTCATCTGGCTTCGGGCCTAGCGCGCGATGTGCGCGGTCGATCTCTACCGTCGCTTCCGGATCCTCCAGGACATCCCGGAACAGCTGGAGCAACGTGTCGTCCAGGGCCTCAGCTTCCACCGACTCCGGTATACCCCTGAGCTTGAGGTTGTTGCGGCGGCTCCGGTCTTCGGCCTCTTCTAGGTGTAGTTGGAGCGTGAGCGCTGTTTCTCTGTGGAGGTCTCTGTCTCTCTCCAGGCCGGATACGCGCCGCTCTAGGGTCGTTAAGGATCCCTCTCCCGCGGATACTCTGTCTGTAAGGGTTGACACTTCAGCTCGGACCTCCTGGAAGTCCCGCCGGTGTGCATCTTCCAGCTTGAGCACGAGTGTCTATGTCGGAGCGGGTGGGGAGGGCCTGAAGGAGCGCCCGTATCTCCCATATCTCCCGTTCCGTCGACGTGCCACCTGGTTCCGTTGCGGAGGAGGACATGGTCGAATCCCCTGCAGACGTCCAGGGTGCTGTGGGGTCCGCCGGTCTGTCAGTTGGGTGGAGGGTCCAAAGAGCGTGCTCCGAGTTCTCTACCAGGTCGCTATGCGGGGCTGCCACTCTTGCTCCCGGTGATATCGGCGCATTAGGTTAAAAATAATGGTGCAAATCGCCCGTTTTGAGTCCCGAACAGGTGAGTCTGGGTGTTCCTCTGTTTCTGTCTTTTTTGGCAGATCGCATGCCTGTATTCTTAAGTTTTTGGCCGGTCTAGGGGAGGACGAGGCCGGTAGCTCCAAAGATATGCGTCCTCACTCAGCCATGTCCAGGCCACGCCCCCAATAACTAACTATTTTACTGGCACTTAGTGTTGCCAATCTAGCAGATTGAAACTTACCGACATGACACCCAACATTTTCTGGCACAGCCAATTTTATGCTGACATTTTAAAAAGTTACAAAATTACAGTTTTAAGTGCAAATTTCAGTATCTAGGCTATGCAATTAGCAATGTGATTTAAAGCAAAAAGCATATTTCTTATTTTATTTTCAATATAGTAAGCAAGTGGTTCAGGCACAGGAATCAGGAGGGCAGGAAAATAGAATGGACAGGCACACACACATGAAATTGAGCAGCGTGCACAGATCACCAACATATCCCCTCCTGAGTCACTGTGACAGTCTCCCTCAATGCCAGGGGGTTTCTTCAGTCCCCTTTAGTCTAAAGAGCCCTGACAGTCCCACTCCCGGCTTGCCTTGCTCCTGTCCCGTAGACCCGCACACAAAGGCTCTGGCCTTTCAGCTTTGCTCCTTTGCACCATGACATTGCATGACTCACTCAGGCACCACCTTCGCCAGACCTGCCCCCTACCGCCCAAACACACTGTAGCAGGCACTTGGATGGTCTTGGCTGCCTCTGGACACGAGCTGTGCATGCGCAGTTCCAAATCAAGCGTCACAACCGTATTTTTTTACTGGCAGGTGAAAAGTGACCATTTTTTACTGGCTGCCAGTATATATAGTGACGGTTGGCAACACTGCATGAGACCAAGATGGATATTTTATTAAAAAAAAAGTATCAAACATTTATTGGTACACAATTAAAACTTGCTTCCATAGCATTGAAGAACACTTTTTTTTTAAACCATGCATGCGACATAACATTCCTGAACAAGACACCTATACACCACCTGTAGACCATTGGTATGGTATGAGTTATATAAACTGATGAAGGTGTCTGTAGACTGTGTTCTGCTGATCAAGGCGTTTCGCTTATATGCGTAGCTTTAAGACCACTATTGGAGGATGTCACATTCTGCAGAATGATTAAAGAAAATTCTTGCGCATAATCTTTAAAACACACTAATAATGTCGACAGACAGTAAATGAGTGATAAATAAGTAGTGATCAAAAGTGGGATAAATTCATAAAGTCCATATAGGATAAAGCAGTAAATACTGCCTAGAGGAAAAGAACTCGATATCCACAGATCTTAGAGATGGATAAGTGACTTAATCAAAAGTGTATCTGGTCTCACAGAACTCTCACCTCACCGATGAATAAAATCAGCAACAAGGATGATCCTAGAGAGCTTCACCTTCACAGAGAAAATCGTTCCACACTATCCACTGGTGCCTCTCAACCTATATTCAGGCTCAGGGAGGGTGAACTAGAATTACATCGGGCACACAGGTCAGCTAGGGGTCAGACATTAATGGAGAGTGGAATGGGGATAGATGGAGGTGGGGTTATGGCAGGTGACAAGAAAGTTCCCATGTTGCAAACAGCCATTGGAAATTATAGTGCCATTTGCACTACTAAAAATTATATGAAAAACACCAGCGAAAAATGTAACAATACATTTAAGTGTTTGTTCACCAATGCCAGAAGCCTTCCAAGCAAAACAGGTGAGTTGGAAGCTCTGGTGCATTAGGAGAGCTATGATGTAATCGGTATTGCTGAAACTTGGCTTCAATCCTCACATGACTGGGCTATTAATATTCCTGGTTATGCTCTCTTCCGGAAAGACAGGGTAAAAAGGAAAGGTGGAGGCGTCTGTCTCTATGTGAGAAGTGACCTCAAAGCAAGCGTGAAAGAGGACCTGGTTGATGGAGTGTGATGAAGTTGAAGCATTATGGGTGGAACTGCATACAGATGTGCGTAGTTCAAAGTTAATCATTGGAGTTTGTTATAGACCACCCAATGTTAATGAGGAGGTAGAGACTCGGCTCCTTGCACAGATGGAAAGGGCTGCAAGGGCTGGGACGGTGATAATAATGGGGGATTTTAACTACCCAGAAATTGACTGGAATAATGGAATTTCTGGGACAGTTACAGGACAAAAATTTAAAAACCTATTGCAGGACAATTTTATGGTCCAGTTTATTGAGGCCCCAACTAGGAATGATGCTCTGTTGGACTTGGTAATCTCAAACCATGCAGAGCTTATTACTAATGTTCAGATAAAGGAACACCTGGGTAGCAGTGATCACAACATGATTTCATTTAATATTAACTATAAGCAAGAAATACATACAGGAAAGATAAACACTTAATTTCAAGAGAGCACATTTTCAAAGCATGAGGACTGCTCTACAGGGCTTGGACTGGGAGGGAATATTGGCACAGATGAACACAGAACAGAAATGGGAATTCTTCAAAAAGACTCTTTGGAACCTCACTGCAAAGTATATTCCCATGGGCAATACGTTTAAAAGGCTAAAGATAAAACCTATGTGGCTCACGGTCAAAGTTAAAAAAGCTATAAAACAATAAGAAAATATAAAAAAATATAAAAATGAAGGAACACTAGTGTCGTGTAAATGTTACAAAGAATATAATAGAATATGTAAAAAGGAAATCAAGGATGCAAAAATTCAAAATGAACGACAGATTGCAAAAGATAGGACAAACCCCAAAAAATTCTTTAAATATATTAATAGTAAAAAGGTCAAGTCTGAGCATGTAGGCCCTTTACAAAATAATCTAGAGTGGGAGACTGAGGACATAGAGAAGGCAAATTTATTAAATGCTTTCTTCAGCTCTGTGTATACAATGGAGTATGGGGGAGCTCATGTCCATAATGGGGGTGGGAGTGACACAGCCCCAAATCCACAATGGCTCAAAAGTGATATGGTCCAGAAATATTTAGACAGAATAAAGGTGGATAAAGCACCTGGACCAGATGGCATCCACCCACGGATCCTAAAAGAATTGAGCTCTGAAATTTCAAAGCCACTGTATCTAATATTTAGGGACTCATTAATGACAGGAATAGTACCACTGGATTGGCGTAGAGCCAATGTGGTGCCTATATTTAAAAAGGGAACAAAGTCTTTACCAAGTAACTATAGACCTGTTAGTTTAACTTCTATAGTTGGGAAGATACTGGAACGTTTAATAAAAGACCACATGGATGAGTTCTTGCTGGAAACAAACTATTTAAGCAGCAGACAGCATGGATTCATGAAAGACAGAAGTTGTCAGACAAACCTGATTTCCTTTTATGAAGAGGTAAGTAAAACCCTGGACAGAGGCGTGGCAGTGGACGTGGTATACTTGGATTTTGCAAAAGCGTTCGATACAGTTCCCCACACACGGCTCAGGTGTAAGGTAAGGTCTACAGGATTAGATATATCAGTTTGTAAATGGATAGAAAACTGTCTGAAAGACAGGATTCAGAGAGTTGTGGTTAATGATTCCAACTCTGAATGGTCCAAGGTTATCAGCGGTGTACCCCAAGGTTCAGTGTTGGGTCCCTTACTTTTCAATAGATTTATAAATGATATTGGGTCTGAGATCAAAAGTAAAATTTCTGTTTTTGCAGATGACACCAAGCTATGCAGTGGAATAACGTCCTTGCAGGATGTCTCCAATTTACAAGCCGACCTCAATGCTCTGTCTAATTGGGCGACTATGTGGCAGATGAGGTTTAATGATGATAAATGTAAAGTTATGCACTTGGGGGCTAAGAATATTCATGCATCATACATGCTAGGGGGAGTTCAACTGGGGGGATCTGTAGTAGAGAAGGATCTGGGGGTTTTAGTTGATCATAAGCTCAATAATGGCATGCAATGCCAAGCTGCGGTTTCCAAAAGCGAGCAAAGTCCTTTCTTGTATTAAGAGAGGTATGGACTCCAGAGATAGAGATATAATTTTGCCCCTGTACAAATCATTAGTAAGACCTCATCTGGAATATGCAGTCCAGTTTTGGGCACCAGTTCTCAAAAAGGATATTGGAGAACTGGAGAAAGTGCAGAGAAGGGCAACTAAACTGATAAGAGGCATGGAGGAGCTCAGCTATGAGGAAAGATTAGAAAAACTGAATTTATTCACTCTTGAGAAGAGGAGAATAAGGGGGGATATGATCAACATGTACAAATATAAGAGGTCCATATAGTGAACTTGGTGTTGACTTATTCACTTTAAGGTCAACGCTGAGGGCAAGGGGGCACTCTTTACGTCTGGAGGAAAAGAGATTTTTACCTCCAAATACTGAAAGGTTTCTTCACAGTAAGAGCTGTGAAAATGTGGAACAGACTCCCTCCAGAGGTGGTTCTGGCCAGCTCAGTAGATTATATAAAAAAAGGAAACTAAAGCGCTAGCCAACAGAGAATAAATAGAACCAATAAGAGAAGAAATAAACTAATTAAATGCAGCTCAAATCTGGTATGTGCTAACAACAAAAATAGGTATTAAAGAGAAATGATGAGCGCAGCTAAACTAAACGAAACAATCAATCCAAAATAAACAAGTGAGTATCGCTATAGGAAACAGTGATAACACGTGAGCACGTTCATCTGTGAAGTCTCATCTGGATGATCTCATTGTTTACATGGACAGAAGCCTTGTCACCGACTGATCTACATTTGTTTCTTTACTGGATTACACTTATTTGGGACACTTGTTGCACTTGATTGCACTTATTTGGATTATTCCACTTATTTTGTATTCATTTATATTATCACTGTTTCCTATAGCGATGCTCACTTGTTTATTTTGGATTGATTGTTTAGTTTAGTTTAGCTGCGCTCATCATTTCACTTTAACAGCTCAGTAGATTGCTTTAAGAAGGGCCTGGATGCTTTCCTAAATACACATAATATAACTGAGTACTAAGTTCTGTAGGTAAAGTTGATCCGGGGTAAATCCGATTGACTCTCGGGGGATCAGGAAGGAATTTTTTCCCCTCCGGTAGCAAATTGGATCATCGCTCTGCTGGGGTTTTTTGCCTTCCTCTGGATCAACTGTGGGTATGGAGTTGGGTGTATGGGATGTACTGCGTTTTATTTTGTTTATTTTTTTTTTTATGGTTGAACTGGATGGACTTGTGTCTTTTTTCAACCTGACTAACTATGTAACTATATAGATTACCACAGCCCTATTCAGTCTCCTCGATCAGTCCCTATTAAAGATAAGTAAATGAAAACGAGTGCAGTGTAAAAAATGAACAGCGGCGTCCTCTTCGCCTTCTCACGTCACTCCAGGTGTACGTCTGCCCACGGCCATTCCCTACGCGTTCCCCAGATGAAGACATGTGACCGTGACGTAATGCGTAGGGAATGGCCGTGGGCAGACGTACACCTGGAGTGACGTGAGAAGGCGCAGAAGACGCCGCTGTTCATTTTTTACCCTGCACTCGTTTTTATTTACTTATCTTTAATAGGGAGTGATCGAGGAGACTGGATAAGGCTGTGGTAATCTACCAGTGGAAATGTGGATAGTGCTGAGCGATTTTCTCTGTGAAGCTCTCTAGGATCATCCTTGTTGCTGATTTTATTCATCGGTGAGGTGAGAGTTCTGCGAGACCAGATACACTTTTGATTAAGTCACTCATCCATCTCTAAGATCTGTGGATATCGAGTTCTTCTCCTCTTAGGCAGTATTTACTGCTTCATCACATATGGACTTTATGAACTTATCCCACTTTTGATCACTACTTATTTATCCACCACACAGTATGCTGTCCCGGGATTGAGTGATAGTCCTGTGTTTGCCCTCCAGACATTTTTTCGACCTGTGATACTCTCAGCCTCTCCTGCTGTACGTTTTCTGGGAAAATACACTTCATTGTATACTCTTAAATCAAAAAGTAGTATAACCATGTTAATGTATCATTGTAGTATTTAAAAATGTATAAGGCAGTAGGAAACATGTATAAGTGTAGCAATATAAGGCTGTAAAAAAAGATTTTTAGCAGAATGTGACATCCGCCAAAAGTGGTCTTGAAGACGCTACACCTTCATCGGTTTATGTAGCCCATACCATAAATCTTAATCAGGATTGATAATCAACATGCATTGTTTTTACATTTTTACATTTTCTTTTGTTCAGCGCTATGGAAGTGTTTAATTGCGTACCAATAAATATTTGATACCATTATAAAATAACCCGTCTTGGTCCCATGTAAGTGCCAGTAAAGTCCAACATTTGTTTTTTGGAACTTTCACTTATTTGGAAGTGGCACGGGTAGAGGTTGCTTGTTAGGTCTTATTCCATGAATGAGCTAGAATAAAGTTTAGCCGCCCAAAGCATAAAAAATAAAATAAAAAATCGTTGCTTAGACGAGGTAGGTGTTCAACTGGTTAATTTAGCAAAACAATACGTGGTTTGACCGGAGCCTCTGAAATGTTCTAAATCAGAGCAAAAACACTGTTTCAGAAGCCCCACAACCTTGGACACTCCCACCATATGTGATACGCACTGCTAAGTACTTGGCATCCTTGGAAGCAGGGGAGGTAAAGAAGACAGGGGCCTATTTCTATTATATTTTTTTATATGACAAATTTGCAGCTTCATTAGATTATGAATCGAGCATGTTAATTTTAGGGGTCATCTGTTTGATATATCACTTCTAGGATATGTAGGTTATGTCTGAATAAAGATATTTTCCCGGTGCCTCCATGGCAGCATACCTGTGATAGAGCTCCGCCTCGACTCCTCCTTCAGGGCTAGTGAATAGCATAAATTAAAGGCATAGCCCCTCCCCCAACATTCTCCTTTTTTCCCCTCATACCTTCTTGTGCTGGTGAAGAGTAGATGTATGTCCATACCTCTGCAGTCGGCAGCATCCGCCGGGTTTAGCCTTTCCCGTGTGCAGTCCCTGTTCTTGGGCCGCTCACAGCGCTGATAAGACTGGGAACCCCTCTGTGGATCTGGTGGGGTCTTTCCGCAGAGTTTCCTCACAGGAACTAAGTCTGCTATCACATCCATGATGAATGCAGTAGAGTCGCAAAAGGATCAGCTCACATCTTTCCAGGCTGGTGGTTTCCATTTTATTTTTAGGCATATATTTTTTTTTGTCTCTCCCCTCTCCCATCCCTTCCTTTCTTCAACTTACCTATCTCCTTTTGAAAAAAAAAAAAAAAAAAAGAAGAAGAAATGTGTGCTTGTTTTTTTTGTGATGCTCCCTTTAAGTCCGGTCAGTTTGATGGGGCAGGTGCCTTTTATCCTGACAGGCTTGCAGTTGTTTCCCCCAAAAGCGGTGGGCTACAGTTTGTTTGTTTTGTATATCACTCGACATCACTGCGGCCATCTTGGATTCTGGAAAAAGGGCCAGATTTGACCTTTTCTTCCAGAATCAATTTGCAATGGTGGTTATGGGATCAGCCCATCCACCTGAGTCTAATTAAGTTCAGATGCAGGGTTAGCTGCCAGAGTCTTCTCAGCTGTGCCCTGCTAGGTTTCACTGACACTGCTCTGTGGTAGGTACCTTTGTTTTTATTCTCAAAAAAATGGTGATAAAAAAAAAAAAAAAAAAAAGAAGTGACAAAAGCTCAAAAGTTCCTTTTTTTCCCCTTTCTTACTAAATTTCCGCAGCTGATCCTTCTGCCTAACTCCGCAATTAGTCATTTATCTTGCAACAAAGATCCTCACACTCCTATTAGGTATGTGACCAACTATATGTGAGTATTGAAAAAAAAAAAAAAGTGCACTCACTGGTCTAATGCGAGTTCCTTACATCGTGGCCCTGCCCACTCCAAAAGGTCCAGAAAATCTTCAAGACGCCGTGATGATAACAGCTCAGACCGCAGGTCTCATTCTTCACGCCACTGGTCCCGGGTCCCATTTTTAACGTCATATATCAGAGAGTTCAAGATCCAGAGGACAAGATCCTTCCCCCTCTCCTAGGACCTATACAAGGAAAGAAAAATGGACAGCCGCACTCCAATGGATGAAAAGACTTAATAGTGCCTGTTTATTCCAGTCAAAAAACTAAAACAGCAAAACATAATATATAACCTAGCAACTTTTACCCTATGTCTTGCTTTCATGCTTTTCTGCTGTTTTGAGGACACCTAACGTATATACTTTGGTCACTTGATCTTTCAATATTGTTTCCATCTCATATGATGTGAAACGCTACACATTTACATCGGTTCAACCAGCAACTACCAATCCTCTCTTTTTCCCCCTATTTCCCTCTTGCAGCATACCACACGCTGAAACACAATTTTCTATGGGTTATACATTTTAATAATTATTTACACATCCGGCGTAACATGATTCACACGCTTTGGCTGGGTTTTTATTTTTATATCTTCTCATCCCACACACATCTACACTTGTTTATCAGTGTTGTAGAATATGTAATGTCATACTTCCATTGGGATAAAAATAAGGTTTCTTTACATTGTAACACATATGTTCTCAACACACATCCACTGTATATATTTTCCTAGGGGTTGAAACTAGGTTTGCTGCCATTAGACTGGTGTAACCAATTTTAAATCGGCCGATGTATATATTATGTTCCCATCTAGTTATGATGGACTGTGTTTTTTCCTTGTTGCATTCTTTCAACAGGTGTGCACGATTACCGGCATTAGCCAGGCCCCACCAGGAGACTAATTAATGAATCATCAGATGGTTTCTGGGATTTTTTTCTTTCTATAAATGACATTTCTTTTATCATTATGTTTAGCTATGACTAAGCATCGGTTGTCGATGTGAAACGCGTCAGCTTTTGTTACCCCACTGTTTGCTGTTTTTGCCGTTTTAGTTTTTTGACTGGAATAAACAGGCACTATTTTTAAGTCTTTTCATCCATTCGAGTGCGGCTGTCCATTTTTCTTTCCTTATATTGCACCATGCATTGCCTGCACCCATTTGGGTTTTTGAACTTTACTCACCACTGAAGAGTGTCGTCTGGAGCGGCGGTTTTCCCTTTATCCTAGGAACTATACAAAGAAGAAATGCTGGACAGGCGGGGCCACACCACTACCAGACAGAGTGGTCTGTAAGGATTGTTTTATGGACTATGCGTCCAGCCGCGAGCTAGAAAATCAGCACGCTGTAGATCTGCTCAAGTGAACAATGAAGGTCTCCTTCTCTGAGCTTGTGACTTGGTCCCCGCTCAACCAGTTCAGCAGATATCCCAGGTTCAGAATACAGAACCTAATCTCCCTAGTCCTTCAGTCGGTACACCTCTGCCACTGTCAGGCTGACCAGCTAGAGATTCATCACCTGAAGATTCTTCAGAGGACTCTTCAGAGGAGTCAGGACCTTCTGGCTTTAGTCTCTCCTTGGTAAAGCCGTTCATCCAGGCAGTCAAACTGCAATCACCAGAAGAGACACAGAAGAGCCTCCCCAAGAGTCCACAAGTTGCTTCCCATTCCTCAAAAGGAAGCAGGTTCTCTTCTCGTTGATGGACGAGATTAGGGTGACCACATTTGTCAGGTCATTCAGAATGAATGGTCAAAACTTTCATGGGGCCGGTTCAGTAAACTATATCCCTTAACAAAGTCGGGAAGGCAGTCACTAAACTCCATGCCAGTGGTAGATGCGTCGGTGGTGCAAATCGCAAAAAACAAACAAAAATAAAAACAAACTTTACCAATGGAGGATTCCGCTTCCTTTAAAGACCCTCTAGACAGGCGAACTGACCTGGAGCTGAAGAGGAGCTACTTAGCTGTGGAAGCAGCATGTAAGCCAGCTATCGCCCTCACATCGGTATGAAATGCCATAAGATCTTGGACAGATAATATTGAGACAGCTTTGCGTCAGGATGTCCCCAAGGAGGATATAATTAAAGCCTTGGAAGAGCTTAGATTGTCCGCAGACTTTGTAAGGGTAGCGGCCATTGACATGATCAGGTGCTCTGCAAGATCCATATTGCATTCAGTAATGGTGAATAGGGCCTTCTGGCTGAAACATTGGACGGCTGACTTATCCTCCAAACAAAATTGGTGCAAAATCCCATTCAATGGGAAAGCACTGTTCAGAGACAAAACAGATAAAGCCATCTCCAGGCTGTTAGGAGGGAAGTCCGGTATGCTTCCCAAGGACAGAAGGCTGTTTCTCTAGGTTCCACCAGGCAAATTTAAGGGATTTTTGGGCAGTCAAGACAGCCCAGAGACAACAAAGACTTTGGAAAGGTACTCAGACATTCTTTTTTGAACAGGAAGATGAAGGACCTTTCCTGCTCCGCAGAAGCAGTCTTTTTGACGCCAGAGTATCCCGGGCACTCCTGGTGGGAGCCAGGCTAAACTTCATCCCAGTCTGGGCCACATGCTGTCAGGACCCCTGGGTTCTGTCAACAATTCAATGGGGGCACCTTTGGAATTTCTCTCATTCCCAACCCCCACCTCGGTATTCTTTCAAAGGAACAGAGGTTCCATCCTCTCTGCTGAAGGCTCAAGCTCTGTAAAACTTCCTAACGTCACTCCAGCTTCAGGGAGCGGCTGTTCTGGTTCCCTTGACAGGGCACTTTGCAGGATTCTACTTCACCCTATTTCTGGTCCCAAAGAGGTCAGATGACAGACCTTCAGAGGCGCAGCCCGTATATCCGCCCCCAAAAGCTTTGGAAAGGAGTCCCTGCAGACGATTATTCAGGCAGTCCAGCCATCAGATTGGATGATTTCAGTCAATCGGCAGGATGCGTACCTACACGCTCTAATTCTACCTGCAATTTAAAAATATCTGAGATTTGCAGTGGGATGGACCCACATACAGTTTCAGGCCCTACCTTTCGGTCTGTTCACCTCTCCCAGGGGGTTCACCAAGATACTAATATCCGCTCTGGTTCCCCTGCGGGAGAGGGGCTTGAGGATATACCACTACTTGGACGACATCTTTCTCCTAGCAAGCAATCCAGATCAGTTGGTATGTCACCGGAAATTCTTCTACAGTCCCCAAAAGAGCTAGGGTGGCTAATAAATTCCGAAAGGAGTCAACTAGCACCCACACAGCAGGTGATCTACCTGGGTGAAATGTTCAACACTCAAGAGGGGACAGTGTCATTACCACCACCAAAGGCAAGGATTGTCACCCAGAGAATGATCAAGGTCATCCGGAGCCCATATCTGACGGCTTCAGAATGCCCGAGTAAAACTTTTTTTTTAACATTTATTAGCTCAAAAAAGAGCTTGGATGTTACAATATATAGGTCACAATGTAAAAACAAGTAAATTGGCAAGTTCTCACATTCCATGGTACATTCGGTAAAATCATTACATATAATAAATATTCATTAAATATTCCATATTGTAGTACAATGTTGTATTACAATGTTGATCCGACACGTTTCAACCAGTGAGGGTCTCTTCAGGGGGATAATTATCTGTGCAAAATATATCACAAAGGTATAAATCAATAATACATAACATAATTCCATGTTTCACGGTAAATATATCTGCTGTCAAAATCTACTCGATACACACTGACATATTCTCTGATTGATTTATACCTTTGTGATATATTTTGCACAGATAATTATCCCCCTGAAGAGACCCTCACTGGTTGAAACGCGTCGGATCAACATTGTACTACAATATGGAATATTTATTATATGTAATGATTTTACCGAATGTACCATGGAATGTGATAACTTGCCAATTTACTTGTTTTTACATTGTGACCTATATATTGTAACATCCAAGCTCTTTTTTGAGCTAATAAATGTTAAAAAAATTTTTTACTCAGCTACCAGTATTTTACTGCTTTGACATCGCTGCCTAAAAGTCCCACAATATGGGGAAACCTTCCATTTTTTCTTTAGAGAATACTTCTATGCCTAGACAACATGGCAGCTGTCACTTATCTGCAGAAGCAAGGAGGCACTCGCAGCAGGCCATTCCTCAAGGAGGTGGTGCTGATCACGCTCTGGGCAGAGAAGAACTTCCTGGACCCCATAGCAATGCATCTACCAGGCAGGTTGAACACGGAAGCAGACACATTGTCCAGAAACTTCCTGGACAACGAGTGGGCTCTCCACCTCCTTGTCTTCAAACAGATTGCCAGCATTTGGAATCCCCCCTCAGGTAGACTTGTTTGTCTCCCGAAGAATGCCAAGCTAGACATTCTTCTCTTGGATGCCGCATCCACAAGCCAAGGCAGTGGATGCCCTGTCATGCTCCTGGAAGTTCACCACGGCACATGCCTTTCCTCCCAGGCCATTAATATTTAAATTTCTCCTGAGGCTCCTCAGGGAGTCAGTCCAGGTGGTGGCAGTACTTCCATATTGGCAGAAGAGACCCTGGTTCCCTCTAGCCATGTGCCTCAGTGTGAGCTCTCCAATCAGGATCCCTCCTTTCCCTCAACTTCTGTCGCAGGGCAGTCTAGTTCATCCAAACCCTCAGAAGTTGAATCTTCGAATCTGGAGGTTGGGAGGCGAAGGTTCGAGTCCCTAGGGTGTTCCCCATGAGTCTTAACAACCCTTCTAAAAGCCAGAGCCTGCAACTTATGCCATATATTCAAAAATCTGGGACAAGTTCTTGTCATTTGCCACCAGAGATGGATTTGATCCAATCCTTCCCTCTACGTCCAATATTCTAGGTTTCCTTCAGACAGGACTTGATCTGGGGCTTGGTCTGAGCTCCCTCAAAGTGCAGGTAGTAGCAATCTCGGCCGCAACAAATAAGAGATGGGCGGAGGATCCTTTGGTAGTCACTTTCCTCAGAGGAGTATTGAAGATTCGTCCTCCTGTCAGACAATCATTTCCTAAGTGGGATCTGTCCCTGGTCCTTGGAGTTCTATATGACCATCCCTTTGCTCCAGTGGAACAAGTAGCAATATGGAACCTGACACTAAAGACTGCTTTCCTGCTAGCCATTACATCTGGCAGAAGAATCCCGGAACTTCACTCCTTAGGGATAGGTGACTGCCACATGTTTCTTCCCCGACAGGGTGGAACTTCGCCCTCTTTGAGGGTTCACACCTAAGGTCGCTACTCCAAGCCACCTGTTGGAACCCTGAGCACTACCAGTATTTACAGACACAGGTTTAGAGTCTCATCGTGAGCTGGATGTATCCAGAGTTCTCAGGGCCTACCTAGAAGCCATTGACCCCTTCAGAAACCCTGAGAGACTTTTTATTGTACCGTTCAGTAAATACAGGGGCAAAGAAGCTTCCATCAGAACCCTGGCAGCTTGGGTTGTGAAGTTAATCCAGAAGGCCTACAGGGTGAAGAATATCCTCCATCCTGAATTAATGCTCAATCTAAGGGTAGTCTCAGCTTCCTGGGCAGCAAGGACTAATGGTTTGTTGGAGACGGTGCGCAGGGCCTCCACCTGGTCTTCTCACCATAGGTTCCTCAAACACTACCATATTGGTCCAGGAGCTCTCACGACTGTTGAGTTCGGAAGAAGGGCAGTTCAGGCTGCTATGTCCTCTTCTAAATAAACATTTATTGTTAAGCATTATCCCACCCATGTCAGCTAGTTATTTATCACAGGTATGCTGCCATGGAGGCACCAGGAAAACGGAAACTTGTATCATACTTACCATTAATTTTCCTTTCCTGGTGCCTATCCATGGCAGCATACGCTCCCACCCTCGGTATTCTATATTACGGAGAATGTTGGGGGAGGGGCTATGCCTTTAATTTATGCTATTCACTAGCCCTGAAGGAGGAGTCGAGGCGGAGCTCTATCACAGGTATGCTGCCATGGATAGGCACCAGGAAAGGAAAATTACTGGTAAGTATGATACAATTTTCCGTTATTTGCCTGTTATATATATATATAAAAATAAAATAAAAAAATCAACAATTTCCATGATGTGTACACATTTTATACCTTAGCATGCATGGCAACATTAAAACAAATAAAAATACTACCTCTCGTATGCCGTTTATAAACTGAGTAAAATCAAACTGCAGATGGGTACCTTCAATAGTGGTTTTACTTTCAATAAGGTAACTAGAAGGAAGGAATAAGAATTATTTATTTTACATGGCAGTGAAAAGTTTTTATTTACAAAAAAAAAAAAAACACAACAACACCACACACACACCCACACACCATACTTATCTGCAGTGCAGTGGTTTTGCACAGAGCAGCCCTGATACTTCTCTTCTCCAGTCCCCTTTTGGTGCGCTGGGCCACTTCCCCCTTGGCGAGTGCCCCCATAGCAAACCACTTGCTGTAGGGGCACTTGTGGGTGTTAACTCTCGAGCCTGCTTTCTGCAGCCATAAGACAGAGTGTGGCTCAGCCCTGCCCCCCTGCTACCGCCTCACTAGCAGTGATTGACCGCAGTAGGAGCCAAAGACTCCTGCAACTCAGCCAATCGGGAGCGAGAGACAATAAAGCCTCATGTCTTGTGCACATCGATGGATGGAGATCAGGCTTGGGAGAGGAACAGTGACTGTGTAGAATAAAGGTAAAATACCTGTAGTCTTTACAAACCCTTTAACCACTTACGTTATACGTCGGCACTTTGAACAGGAATACTGTTTTTATGGTAGCAGCTAGCGGCTATAACCCGGATATCTTCTTCAGCGGGCAGTCCGCTTTAAAGATAAAAGTGGTCTCTGCGGTGGATTCGCAGCAAGATCACTTTTAATCTGCATCGGGAGATTGCCCTCCGCCACTTAACAGAGCCGTCGTATAGGTGGAAGCAATTACATCCTTCTCGGTCTGTGGTATGGAGCTGACTGGAGGGGGGGGGGGGGGAATGGAGGGGCATTCTGCTCCATACTATTGTTGCAGGGCAGAAGCAACATCAAAACTTCACTTCCACCCATAGCTCTTAAAAGGATTTATTGTATTTTAGTGAAAATATGAGATCCAAGTTTTTTTTGTACCCCAGATCTCATTTAAAAAAGGAGGCGCTGTCATTCTTTTTTTTTTTCTACTACAAGGGATGTTCCATTCCTTGTAATAAAAAAGTGACAATTTTATTTTATTTTTTTTAAACCTCTTGTCGACCGCCCACCGTATTTTTACGGCGGCAGGTCGGCTGCGCAAAATCACGTAATAACGTGATTTTGCATTGCAGCCACTAGAGATGCGCGCGAGTGCCCGGCGGGCGCAATCATCACCGGGCACCCACAATCGCTCGTTAGAGCGAGAACAGGGAGCTGTGTGTGTAAACACACAGCTTCCAGGCCTTTCAGGGGGAAAAATGACCGATTGCATGTTCATACAATGTATGAACAGCGATCTGTCATTTCCCCTAGTCAGTCCCACCCCTCCAGTTAAAACAATGAGTGAACATAATTAACCCATTCCCTGTCAGTGACATTTTTACAGTAAATCAATGCATTTTTATAGCCCTGATCCCTATAAAAATGCCAATGGTCCCAAAAATGTGTCAAAAGTGTCCCGCCATAAGCTGATCGCCGCCATTACTAGTAAAAAAAAAAATATTAAATAAAAATGCTATCAATCTATCCCCTATTTTATAGACGCTATAACTTTTGCACAAACCAATCAATAAACACCTATTGCGATTTTTTTTAACGAAAAATATGTAGAATACGTTTTGGCCTATCCTGCCAAGCTTGCGTGCAGAAGTGAACACATACGATATTATTATGGAGCCCCCCCCAAAAAAAGATACACACACACACACACACACACACACCAGACCCTTATCTGAGCATGACTGGCATTACTTTTGGAAAATCACTGCAACCTTATTGGTGCAGGCAAAACACACTGCATTTGGGACCTGTGTTTGGGGCATCATTAACTTGATGCCACCCACTGCAGATCGCACCTGCACTACATTCTGGTTTGAACCGGCCCTCAGAGCTTCAACCACCTTAGCCCCGGACCATATTGCTGTCCAAAGACCAGAGCACTTTTTGTGATTCGGCACTGCGTCGCTTTAACTGACAATTGCGCGGTCGTGGGACGTGGCTCCCAAACAAAATTGGCGTCCTTTTTTCCCACAAATAGAGCTTTCTTTTGGTGGTATTTGATCATCTCTGAGGTTTTTATTTTTTGCGCTATAAACAAAAATAGAGCGGCTATTTTGAAAAAAATTCCATATTTTTTACATTTTGCTATAATAAATATCCCCAAAGATAAACAAACATTTTTTTTCCTCAGTTTAGGCCGATACGTATTCTTCTACATTTTTTTTTTTTTTACGAAAAATAACGCAATTAGCGTTTGAATGGTTTGCGCGAAATTTATAGCGTTTACGAAAAAGGAGGTAGTTTTATGGCATTTTTATTAATATTTTTTTTTTACTAGTAATGGCGGCGATCAGCATTTTTTCCAGTACTGCGATATTATGGTGGACACATTGGACACTTTGACACATTTTTGGGACCATTGGCATTTTTATAGCGATCAATGCTATAAAAATGCATTGTATTACTAAAAAAAAAATGCCATTGGCAGTGAAGGGGTTAACACTAGGGGGCAGGGAAGGGGTTAAGTGTGGTCCTGTTTGTGTTCTAACTGTATGGGGGGGGGGGGGGGTTGACTCACTAGGGGAAATCACTGATCTTCTGTTCATACATTGTATGAACAGAAAATCAGCGTTTCCTCCGCTGACGGGAACGAGAGCTTTGTGTGTACACACAAAGCTCCCGTTCCCGCTCTGTAACGAGCGATCGTGTGTGCCCGGCAGCAATCGTACCCACCGGGCGCACGCCGGCTGCCGGCGGCGCGCATGTGCCCCCTAGTGCCCGCAAAAGAGAGGACGTAGAGCTACGTGCTCTCGCGAAACAGTGCCACTGTCCCGCAGTAATATGACGGCGGGCGGTCGGCAAGTAGTAACAGGCCAAATGGCAAAGCCACAATTAAAAGTTTAGCTCTCCAGTTTAAAACTGGTAGAAACCCCAAAAAATGTCTTGCACAGAGCTGGCGTTGAGTAAGAAAATGGGACATTTATTCCCTAGAGCTTCCAGTAGACACCCATGATTGTTCAATTGCTCATACTGTGATGCAACAGGTCTTTCTCCAATCACCTACACCAGATGGAGATATTTTTTCCTTTCCTTCTATATCCCCCCCAGATGAGTTTTTTGGCTGTCCAGTTTGGTCATCTAAGTTACAGCTTGGTGGTTACCTGCCCAATTCTTTGGAGTCACTCTTGGAGTCCCTTGGATTGTTCTGGAGATCTGCCAATTTGGGCACACTCGCTTGACTGACTCATTGTCACTGACACGCGAGTCCACACCCCTTACTTTTGGTGGAATTGCATATTATCCCTGAAGCTGTACATGCTTGTCAAAGCCACTGTATTCTGAGCAACAACCATTTTGTGGTGGATTTTAGTTTTCCTCAGGACTTCACCGTTTAGACGGTTTTATTTGTGTCCTCACTCAAATATAACAACAATGATGTATATAATGAGATGACCAAGTTATTATTTGTTTATTAATTATTGGTACATTGTACACTACTCTTTCTCTTAGTGTTACATTTTATAACTATCCTTCATTCTGAATTTGTCACATTGTTATGTAGCAGCTGTTTGATATTTTTTCACTTATTGGGTTAGCGCAGTAATACCCTTCATTTACATACAATAAATATATACTGGATCTGCACTCCCACACTAGCCAACAGGCATATTCACCTTATAAACTGACGACGATCTTTCCCGCTCCTGCTCTCCCAGGTGCGAAATGTGGGTCTTACTCCAAGTAATAACATGCTCAAGAGATAAGAGGGACTTTCTTTGAAATTGAACTTACGAAATGCCCAATTCACACTAGTATGACATGCGCCCCAACTTTGGGATGCAGGACGTGTATAAACCAATTGTTCCCTATAAGAGCCATCCTAACTGGCTCGACTTGTGTTGGTCCGACTCTGAAAAAGGATCCTGCACTACTTTGGTCCAACTTGGGCATGGGATTTCAGCCCATTGATTTGCATGTAAGTTGCATCCAAGTCAGATCATCATCTTAAAGCGGAGGTCCGTTCAAAAAAATAATAATTAAAAGTCAGCAGCTACTAACACTGTAGCTGCTGACTTTTAATAAGGACACTTACCCGTCCTAGTCGCCAGCGTTGTCCGTTGGCCCCGAGGCCGATCCTCGATCCTGGCAGCTCCAGGCGCCACCATCCATAGTAAGGGAAACAGGCACTGAAGCCATGCGGCTTCACTGCCCATTTCCTACTGTGCATGCGCGTGACGCTTTGTGAATGGGCCGGCTGCTTTCTGGGATACACAGTTACCAGAATGCAGAGCGCCCCATTCACAAGAAGAAACAGACTGTAGGAGGAAGAGAATCGACCGCGGAGGAGACGAGGCAGATTCGGCACTTCCGCATAGCAACAGCTATTTAGGGTAAGTAAAACATTTTTTTTTCATTTTATTAATTAATTTTTGTTAGATTTTTGGTGGAAAGATTTTTTTCAGGGTGGAACTCCGCTTTAACTGATCCGACTTGTGCTCTGAGGATCTTGAAGGAGAATTCCACACACAAAAAGGTTGAAAAACGGGGCAGGTCAGTAAAGGGTGTGCCCTCCCCCCCTCAAACCATACCAGGCCACATGCCCTCAACGAGGAGGGGGGGAGGCTCATGAGAATCGTGAAGCCCCCTTTGTCCAAGGCGAACCCCCCAGATCCCTCCCCCCACATGTGAATGAGTAGGGGTACATTCACCCCAAAAAAGTGGCAAACAACAGTACACAGGTCCTTTATCAAAAATGAAGAATGTCTTCGGTCGTAGCTCAGTGTTTTCTCTCTCCGGCTCTTCTCCTTCTGCTGTCTTCTCCCAATGCTAGCTCCAGCTGTTGTGTTGGCTCCTGCTGCCTGCCACTTCTTATATCGCCATGGGGTGTGGCTATCCAGTGACACCATCCAACATAACAACATGACATAACAACCGTGTCCTCACCAGCCCCCGTCATATACACGTATGTTCTACATAGAGATTCACATTCCCACTATCTGAAGCAGCAGGTAGACCGTCGCCCTATACCTGTGTTGTGCCTGGGCACCGCCCACAGGTCAACCCTGGACAGTTCCGCTCCAACAACCCAGTCCCTGCTATATCAGCTGGTGGAAACCCTCTCTGGACTCGGTGAGGTCATTTCGTAACCGAATGGTTGTACCTCTAATGCCCGTTCGGGCTCTACGCCCTTAGTAAAGCAAAAAAAAAAAACAGAAGAGAGAAAAGAAACAAGGAGAAAGAAAGCGAGATCATAAATCGAGGGAGTCACAGATAAACATAAAACGGAGTAAAGGAAATATTAAGAGAAAGAAGGAACCAGGAGTATGTACGGGGAGAAACAAAGTAGAGGCTGGAACCAAACCAAGTAGATCTAATAAGATAGGAAAATAAAATGATTGAGAGGGTAAAGACATGGGGAGGGGGAAAGAAAGGAGAGTGGGGAGGAGAGGGGGGGGGCATATTCGGCGCGGGGGCGATGGATCTAAGAGTTCAACAGGGATTGTCCCTCATCTGAGAATATGTATAAGTTCCACAGCATCCAAGCATTAGAGTGTTTTTCCCGCATATTCTGGGCCGTGAGCACAAGATCTTCCAGGTTCTTAATTTCCTCTACTTTACGCAACCACAGCCCAACGGATGGGGGCGTGGTTTGTTTCCAGGTAGCCGGTATGCAGGATTTGGCAGCATTCAACAAATGCCTCACAATGGATTTTTTGTAAGATCGTGTCGGAACCGTGGAAGCGTGAAGCAGGAAGAAAGCTGGGTCCTTTGGGATTGCGTGTTCTGTGAATTTTTGTATGGTCACCTCCACTGCCGTCCAGAAGGGAAGCAGCAGCGGGCACGACCAAAAGACATGGAGTAAAGTTCCCTTATCTTTCAGGCAGCGCCAACATGTGTCAGGGGTGGTAGGGAAAATGTTATGTAGGAGTTGGGGTGTATAGTACCACCTGGTTAGAATCTTGTAGTTAGTTTCTTGGATTCTTGTGCAGATGGACGACTTTAGGGAGAATCGAAGAATGTTCTGCGTCTGGGTGACTGTAAAAGTCTGTCCCAATTCCTGTCCCCATGCGCCCAAGAACTCAAGGTCTGGTTGTGTCGGCGGGGTATTCAGCAGGGAGTATGTCTTTGATAACACCTGAGTAAGCACCCCGTCTTCCCTACAGTAGTCTTCATACGTCGTCAGGTCCCGGGTGAATTGTCTGGGGTCTGGTAGTGAGTGTATAAAGTGGTGCAGCCTAATTGCCTTCCAGAACGGCAGTTGGAAGCCCCCCGTAGCACTCGTTAGGCTGTCGATTGAAGCCCATCGGCCCCCGATCACAAAGTGCAGGGCGCAATCTTTACCCATCACTGCAAGTTCGCCGTAGTCTGATGGGCGCAATCCCAGTGGAAACGCCGGGTTGCCGAGGATAGGGAAAAGTGGAGACGTTTTAGACGTCAGGGTGGCAGCGTCTGCTACCACCGAGCCTACTCGCAGCGTTGCGCCTATGGTGGGATGTTTTTTCATATCTAACGGGAGTTGGTTGTGGCACCACACTGCCTTCCCCAATGGGACTTGGGCCTGGTTTTGTTCTATCTGTGTCCACAGTTTGAGGTGGCCGTGCCTGTTCCAGTCAATGATCCTCCCTAGATGCACTGCTTGATAATAATGTTGAACGTCTGGCAGGGCCAGACCTCCACATTGTTTTGGGAGGGTCAGGTACCGCATTCGCAACCGCGGTTTCCTGTGAGCCCACACAAATTTGGTGAAAAGGGACTGTACTTGTTTAAAGTACGAAGCCGGTAGCCCTATCGGCAGAGCCTGAAACAGAAATAGAAATTTCGGGAGGATACACATCTTGAGGAGATTGCATCTCCCAAACCAGGAGTGGAGTCCTTTGTTCCACTCCTCGAGCAGTTTCTGGCCTTAGTCAGCATCGGAGGGAAGTTAAGTTCAAATGTGCGTGACAAGTCATTTGGGATACATGTCCCCAGGTAATTGAGATGGCTATCCGACCATCTGAACTTAAACAGACATCAAAGAGGCCAGGGCCTTCGGGGTCAGGTTCACTCCCATGGCTGTTGATTTGTCAAAGTTAATTTTTAGATTGGACATCACCCCATATTGTTTAAATTCCTTGACCAGGTTCGGCAGTGATACCACAGGGTTGGTGAGGGAAAACAAGAGGTCGTCCGCATATGCCGAGATCTTGTGATGGCCTTGTCCTATCTTAATACCCGCTATATCTGGGTTCTGCCGACAAAGAGTAACGTTTTTAATTTTTTTTTTATTTTGGCACGATTTCCTCCCTCAAGATCCATACCAGACTTAAAAGGGCCTGGTATGTCGCATCCCATTTATTGAAGTCGCATGAAAGTTGGGCATGCAGTTGTAAGCCATAGTCGGATTGTAAGTCAGAGGATTGCGAACCTGGCCTAAAGGTTTCCTGTACAGCAGCTGAGATATCAAGGCTAATTACTAATATCTTAGAAGTGGTCAAGTCCTGTTTGATTGTTGATTGGGACCTTTTGTTTGGTCAGCTGTGGCAGGCTTTGATGGGAATCACAATTGTTGGGGGTAATTTTGGCTTTCCTAGCCCGTTTGTTGCAACTCTACTATTCATCTGTACTTGAGGATCTGGCATACTTTCCATTAATGGATGCTGTGCTGTGGTTTATCCCATATAGACTTTTTTGTAGTCCTACTTTCAACCTTACACGTGAGGGTTTTGTTTTCCCACGTATGGATTTTAACTTACAGTTGCTGCTCTTGAGGCTTACCGTTTATAGATTCCTTTTGTACCAATTTGTGACGAATACTGGTATCAATCCCTGCCCTCCTCGCCAACTCATGACAAGGACCGGCCAATCTCACACCGCGCTGTCACCAACGCAAGAATGCCACTCTCAGCTGAACCTGACACAAACATTTTCCATCTTGCGAGACCACAATCTAGGTGCCAGCAGCCTAAGAGCGATTGTCACTGGGCTAAACCTCTAACTGCCACCACTGATCTTTGACACGGAAGGATCAGAACTTCCATCAATTTAGCAATACAATTAGAATTTTAGAATAATTGTCAGTAACACAGACTGTCACCACAGATAGGTACATTCAGAAAGTTCATCCTATACAGTAGCACTCTTTAAGAGACAAGTTCTCAGTTAGCTTGCATTAAAGGAGCTTAGGGACAAGGTTAACACCTTTTCAAAATATGGGTTTTAATAATGATAAAGGTCAAAATTGGTGCAAAGAAAATATTTAAAAAAAAAGGAGTTTCAAAAGAAATAAAAGACCATATACAGCTACAGAGAAAAGGTAGGATTGAGGAGGAAGAATATTTGCAATCAATGTCCTTTGGTTGAACAGAGTTCAGTCGATGATCCAGGTGTTTATCAATTCTCAAACTTGGCAGATGTTCCTGATTTGTTGGTAAAGACAACCGTCTAGACATATCCTCTTTTCTCTGGGATCAAAGGGTTGGTGGTGACAGATGACCCTGACCAATAAAATGGATAAGTCCATGGCCTATCCGGGGTTGATGACAGTATGACCCACCCTTACACACAGGTTTTTATACAGTTATTTAAATCTCCCAATATGCAACGGTTGCATTCTTGAAACTGGTGGATTATTGTTCAGCATTGAATTTTTTGGTGTCCAGGGCTACTAAACACAGAGTAGCGCAAATAAAACGTGTCAGCCATGAGGCATCCGACAGCCATCTTCCCTCTTGTATGTCTTAGCATGGTCATGCCTGGATTTATTTTGTTCAGTTTGAAATTCTGCATTCAAATATATACTTTTTATTAATGTGTCATGTTCCTGTCTGAGTTTTATGAATCATGTGTGGATTCCCAAGTTTTGAATTGGGCAGGTCTCTCTGAAAAAGGTCACTTCTGCTCTGAATGCCTTTTATGATCCTCATCAAGTCTGAGCATCTTTTGATGGCAGGCTATGGATTTGGTTATAGTTTTACGATAAACCTGGGCAGCAAACCAGACGTCCTGCCGCAATTCAATTAGCCCATTACAGCCTGACACAGGCCTAAGCATTAGTTCCTGATGTCTCCAAGCTGAGAGAATGGTTCTTTCGAAGCAAGTCTATGGATTCCATGAAGGGAGGAGGTTAGGGGTTAGGATTACTGCTGCAATGCAACTATTCTGCCAAACTGTCATGGTTGACGTCCGATTTCTGAACAAGATGGGCGATGGCTACAGATTTTCATGCGTCTAGTACGCGATATCATTAAAAGCCTGAACTTGTAAAAAAAGGGATACTTCTGTGGCATTTGTGCCTACCGTTCTCATATGTGCATTTTTATTTTCAGACAATATATTGGGAAACATGCATTGGTTTTATTTACCAAGTTTGAATAATGCACAATTCACCCTTCTATCTGGTGACCATGCTGCTCCAGAGGGGATGAAGATACTTTGCTTGAGATTTATTTTAGCTGATATTGTACTCCAACTAGCAACTGTGTTACATTGTATCGGTATGAAAATATTTGATATATATGGTTGTTTGGTAACTTTTGAAGTGTTCATTATAAGTTTTTATTTGTATGCCTACAATTTATGTGTTCATATTTGCAGATTCTTTTCACATCTAGTCCTGAGGAAGATCATTCGAAATGCATTGAGTTTACATGTTGTTTTTTCTTTGGAATCATTAAAATCAATGTGAACCTAAAGGAAGACCTGTTTTTAATGACTTAAAATCTTAGTCTTGATTTTAGGGTTAAACAATAAAAAATAATTCTGCTTTTTATAGCAGTTTTTTCTTCTCTATATGTCTCTCACAAAGTCCATGGCTACACATTAGTTCTCAATGTGTAGACTTACCAAGGAACAGACTGGGTCTGGCAAGAGTTCTGTTCTACTGTAAAGAGTCATCTCATTTCAGATGTTGCCTTACCATCTCAACAGACTGTGTAGTGAACACACAGGTGAAATGGAATGTGGCATTATAGGTCACCATGGTCTCCAACTTCAGCTTCATTGCAAAAATCTTTGACAAATTCCTTTGAGTTTGGAATATGGCATTCTGTGTTGCCAACTAAAGCAAGCCATAGATGATTAGATTTTGATTGTTGATGGGGGTGGGCTACTATAGCTGCTGGCGGTAATCACTTGCCAAAAATCCAATAGGCTGGTTGTACTGAAGTCAATTGAGTTGAGAGGTATCTTAATACAGCACAGTCTTACCTCGAAGGGTCCTGACGCACATAATAGAGTTCCTGGGAAAAAAGAGGACCCAGGAATCAAAAGCCGCACAGAGCGGCAGAAAGGGTGGAAGAGAGAGGCTACGCAGGTATAGTCTGCGTGAAGAGCCAAGACTTCAGTAACCTTTGGAAGGCAAGGATAGTAGGGGCCTCCTGGAGTTCGACAGGGAGGCTATTCCATAATACGGCACCCTGGTGGGAGAAGGACCGACCACGCCAGATGTTCTTGGGCACCGAGATGCAGAGGACATCTCTGCTAGTAGATCCAAGTGATCCGACAAGAGCTCGTTAATGAAAACAAGAGCAGAGATAGCTTGGGGTCAGGCCTCTCAAAATCTTTAACATAATACATCCTGCCTTAAATAAGGTGCGATAGTGGACCGGCAGCCAATGCAAGGCGTGGAGGACAAGGTGATATGATCCCTCAACAGGACATCCACGAGTAACCTTGCTGCAGCATTTTGAATAAGTTGAAGCTTCTGCACCAACATCTTTGGCAATCCCAGATAAAGAGTTGCAGTAGTCTAAACAGCTATTCATCGTGGCACAGATGACAGTTTTTCTGTCCAAGATATCCAGATACTTAAAACAGCCCCCTCGGGTAAAAAAAGTCATCAGTGTATGTCACTGACAGCTAAAACTCCTGAGGAGCCAGGGTTAAACCTGAATCTAGGACGATTTCCAGATCACAGACCTGGGGGGGCCACCTCCGGAGCAGGACCAAATGAGTGAGGCCAAGGTGGAATATCTGGGGAGGATACAGATCGCTGAAGGTGATCACCTCAGTCCCCCCCCCCCCCCCATTAAGTTTCAGGCAGTTGCCTCCGAACAGCTGGCAAGGGTGGCATCAGCCATCTGTGAAAATAAAAAAAAGGAGGCCACCCATGCCAAAGCCAACCCGCTCATACCCAAAAGAGATCTCATCCGCTCCAGTAGATTGCATGATTTATGGTATCAAACGTGGCCGACAGATCCAAGAGAACCAGAGCTACCGAGTCACCCCTGTCCAAGCTGTGAAGGACATCAAACACAGATGAGGCTTGTCTCTGTTCCATGTCCAGGTTGAACTCTGGACTGGAATTGGGCCAAAAGATGGAAAGACTCAAGGTAAGTCTTTAGCTGGATAACCGCCAGGTACTCCATCATCTTTGCCACAAAAGGCAAGATGGAAATCGGCCTGTAGTTGCCCAATATGTCCGGGTCCAAGGTCGGTATCCTCAGCAGGCCCAAGACCACTGCCGCTTCAGAGCGCCGGGACAATACCTGTCCTGAAGCAGCAGTTGATTATCTCCCCAATAAAAGGGGGCCAAAAGGGCAGCAGATTTTTTACCAGCCCAGCAGCACATACATCTAATGGGGAGGAAGATGGTTTCAAAAAGGAAATTACCTCAACTACCTGTATAACCGTAACCGGTTGATGGATGGACTTCAGTACAAACAGTCTGCCCATACATGGATCACATCTCTGTCTCAGGCCTCGTACACACGAGGGGATATGTCCGCTGAAAACGGTCCGATGGACCGTTTCAGCAGACATCTCCGCTCGTGTGTATGGGCTAGCGGACAGATTTCTCCACCCGACAGATTTCAAAGCATGATTTGAAATCTATCCGGTGGGAATCTGTCCGCCCGACATGTCTGCTGGTTAGTACACTTACCAGCAGACATGTCGTCCCCCACCGCCGCCGAATGGATTCGGCGCATGCGCGGAAGTGTTTAACTTCCTGGTGCGGTGACGTGGCGGCGTCAACGTCACCGCCACGTCACCGGGCCGTCCAGCGGCGGGGAATTTGATCCGATGGTGTGTACACGCCATCGGATCAAACTCCCGATCGGACATATCCGATAAAATGGTGAAATGGGTTTGTCTCACCCACTCACTTAGAAGCTGCTTTTGAGCCCTTTGTAAAATTGTGGGTGAAGCATAGGTAATTTCTGTAATCTGCACGTTCCCCCCCCAATATTTATAGCCAAAACAGACAACACCTTAATCCAAGTACCATGGAAAGGCACATAGTCTAAAGACCAGATGGGAGGGGTAAAAACTGTGAAGCCACTGTATGGCCTCTTGCACACAATACTCCTGTTGGAGCATCCATTTTGTTTTCAGCCGAGTTTTCTTATTTTGATGTATTTGTGCGTGTCACGGTCGCCACCGTTTACGACCTCCCATCCAACCACGACAAGCTCATCTGACACACTGCGACAATCTTGCATACACGATCCATATCAATTCCCAGAATAAGACGAGACAGAGCTCCGTACTTGCTTCCAAAGATATGACCCATTTATTGATATTTTCTCAGCTTCTTATACAGTTTCAAGCATAATGCAGTTAATCACAGGACAATGCAATCTCCACCCCCCTTCACACCATGGGGGGCTTCAATCACCTTAAAAGGCATTCAGGTAAGCCAATTATGTAGACACGTCGGCACCGCATGATCAATAGAGTTAACTCAGAGAGGATGACATCAAAACCAAATACTATCACACCTGAGCATTAATACATTCCTGTATGAATAGAATTCAATTAACCTTAAATAATAACACAATAGGGTAAACAGAGAGCGTCACACAATGAAAGAGTCTTTCTTGCAATTAACACCTTTTGAACAGAATGTGCCTTTCACAGTGAATAGCCAACACCTCAAGACACTTCAATAGCCTCTATACAATGTCTTGTGAGTCACTTGTCTTGTAGACCTGAATTAACACCTTTCAAAAGCATGTGTGCCCATATTGAATAGGCAACAGCTTGTGATATCTCAAGACATCCACTTTGTAATATTCCAGTCCTGCAATATGAATTATTATTAATGTCCCATCTTCTGCAATAAATGAATTATGATTCTTTGTCACCCTATGGCCCTAGTGGACATAAGGTGACTCTAGACATAGGACAATCTCAGTCTGTCACGGTTCCATTCCGTTACAGTGCGCATATGCGCAATTTCCCGTGCAAACTTATGCTCATGTTCACAAGCTGTTAATAGACATTGGCGCACATGAGGCGTAAATTACTGGCCAAAAATGCAGATTTTTCCATTTTTTTTTACTGACGGATACACAGCGCTCGTTTAGATCATGGAAGCAGAGGAATGGCTTGCCACATGTAGGGGTAACCAGAAAAAGTTTGAGTCCCTTTTGGAATCTTGGAGAATCCATATTTCTGGTCATCAGTATGAAGGTTGAGTTGTGAGCCCTATGTTGGTACGGTTAATGTTTGAAGTTGACAGGGTCCTCCTCCCTCACCGACATCAGACCTAGGGTTCCAAGCACCTCCCTTCTGGAGCGTGATGGGGTCTCTAAGATCCCTGGCTGATGAAGCTAGTTTTGCCACCTTGTCTTCTGGCAAGAAGAGATTCTGTTGTCTGGTGTCCACTCTATAGCCTAGAAAGGTCTTGTCCTGTTCTGGTCCGAGGGAGGATATTTCTGTACCAAATATCCAACCCAGGTTTTCCAGGACTGTCATTACCTTGTTGGTATCGGATCTGACCTGGGGGACTGATGGTCTGGAAATCAGTAGGTCGTCCAGGTAAGGGATTAGCAGTATACCCTGGAGATGCAGAAAGGCTACTGCCTCTTCTAGGATTTTTGTTAAAATCCTTGGCCTGGCTGTTAACCCGAATGGGAGGGCTCTGAATTGCCAGTGAAAAATGTCTCCTCTGACTACTAATGCGAACCTCAGTTATGCCCGGTGCTCCACGTGAATTGGCACGTGCAGGTAGGCATCCTTGAGGTCCAGAGTCGCTATGAAGGCCTCCTTCATGAGGTTTTTGCGTACCGAGTGGATACTTTCCATAGTAAACTTTTTTCATTCTAGATACCTGTTTAGGTTAAGTTTACTATCAGTCGGTACTTCCCTGATGGCTTGTGAACAACAACTACGTGGGGATAGAATCCCTGGTATTGTCGTACTTTCGGTAATGGTACCACCACCTGCTGTTCTACAAATTCCTGGATACCCTCCAGGAGGGCAGATCTTTTTAGTGCATCCCTGGGAGGATGTGTAAGGGTGATCATAGAGGGGGGTTTTGCTGAGAACTCCAAACAATAACCTTCTCGCAGATGTAAATGCTGTCCGAAATCTTTTCCCACTGAGAAACAAAGTGGGACAGTTGCCCCCCCCCCCCCCACCCTGACCTTGGCGTCACTTGCGGGAGGGAAACCGTAAATTGTTCTTTTGCTTTCCCCTACCATAGCCCCACTGTTTGTTGTGCTCCTTTTTTGATTCTATGCTGTGATGGCCCCAGGGGGCCCTCGAAATTTTTTCTTAAATTTTTCTTTTTTGGGCTTTACTGGGAATTTTTTACCCTTTTCTGGAGGACCTAGACAGAACGTCGCCCAGGCCCTGGCCCTGGCCAAACAGCAATGAACCCTGAAAGGGAAGGCCACATAGATGTGACATCTTTCCCAGGCCTTAATCCAGACAGCGCTCCTAGCTGAGTTGATTAATGTGGCCGTTTTAGCCGAGGCTCTTGCAGAGGTAAGTGACAGCTTTTCCTATAACTGCTAGGGAAACAATGACGTTGTCTGACTCGGAACCCTGTGACAGGTGCTTGGTCAGCTTTTCCACCCAGGAATCTGTATTCCTTGCTACACAGGCTGCTGCCAAGGATGGACCCATGGCTAATGTATTAGCCTACCAAGCTTTCCTAAGAAGGGATTCTGCTCTACGGTCCATCAGATCCCCAATACTGCCTGCGTCCTCGAAGAAGAGGTCAGACAACTTGGTGACTTAAGACAGAGCCGCATCCAGTCTTGGGAGCTTAAAGAATGTCTATTCATCAGCCTTATTAAAAGGAAACCTTTTCCCAAGTTCTTTGTCCGACAATCCTCCTTTCAGGCTCCTTCCATTCCTGTAGGACTAGATCCTTAAGGGATTGATGGAGAGGGAACTCTCTAGATTGAGACTTGCTCAGCCCTCTATAAACCCTGTCCTGTGTTGGTTACTTTAAGGGCTTCTGGAATCTCCTCTGTGGCAAATATTGCCTGCAGGAGTCTATCCAGATCCTCTATGGCCGTGTTTTTCAACTCCAGTCCTCAAGGCACACCAACAACAGGTCATGTTTTCAGGCTTTCCATTATTTTGCACAGGTGATTTGATCAGTTTCACCACAGCCATTTCATCTGAGGGAAATCCTGAAAACTTGACCTGTTGGTGTGCCTTGTGGACTGGAGTTAAAAAACACTGCTCTATGGTGAAGGGGTGTCTTCTTAACCTTACATCCTCCCGAGACTGGCTTAAAAGGTCTAGATCCAACTCCCCCTCTGAGCTGTGTCCTGACCTGGCTTGCCATATCCCCCCCTCCCCCATCTTCCTCTACCTGACCTAGAGGGAGAGATTGTAAGGGTGGGAGAAGGGCACTCCGAAGAGGCTTTCCTGGGATGTGCCTTCTCTAGGGGCAAGATCCTCTGTCAGGACCTTAGGTTACCGACTGCCCGGCGGCTTCACGGAAAGCTTTGACTGTTGCCAGCATTTTCGTCTGCATAGATGAAAGAAATTTTCTCATCATTGTAGAAGCCTCTTTCCCTGCTAAATTATTGATGCATTTATAGCAAAAGGGCTTTGAGTGGGACTTTGGGAGTTTATCCTTAAAGTACCCACATTTTTTGGAGGAGCTATGCTAGCTTCCTGGGCTCCACTATGGGACTCTGCAAGACAAGAGATATAATGGCAAAACGTGCATCGCGCTGTCGTGTGGTACGCGCATGCGCAGAGAGGATGACGATGCCCGAGGCAGTGTAGTGCTGGAACGCAGCCACTTCAGAATAGGTGGCGTGCGTTCCAGCCCATGTGGATGACTTTGGGATAATGAAATGTGAAGGGAAGGAGGGCACTGCCTCAGGATATGTAAGGTATGTGCACTTTCAAAGATAACACCTCTGACACCTGAAAATGGATGTATTTCTCCATACACCCTCATCCCCCTTCCCTTCAAAATTGGCGAATCTTTGGATTATGGGATACCCATCGGTAAGACCATGCCAAGTCTGTGGGATATAGGGATCGTACATCCAAGGGTTAATTTTAAAATGGGGGGAGCTTTGCCAATAGACCTCCCTGTGGGCGGGGTGACCTGTGACCCTCTAGCACATGCTCTTTTCACCTCTCTGTGTATATGTGTGTGTGTATATATTCTGACAAGCTGCATAGTGAGGGAGCAGTGCAGACCACCGGGGCTCTGAGGAAAGGGGTACGCCCCCGAAACGTAAGCCTAGCCTGATTATCGGTCAGATACCTTTTTAGACTGAAGCAACCGTCCTGTTCTGCTGGCGCTGTTGGATTGTCTTTTAAAGCTTGTTTCTAACTCATTTTGTGAGTATAACTATTGATTTTAGTATTTTAATAAAAATTGTGCAACAGTATCACACTAGGTCGGTGCGCCCTCCATTCTTTTTTCTTTTTAAGACAAGAGATATGACACATGTACATGACATTACTCTGTCTTCCCCTTACCTGTGGGTTTGTACTGGGGAGGAGGAAAGGGTAAGTTGAATAGTGAAACCCAGTCCTGTTCTGGCTGGCCCAGGGATTCTCAGACCCCTGGAAGCCAGACCTCTCACCCCCTTTCCGGCCCCCGACCTGGATCTGCCCGCAGTTGTAGTCGCTTTCTCCTACTCTTGTTCAATGAGGAGGTTTGCTGGGTCCTGGGCTGCTGGTACTGCTAGAGGAGCTAGTATAGCAAGCCGACCACTCTCCACCGCCTTGCTCTTTTCCACACCGCTCTCCATGCCATCTTCCAGCATTTCTAGCACTTCCGGGTTGTGCTGTACCTCCACCACCGCCCACTTACTGTGATGCAGTCATATCCAGAACGAGGCTTGGAGTGCAGCGCTTCCTGTAATAGAGAACCCGGAAGTGAAGAGCGGCCAATGCTGGTGGTTTTATGTAATAAAGCGATGGCACGCACTCCCTGCTGCCAGAGCGCTGGTGCACACTTGGGGCGACCTGTGAGAAGGACAGAGCCTACAGGTTAGTTCAGCCCTCCCCGGCTTCCCTAGAACCTGTCTCAACAAGGGTTCCATCATAACCTCCCCGGTCATTTGGTCTTAGAACAAAACATGTCGCTGTGTTTGGGAGAAACACAATCAATACTGGGGATCATGGGGAAAGGTGGGGACTTGTAACAAGCAGTCAATTGATTGTGTTTCCTGTAGGTAGGAGCCCTCATCTCTCAGGTGTGCCATCCTGGAAGGTGATAGGAGAAAATGGCATTATATGTGAAAGACAGATGATGCCGAAGCCCAGACATTTGTTCAATTATGTTTGTTCTAGTTTGACATAATGGGCTCTTTCTTGGAAACAAACCAGTTACCTTCTCTGTGCCTAATTGGCATGTCACTGTCCTTAACCCTTCCATACTGGGCATTTTCACCCCCTTCCTGCCCAGACCAATTTTTAGTTTTCAGCGCTGTTGCACTTTGAATGACAATTGCGCGGTCATGCAACACTGTACCCAAATTAAATCGTTATGTTTTTTCCCCCACACAAATAGAGCTTTCTTTTCGTGGTATTTGATCATCTCTGCGGTTTTTATTTTTTGCGCTATAAACAAAAGAGCGACAATTAAAAAAAAAAAAAAACACAATCGTTTAACTTTTTTATTTAATACATATCACAATTTTTTTTTTTTTTTACTTTTTTTTTTCTCCTCAGTTTAGATCTATACGTATTCTTGGTTAAAGAAAACGCAATAATCGTATATTGATTGGTTTGCGCAAAAGTTATAGCGTCTACAAAATAGGTGATAAATTTATGGCATTTTTATTTTTTTTACTAGTAATGGCGGCAATCTGCGTTTTTTTTTTTTTGTGACCGTGACATTGCGGCGGACATATCGGACACTTTTGACACCATTCACATTTACACAGCGATTAGTGCTATAAAACTGCACCGATTACTGTGTAAATGTGACTGGTAGGGAAGGGGTTAACACTAGGGGGCGCTGAAGGGGTTAAAATGTTTCCTAAAGTATGTTCTAACTGTAGGGGGACTCGCACAGGGAGACCAATGTGTTTTCCTCTGTACTGGGAACACACATCAGTCTCCTCACCGCTGACAGGAGGTGGATCTGTGTGTTTACACACACAGATCCACACTCCTGCCGTGATCAGCGGTAATCGCGGGTGCCCTAAGGCAATCGCGGCCGTCGGGCACGCGCACGGGATCGCGAGTGGTGCCGCGGGTGCGCGCGCCCTAAAACGCCGTGAAGGCAGGACGTTCTGTGAAGGCCAGTCTCATCGGCGAAGGGTTGTTCAAGACGTAAATCCCCTATGGCCCGGTATTGAAGGGGTTAAAAGAACGTCCCTTTTCTTTTAGGTGTAGGAAAACCACTGCATCTTGTCCTGTAGAATCTGCCTTCATATGTTGGGCCATTTGTTCTCTAAGATTTGCCTTTGTCAGGAAGACTTCATAAAAAAGGTGGTTGTAAACCCTGGTGGACTACTTCTACCTATTATAGGCTTACCTATAGGTAGGGGGAAATATCTCCTAAAAACGTGCGCGGTTTAGGAGATTTCACTTGTAGTCCGCTGAAATTCTTCACTGCGCATGCGCGGAGAAGAAACTAAACCAAGTGGCGTTTCTTCCCCAGCCTGTGTCGTGAATTGCAGCTCTTGTGAGTGACGTCACGTGGCTCCGGCAAATCACAGCTCCGAAGTCCATGTCCCGGAAGGAAGAGAAGACAGAGGATGGACGCTGCCTACTCTGGGGACATAGCTGGGATTTTTTTGCAGGCAAGTGGCACATAATGGACTAGTATGCGATGCATACTAGCCCATTATGCTTTTAATTTGCAGGTTGCAGCAGCGAGCTAAAGAGGAAGTAAAACCCATCAGGGTTTACTTCCTCTTTAACCACTTAAGGACCCGCTCAGGACTATATACTTCCTGTTTTTAAAGATGGCCCCCAGAAGAGCAGGGCGGAAGTGACTACAAAACGTCACTTCCGCCCATGCTTCGTAAAGCAATATTTTCTTGTTGTCATTTTTTTCAAATGACAATTTTTTTTTTTTTTTGCATTTAAGTCTAAATATGAGATCTGAGGTCTTTTTGACCCCAGATCTCATATTTAAGAGGACCTGTCATGCTTTTTTCTATTACAAGGAATGTTTACATTCCTTGTAATAGGAATAAAAGTGATCAACCCCCCCCCCCCCCGGTGTAAAAATGGATAAAATAAATCAAAATTGTATTTTTTTTTTAAAGCGCCCCGTCGAGCTTGTGCGCAGAAGAGAACGCATATGAAAATGGTGTTCAAACCACACAAGTGAGGTATCACCGCGATCGTTAAGAACGAGAGCAATTATTCTAGCCCTAGACTGTAGAGCCTGTAGCTCAAAAGATGCAACCTATAGAATTTTTTTAAACGTCACCTATGGAGATTTTTCAGGGGAAAAATTTGACGCCATTCCACAAGCGGGCGCAATTTTGAAGCGTAACATGTTGGGTATCATTTTACTCGGCGTAACATTATCTTTCACAATATATAAGCCAAGGTCCTTAAGTGGTTAATGAAGATAGAGAGACATCTCCTTAATAAACCGTAAATGATATAATAATTGTATACCATGGTGTGAATCCAAGCTGTTTTACTCATCTACAGACATAAAAAAATAAAAAAAAAGTTTCCCCAAACCAGACAAGGACCATCTAAATCCACACCACTTTCGTTCTATATACTTCCTAAATATTGACAAAGATATTGGCCTTCAGGCTAATCTTTTCATTCAAATTTGATTTACAAAAAACAGGTGGGGGGGGGGGGTTCATCCCTTTCAGATAAGCCCCAAACACTCGTAGGATTATCCATTTGCTCCACCAAAACAAACTGCCAGGTATGCTGTTGTCCCTGGACATTCACAAAGCTTATGATATCTTGTAGGTATGATTGCATTACATTTTACGCAGATGGAAGTTAGGGGACCGCTTTCTAACTTAGCTGCAATCTCTACAATGGACGATTGATGGCGTTAGATACCTGAATCATTACACAAACTCCCCCCCTTTCCTATTGAATGGTGTACACACCAAAGCTGCCTCCAACTATTCCTATTCAACTTCACTCTTGCTCAACTCTTTAGGAAAAACCCAAACATTCATTGAGTGTCTGCAGGACCCTGCTCTTACCAGATCAGCCTTTTTGCCGACGACCTCTTATTGATGCCAACCCAACCTTTAATTTCACAAATGAACCTGCTGTCCATATTACACTCCTGAATTTCCAACCTCCGCTTAACCACTTCCAGCCCAATCACGTCATATGACGTCTGACTTTCAGTGGGAATATCTGAATGATGCCTGCAGCTACTTTTTAAAAATGACTACCAGGCCGTCCTGATAGCATTAATAACTTTGTATGAGAGTTGTGAAGCCCTCTATGGGAGTGAAGGAGCTGTGCATAGTAGCCAATCAGCTTCTAACTTCGGCTTGTTCAAATAAGTGTTGGAAACTGGTTTCTATGCAGAGCTGCACCATGCAGATATATATATATATATATATATATATATATATATATATATATATATATATATATATATATATATATATATATATATATATATATAAAAATAAAAAATAAAAAAAACACACAAACACACACCCAGTATATATTCAGTCAAAACACTGAAAATCCCTCATACAAGTGGTACTGTCATACCCAGGAGTAGCAGAATGTGTTTTGGAATGTATGCCCATGCTCATGAGAGAAATGGCTTGTTAAATTGACAGCTTGTCAAAATTGACAACTTAAAAATACATTTTATTTATTGTTCCCCCGGCATTTTCCAAAAAATTGATGGCAAAAAAATAAAATAAAAAGAAACAGATTTAGGGCCCTTTCACATGGAGTGGATCCGTATTGTTCCGCCCCGTGTGTCCGTCTGCTCATCGGGGATCATTCGTAAATCCCCGCTGACCTGCTGGCAGACAGGGTGGTCCCCGCACATTGTGCAGGGACCGCCCTGTCTTTCCTCCGCTCTCCCCTATGGGGAATCGAATGAATACGGACCGTGTGTCAATCCGCTAATGCTCAATCCGCTAATGCACGCAATCCCATAGGGAAGCATTGCGAGTACGTAAACGGACTTATGAAAAGCGGACCATTCGTCCGCTCATGTGAAAGGGCCCTTATTGTGCCTCTTAAAAAAATACTTGTCCTGTGTTCCAGAGCCTTTAAAAATGTGATTGGCATTTAGGAAATAAAATGCGCAATTCATGCATAATTTATGCTCTTTAAAAGCCCAAAAGATGCTCCTTGCATTTTGGCCCCCTCTATGCATCCATGTTGTGAAAGTCTCACATGTTATGCCTTCAGAATATGGGGATTACAAAATGTGTTTTGGGGTGCAATTTTAAAGTACGCCTATGCTATGTGTGATATATATATATATATAATTATGAAAATCTATCTATATACACACACACACACACACACACGGCTGATGCAAGGATTTTTGCCAACTCAGGCGAAGGTGCATTTTGCCGCCCCCCCTCAGCACGCATGCACAGCACCGCAAAAACGACAGTAAAGTGCCGCTAAAATAGCAGCGCTTTACTGCTGCACTGCCTGGCTTTGGGGTTCCCCTAATTGCAAGTCTCCTCTCTGTCTTGTCCTCCACAGAAACCACACCTCATTTTACATTACACAGCACTCTGGACCCCCTTTGCATCATACAGCACCTCTGGACCCCTTTTATATTACACAGCAACACTCTGCCCCCCCAGACCCCTTGAGATTTACACAGACACCCCCCCCCCCCCAGCTCTGTCCCTTCCTACATTAATCATGCAGATGGAGAGACAGTGAGCAGCGCTGAACAGAGGGCAATCACCTGCTGGTTTACTTACGTTCTCTACTCAGCACTGCTCACTGTCTCGCTCTCCCCTGCTTACCTGGCCTGCTGTATGCTTCAGATGTAGTAAACGAAATTTGGCGCCGCTGTGCTGTAAACACAGCATCATGTCCCATACGACCTATTACCACAGAGGCACATCGCCTCCCACTCCGCCGCCCGCCAATCGCGCACAAACGAGCCTAGAAAAAATAAAGTTTCCCCGCCGGGCGGGGATGTGCCTCTGTGGTGATTGGCCATATGGGAAATGATGCCGTGTTAACAGCACGGCGGCCAGGAGACAGACAGGAGCCCAGGTCAGTGAAGTGCCGTTGCGGCGCCAGGGCTATGGTGCGGGAGGCGGCCGCAGCCATAGGACAGGTTTTAATTTGAGCAGGGAGCTTTTTTTTGGCCCCCCCCCAGGGCAAGTGCCCATGTTGCCTCGGCACACACACACACACACAATAGTTTGTAGACTTTCCCAGAGACCAGTATACACCGATTAGGGTTTTTCTTAACAAAGAAATGTAGCAGAAGACTTTTCGGCCAAAAAGTTTAGCAAAAATTTTTACACCGTTTCTCTCAAGTGTTTAGCATTTTTTTTTTTTGCTGAATAAAATACACCCTGTGGTGATTAAATAAAACCTATAGAAAACTCCAGCAAAAAAAAAAAGGGAGGAGGAGAAGGAAAAACAATATTTGGGTACAGCATTACATGACTAATACGACCACGCTGAAAACTTAAGGATGGCCTGGGCAGGAAGTGGTTAAAAATGTCCAGTTTTGAGGTCGATAGTAATTCTTGAACCACAGAAGAAGTTTAAGATCCACAGACATACAGGTCAATATAGGTTTGTGAGTGCAGGTGAAAAAAATTCAAACTGAAATTGTAGCAGGTTTAAAAGGTTTCAAAGAAAATAACATCCTTACCATAAAAGGCGCTGTTTAAGGAGGCAGAATAATCCCCGGAGGTGTGTATAGGGACGTGTTGCAGAATATAAATTAAATCCAACGAGGGTATCGCAACCTTTGCAAGTCAGGTGGTTAAACGCACTATAGGCAAAAATAAAATATTAGGACGTTAAAAACATTAGGACAAAATTAGATTTTTTTACCCAACTGAAATCCAATTCTTGGAATACAGTCTAGGACACAGACAGATTCAGTGACAACTGGGTTATAGGCAGTTACCTTCTTTTTTTTATTAATTACCAATGACTGATTTTTTTTTTCAAATATAGTTTTTATTAAAGTTCGAGAAAGGGCCTGACCCCAATTTTACAACAAACAGTTAAACCGACGAGGTCGCAGCTTCACATTTACACAATACCGTGAATGCGAGAGCAGAATAGGATAATCATCAAAACTTGTGTGAAGTATTCCTACCCTGAAATACAGAAGCCCCTTAGGAGGTCCACTCCTGCTTACGTCATCATAACATTACATTGCTGCGGCTCGTATATGAGAAGGGTCATCCTTTCTCATTCTCCCTTTTCTTTATACAACAACCAACATGTATGAAAATAAGAAATAAAAATTATAATTAGAGTAGAAAGAACTAGAAAAGGTAAGAGGCAGAACGCCAAGGGGGCGGGGGGGGGGGGGGGGGGACCCCGACAGGGCAAGGGCTCAGAGGGATGGGACTGCATCGAAGCACTACAACACTATGTCCCCAAAAGGGCCATCCCCTCGTAGGAATAAATAAAAATGTTCCAAATACTCCAGGTCTCTGTATATTTCTCATGGTTATGCTGTGCCGTGAAAATCAAGTCTTCCATTTTGTTTATTTCCTCCACTTTCCTCAGCCAACACCCAATGGTTGGTGGGCACTGCCATTTCCAGTACAGGAGTATGCACGCCTTAGCGGCATTCAGTAGGTGACGTAGTAGTGATTTTTTGAAAATTTTGGCTGAGATCTTGGACAGGTGTAGTAGGAAGAAAGATGCATCTGCAAGGATCGTGTAATCCGTAAACCTTTGCGTTATATTGCGTACGTCATCCCAGAAGTTCTGCAGTCTTGGGCAGGACCAAAAAGGTATGTAATAGGGATCCCTCGTCTTCCCCGCAGCGCCAGCACAGGTCCAACGCCGCCGGGAAGCATCTGTGCAGTCTGGTGGGTGCCAGCTAGTGAAAATTAAAAAATTAGTTTCCTGGATTTTAGTGCACATGGAGGATTTGATGACAAAGGTGATAATCCGTCGTTTTTGCGACACTGAAAACGAACAGCCAAGATCGGCTTCCCACTTCTCCAGGCATGGACCATAGCAAAACAGTGCAATCAGCTCTATAACACATTTTGTTCTGCTATATGACCAGAGGCCCTATTTGGGGACATTCAAATAATGTCACCTTAGATTGTCTCAGTCATGTTTCATATGTAGAGTGCAAGAGATACTTATCCATAGCCCAGAAAAAATAAAAATAATAATAATTAAATATATATATATATATAATAAAAAAATAAAAATCTGAAAACGTTGATGCAGAGAAGAAGTGGCAAAGTACAAAAAAGCATCCTTGATATGCAGCAAATCTCCTTACTGGAGAGGCAATGATTGACCTGGTGGATTCTATACGGAATGCTCAGATTCTCAAGTACTTGACAACTTTGATGTCCAAGAAAGGGGGAGGGGGGGAGGGGACATGGAGGACAGCTGGGGCACCCATTCACAGTACAGGACTACAGACTAACCCTATCCTCAGAGCAGTGAGGCACCCGAGGACAGTAGTTTTTATGCTCCTGGTTAGCGGTTCCACACAAGGGAGCATAGGGATTTAATACCCCTCAATACTCCTGAATTCACCTACTTCAGGGGGGCATACCTCCTTAGGGGAGGGTGTCTTATGGACTGGGTCACACTGGTACGAATCATCTCTGCCCTGGACCTGTATAACACCTTTTTGGCTACACCAACAAGCTGCACCACTTGCCAAGGTGGGCCCTAAATGCAGAAACCAATGGTTGAATCAACTTTAGGGACTGCACCCTGACCCTGGCCTGTAAAGTGCTTGCCTTGCGGTATCAATCTGGAGGCTGCGCAAAATGCCGCTGTGGCCACAACACAGCAAAAAAGGTTAATCAAAGAATTTCAGAAAGTGGCACCAACATGTACAATACACCCAGGATTGCTGGAAGCAGGAGGGGTTATATGGGGTCTCCACAGTCTCTTGGCAGTTTCTAATCACCTGAAAGTAACTGCCTATATCCCAGTTATTCCTGAACTTGACCATGTCCTGTATCGTACGATTAAGAAAATTCAGCATGGTCTGCAAGACATGCAAGTCTCCAAAGGATCAAAAACAAACATTACAAAATCTTGACCCATTGGTTACATGATCTTAAAAACACATCAAAATATCACCCCCTTTTATTTGCACACTTGAAAGTAATTTCAGTTTGCTAGTAAGGCCACACTGCAATGGTGAATTTTTGATATTCCTGGAATAGGGCTTTAAAAAGGTCAGTTTATATTGATACGGCTCTTCACATCGTATTTGTGCAGGCACAGCAGCCCATTCATTTAAATGGGCTGCTGTGCCCGTGTTTCCTACAGGGAAAAGGTCCCTGGATTTTTTTTTCCTTGCGTTTTCCAGCCTGTTGGGGTGCCATCAAGAGTGGCCCCCCCATGCATTTTCTGTGCAGCTGCACGCGGGTAACATTTCTAAACAGACCTAGTATCGTCTTTAGGGAATGAAGACACTATATTGCTCCTAGCAGAGTCAGACCCCAGAAGAACATGAACCTCAAATCTCTATGTCCACTTTTTGATCAAAAAGGAAATTTTAGATGCATTTACAAGCTCTGCAGTTGGCTACACCACATGTGGCACAGGAAAGAAGGGGGAAAGAGAAAAAAAAAAAAAAGCAATTTTTATAAAAGGGCAAGCAAGCAAGCAAGGGAAGGTAAAAGGAAAGCAAGGAAAAGCAAGGAAAAAAAAGCGCTCACCCCCGAAAGGAGCCGCTGGTTGTTGTTTGGGATCGGCGTTTTAAGTTACCTTGTAGTATGTCTAGGGGTAGTAGCAGTGAGCAAATGTCCAGTCATCAGATGGGTTTTCAAATGCTTTATTCCAAGGCCTAACAGGGCCAACATCAACAGAGGATAGGAAAGGTTGATGAAGCAATAGAGAACAGTGCGGTATCAGGCCTGGATAAGAAGTAGAGCAGTCCTGCTCTCAGTAGTAGTAGTTACAGTTCGTCGCAACTCTAGCAAGAGTGGGTGAAGCGCCTCCGGACAGAACCTTGTCAGAAGCCTGGCAGCCAGAAAGTCACTTTTAAATTGCTGGGAGGAACAGGGCTCTATGACAGACCTGGCTCGGGCCTCTGCCACAGGCTTTGTACTTCAAATCCAAATTGTTCTCTTGAGTACTGACCGAATCCTTCTGGATAACCTGCCTCCGGGTTCTCCTCAAAGCTGGATAGAAGAATACATATCGGCCTAAACTGAGAAAATATATTTTTTAATATATTTTTAGGGGATATTTATTATTGCAAAAAGTAAAAAATATAGTTTTTTGAAAAAATTGTCGCTCTATTTTTGTTTATAGCGTAAAAAATAAAAAAAAACGCAGAGGTGATCAAATACCACCAAAAGAAAGATTTGTGGAAAAAAAAAAAAAAAGACGCCAATTTTGTTTGGGAGCCACGTCGCACGACCGGGCAATTGTCAGTTAAAGTGACGCCGTTTCCCAAATCGCAAAAACTGGCCAGGTCCTATAGCTGCCTATAGGTCCGGGTCTTAAGTGGTTAAAGGGGCTGTAAAGTTGTTTTTTTTTTTCTTCTTCTAAATAGGTTTCCTTAAGCTAGTGCATTGTTGGTTCACTTACCATTTCCTTCAATTTCCCTTCTAAATGTTTTCTTTTTCTGAATTTCTCACTTCCTGTTCCTCAGTAAGGTGTTCAGTAAGTCGGTTCACACTGGGGCGACTTGGGATCAGACTTTAAGTCGTCTCAAGTCGTCCCAAGTCGTGCTGTCCAGAAAAGCAATGTAAGTGAATGGGAGCAGTGTTAATACACACTACTCATGTCGCTCCGACTTCAGAAGAGGTTCCTGTACTACTTCAATCCCATTGATTGTACCCATTGATTTCAATGGAAGTCGCTTCCAAGTCTGATCACTGTTTTAATTGAAGCGACCTTTCAGCAAGATAACATACATTTCTCAGGCAAACCTCTCCCTCCCCCTCCCTCTCCCAGAGCGGATTGTTGTTTTATTGGCCACTGGAATGTCTCCTGACCTGAAAAGGACTTCAAGTCGTGTTGTAAATCGCCCCAAATCGCCCTGTGGTTCATGCTCATGTCGTGTTGAAGTTGCTTCTGAAACTCGTGCTGGAAGTCGTGTCGCCCCAGTGTGAACCGACTCCAAGCGGTTCTAAATGACTTTCCATCGCTCGGATGATGGTGGAAAGCTTACTGAGGAGTAAGGATGAGCTCTGGCGTGTTCGCATGGTACACGTGCAGAGCCCGCCAGGAAGGGTGCATGGCGCTGCGCTAATCACAGGCAGGGAGAGATTGTCACGATCTCTGCACCTGAGCATCAGGAAATGTCTCCCTGGCTGTGATTAGCGCAGCACCGTGCACCCTTCCTGGCGGGCTCTGCATGTGTACCATGCGAACAAGCCAGAGCTCATCCTTACTGAGGAGAAACAGGAAGTGAGAGATTCAAAGAAAAAAAAACATTTAGAAGGGAAATCGAAGGAAAAGGTAAGTGAACCAACAATACACTAGCTTAAAGGTACCAATTTAGAAAATATAAGACAAACCTTTACAACCTCTTTAACTAACCTGGTTGCCAAGAGTGGATCTGGGTTGATCCCCACTATTGTGGCTGTCTGGGACAAGCAGTAGCTTAATCTACATGCGTTTGAGTTTTCCCAGGCGTCGAAGATGCAAAGAGCACTACATTAGACATGTAGGGAAATGTTACTGCTCCAAACCTTTGGAACTCCAGGTGCCAAAGGGAACTCGCCTATGGTCCACAAACTCAGCAGGCAGTCAAACATCAAAGTCGTCCGATAATACATTTTAAATGTTAAGGATAAAGGATAAGTTCCCTTTTGGAACCTGTACTGTGCTCCAGCATCTGCAGCTCTACCTCCGCTCCCTCCCCTCCCTGTAACTGTGGGGAGAGGGTCTTCTCCCCGCATCCGTCATTTGAAAACAGCACAGCTGTGTGGGGTTCCGCCCACACAGCCACGTCATTCATTCCATTTTCTGTGCAAAAACAGGCTTTCTAGGTGCAATGGTAAAATTTCTGGAAAGTGGACTACCCAGCCTTAAAGAGGCTAGGGATAACCAACCTGTTAAAGCCAGCACCTGAGTTCTGGACAATCCAGAAGGGCCAGGAGTGAGTATCCCTGGTCCAGTATAATACAGTGAGGCCCCGTACACACGGCAGAGAACCTCGAGGTTCTCGGCCGGCCGTCAGATTCGGCGACCAGCCCGTCGGGAAAGGTGACCAGCCATTCATCCCGATGGGCCGTCGAGCAAATAGAGAACCTGCTCTCTATTTCGGCTCGACAGCATTCCCGACGGGATGCTCGCCGAATCCGTACACACGGCCGAGGTTCTCGGCAGAATCAGGATGCCAGCGAGGTTCTCGCTGGTTTCTGCCGAGAACCTCAGCCGTGTGTACGGGGCTTGAGACTCACTGGAATGTCCTCCATCTCGATCCTACAGAGCAGACATAGGAGAAGCTGGGAGGGGCAGAGAGCATTAATCAGGGGGAACAGGTCCCACAGTCATTAAAGCACCCTTTGTGGAGGCTTAAGAATCCCTAATGACAACCTGTTCAAGTTTGTTAATAAACTTGGACGCCAGAAGATCCATGGTTTTCACCCCCCACCTGCAGCAACGGGCTTGAGAACTCTTCCAGATGAAGAGCCCATTCCCCCTTTCCACATTTTTGGGAAAAGGTTTGTGTTGAACACCTTTACTGGGTTGAAATTCACCACAGCAGGGAAAGAACAGATGCATTGGGCGTTCCATGCATACAGACTGTTTGTTCTAAGGCCGCCTTGTTTTAATAGTCTGGAGTGAAACTGGGCATACGGCACAGCTTTGAAAAAGGCTCAATCAGGCCAAAGGGTTGCAAAAAACTCCTGGACAGAGCCATGGCCAAAGTGAGGCCCAGGTACTCCAATATGTTAGTCGGTTCCAGTACAACTTCAAACATTTGAGAAATCATGGATTCCCCTTGACATTCATTACATGGCTGCAGGTACTCTACAGGCACCCCAAGTCAGCCATTAAGAAAGAGGGGGGGGGGGGGGCTTGTCACAATACTTCCCTCTGTCCAGAGGCATGTTGCCATCTCTCTCTAGCCTTATTTGCCATTGCGATGGAACCAACTGCAGGGGCCCTTCACGCCTCCCTACACATCAAGGGACTGCGTATTGGATGGCTGGAGGTGAGGGTAACCCTGTACGCGGAACAATTCCTCCTTTTCCTCAACGCTGCAGATTCATCTCTCAAAGGGGCATTAGAGGTCCTGAACTCATTCTCCTCTATTACAGGCCTCAAAGTCAACTGGGCGAAGTCCCCCCTGTTCACTATAGATCCTGTACCAATGCCCCCTGGGACATCCCCCCTGCAATAGGTTGAGAATTTCAGATGCCTCAGGGTGGTGGTCTCTAGACAGGCTTCATACCCTTGAATTTATTCCTGGGTGCTCCAAGAGGTTTGGCTGAAACTGAAGGCATGGGAGTCGCTATCCCTATCACTATTGGGCCGTATCAAATTTGATCAAAATGAAAATCCTACCCAAAGTCACCTACTTATTCTGCCACTCCCCAAAATGGATTCCCAAATTATTTTTCGCCCGGTTGCATCGCTTCCTTTATATTTGGACCCCATCCCCCCAGATACGGATGGGCCACACTAGTGCGTCCAACCTCCCAGGGAGGCCTGGCATGCCCTGACCTATACAAGTATTTATGAAGTAGAAGGAGCTGTGAGCCCCGAGCGCGTAGCCTGACACTTCCTTTCATCGGATGCCTTCTATCCCCGCCGTGCCCTGTGACGTCACCGCTTGTTCCGGATCCGCGTTCCACGCTGGCCAGCAAGGAGCTTCCTGGGCCCATCCACACTGAAGCCATGCAGACATCACTGGAGCCGGTGGAAAGGCACACACCTAGTAGCAAAAAAAACCCCGATGGACTACTACTCAGCGAACTTGTGAGTACACATCTATACTCACATTTTAAGTAGACTGCTGTTTTTAAGGTTATTTTTTAGTTTTTGAGTTGGCGCCTCCACCCCCTCTTTTTTCTTCCAAGTATTTATGGCCACCCAGTTAGGCACCGCAATCCGGATACAACCAACCCCGCCACCATGGTTGAGGGGGCAGTGGTGAAATTCTTGCTGTTGTGCAGCCCACTGGCCCCTTATTCCATGACACCCTCCATGTGGACCATGCTGAGCACATGGGAGGGCTGCCTTCAAATTCAAAAGAAGATCCCCTTCCGATTTTAATGTCCCACAGTCATTACCTCCAGCTCTCGAATGCCTTCAGCCACCAATTCTCCCATGCTCCCCCTCAGGTAGTCCAATCTGCACTGGAGGACCTCCTCAGATCAGAATGTACAAAGAAACCCACCTCACAGCTATACTCCCACTCGATAATGACCTCCTTTCCTACTGTGGAAAAACTCAGGAATCAATGGTGGGAAGGACATCCCAAGAAACCGATTGTTACAGTTCAAGATGGTCCATCACGCATACTAAACTCCGCACAGACTACAAAAAAATTTATCACGACACCCCCACCCCCCCCCCCGGGTGCTGGCGCTGCGGGGAAATTTTCGGGACTTTGGCGATATCTTCTGGACTTGCCTGGCTATTGGACAGAGAGAGTAACTTTCATAACCCAGGTCACCACCATATCCCTAGAACCCTCCATGTCAATCTGATCTGCATGCTGGGCTTGATTGAGCAACCGATTCCCAGGGTAGCGGGATGCACTCTAGTTGGGTTACTTCTTTCATGCCCACAAAGCCATAACCCTCAGCTGGCGCAAACCCACTCCCCCTCTTTCCCTGTGGAAACAAACCAAACCAGTTAACAGCCTACCCCTCTACAAAGGCACGTATGCCAATAGAGGATGCCCTCAAAAATACAAGGTTTGGTCCAAATGGCTGGCGGACACCTCCACAGCTTCAGAAGCACACTAGATTTAACTTGGTATCTGGGACATCCCCTGCCAAATGCTAGACGTGTACTACTGTAGATATGTTGTCTTGTTTTGGTAGGCACATTTAAAACCTACATGATTCTACTACCCCAGAAGCCAGCCTGTTGAGCTCATTGTGGCGACCCACGGCACCTATTATGTCTTGTATAACTGATTACAAAATGACTTCTCCTTTGTAAAGGTCACACCTGTCACCTCTCATAACTAATGCATGTCCTGTACTGTATGTTCTGAAAAAACAATAAAACAGATTTTTTTCAAAAAAGCAGCGCAGTGCCAAACTGTAAAAAGTGCTCTGGTCATTGAGCAGTCAAATCCCCCAGGGCTGAAGTGGTTAAAAAAAGTCTAAAGACTAAAGACACTATGAAGAGAAAAAAAAAAAAAGGGAGGCTAGCTGGGCTTGGGGAGAGGTAAATGGGGATGTCCCTGAAGTTTTCACTTTTGCCACTGTCCAATCACCTAAAAAGCATCTGCCCACATATAACCTACGGTTTAGGACCAAATTAGTCTATGTCTTGTACACCTAGGAAATTAAGATTCCACAGTTATGAAAATACTGCATGGAAGATTGCATGAATAGCGTTTGAGGCATTGTAAAAAACATAAATAAGCAGACAACCTACCAGCCTTCCAGGTCATCATCAATTCCAAATTCAAGGGTATCACTCATGTTAACATCACTTGTAACACCTGGATAAAAATAAAAAAAAACAGTATGTGAATAGTTACGTTATACTATAGCTGGAAGTAGGGTTGTCCCGATACTAGTATCGGTACCGATACCGAGTATTTGCGGGAGTACTTGTACTCGCGCAAATGCTCCCCGTGCTTCTGCCGATACTTTTTTTTGTATTTATCAACAAAAATTCTTTGCGTTTTTTACTACTGCGTGACAAGCAAATAAAACATTTAAATTAATTTTTACTCTTTTATAATGTCTTGAGTTGGAGTTCTTCTTAATACAAAAGAATATATCCTTAGTCTGTATTGTGGTTTGAAAACCGTCACATGACATTTAAAAAAAGAAGTACCGGTATCGGCGAGTACATGAAAAAAAGTATCGGTACTTGTACTCGGTCCTAAAAAAAGTGGTATCGGGACAACCCTAGCTGGAAGTGTTGCAAGGTATTCCAAAAAATAAACCCCATGCAGTATAAACCAAAATACCCCTTATACATATACATCTGAAAGGAAAAAAAAACAAACATCTACATTAGGTAAGCAGCTTGATATTTTTTTCTATATACAATATAATAAAATGGAGAACTTTATATGAGCCAAAAATATACAATGGGGGTTATTTACGAGAGGCAAATCCACTTTGCACTGCAAGTGCCGTTGCCATAGATCTGAGGGGAAGATCTGAAATGAGGGGGAAGCTCTGCTGATTTTATCATCCAATCATGTGCAAGCTAAACTTATGTTTTTCATTTTCCTTGCATGTCCCCCCTTAGATCCAGCGACTGCACTTACACTTTGCACTACAAATGCACTTATGTTTGTCTTTAGTAAATAACCCCCAACATGTCACATTCAAGGCACATGTAATATTTTCACATTTTATTACAGCGCTAATTGCCGCATCTTTGCAGCGATTTCTTGAAAATGGCATCTTCCATAGGCAATAATATTGCCCAAAATAATGCATTTTGTGGAACCAAATTTGAACTACAAGGCACAGGACATGTGACTAGGTCTTTAACTGTACAAATTAATAATGCTGGTAAAGTGAAGGCACCCTGTGGTGTAATTGTATAAAGTAAAATTCCTTTGAGCCTGAGGATGACCTCAGAGACTGCGGTCTTGATACAAGAGATGGACTACAGACTGCATTTTTACCCCTCGGCCTTTCTTGCACTGCGGAGTTCCAGGCTATTTTTAGTTTATTGAAAGTCAGCCGCTACAAAAAGTTTAGCTGCTGACTTAATAAATAGCCACTTCAGATAATGATTGTTTCGTTGAAATGCGTCAGTGGACCTATTCGCGCACACACACACACACATTGCTCTTGCACTTTGTGATATGTCTATAATGTTCTTCCAAATGTGAGCGTTTATTTTTTCTCTTTTTAATAAATACTACCTTGTACGGTATCACACTATGATTTTTTTTTTTCCCCCATTACGCATGTTATGTGTTTACCGTCTCTCTGGCTCCAACAAAACTACATGTATTTACACTTTATGGTGTTTACTGGAATTTGCTGTGCTGACTGATATGCGCATTCAGGACCAGCTGGATACATCTTGCCGACTGATTATATAAGCCTGTTTTGACTTGGGTGGCATAAACCTCACCAAGTCCACACCATCTGGTAAGGCTCCTCCTTACATCGGTGGTGGTGTCTCTATCCTTTCACAGAGAGGGTCACATCCATGTGGGACTCTTCATTTCAACCTTGTATTTTTTTTCTTCACTCTTGGACTGTTATTTGTGTGTGGTCACAATAGAGGACTGCTTCGTTCTGATAAAAAAAAATTCACGGTTCACACTTGGTGTCACTGAAGATTTCATATATATGCATATATATTGCAACAAACTGACTTTTTCACAAAAATAAGCGCTACACTTTTTCATATTCAATAAATGGCCACTCACCTGACCCACGGTCCAGCAATGCGGCCGCACGGTGACCCGCTCCTCTCCCACCACCATTGGAACTGTCAGCACCTGGCCATGACAGCTTGTTGCTTCACGGCCGGGCGCGCACTGCGCATGGATAGGGATCTTCTGGGACATGTCACATGTGCCAGGAGAACGCCTAGAGGGAGGGGCCACCTAGGAGTCGCCGCCTAGGCATAAGGAAGAAGTGGGACAGAAATTCCCCTTCAAAACAAAGAATCCACTCCCCCCCCTCCCAAAAAAAATGACATGCCAAAATGTGAGACACCTTTCACACTGGGGCATTTTTCAGGCTACCCTGCAGTCTCAGTGTGAAAGCCTGAGTGCTTTCATACTGAGGCGGTGCTCTGGCAGGACATAAAAAAAAAAAAAAAAAGTTACGGTAAAGCGCCGCTCAAGCTAGCAGCGTTTTACCGTCAACACCTGCCCGCTCCAGTGTGAAAGCAGAGGAGTTCTGTGGAAAAAGAAAATATTGAACGTCAGCAGCTACAGCTACAAATACTGCATCTGTTGACTTTTAATATATGGACACTTACCTGTCCTGGGCGCCCGTGATGTCAGCACCCGAAACCAGCTTTAAGACCTTCTCCATCGGGAGAAAAACTCTTAATAGAAATGAGTCCAACAAGTACCCCAGGTAAGTGATACGTTGTGACGGGATCAGGCTGGATTTCTCCAAGTTCAGTATCCACCCCAGGTGTGTTAGGACCTTCTTTGTCATTTCCAGGTCTCTAGATAGCTGCTCTGGAGATGCTGCAAATAGGTCGTCTGAATTTTTCTGAGGGTTTCTTCACAACAAAAATGTGTGAATAAAATCCCTTCCCTTCCTCAGCCATTGTTCCAAATAGACGTGGAATCATCCAAAAAGGGGAATCTCCTTTTTAGGGATCTAGAAAAAAAAAAAAAAAGGGATTCCTTTCGGGATTCTGCCATTCCTTTTTAATAGTGTCAATCAGTACCTTGTGTACTGGGAAGACCTTTTTCTTCTGTTCCCCCAGAGCCTTGTACATTTGGTCATGGAGGGTTAGAGGCTTTTTGTCAGCCTGAATGCCGAGGATCAGGTAAATTGCCCCCAGGAGGTCCTCTACCTCATCCAGGGACAATTTATATCTGGAGGGTTTCCTGGACTCCCTGTCCTGGTCCTCTCCTTCTGACAATCAGAGGTGGCACTATCTGGAAGTGTATGCTCCACCTGGGAAGGACCTGCAGGATCACCTGCCATAACTGTAGTAGCAGGTGTGGCAGGTGCAGAGCCCTGAGCCTGTGGCTGGGTTGTAACCTGGGTGGGAACAACGGGGAGCTGCAACCTTTGAAAAAGAGATTTGAAAGATGAAAAGGTGGAGGCTGAGGCTGCTAATCTAGACTCCTGTTCCAACTCCCTTTCCCTGACTGAAGTCTGTATGCAGTCCCTACAGAGAACCTTTGTCCATGACTCTGCTATAGTGTCCCTACAGGAAGCACACTTCTTTTTAGAGCTATGCGTTGATCTTGACTATTTAACGGCTTTCTGAAATACAGGTCAAAAAAGCAGAAAAAATACAATACATTAAAACATGGTTACAACTAGGGTTGTCCCGATACCACTTTTTTAGGACCGAGTACAAGTACCGATACTCTCTCTCTCCCCCCCCCCCCCCCAGGTACTCGCCGATACCGAATACCGATACTTTTTTTTAAATGTGTCCCCAATTGCAGCCATGTCCCTCCAGCCATGTCCCCCATACCTAGCCGCCGCCGTACGGGGAACATCACAGCTTTCATTTGAATAGCTGTTTTCCCCGCACGTATAGACTCTCCCCCTTGCTCGGGATTGGACAGATCACGATCACCCATTCAATCCCAAGCAAGGGGGAGTGTCTATACGCAGCGGGAAAACTACAGCTATTCAAATGAAAGCTGTGATGTTCATGCACGCTGTTTAACTCATGCAGCGGCGGCTTTCGATGCCATTGGTGGCTTTCATTGCGGCGGCGGGGGGAACAAGTATTCTATTCAGGTATCGGGGGGATTTGCGGGAGTACAAGTACTCCCGCAAATACTCGGTATCGGGACAACCCTAGTTACAACCCTGGGAGTGCGCTAGCCCCCTATAATATGCAGGGACTAGGGCCCCCCCCCCCCCCGACCACCCAGGGGGTCTGCCTCCCCATAGATATGAACCATACATGGGTGGGCAATCCTTAGATAGGGAGGACCCTTCCCCAGGGTGCTCTTACCTTAGGCAGGCTGGAGGTAGTGCCTGTTGTCTGGGCTTGCCCCAGGAGGTGAAGCCGACATGACTGCAGGTGGCTGCTTGCTACAGAGTCTCACTTCACCTGTGTGAGTTCCCGACTCCTCCAGCATGCGCCCGGCCCACTATCCACTCCGCGACCCGGAAGTTGCGGGTCAAAGGGGAAGCATCTGCCCTTCGCCGGAGATGATGTCACCCACCGTCCGGCCTTCCTGGTTAAAAAAAAAAAAAAAAAAGAGAGAAGAGGAATGCAGCCTGTACAATGTACAGGGAAAGCTGAGCGGTTTCCCCTGCTGCGGCCCTGTGGACGTGATAGGGGTCCCCCGCAACCTACAGCCGCACTCGACGAGGAAGGGGTGGTTTAAATCGGCGGGTATGTACCACATGTCTAGTACCTTGGAAGCCCCTGCTTCCCTTCAGGTAGCTGAATGACCTCAGTCCCCTGATTGTCTGGCCTGGTTCCCTGCACAGTGTCTCCCCACCAAAGGAAACACTAACAACTGAGGTCTGGCAGGGGGAAGTGAGAATGTATGTGCTGGCGCAGTGTTTCCTGAGGAAGAGGAGGAGCCTATCAATTGTGGCTGTCCTGAAAGGGGAAATATAGGATTTTTACTTGTAAGCAACAATTGTCAAAAAAGATAAAGTCTTTAAATGGTTAAACTGAGATCTCCTACACAGAGTTGAGCCCTTTGAAGTATTAACATTGTATTCTTTTCACAAACTTGGCAGGCTGCCCAGAGAGGAGAGAAGTCCCTGGGAAACTTCAGGCAACTTGCCTTGAGCTATTTGCAAGTCGCGCTAAAGTTTTAAACCTGCTTTTTTTCCCCCCCAGCACAAATCGCCAGATGCCGATTGATTAAAAAATTCCAAATATCGGCCGATATATCGGTCTACCTCTAGAGCAGACCCTGGGTTCCATCAGTGAGGTAACCGCCATTACCACTTTTGCCCTTTTATCCTCAGAGAAAAAGCTTTTAAAGCCCTTGTATCTACAAAGTAACTCAGGAAGGTCTTTAATTGATGATTCGAGAGATGACTTCTCTCAGGTCACAATCCAAATTAGGCTCTCCAAGGGGATATTCACTTTGTCTATATAATTTCTCACCTGCTGTAAAGAAGGACCGTAAATCGGGAGATCATCTAGATAGGGTATAAGGGAGATCCACTGAAGATGCAGGAAAGCCACTGCCAGGGCCTTTGTGTATTCACTTGGGCTTGCTGTTAAACCAAATCCCTTTGCTCGTAAACATTGCAAACCTTAAAAGGAGAAGTCCAGCCTGAGCTTTTTAGACTGGGCTTCTCCTAAGGGTGCACTCCTGTGACCTGTTTTCAGCAGGGATCGGGCGAGTGTCAGTCACAGCCCCCTGCTCATCTCCCTCCTTGGAGCACTGAGCTGTGGAGGGGCGGGGAGCGGTCATCTCAAGCTCTAAGCGGCTCACAGAGGGGTATCAGGACTGATACATGTGACGTCAGCAGAGAGCGGACGTCAGCTCTCTGCTGAAAATGGGTCACAGAAATGCAAAACAAATTGCACTCCTGTGATCCATAGGAGAAGCCCAACCAAACAAGCTTTGGCTGCACTTCTCTTTTAAGGTACAAAGCCCAAGTACCTTCCTGTGCCCCCTAGTCTGTTCTCAAAGACTTAGCTGTTGTCAATGCTCACTGCCACTGGCCCATGGATCATTTGGGCCCCTTCTCTGATCTCCTGAGAATACCAAAAGCAGAGAAAGGTGAGGGCCTCATTTACACAGGGCGCACTACAGCACACGCCCATGCAAGACTGCGTTTACCCACACAGATGTTCTGTGCATTCCTATGCAGGTGTTTCATCAGATTAGGCGACCCGTCTTGCTACATCCTGCACTCCTCCACAGTAAGAATGCACCAAGAAGGGGGCAAGCGGACAAGACTTTACACTTATTTTTAATAGTAAACTGAGAATATATAGTAAGATACGGTACTTAGAACTCCGTCTGACTGTTTAGATGTTGAATTTTAAAAGCAGCAGAGAGCCCACCGATCTCACAGGTTTGCTAATGTGATAGAATTGCGCTGCTTTTAAAATTCAAAATCTAAACAGACGGAGTTCTAATGCTGGCCATACGCGGGTTGGATTTCGAAAGAACTTTCTTTTGAAAAATCAGAACATTTGTGCGTTTTTTTTGTAATCCGATGGTGCCACCATTGATTACGAAATTCGACCGACCAAACCTTCTAATTCACCTCAATTCGTGTCTGGGAAGTGGGAACCTTCTTTTCTTTCCGGGAACCATTGTTTCTTTCCAGGGATTTTCTTTTCTTGCACATGGGCATTTCTTTTTTGATTACATTTTTCGCACGATTCTCCCATCGTTCGTTTTAAATAAAATGTCCAACATGTTAATTCGATGGCCGTCCGAAAATCGGCTGTTGCTGCAGCCCACTAATGGTGCAAAATAAACGAAAAATAATTAGATAAGATTATGGAAAGAAAGTTCTTTCAAAATTCAACCCGTGAATGGCCAGCATAAGTAGTGTGTGTGTGTGTATATATATATATATATATATATATATATATATATATCTCCTCAGTTTAGAGTACAAAAATAAATAAAAAATATTGTAAAATGTAAGACTCCAGTGGGTGTAACAAGATGTCAGCTTGCCCCCCATCTCAGTGCATCCTTACTGTGGAGGAGCGCAGGGTATAGCAAGATAGCAGTGAGGAAACGTCACTTCCGTTACACATTCTGACTAAACACAGGCAGTCAGCCCTATTCCCATCAGTTGGGATGCGGTGTGGCTACACAAACACAAAGGTTACTCCCAATTTGACACATGCACGTATCTGTGTTCGGGGCCGTACACCCCCCCCCCCCCCCATGGATGTCAAATTAGGAGCAGTGTCTGTGTCCCAATTGACATTAAAGCAGGGGTTCATCCTAAAAAAAAAAATTCTATCATTACATTGAGGCGAGTTGTGAGAATGAAATTATGTTGGACTTTTTTATATTCTTTCCGTACATACCGTTTTATCTATATTTTCACCGAGGCTTCCGGGTAGGTAATCCTGTGGGACTGGGAGTTCCTATTCACATAGAGAAGAATGGAAATACTGCGCTGTCTGGTTCCTATTCACATGCTAGTTGATTGACATGCTTCCCACCGGCGCGTCACGAGTTGCCGAAAGAAGCCGGATTGTGAGTCGGCTCTATACGGCGCCTGCGCACCGACGTTCAGCTTCTTTCGGCAACTCGTGACGCACTGTATGCGCCAGTGGGAAGCATGTCAATCAATTAGCATGTGAATAGGAACGCCCAGTCCCGCAGGATAACCTACCCGGCAGCCGTGGTGAAAATATAGATAAAACGGTATGTACGGGAAGAATATAAAAAAGTCCAACACAATTTCATTCTCACAACTCGTCCTAATGTAATGATAGAATTTTTTTTTAGGGTGTGAACCCCCGCTTTAATTGGAAAGGAATGTTGTTCTGCCTCCTTTATAATCATTCTATTAAACGTCAAGGAGACATAACCAATGCCAACCTATCAGAGCTCACTTTCCACACACCCAGCTTCAATAGACTGCTTACTATTGGTCACTTTAAGCAGTACAATACACTCCATACTGAATATCTAAGAGAGTAAGGATTTCTGACAGAAACTCACGTAGAAAGGCTATGACCGTCAAGTTCTCATTGTGTCCGCACAGAGACATCCCTTCACTCAGGACGCTGTGACAGGATTTACACTGGTAAAGGGAAAACATTTCGTTCCCACAGACCGTATACGTCGCCATCACGTCCAAACGAATACTTTCCAGCCCTCAGTGACCCTTCGCCGTATCAAACGTTGGCGCTGAACTCAACAGCACGCCCACAAACCCTCACAAGGCAATTGGTCAATGTAAACAGTAGCACGTGCTATCAACAGCCAATAGAAAAATCTCCAGTCATCAGGCAGACGCGCGCGCAGTTGAAAATCTGCACGGAAGTGCGGCGTACTCGGCATGTGTGATTAGATGGGGCGGCGATAGTTGTGCAGAATGGAGTGTTTTCTGTCCTACTTTATGAAATGTGAGGCAGCGCTGTTCGTCCATTTGTAGGAAGCGACAAGGTTTCATTTTACAGGCAGTGTGTAAATTGTAGTGCTGAATCCGGCTACAGTAGATACCAGTTCGATGTTTATTGCAGTTTTTATATTTCAGGCCCATTTTGATGACCTATATAATAAGCTGCTGCACTGCAGCACAATGTTTGGTGCGATCCGACTGAGACCTGCCCAGTGATGATGTGCTGAGCTTGGCGGGTCGTACTCTTCCTTTTTCCTTCTTTAAATGAACTTTATTGAGATGTCATGCAGACATCTCATAAAGTTGAACTGCCAGTGTTCAGTCAGATTAGGTAACAGAAGTGACTTTCTATCAGCTGTGCATGCGTCCACCGCTACCACGTTTGCTCATCTGGCAGATTACCTGCAGTCAGAAGAAGCGGTAGGGTGACCACGTGTCCCGGATTGCCCGGGACAGTCCCGCATTTTGCAGTTCTGTCCCGGGCACCTTCATTCCAGGACAATACAGTTTCCTGGGATGAAACTGACACAGGTACCCGATGAGAGAGCGGAGCTGGGAAGTCAGCGTCCCTAACAACTGATGAGTCTGCAGCTGTCAATGGGCTTTCCTGCTGACAGCGAAATAAAAAATAAAGCTGCCAGTAAAAAAAAAAAAAAACCCGGAGTGGGATCCCCCTACCCTAGTCCGTTCCAGACCCTTTGGGGGCTTCCAGATTCTGATAACCCCCCTGCATGCATGCCACCACAACCACCAGCTAGGGTAAGATGGGGACGTGATGCTTTAGGGTGGTGGGGGAAGGGGTAGAGCCCATTGGTGCTGGTATGGACTGGGGGGGGGGAGGAGGGACAGACTCGTTTTTTTTTTGCTTTTTCTTTTTTTCAATTGCAACCGTGAGTCAATTTAAATGTGATTTGTCTCTTTTTTTTTTCTGTAGAAATTTTATTTTTGCTGCAGCATGTTCTATACTTGGTACACATGCCCCACTTTACAGGCTGACTAAGGGGACCCCCCAGGCACTATATTTAGAGGAACTGTTAATTTTTATTGTTGCACTTTAACCAGTTCGGGTCCGTGTCATCGTCGAAAGACGTGAACAGCGCACACCTGAGGCACCGGGTTGACGCCTTTGGACGTGACTGCCTTTCCCCGCTCGCCGCGCGTGCCCGCATCGGCGAAAAACTGTGTTGGCCGTGTCCCTTGGACACAGCCAATCACAGATCGTGCTGAATGGCCAATCGCAGAGGCCATTCAGCACTCGATCCCGCTGTCCAATGAGAGATGATCTCAATTGTAAACAAATGAGATCATCTCTCATCGCCGGCTTTCTCTCCTCACACACAGCGTGTGAGGAGAGAAAGAGAGTGACAGCAGTTACAAAGTGAGTTTTAAAAAAAAGTCAAAGTTAAAAACAGTCTCTGCCAGTGCCACCTGCCAGTGCAAACAGCCTGTGCCACCTGCATCAGTGCCACCTGCCCCTGCCATCAGTGCCACCTGCCCCTGCCATCAGTGCCACCTGCCCCTGCCATCAGTGCCACCTGCCCCTGCCATCAGTGCCATCTGCCATCAGTGTCACCTGCCAGTGCAATCTACCATCAGTGCCACCTGCCAGTGCAATCTACCATCAGTGCCACCTGCCTGTGCCACCTGCCTGTGCCATCTGCCTGTTCCACCTGCCATCAGTGCTATCTGCCCGTGCCACCTGCCTGTGCCACCTGCCCGTGCCATCTGCCATCAGTGCCATCTGTCATCAGTGCTATCAGCCCGTGCCATCGGTGCCATCTGCCATCAGTGCCATCTGCCCATGCCAGCTGCCATTAGTGCTACCTGCCATTAGTGCTACCTGCCATTAGTGCTACCTGCCATCAGTGCTACCTACCATCAGTGCCATCTGCCATCAGTGCCATCTACCATCAGTCTGTGCCATTTGCCGTCAGTGCCATCTGTCAGTGTCATCAGTGCCAACAATGGCTAAATGATCCTTTTCACTTGAGGAGGCGTATGAAATTATGGCGGCTGACGAGAGCAACGGGGAGCTCTGCGATTCGGATTCCTCTGAAAATTCAGACAACGAATCTGACGTCACCTATGAGCCGATAGTCAGCAGTGGAGCAGAGACATCCTCGGAGGAGGAGGCGGAAGAAGAGGAGGAAGAGGAGGAGGGTCCACCCGCCAGAAGAAGGCGTATTGCTAAGGAGGCAGTGCCATCCACCAGCACCGCTGTGCCATCCACCAGTACCGCAATACCTCAGCAAGCAAGGTCACGTACCAGTGGGGTGTCACCTCAGTCCCAAAGGGTAAGGTCCCATTCCAGCCTTCCCTATTCCCTTCAGAACCCCCTGTGGCTTCCTTCTAATTCAGGAGAAGCCAACATTCCCCCTTTCACTGCTCAGCCAGGAGTCCAGGTGGACACAGAAAATTTTGCCCCGATTAACTTTTTTAATTTAATTTTCACCGACAACATGCTTGCCTCAATTGTTACCCAGTGCAATCTTTATGCACAACAATTTATTTCCAGTAACCCCATTATGCCCGTCCCTTCGAGTGGAGAGCCCTAACAGTGGAAGAGTTTAAACATTTTTTGGGCCTCGTATTCTGTATGGGACTAAACCATAAAAACCAACTACATTCATATTGGTCAAACCGCCCCATCTACCACATGCCCATCTTTTCCTCAAAAATGCCCAGGACCAGATATCAATTGATCATGAGATTCCTACACTACAATGACAATACCCAGTGCCCTCCCCGAAATGACCAAAATTTTGATAAACTTTATAAAATTCGGCCACTAAATTATTTTTCCGAAATTTTTCCCCAGTTGTTTACCCCGGACCAACATATATGTGTAGATGAGTCCCTTATAACATTTTCTGGCAGGCTGGGCATAAAACAATTCATTCCCAGCAAAAGGGCCCGCTATGGGGTGAAGCTTTATAAATTGTGTGACCGAGCCACAGGTTATACGTATGCCTTCAACGTATATGAAGGAAAGGACAGCCAGCTACACCCCCCTAATTGTCCAGACTACGTAGGAACCAGCGGGAAAATTGTTTGGCAACTCCTGAACCCACTCATGGAGAAAGGATACCACTTATATGTGGACAATTTTTACACACGTCTGCCCCTGTTCCGAAACCTTTTCCAAAAAAACACCCCAGCATGCGGCACCGTGCGATCGAACCGGAAGGGCTTTCCTCAAAGTCTTGTCACCAAAAAAATTAGAAAAAGGGGAGACGGCGAGTTTACGCACAGAGGAAGTTCTGGCTGTGAAATGGAGGGACAAAAGGGATGTGTACGTGCTTTCTACCATCCACAACAACACATTCGTTGAGACCAGAAGGAGGAATGGGCTAATCCAGAAACCTAAATGCATTCATGACTACAATAAGTTCATGGGGGGTGTCGATTTGAACGACCAGATGCTGGAACCCTACCTTTCCACAAGAAGATCATACCAGTGGTATAAAAAAGTTTCAATTTATTTGTTCAATTTGGCCGCGTACAACACATATGTGATATATCGTAAATCGACTCCAAGACCCAAACCCTACCTTTTCTACCTTGAGGAAATCACCACTGCCCTTTTATACCCCAGCAACCCACCAGCAAACATTCGATCCGATGTGGTTAGCCGACTCAGCGAGCGCCACTTTCCAGATAAATTCCCTCCCAGACCAACAGGCCAAAAATGCCAAAAAAGATGCAAGGTGTGCACCAAAGCAGGAGTGAGAAGAGACACCACTTTTTATTGTCCTAAATGCCCTTCCCAACCAGGCCTCTGCGTAGTTGGTTGTTTCGCCCGTTACCATACCTCACTAAATTATTAGTCACTTCCTGCCATTTACCTTCACACCCCTTATACCTCTGCTTATGACCCCGGCTTGTTATTTGACCACGATTCTGCCTACCGATTCTGTTTATACCTCTGCCTGATCTGGAACTGACCCTGGACTGTTATTTGACCACGCTTATGCATACCGATTCTGTTTATACCTCTGCCTGATCTGGAACTGACCCTGGACTGTTTGACCATTCTTTTTGCCTGCCTCTTGGACTGATCTTTTACCCTGCCAGTGGACTAGTGGGATTCATAGCACAGGGGTCTCACATATGTGAGGGGCTCCAGAATTGTTTTTCTGGATGAAGAAAACAATTGTTTTTGTTTTCTCATTCTAGATTAGGGTCTGGTTGCCCGGAGGCTTCAAAGAGATTTGGGTGGGAGAAGCCTCTATCCCTGTCCCCATTCTGTCCTGAACGAGGCCCTACTTCTGCCTGTAGGACCTATGCCATCATGCCTCTGCCTGTTGCATGAACTGACCACCTGCACTAACCCTGACGGGACAGTATCCCTGCCTGGACAATTGTGTATGCCGTTGCTGACCAAGTCCCTGCCTGCTGCCTGGACCAGTAATATCCTGCTGTGTAAAACTGCGCTACTATTACCACAGGTAATCTTTTGTTTACGCTTTGCTCAGCATAATGTATTTTGGGGTGTAACTCTTGGTATGTGCATGCTATGTGTCTCTGGAACACCTGACCGTGTTCCTTGCATGTTTGATCTCTGTATGTGGTCAGGCTGTGTAGAAGTCTCACACATGGGGTATCGTTTTACTCAGGAGGAGTAGCAGAATGTATTTTGGGGTGTCATTTTTGCTGTCTAAATGCTATGTGTTGGAAATATTTTAGAAACGGACAACTTTGTGTAAAAAAAATGAGTTTTCATTTTTTTTCCACGTGTTCCAAAAACTTCTGGAAAAAAATGAACCGTTCAAAAGACTCATTATGCCTCACAGATTATACGTTGGGGTGTTAGCTTTCCAAAATGGGGTCATTTTGTGGGTAATTTCATTGTCCTGGTGTTCCAGGGCCTTCAAAAGTGTAATAGGTAGTCAACTAGTTAGATGTGCAATTTATGCTCCTAAAACCCCTGATGGCGCTTCCTGCATGTTGGGCCTCCGTATGTGGCCAGGCAGTGAAAAAGTCTCACACATGGGGTATCGTTTTACTCAGGAGGAGTAGCTGAATGTATTTTGGGGTGTCATTTTTGCTATGTACATGCTATGTGTTGGAAATATCTTAGAAACGGACAACTTTGTGTAAAAAAAATGCGTTTTCATTTTTTTTCCACGTGTTCCAAAAACTTCTGGAAAAAAATGAACCGTTCAAAACACTCATTATGCCTCATAGATTATACGTTGGGGTGTTAGCTTTCCAAAATGGGGTCATTTTGTGGGTAATTTCATTGTCCTGGTGTTCCAGGGCCTTCAAAAGTGTAATAGGTAGTCAACTAGTTAGATGTGCAATTTATGCTCCTAAAACCCCTGATGGCGCTTCCTGCATGTTGGGCCTCCGTATGTGGCCAGGCAGTGAAAAAGTCTCTCACATGGGGTATCGTTTTACTCAGGAGGAGTAGCCGAATGTATTTTGGGGTGTCATTTTTGCTATGTACATGCTATGTGTTGGAAATATCTTAGAAACGGACAACTTTGTGTAAAAAAAATGCGTTTTCATTTTTTTTCCACGTGTTCCAAAAACTTCTGGAAAAAAATGAACCGTTCAAAAGACTCATTATGCCTCATAGATTATACGTTGGGGTGTTAGCTTTCCAAAATTGGGTCATTTTGTGGGTAATTTCATTGTCCTGGTGTTCCAGGGCCTTCAAAATTGTAATAGGTAGTCAACTAGTTAGATGTGCAATTTATGCTCCTAAAACCCCTGATGGCGCTTCCTGCATGTTGGGCCTCCGTATGTGGCCAGGCAGTGAAAAAGTCTCACACATGGGGTATCGTTTTACTCAGGAGGAGTAGCAGAATGTATTTTGGGGTGTAATTTGTGGTATGCACATGCCATGTGAGAGAAATAAGCTATTACAATGGCAATTTTGAGAACATTTTTAAATAAAAAATAAAAATCTTAATTTGCAAAGTATTGTGGGAAAAAATTACAACTTCAAATACCTCACCATGCCTCTTAATAAATACCTTGGAATGTTTACTTTCCAAAATGGGGTTATTTGGGGGGAATTTGTACTTTCCTGGCTTGTTGGGGTCTCAAGAAATGAGAGAGGCCTTCAGTACATCCGGTGTAATCAGATGTGATAATTTTTTATGATTTGCACTATAGCTTGTACACTCTAAAATTTTCACACAGACCAAATAATTTCGAAACATTTTGGGTTATTTTTATCAAAGACATGTAGCAGTATAAATTGTGGCCAAAATTTATGAAGAAAAATTAATAATTTGCTAAATTTTATCACAGAAACTAAGAAAAAATCTTTTTTTTTCAAAATTTTCGGTCTTTTTTTATTAATAGCGCAAAAAATAAAAAACCCAGAGGTGATCAAATACCACCAAAAGAAAGCTCTATTTGTGGGAAGAAAAGGACAAAAAAATCATTTAGGTATAGTGTTACATGACTGAGTAATTATCATTCAAAGTGTGAGAGTGCTGAAAGCTGAAAATTGCTCTGGGCAGGAAGGGTGTTTAAGTGCCCAGTAAGCAAGTGGTTAAGCATAATTAGAATCACTGCTCTTGAAAAACGTTAAAATTTGAACATTTTTGTGAAGGAGGGGGGTGTCCCTGAATGGCAGTTTGGAAATGTGGTCACCCTAGGCAGCGGACATCTTAGTACACTGAGCGTGTTCACATTTGTGTAGGTGATACGAAGGGTGCTTTAAAATGTGTTTATTTCATTAGAATTTTTTTGACACAGTCTCTTTAAATGTTTTTCATAACTTTATTGCTATCACAAGGGAGGAACAACATCCCTTGTGATAGCATAGTCAGTGACAGATACTCTTTACTGAGAGATCTATTAGACCCCAGATCTCTCCTCTGTCCTCCAAAGCAGTCGAATAAACCGTTTGATCTGCTGGCTGAAAGACAGGATTCAGAGAGTTGTGGTTAATGATTCTTACTCTGAATGGTCCAAGGTTATCAGTGGTGTACCCCAAGGTTCAGTGCTGGGACCCTTACTTTTCAATATATTTATAAATGATATTGGGTCTGAGATCCAAAGTAACATTTCTGTTTTTGCAGATGACACCAAGCTATGTAGAGGAATAACGTCCTTGCAGGATGTCTCCAATTTACAAGCCGACCTCAATGCTCTGTCTAATTGGGCGACTATGTGGCAGATGAGGTTTAATGTTGATAAATGTAAAGTTATGCACTTAGGGGCTAAGAATATGCATGCATCATACATACTAGGGGGAGTACTGGGGGGATCTGTAGTGGAAAAAGATATGGGGGTTTTAGTTGATCATAAGCTCAATAATAACATGCAATGCCAAGCTGCGGTTCCCAAAGCAAGCAAAGTATTTTCTTGTATTAAGAGAGGAATGGACTCCAGAGATAGAGATATAATTTTGCCCCTGTACAAATCATTAGTAAGACCTCATCTGGAATATGCAGTCCAATTTTGGGCACCAGTTCTCAAAAAGGATATCGGAGAACTGGAGAAAGTGCAGAGAAGGGCAACCAAACTGATAAGAGGCATGGAGGAGCTCAGCTATGAGGAAAGATTAGAGGAACTGAATTTATTCACTCTTGAGAAGAGGAGAATAAGGGGGGATATGATCAACATGTACAAATATATAAGAGGTCCATATAGTGAACTTGGTGTTGAGTTATTGTAACGCCATCGGCGTTATTGTACATAAAACGAGCGCAGCTGTACCTTTTTCAGACAGCTGCGCTCCATCCAGTGCCTTGTCAGCGTCACTTCCGGTGCGCCCTGCGTCCCTGCGTTCCAAGCTGGAACGCGGAAGCGCGCTCGCTCGTTTCCCATGTTGGGCGGGCTATTTAAACCCTCTCTGATGGCGGCTGGGTGTTCGGTTATTGAACTCGACACCCGCCGCCATCTGTGATCCGATCAACTCCACTAAAGACCCTCTTCTCCTCCTGCCTGCTAGAGGACAGTAGTTTGCAACGCCAGGACTCTGTCCATCCGGATCCCGAGGCCTAGACCACAGAGCTGACACTCTACAGCTTTTACTATCATCCTGAATCCCTGCTCTCACTCTCCTGGAAGATTTATTAAGCTCACAGCCTTCAAAACCGCAAGTATCATAGCAATCAGTCATTTCAAGCTAGAACTCACATTAGCTATATAAGCTGTGTATGCTATTACTATAGGATCTTGTTCCCAGTATCTTATGTTTAGTGACTGTACTGTGAGTTTCCAGATATCACCTTCCACCTATAGTACATTCACGATACCACTGATGCGAGATAGTCTCCAGGAGAATGTGATGATTTAACCCCTCACTCTCTGTACAAATATAGAGTTAACTGGTGGTTTAATACTGAGAATTCTCCATTGTCACTGACTATTCTCAATTTAGTTTAAGTAACGGCGTGGGCGTCACAGAATAACCGAACCCAAAAAATAAAATAAAAGAAGATGGATCCCGCCGATCTAACAAATCATTTATTGGGACTGACACAAAGGGTGGATACCCTCACTAACTCTTTAAATGAGATACGTTTAGAGAATGAAGCTCTCCGCCAACAGAACTATGCCCAGGCCAGAGAGAGACCAGAACCAAAAGTTTGTGCGCCTGAACCTTTCTCTGGAGACAGGAAACTTTTTCGCCAATTTATTAGTTCATGTCGATTGATGTTTGAACTACGTCCCCGTACCTATTATTCTGATAGGGTAAGAATTCTCACCCTTATCTCATATCTCCGGGGTGAACCTAGAGTCTGGGCCGACGCCTATCTAGAAGAGCATGGTGATCTCCTGGGGGCTTTCGACACCTTCCTCACAGAAATGTCCCTCCTTTACGAGGATCCCAATAAACAGTTAACCGCTGAGAATTCCATCAGAAACCTCAAGCAAGGGAAAAGACCAGTGGAAGACTACATTTCAGAATTCAAATGTTGGTGCAGAGAGACCCAGTGGTCAGATATTGCACTCAGGAACCAATTCCGGCTTGGCTTGACAGAAGCTTTAAAGGACGAGATTGCACGCATAGAACTTCCAACATCTCTAGAGGACCTAATGCAACTCTCCATTACTATCGATCGCCGTCTCCATGAGAGAAGAGCTGAACGTGCGAATACATTTCCTCCCACACCTTTTAGGAGAGCCAGATCTCCCCCCAAGGAGCTTCCTATGGAACTCGGTGCGATTAAAGGGCCATTAAGCGCAGCTGAGAAACAACGCCGCAGAGACCAAAACCTCTGTTTGTACTGCTCTGCCCCTGACCACGTTGTCTCCACCTGTCCCCTCCTCAAGAGGAATTCGGAAGGTAAAGATCACCAACTTAACAAGCTTAAAATTACTGGTACTATTTCAAACCGCTACATTATCATTCTTCTTACTTTACAGTGGGGTCTAGAAAGGATTTCCATTGATGCAATGGTCGACAGCGGAGCCTGTGGCAACTTTATTGATTCAAAAATTGTAGAATCGAATAAAATACCCTGTGTGTGCAAGCAAACCCCTGTGTCACTCACTTTTATTGATGGTTCTAGTTCCTCAACAGGTCCTATATCTTTCCAAACTTCCCCCCTTCTCGTCACTTGTGGTTCTGGTCATACTGAGACCCTTGCTTTTGATGTTATCTCATCACCTATATTCCCAATAATTCTCGGAATACCATGGCTTCGTCTTCATCAGCCAACCTTCCTATGGTCTACTAGTTCCTTAGATCTACAGTCCATTCACTGTAAGGAGAGTTGTTATCCTTTATGTTCCACCTCTATCACAAACAACTACCCTTCTGATCTCCCAGTTTATTTACATGACTTTGCAGATGTTTTTAGCAAGACCATGGCAAACAAACTTCCCCCACATAGGATCTATGACTGCCCCATAGACCTTATACCTGACAGTCCGATTCCTACCGCAAGGATCTATCCGTTATCCCAACCAGAACTTGTACACCTCAAGGATTACATCGATGAGAACCTTAAAAAGGGATTCATCAGACCTTCAACTTCTCCAGCAAGCGCAGCAATGTTCTTCGTAAAAAATAAAGATGGCTCACTCCGACCAATCATCGACTACCGTGCACTCAATAACATCACCATAAAGAATAGATACCCACTACCATTAATTCCGGAACTCATCGAGCGTCTCCAAACCTCAAAACTCTTCACTAAACTAGATCTTAGGGGTGCCTACAATCTTGTGAGAATCCGCTCAGGTGATGAGTGGAAAACAGCCTTTAAGACACGTTATGGGCTCTTTGAATATACTGTAATGCCCTTCGGGTTATGCAATGCACCCGCAACGTTCCACTGGTTTATCAATGACATTTTTCGAGACTTGTTAGACGTTTGCGTCGTGATTTATTTGGACGACATCTTAATTTACTCAGATTCTCCTGAAGAACACATCAAACATGTGCGTTGGGTTTTGGCTAGACTGAGAACACATTCTTTATATGCCAAACTTGAAAAGTGTGTTTTCAGTCAACGCAGCATCTCTTTCCTTGGGTATCTAATTACTCCAAACAGAATACAGATGGAATCATCGAAAGTTGAGTGCATTTTGTCCTGGCCCGTTCCCCATTCCAGGAAAGCACTACAACGGTTCCTCGGATTTTCAAATTACTACAGAAAGTTTATTAAAGACTTCTCTGCGATAGTGAAACCACTAAACAGTCTCACTAGTTCTAAGACGCCTTTCTCCTGGTCGGACGACGCACAGAAATCTTTTGACCTCTTGAAATTCAGTTTCACCTCCGCTCCAATTCTACAACTTCCTAACCCACTTTGTCACTTCACATTGGAGGTAGATGCCTCACACTTTGCCTTGGGTGCTGTGCTTTCCCAACGATCTACTCTTTCGGATCCTCTGCATCCGGTGGCCTTCTATTCCAGGACTCTATTACCTGCCGAGATGAACTATCCTATTGGAGAGAAAGAACTCCTCGCCATAAAGGATGCTTTGAGTAATTGGAGACATCTTTTGGAGGGTTCTAAACATCCCATCACCATCCTTACAGATCATCGCAATTTGCAACATCTAAAGGCCTGCAAGACCCTATCCTCCCGCCAAGTTAGGTGGAGTTTATTCTTTGACAGGTTTGACTTCAACATTTCCTATCGTCCTGGTACAGAAAATGTCAAAGCTGACTCATTGTCACGAATGCATGACAGTCACACAATTGAGACTCCTCCCTCTTCGATAATACCACTTGATCGCTTCATTGGAGCTTCTCTTCCCTTCCTACACTTACTTCTCCAATCTCTCCCTACTGAGGTTCCCCCAGTGCCCCCGGGTCTCAAGAGACAACCTAACGGGCTATATACATTCAACAATAAAGTTTACGTTCCTCCCGCTTTGCAACCTACTCTCCTCAAACAACTTCATGATGCTCCACTGGCAGGTCATCCAGGAATCAGTAAGACCATTCACTTAATTAAAAGAGATTACTGGTGGCCTAGGCTCTCACAGACAGTCACTGATTATGTTAATTCATGCGTCATATGTGCTACCAACAAACATTCCAGGAAGCCGCCCTATGGTCTTCTTACATCTATTCCTATTCCGGAAAGACCCTGGGATGTTGTTTCCCTGGATTTCATAGTCGACCTCCCCAGGTCTCAAGGTGCCAACACAATTATGGTTACTGTCGATTTATTAACAAAGATGGCTCACTTCATTCCATTAAAGAAGATACCAACCTCTCTCGAGACCGCACAAGCCTTCCTAGAGAATGTTCTCAAGTTACATGGCCTCCCTTCCCAGATTATCTCAGACCGGGGCACCCAATTCCTTTCCAGATTCTGGAGAGCGCTTTGCCAAGCCTTACAAATTGATCATCGTATGTCCACTGCCTATCATCCCCAGACAAACGGTCAGACGGAACGGGTTAATCAAACACTCGAACAATACTTACGCTGTTATTGCACCCATTTACAGGACGACTGGCTCCAATTTCTTCCTCACGCTGAATTCGCGTATAATAACGCCTCCAGTTCTTCCTCCGGTTTTTCTCCTTTCTACGCTAACTATGGGTTCCATCCCAAATCTGCACCGATCTCTGTTCTCCCTAACAGTGTTCCTGCTGTTGAGCATTACCTCTCAAACTTAAAGAGGACTTCAGAAATACTCCATGCTAATCTTCGTGCAGCTCAACAAAGACAGAAGAGATATTACGACTCCCATAGAACTGCTCCTCCAAAATACAAAGTTGGTGATTTAGTTTGGCTCTCTACCCGAAATTTACGTCTTAATATCCCCTCAAGGAAACTAGGACGTCAATTTACTGGTCCTTTCTCCATTTCACATCTCATTAACAACAACACCGTAAAACTACTTCTACCTTCAGATTGGAAGATACATCCTTCTTTCCATGTCTCACTTATTAAACCTTTCATACCTAATCCCTTCCCTAACAGAGTTCCTCAACCCCCTTCTCCTGTTGAGGTTCTCGGTGAGACCGAATACGAGATAGAAAAAATTCTAGATTCCAAAAGACAAGGTTCTTCCCTCCAATATTTAATTCGTTGGAAAGGCTACAGCCATCTTGATGACTCTTGGGAAGATTCCTCTCACATTCATGCTCCCAGACTCATCAAGCATTTTCACCGCAGATACCCTGATCGGCCGTCACTTTCTGGTTGTATTTTTGGGACCCCCTTGAGGAGGGGAGTATGTAACGCCATCGGCGTTATTGTACATAAAACGAGCGCAGCTGTACCTTTTTCAGACAGCTGCGCTCCATCCAGTGCCTTGTCAGCGTCACTTCCGGTGCGCCCTGCGTCCCTGCGTTCCAAGCTGGAACGCGGAAGCGCGCTCGCTCGTTTCCCATGTTGGGCGGGCTATTTAAACCCTCTCTGATGGCGGCTGGGTGTTCGGTTATTGAACTCGACACCCGCCGCCATCTGTGATCCGATCAACTCCACTAAAGACCCTCTTCTCCTCCTGCCTGCTAGAGGACAGTAGTTTGCAACGCCAGGACTCTGTCCATCCGGATCCCGAGGCCTAGACCACAGAGCTGACACTCTACAGCTTCTACTATCATCCTGAATCCCTGCTCTCACTCTCCTGGAAGATTTATTAAGCTCACAGCCTTCAAAACCGCAAGTATCATAGCAATCAGTCATTTCAAGCTAGAACTCACATTAGCTATATAAGCTGTGTATGCTATTACTATAGGATCTTGTTCCCAGTATCTTATGTTTAGTGACTGTACTGTGAGTTTCCAGATATCACCTTCCACCTATAGTACATTCATGATACCACTGATGCGAGATAGTCTCCAAGAGAATGTGATGATTTAACCCCTCACTCTCTGTACAAATATAGAGTTAACTGGTGGTTTAATACTGAGAATTCTCCATTGTCACTGACTATTCTCAATTTAGTTTAAGTAACGGCGTGGGCGTCACAGTTATTCACTTTGAGGTCAACACTGAGGACAATGGGGCACTCTTTACGTCTGGAGGAAAAGAGATTTCACCTCCAAATACGGAAAGGTTTCTTCACAGTAAGAGATGTGGAACAGACTCCCTCCAGACATGGTTCTGGCCAGCTCAGTAGATTGCTTTAAGAGAGGTCTGGATTATTTCCTAAATGCACGTAATATAACTAAGATTTGTAGGTAAAGTTGATCCGGGGTAAATCCGATTGCCTCTCGGGGGATCAGGAAGGAATTTTTTCCCCTCCTGTAGCAAATTGGATCATCGCTCTGCTGGTTTTTTTTTTGCCTTCCTCTGGATCAACTGTGGGTATGGAGTTGGGTGTATGGGATTGTACTGTGTTTTATTTTGTTTGTTTATTTTATTTTTTTATGGTTGAACTGGATGGACTTGTGTCTTTTTTCAACCTGGCTAACTATGTAACATGAGTTTGATCCGCTGCTTTACTAGCTGGTAGCAACTAATAAACAGCCAAAACCGGAAGTGAAAAAATCATTTTTGCTTCTCGTTTCATACACCATAGAGATGATTGGGGAATGGAAGTTCCTCCATTATCTTTATGGTCAGCTGGCATGACCAACTACAGTGGCTCCAGGCTCCCCAGTGGAACAGGAAAGCCCAGAAAGAGGGACATACGGGTTCCCTTCTGCTGCTTTTAAAAGTGATTGGGCAGTTGTTTTAACACTTAGATCACTTTTACAAGAAGGGGCATCATCAGCAATAAAGAATATCACGATCATGGCTACAGCTGCAGCCATGATCCTGATATCAAAACTTCCAGACATATATATATATATATATATATATATATATATATATACATACATACATACATACATACATACATACATACATACACACACACACACACACACACACACACACACACACACACACACACACATACACACACATCAGTTGGGAAGATTAAAAAAAAAAAAAAAAAACGTTCAATTTAACCACTTCCATACAGGGCACTTACGCACCTTCCCGCCCAAGCCAATTTTCAGCACTGTCGCAATTTGAATGACAATTGCACGGTCATCCTACAATGTACCCAAACAAAATTGGCGTCCTTTTTTACCCACAAATAGAGCTTTCTTTTGGTGGTATTTGATCACCTCTGCGGTTTTTATTTTTTGCGCAACAACTAAAAAAAGAGCGACATTTTTGAAAAAAAATACGTTTTTATTTTTTTCTGTTAATTTTTTGGTAAATAAGTACGTTTTCTTCAATTCTGGGCACTGATATGGCGGCACTGGTGGGCACCCATGAGGTGCCACTGGTGGGCACTGATAGGCAGCACTGGTGGGCACTGATAGGCAGCACTGATGGGCACTCATAGGCGGCACTGATGGGCACTCATAGGCGGCACTGATGGGCACTCATAGGTGGCACTGGGCACTCATGAGCGGCACTGATAGGTGGGCACTAGGCATAGATGGGCACTAAGAGGTGGCACTGGTGGACACTGGGTGGCACTGATGAATACTGGGTGGCACTGATGGCATTGCTACAGTCAGTGCCCATATTGCCAGTCAGTGCCCATTTGTGAGCACTGATTGGCATCAATTGCATTTAAAAAAACATTTTTTTTTACCATTTGTGCTCTATTGAGCACTCCCTGGTGGTCCAGTGTGTGAATCCGAGAGGGGCTGCTCTGATAAACAATCAGTGTGAACCCCCCCTGTCAGGAGAGCCGCCGATCTGCTATCCTCTACTCGCGTCTATCAGACACGAGTGAGGAAGAGCCGGTCAGCGTCTCTTCCTGTTTACATCGCGATCAGCCATGATTGGACACGGCTGATCACGTGGTAAAATGTCTCTGTGAGAGACACTTTACCTCGATCGGTGTAGCGGGGTGTCAGACTGACACCCTGCAACAACGATCGCCGCGATGCATGCCCCCGGGGCGCGCAGCGGCTCAAAATCCTGAGGACGTCATATGACGTCCAGTCAGGCTTTAGCAACCACTTTTCTGACGTCAATATGTCATTGGCAGGCGGCAAGTGGTTAAAGAATTCATACTTTCTTGTCCAGCCATCTGCACTGCCCATCTTTGCTCTTTTAAGCCCCTTCACATGGGCGGTCTGATTAGGCCTACCTGTCACTTTTTCAGATGGACCTGATCAGTGTCAGAAACCATGAATCAGACCGAGACAGAATTACAGTTAAATAACACTTGTTTAATAACAAAAAGATAAACAGAGTAAGCATAGTCAAAACATAGCCAGAGTTCAGGAACCGGATTGGATAGTCAGCCAAGCCAAATGTCAGAGAGCCAGAGATAAACGTAGTAGAACAGCAAGCAGGATCTGGAGCCAGAAGGAACGTCTGCCAAGCAAATATTCAACAGGAACGCAGGAGATAGTCTCTGTGATGTTGACCAAAGCGAAGGCAGAGATCAGCTGAGCTGGACGGCCTTAGTAGGCAGGAGTGACAAGCAGGATCATCAACAGGTGAGTCACTGTGGAGAGATAGGAGCTGACAATTAGCCAAGAGCTGAGCGGCCAGCCCTGACAGTACCCACTCCTCAACGACCCGCCCCTTGGAGGACCACCGGGCCTGAGGGGAAAACATCTATGGAAATCACGGAGGAGGACAGAGGCATGTACGTCTGAGAAAAAGAGACCCAAGAGCCTTCCTCCGGACTGTCCAATTTTTAATGCACCAGGTACTGCATGCACCCACAGAACCTACGGGAGTCAACAATAGATTGTACTTCATACTCCTCATGGTTTCTAAACTGTATAGGGTGAAGATGTGGCACCGAGGTGGTAAAGCGGTTGCAGACCAAAGGTTTCAATAAGGAGACATGAAACACATTTGAGATACGCATACTAGGAGCAAGGTCCAACTCGTAAGCCACTGGGTTAATCCTGCGAAGGATACGGAAAGGCCCAATAAACCAAGGTGTGAACTTTAAAGAAGGAATACGAAGTCCGAGGTTGCATGATGGCAGTCAGTGTCACGGTCTGGAGTCAGGCTCAGAGGCCAGTACCTATAGCAGCTGAGCAGATATACACACAGGTCAGCCTGGCTGATGACACAGGTTCACCTGATGGTGGAGATGGGCTTTGCTGCGTGTTAGTGCCAGGTCGCGGTCCTCAGGATAGCCCCACCAGGAGGTGAGCGAGCCGGGGTCCGGAAGCAGATTTAACAGTAAGGAATCAAGCAGAAGCGTAGTCAGTGAACGAGCCAAAAGTCAGTAACAAATAGTTGCAGGTTGGGATTCAGCAGAAGCGTAGTCGGGGGACGATCCAAATGTCGGTAGCGAATGGTAGCAAAGATACGGCCGGCTGCAAGATATTGGCTGGTGAAGGCACAATATTCTGGCAACCAGGAAGTGCAGGGACATGGCTTTTCATAGGAAGTTCATGGGAGGAGCAAAGGGTTCAAGGCAATCAAGACACAAGGCAGGAATGTCCAATGGATCACATAGGTTTGTCCAGCAGATCAGACAGGGAGCTGACCAGCATCCCAGAAAGCTCAGTGAGAAGGTTCATTGCCAGACACAGCTGAGGTCCCAGGTTCAAGTCCAGGTCCTGACAGCCAGACTGTCCCCAACCTGGTAGGAAGGTGCAGGCAGGCGTCTGTGGTCAGCATGGAGTCTGTTCCTATCGTTAGCACTTTGCAAAGCCTCCTGGACTTGTGCCCAAGTGGAACGAAGACAACACATATAAACATACACAAATAAACACACACATGTGCATACAAACATATATATATAGACCGCCTTTTTAAAAATTGTCAGCTGCAGCACTGTACCTTCACGCTCCATGCCGGTTTCTGCACTGTAGGGGGAGGCAGAGAGCACAGCACACACTGCTAGACTCTTGCTTTCACTTTCAAATAAAATAAAACACAGTGTGAACAAGATCCTGCACTGCCGATTTACACATCGGCTGAGGATCGGGGAGCCTGGTTCCATATGCAGCCACCGCTCGGGGAGGGGGGTCACACGGGCATGGGCAAGGAGAGAGTAAGGACGGGCACTCCAGCAGGCCCCACCCCATTTTTGGTGCCATTATCAGCATGAATTCTCTTTCGGCAATTTACCGAAAAGGCAATTTTCGTCCGAAATGTTTCGGCAGCTGAAATTTCGGTGTATCCCTTATTCTTATGGTCAGTAAAAATGAGAACCGGCACAGTGGTACCTTCGAGGAGATGTCTACATTTCAGAGCTAAAATGATCGCCAACAGCTCTCTGTCACCAATTTTGTAATAGCACTCCACAGGTGACAATTTCTTGGAAAAGTAGCCACACGGATGCATAGCGCACTCAGAGCTAGGACGTTGAGACAAAAGGGCGCCAAATCCAGTCTCAGAAGCATCAACTTTAAGGATAAAAGGCAACGTAGGATCAGGATGTGCCAGCACAGGAGCAGAAAGAAAGGCAGCCTTCAGACTCTCAAAGGTCTTAATAGACTCCAGAGACCGAATAAACGAATAAACTTCCGATAATAGTTGGCAAAGCCAAGAAAATGCTGCAGAGGACGTAAACCCACAGGTTGAGGCCACTGTAGGACTGCTGAAAGTTTCTTTGGATCCGTCAAAAAAAACAGCAGTGGAAATTACATAACCCAGGAATTTAACCTGTTCAAGATAGAATTCGCACTTCTCCAATTTACAATACAGATTGTACCACCACCTCCAGGCCAGAGTGAAAATCAATGGGTCCCTATCAATACCATTTAAAATGAGGAATGGGACCAGACAGGGGTGCCCCCTGTCTCCCCTTCTTTTTGTGCTATCTCTAGAGCCCCTGCTAGCAATGATACGCAATGACCAAAACATTAAGGGGATAAGAATGGGAGAAGAAGAGCACAAGTTAGCCGCGTTTGCGGACGATGTGCTATTCTTTGTGAAGAATCCTAGCTCTACACTGCCTCACTTAATGGCTAATATCAAACAATATGGAGAGATCTCTAACTTTAAAATGAACGTGTCCAAAACAGAAATTTTAAATATCAACATCAAGGAGCCTGAAGAAAGATCCATTAAAAAAGCGTATAATTTCACCTGGCGCAAAGAGATAAAGTACTTGGGAATAAAATTAACAAAATCACTAAAAAAAATATATAGATCAAATTATATCCCCTTATTAGACGAAATTAAAAATGAAATTAAGAAAATAAAGAACAGGCCGATCTCCTGGTTCGGAAGGATAAACATAGTAAAGATGATATTATTGCCAAAAATCTTGTATAGATTTCAGATGCTCCCCGTAGCTGTACCACAAGCCTACTTCAAAATACTTAACTCCTTGTTAGTGAACTATATATGGAACAATAAGAAACATAGAATCTCTTTCCACGTTCTAAAACAAGAAAAAAAACAGGGTGGACTAGCAGCCCCGAAGATAAGAAAATATTATAACGCCTCGGTAATCTCGCGCATAATAGAATGGGCCAAAGAAAATCACGATAAAAGATGGGTAAAGATGGAATGCACACTCGCAAGGACACAATTAGGTAGAATAGTGTGGAACCCGCCACATTTCAGAAGCGGGGGAACAAATGCACATGAAATCACTAGGGTAGCGCTAAGGGTATGGGACAAAAACCACAAACAGCTAGGATCAAAATATAACTCACCATTAATAGACTTAAAAGATAATAATTTTTTTACACCAGGATTGAAAGAGGAAGGTGGGAACTGGATTAAAAATAGAATTCAGGTAAAAGACATCACTCAAAAGGGCAAAATTATGTCACTCCAAGAGATTAAACGCAAGTCAGAACTCACAGGGTGTAATGAATGGAGATACCGGCAGCTATCCTCTTTCATCAGGAGCCTCCCGGGCCCAATAAGGGAACAGAAGGAGTTTACGCCTCTGGAACAGCTGTGTTTAGCTGAAAATTCAAAAGGGAATATCTCAAAACTATACAAATTCCTGATGAAGGCGGAGGAGATGGGGGATCCCAGGTACATTAAAAAATGGGAAAGAGAATTGGAAAGCACAAGGAGAAAGAAGGAGAAAGACGACTGTAGAAAAGAATTATAAATTTAACCCATTCATCAGCAATAGACGTTAGAACGGCCGAGATGAACTATAAACTAATTACAGGGTGGTATGCCACACCAGACAAAATTAATAAATATAGAGAAGGGGAGTCAGCCGACTGCTGGAGAGGCTGTTCATCCAGGGGGACAATGGTCCATATATGGTGGAACTGCCCTAAGATCAAAAACTATTGGAAAAAAATATTAACCCTGATTAAGGAAATAACAAAAAAAAGAGATTGTGGAAGACCCTTGGGTGATCCTCTTCCATGGGGGAGCTGACCCTATAAAGGAATATAAAAAATCTTTGACCCCACACCTTTTAAATGCGGCAAAAAGGTTAATACCTAAAAAATGGAGGGAAAAGGAAAGCCCCCAGGTGTGGGAGTGGATCGACGCAGTAGAGGAAACCCATAGGAGGGAGGAGTTGAGAAGTGGAGAGATGGAAGATAATGGGGATCCAAGAGACAAATGGGGTACCTGGAAGGAATTTAAAAAAACCTGGAGTTTTGCTGAAAACCTAAGAGTGATATAAAAGAAAAGAGAGTAAGGGAGCCCCAGGGGGGGAGACTGTGGAAACGACGAGATGGCAGGGAGGGGGGGAGGGGAGGAAAAAATGCATATATATGTAACAACTCCCAACAAAATAAAAATAAATAAATAATAATAAATAAAAAAAAAAGAGAAAAGAGAAAATAATAAGGCAAAAAAAAAAAAAAAAGAATAATAAAATAAAAGGAAATGATGAGAAGCCACAAATGATGCCATGACTACAGGGGGAAGCGAAGGGCGGAAGGGTGTATGAGCTGGTCATCAGTTTGTACCCTGGTCTAGTCTGATGTGGAGTAAAAGAAAAAAACAAAACAAAAAAAAACAATACAGATTGTTCTCTCTTAAAGGGGTTGTAAAGGATTTTTTTCCCCCTAAATAGCTTCCTTTACCTTAGTGCAGTCCTCCTTCACGTACCTCATCCTTCAATTTTACTTTTAAATGTCCTTATTTCCTCTGAGAAATGCTCACTTCGTGTTCTGTCTGTAACTCATCACTGTAATGCAAGGCTTTCTTCCTGGTATGGAGAAAGCCTCTTGAGGGGGGAGGGGCGAGCAAAATTAAGCTTAAATATGAGATCTGAGGTATTTTTGACCCCAGATCTCATGTTTAAGAGGACCTGTCATGCTTTTTTTTCTATTACAAGGGATGTTTACACTTTACATAAAAGTGATACATTTTTTATTTTATTTCAGTGGTAAAAATTATAAAATAAATAAAAATAAATACGAAAACAACATTGTTTTTTTTTAATGCCCCCCGTCTCGACGAGCTCTTGCGCAGAAGCTAACGCATACGCGAGTAGCGCCCGCATATTAAAACGGTGTTTAAACCACACAAGTGAGGTATTGCCGCGATCGTTAGAGCGAGAGCAATAATTCTAGCCCTAGACCTCCTCTGTAACTCAAAAAATGCAACCTATAGAATTTTTTAAACGTCGCCTATCGAGATTTTTTATCAATAACAGTTTTATTTAGAGATTGTTCAATACAAAACCAAAATACATACAAGACAATTCTCGCAAGCAGAGAACAGTGGAGTGGTCATTAACACATTATGTCAATATCCTGAGCGCTGAACGAGCGACCATGAGTCATCTCATGAAGGAGCGACAAGACTATATTGCGCAAACTTTTCATGAACCTGGTACGCTCATGGAATAAAGTAATCAGAACAGTGCAGTAGTTAACTATTAAACGCCTAAAAGTCATGTATGGACTTATGAGAAGAAGAGAGAGGAAAAAGGAAGAGAGAGAGAGAAAAAAAAAGGAGAAAATAAAAGGGGAATAGAAAGACGTAGGGTGACGAGCCAAGAGGAGAAGAGCAGAGGGAAGGGAACGAAGTGAAAAGTCATCAGTGTGGTTTAGCTACCTGATCAGGATGTCTCCTCCCGACGATGCCACAGCTCCCAGATCTTGTCGTGGGCCTCCAATCTGTCCATCATTCTGGCCATCATCCTCTCCATTAGTTCCACGTCTTTAACCTGTATAGGGCCTCGGGTGGGGAGCTGCGCTTCCAGTGCAGATATCGAGATTTTTAAGGGTAAAAGTTTGACGCCATGCCACGAGCGGGCGCAATTTTTAAGCGTGACATGTTGGGTATCATTTTACTCGGTGTAACATTATCTTTCACAATATGAAAAAAATTTGGGCCAAATTTATTGTTGTCTTATTTTTTAATTAAAAAAAGTGATTTTTTTCCAAAACAAGTGCCCTTGTAAGACCGCTGTGCAAATACGGTGTGACCAAAAGTATTGCAATGACTGCCATTTTATTCTCTTTTTGGGGGTTTTAAGTAATTTTATAACAAAAAAAAACTGTTTTAGTCTCGTAAACACCGAATCTGAAAAACAGGCTCGGGGCTTAAGTGGTTAAAATTCTTTTTTTTTTAAAGGAAGGTTGTATGGCCAGTATAAGTGACAGCCGGTGCAGGTAGCTTTTACAAGCCACCTACCTATGACAAGGGAGTCTGTCATACATAATATAAAACATATGTGTCTGAAAATTGTCAAAAACTGTCTCTCATTTATTTTGTTTTTTTCACCACTTCAATACCAGACACTTTCCCCCCTTCCTGCCCAGGACAATTTTCAGCTTTCAGAGCTGTCGCATTTTGAATGACAATTGCGTGGTCATGCTACGCTGTACTCAAACAAATTTTTTATATTTTTCTTCCCACAAATAGAGCTTTCTTTTTGTGGTATTTGATCACCTCTGCAGTTTTTATTTTTTGCCCTATAAACAAAAAAATACCAATCATTTTGAAAAAAAAAATGATGGCACAGATAGGTGGCACTGATGGGCACAAATAGGTGACACTGGATAGGCAGCACTGATGAGGAGCTACTGACAGGCATTAATGAGTGACATCTGAAGGGCACTGACAGGCATTACTGATTGGCACTTATATGGGCACTGGCAGATGTTTTTTCTGGGGCACAGGCTGGCAGCTGATGGCTGCAGTGATAATCAGTGTGCTGATTATCAGCACAGATTCCCCCCCCCCCCTGACAGGGAGAGCCACCGATCGGCTCTCCTGTCAGCGTGAACCGAGGAAAGCCGTTTAGGGCACTTTCTGGTTCACGTGATGATCGGCTGTGATTGGTCACAGCTGATCACGTGGTAAGAGGCCTTTGTCAGAGGCTCCATACCATGATCGGAGTTGCGGTGTGTAGAACTGACACACAGCATCTCCGATCACCGCGCTGCCTTCCCCTAGCGGGCACGCGCCAGGCTTTTTATCCTGATCACATCATATGATCAGGGTAACTAAACCAATTTGTCATATTGCTATATGGCGGGCAGCAATTGGTAAATAAAAAATTTGCTCTCTGAGTCTGATGATATTTACCAGATTCAACCTTTAATAGTACAGTATATACAGTATATCTCTTTCGTCTGTTATTCTCATGCCTCGTACACATGTGCGGGTTTCCTGGTGGACTTTTTACCACCGGGAAACATAGTTACATAGTTAGTCAGGTTGATAAAAGACACAAGTCCATCCAGTTTAGCCATAAAAAATAAATAGAATAAAATAAAAAATATCGTACAATCCAATATACCCAATTCTATACCCTCAGTTGATCCAGAGGAAGGCAAAAAAAAACCCAGCAATGCATGATCCAATTTGCTACAGCAGGGTGTCATGGTCTTACCTCCTTTGCAGCCATCTCATCACTGACTTGTGCTGGCGGCCATCTTGCTTCCTGTGCTTCTTGTAACTTCCCACATCCTGTAGCTCCTCCTTCCCCCTGGGAGGAGCTGGATGCTCAGCTCATATATACCACGGCTGCTGCAGCATTCCGTTGCTTGGTCCTTGTCTTTCAGTCTCCTGTGATCGTGCTGCTGTTTGGGTCACCGACCCGGCTCCTACGGACGTTCCTCCTGGTTCCTGATCCCTGGCTTTGTCTCACCACCCTTTGGCTGCTGACTCTGGCTTGGCTGACTTCCATCCCTGGCTATCGACCCTGGCTCTGGCGGAGGACCCTTCTGGCTGTTTGATCATCTGTTTGGACTTTACCTTGCTGTTTGTTTTTTTAATAAAGACCTTCTTCTTTCATTTATATCTGTGTACGTCTGATTCATGCTCCCTGACATTAGGACCAAGCCATGAATTCTGACGGTACAGGGCTGCCTCCGATACTCATGCTGGTTGCCAGACTTGATCAGCAGGATCACCTGCTGGGCCAGTTCGCTCAGGCGTGGCAAACGCTGCTTGCACGCACAGCTCACCTCGCTCCTGTTGATGCGCCAGAGTCTACCCCGGAAACCTGTTGCTGCGCCCACGGTGTCTTGGGGTATGATCAGCTCTGCCCCCCTCCCGCAGCGCTTCGGGGGAGAGCCAACTCAATGCCAAGGTTTCCTTAATCAAGTGGCCATTTATTTTGAGTTGCTGCCGCAGGCCTTTCCCACTGAGAGATCGAAGGTGGGCTTCCTGATCTCGCTGCTCTCGGACAAGGCCTTGGCCTGGGCAAGCCCCTTACGGGAGAACAAGCATTCGGTGGTTGCCGAGTTTTCCGGTTTTGTTGCTTCTCTTCGGAAGGTTTTCGATGTGCTGGCTCGCTCTTCCTCTGCTGTGAAGCTCCTCATGTCCATCAAACAGGGTTCACGATCGGTAGCCAAATACGCTATTGAGTTTCGTACCCTGGCAGCAGAGGTGGGCTGGAATAATGAGACTCTGGTCGCTGCTTTCTCACATGGTTCATTCGGATGCCTTAAAGGATGAGATTGCGGCTAAAGACCTACCTGTGGAGCTCGAGGCTCTCATTTCCTTCCTGATATTGATTGACACCAGACTCAGGGAGAGACCTTCCTTTAAGGAGTGCCTGCGGAGGCCTCCTAACAGTTTGGTGCCTACGTTTGCTGTCCCACCCATGCCTCCCTCTCCTCCCACGCCTCCTGAGGATGAGCCCATGCAACTGGGAGTTGCTCGCCTGTCTGAGGGGGAGAGGGTATCTCGGAGACGCGAAGGTCGATGCATGTACTGTGGTCTCGGTGGGCATTTTTTGGGTGGAGTCTCTTCGTCCCCGGTTTCCCGTGCTGATAAACCTCTGATCACCGTTGTCCTCTCCTGGGTCGGGGGCTCTGTGACGACCCAGGCGTTGGTGGACTCTGGTGCCGGTGGGTTTTTCATTGACAGTGATTTTGCTGCCGCAAAATCCATTCCTCTGCAGGCTCGAGTTTCCCCGCTGGTCCTTGAGGCGATAGACGGCAGATCCCTCCAGCCGTCGCAGGTTACACATGAGACCCTTCCTGTGGAGATAGCCATTGGGGCCGTTCACAAGGAGTCATTTCGTCTCCACACTATTCGGTGGTCTTGGGGTACCCCTGGCTCCAAAAGCATAATCCGATTTTTAATTGGAGATCGGCAGAGATCCTCTTGTGGTCCCCACAGTGTGGGGCTAGTTGCATCCATGGGCCTGTCAAGTTGTTGTGTGCCTCCTCGCACTCTATGTTGCCTCCTGAATACGAGGAGTACCTGGATGTATTCGATAAGGTTCGCGCTGTTGCCTTGCCTCTGCACCGCCCTTACGATTGTGCCATAGACCTACAACCTGGCGCCATTCCTCCCCGTGGCAGGGTATATCCTTCGTCGATTGTGGATCGGTTCTCCAAGATGTGCCACTGTGTTCCACTTAAGAAATTACCCACTGCGCAGGAGTTGGCCACGGTATTCGCCAGGGAGGTCTTTCGGTTGCACGGTTTGCCCAAGGAGATCGTTTCGGATCGGGGAAGTCAGGTTCTGGCACGCCTTTTGCTCCCAGTTGGGGATTCGTCTCTCCTTCTCCTCGGCTTACCACCCTCAGTCCAATGGGGCCGCAGAGCGATCCAATCAGGCTCTGGAGCAATTCCTTTGTTGCTATGTCTCCGATCACCAGGACAATTGGGTTGACCTTCTGCCATGGGCTGAGTTTGCCAGGAACACGGCAGTTAACTCTTCCTCTGGGACTTCTCCCTTCATGGCCAATTATGGGTTCCAACCTGCCGTGTTACCGGAGTCATTCTCTCCCCAAGATATTCCGGCTGTAGAGGACCACTTTTTGGCTCTACGTGCTTCTTGGGTACAGATCCAGAGGTCCCTCGAGGTCTCTGCACAGCGCCAGAAGCTCCAGGCTGATCGCAGACGGTTGCCTGCTCCTTCCTATCAGGTCGGAGACCATGTATGGTTGTCCACTCGCAATCTCAACCTCCGTGTGCCCACTCCCAAGCTGGCTCCTCGCTTTGTTGGTCCCTTCCGTGTACTCCGCAGGGTGAACCCCATTGCCTATGCCCTTGCGCTCCCTCCTGGTATGCGGATTTCCAATGTGTTTCACGTTTCCCTGTTGAAACCACTAATATGCAATCGCTTCACGTCTTCGGTGCCTCGGCCTCGTCCTGTCCAGGTGGGCGATCATGAAGAATATGAGGTAAACGATATCCTGGACTCACGCTTGGTCCGCGGTCGGTTACAGTTCTTGGTCCACTGGTGCGGCTATGGTCCAGAGAAGTGTTCCTGGGTTCCCTCCACAGATGTTCATGCTCCGGCTCTGCTCCGAGCCTTCTGTGCGCGCTTCCCCCAGAAGCCGTTTTTTGCGCCGTGGAGGAGGGGCCCTTGAGGGGGAGGTACTGTCATGGTCTTACCTCCTTTGCAGCCATCTCGTCACTGACTTGTGCTGGCGGCCATCTTGCTTCTTGTGCTTCTTGTAACTTCCCACATCCTGTGGCTCCTCCTTCCCCCTGGGAGGAGCTGGATGCTCAGCTCATATATACCACGGCTGCTGCAGCATTCCGTTGCTTGGTCCTTGTCTTTCAGTCTCCTGTGATCGTGCTGCTGTTTGGGTCACCGACCCGGCTCCTACGGACGTTCCTCCTGGTTCCTGATCCCTGGCTTCGTCTCACCCCCCTTTGGCTGCTGACTCTGGCTTGGCTGACTTCCATTCCTGGCTATCGACCCTGGCTCTGGCGGAGGACCCTTCTGGCTGTTTGATCATCTGTTTGGACTTTACCTTGCTGTTTGTTTTTTTTAATAAAGACCTTCTTCTTTCATTTATATCTGTGTACGTCTGATTCATGCTCCCTGACAAAATTCCTTCCTGATCCCCCGAGAGGCAATCGGATTTTCCCTGGATCAACTCTACCTATAAATGTTAGTTCCCTGTTATATTATGTACATTTAGGAAAGAATCTAGGTCTTTCTTAAAGCAATCTAATGAAACGCAAGGGGAAAGCCGAGAACCGGCTCGGCAGCTTTTTCCCCGTACACACGGCCGGTTTTCCTGGCAGGAAAACTGCCATGAGAGCTTTGGCCGTGTGTATGCTCCCATAGGAAAACTGCTGGGAAAAAGACCACCGGAAATCGCGGCAGGAAAATTCCCTCTTTGGCCGCCCGCAATCAATTAGTTGCACATTCATACCAACTTTGGAAACTACACAACCATAAGTTTAACCTTACCTCCAAATCCCCCCCACATGCCTCATTCTTGGGCGACCCTAAATTCTCACCTAACGCTCGTGAGCCTATAGATCTTACTTGGTGGATAAACAACAACCTGACCTCACTTTCCAAGCTCATAATGGGCACTAATTTTATCTCCTTCTCCAACTTGAAATTAAAATATCATGCCCCAGATTCAGAACTCTCCAATTTCCTCCTTATTAAACAGTTCTTCGATACACATTTCCAGACCCTGAACACCCAACCCCCAACCCTTTACGAAAATCTATGTTTAAACTCACCCAGAAAAAGAGGTTTCATCTCCGAACTTTACTCTCACTTAATCCACCACTCAGACGTAAACAAACTCCCATACATGATCAAATGGGAACAAGAAGAGAATTTCACATACTCCACAGTTAATTGGAACAATTGTATAAATAATCTACATCTGTGCACTAAATCCATTGCTATCAAAGAAACGGCCTTGAAACTATTTACAAGATGGTACTATACACCCACCAAACTTCATTCAATATTCCCCTTATCCTCCCCATCTTGCTTCAGAAACTGTGATTCCTTAGGCTCATTTTCCCACACATTTTGGTATTGCGACAAAATTAAAAGTATATGGCTAGAGCTAGAGAAATTTGCATCCACAATCTCCGACAATAACATTTCTCTAACATTACATAACTGCCTTCTTTTTTCCCCAATCACAGGTCTCCCCACTTGTTATATGAGACTGATACACACAATATGCGTAGCCATACACTGGTTGATAGCGTTCCATTGGAAATCTCCTACGATACCTATAGATCCACTCAAATCGAGAATTAACAATATATCCTTAATTGAAAAAAAAATTCCATACCCTACAAAATACCACCCACATATATGAAAATAAATGGTCTCCCTGGTTCGAACACTCTTCACAATTTTTTAATCCCACCTATTCTCCTTAAATGTCTCATATCCCAGATATTACTGTTTTATTTCTCCATGGTGTTTTTGTTATTCCCGGCCCTAAGTTTTCTCCTATCATGTATAACTAGATATGGTCTTTACGATTTGCCTTATGCCTTGTACACAGACTGACTTTGTATATGCCTCACATTTTTCTATATATATGCTGTAATTTTTCGGATCTGTACCACCACTTACCTTTTACAATAAAAGTTTGTAAACAAAAAAAGAAATCAAACAATAAAACCATTGGTGGTACTACCAAAAAAAATAAAAAATAAAATAAAATGATCTGCAGCTGCTAAACACTCTCATGCCACATACACATGGTCGGAATTTTCGACAACAAGTGTGAGCTTGTTGTCCGAAAATCCAACCATGTGTAGGCTCCATCGGACATTTGCTGTCGGAATTTCCGACAACAAAAATTTAAGAGCTGGTTCTCAAATTTTCCGACAACAAAAGTTGTTGTCGGAAATTTCGACTGTGTGTACACAATTCAACGCACAAAAAAATTCTACGTATAGTCGGAATCAATTCGACACATGCTCAGAATCATTGAACTTCATTTTTTTTCGGCTCGTCATTGTGTTGTTCGTCACCACATTCTTGACGTTCCCAATTTCCGACAACATTTGTGTGACGGTGTGTATGCAAGACAAGTTTGAGCGAACCTCCGTTGGAAAAAAAATCCACGGTTTTGATGTCGGAATGTCCGATCGTGTGTACACGACATCATTGTATCACTCCACCACCATATATATATATATATATTTTGTGAGGGATTAACTCGGTAGCAGGTGTGTGTGACCCCCTCTATGGGTTCACTACACGCTGAACTGTACAAAAAGGCACTTGAGGATGACTGAAAACAAATGATATGGTTTATTTTTCCATCTTGCGGGATACACGTGCAAGTGTCAAAACAGCATAAACAAAACAAAACATAAAATAAACCCTTGCCACTTGGGGCGTCTACCTTCCCAACACAGGAACCTACCTAAGGAGTCTGGCACAGCCTACTGCTGTGCAGACACTGCTGGTCCTACAGCAGTAAACAACAAAAAAGTCTCTTTCATATTTCTCACACAGAAATATCTATCAGCACCTCACCTTTTCAGAAGTGCTTGTGACTGCTCCTTCACTCCCAAAGCCTCAGGATCCAGCAATCAGTCTTATTCCTAGGCTGTCTTTATAGTGGCTTTAATTGCTTAATTCTGAACAGCTGAAACCTTTTAACGCCCCAAATCTCTCTGGCCATCTCTACAGCCGACGCCCAATAGTAATTGGTGTATTGTCTAAACAAGGCAGCAAAACATCTCCCGTCTGGGACAACACACACAGATTTACCTGACTTCCTGTCACAATATATATATATTCACTTGATATGCTTTAAATGGAATTGTTTGACTTGTGATGCAAATGGGGCCCTTTTAAAATTGTAATAATCTACAGGTAAGCTTACCTGTAAGTAAAACAAATGTCTCCTAAACATACACCGATTAGGAGATATTTCAGTGATCTGCCCTCAGTGGTGCCACCGGTGCATTTACTCTAAAGGACTGGCATACCCGTGCTGTTCCTTCAGAGCCGTGTACTGCATCCCGCAAACGCGGAAGGAAGTCCGGGTAAATATGAAAGCCCTGTCAGGAGGGCAGGACTTAGGGTGTTGGGGGCCCCTGGGCTTAATAATCGAAGGGGCCCCCTGAGCCAGGGAATCGGGGGTGGGTTGTTACTGCCTGACGATCAAAGTTGTTGAGGGGGGCTGGATCCGCCGACCGACCTATCGAAGTTGTTAAGCAGAGGGGGCAGCCGCTGGACGGACTTCTTACCTCTTTCCAGGCTGCCTTCAGTAATTTTGGGGCCCTTTGCACAGCTGCAGTGAAGGGGCCCCCTGGAGCATCAAAGTTGTTGAGCGGGGGGCTGCCGAGAATTACATCCATCCGCCGAAGCCGTGGGGGTGGCAAAATTTGCAGCGAACGGGGGATTGCCGGAAAATTGCGGGAGGGGATTGCTGCACACGGGGGGGGGGGGTTGCCGCGATTGGGTCCGGGGCCCATGGGCCCAGTCAAGCCCAATGGTAAGTCCGGCCCTGCCTCTCAGTGGTGACAGTGTGCCGCTGCAGGGCTTTGTTGTAAAGCAAGTCTCTCATAATGTGCTAGTATGCGATGCAAACTAGATGCTCAAGGGATAAGCCAATATATTTGTATCATAAAATGGCTTAAATGAGGGCAGGGCTTTATAGTAGCCCCAAGAGCCTATTCACATTCTTACGTTAAGGTGCAATGTTTTAAGGCAGCCATTCATTTTGAATGGACTGGCAGAGCACCATAAAGGATGATGTAACTGCTTGGAATAGTTGTTCTATAATGGTTGCCCCATCATCTTGAGTGACAGCCATCTACCAAACTAACTTTAGCCCTATTCCTGATTTTTTGACTGTATGGCCTTGTTCAACCAGTTAATTCCTTTGGTCAGCCCTTCCTTTGGCAGCCCTCAACCATTCAGAGGAGTCTGGCTGCAACCACGGGAATAACTGGGTCAAACAGCATGTGTGTGCTGTAGGGGTGAGGCATACCTTGGGGACCTCTTTCTCCAAAGGCTGTGACGCAATGAGCAAAATTGCACAGTGAAGAACTCGGAAGTGGGGCTGAAGATAAGCATTTTGATAGTCTGCCATTTAGAGGAGTTATCTTTAAATGCACAAACAAAAAACAGACATGACCCTTATTGCGATAACACTCAGAAAAATGCTTTTTACCATGCATTAAGACAGCATTGTGAATGACAAAGAAACTGCAAATGCTGATGCAGTTAAACATTATTTCCATCACCAGTGTGTTAGACTTGTATTCCTTCTACAATATTTTTTCAGAGATAAGGGGTGAAAGAGCTGAAGTTCATGCTTACAGTATATTGACAAACTGCAGGCAGATATTGACATTTGTGTCCCATGGTAATACATGTTGGTTTATCTAACACTTTAATTGTTCTGGCCTTTAATTCAGTCAAAGGTAGAAAACAAGCAAAAAGAGAGAAAAGAATCAGGACTAATAGAGCATCAAAACCATTCAGAAAAGCTCACAATAAAAATCAACCTGTCATAACGTTATGATTTGTTCACTTTTATAGTGTTTATTAGCCTTTACACGGTGTGCTGTTTGGCCTCAAGGGCTAAGAAAGTGCGGTCTAATTTTGGAGTTTACCTTCTGTCAGTATGGCCTCACTAGAGAAGGTGTTAGCTGTAGTGACAAATAATCAATAGCTGTCATTGTCATAAGGAACACAAGTGGATGCTCCTTTCATCTGGAGAATTAGAGGTCTAATTGGATTGAGAATAGGGAGCATCTGTTGTCAAGTAGCTATACCGAATATGTAAAGCTGTCAAATGTCAGGTTTGTTCATGCTGAGAAGAAAATATAATTTTAACAAAAAGTCATATACACCATGAAATACTCCTGAATAAATGTATTTTTAAGTATTGTACAATTTCCATTATTGCTCAAGAATGCAGGTCAATTTATATTCCCAGTTGGCTAAATCTAGTGAACACCATCATTTACTATTTACCAAAACATATTTGGGGATGATTTCCCTTAGTTTAGTGAATGTGCTAAAAAATTCACTTTGGAAAGAATACTCAATCACAAGCTAGAAAAAACACAATTTTTTGCTTGTACATGATTGGATGATGGAAGTCAGCAGAGCTTTGCTCTATATACTAAGCTAAAGGAAAATTATCTTAAAAAGTGAATAGCCTATTGCCTTTAGTATATCAACCCCATTGCATGCATGTATTGTCTTTTTGTTTTATTATTTAAGCTCAATTCACTTACCTACTGTTGCAAGGAATATCTTTTCTGAGTTTTGAGCATATTGTGTTTCCAGTCCCAACGGTCAGATAAGCTGAGGCTTGCAGTGACCTGGGGGGACAGAATGTAATCTGTTTAACCCGACTCCGCAATGTCTAAATTCTTTGATTAGCCCCTTGGCAGACAAAAGGGAAGTGCTACTGTCAACATAGTTGCAATGATCAAGGGACCAGCAACCTACTGGAGAATATATGGGCAATATCACCCCCAGAGGCTAGGTATGGCAGGACAATCAGGAACAAGGATGTGAATAATGGAAGTGCAACGATTGGTCGGCAGATGGGCGGGCAATTGGAGGGTGTTTGAATGAGGTATGGATGAGGTCCTTTAAAAACAGGACGTCTGTAAATGAGAGACCCTCTTTTACATCTGAGCACAGCCAGTGAGGGTTACCGAGAGGAGTGTTAAGTATCTTTCATTATTATTATTATTATTGTTGTTGATATAGACTGTGGGCCAGATTCTCAAAAGAGATACGCTGGCGTTTCGTAGGAAACACTGTCGTATCTCTGTTTTTTTCCCTGAGTATCTATGCTTGTGATTCCTAGAATCACTTACGCATAGATACAGTGAAGAACCGACAGGTGTAAAACAATTACACCGTTGGATCGTAGATGTAATGACATTGCTGGCCGCTAGGTGGCCTTTAGGATGATTTCTCATTTGCCTATGCAAATGAGCCTAATCTGACGATTCCCGAACGTTTTTACGCCGCCCCGTCGTCGTTTACGTCGTTTCCGTAAACGTAAACCTACCCCTGCTGTATGAGGGGTAGGTTTACAAAGTTCCATCTTTGCCATGTTAAGTATGGCGTCGGGTCAGCGTCGTCTTTTTCTGTCGGTTACGTTGTTTTACTAAGTCGTTCGCGAATAGGGATATATACGTAAACGACACTCACGTCGGCTTCATTCATTTTTTCCGATGTGAGCTGGAGCATGCGCACTGGGGTATTTTTGAGGCCGGTGCATGCGCAGTTCGATCAACGCGGGGGCGCGCTTAATTTAAATACAAGCCGCCCCCTTTAAATTACGCAGGGATACGCAGAGCCATTTACACTACGCCGCCGCAACTTACGGAGCAAGTGCTTTGGGAATACGGCACTTGCTCTGTTAAATTGCGGCGGTGTAGTGTAAATGGCTTACGCTACACCAGCGGCAATTGTACGAGAATCTGGCCCTGTATCTGATATCTGTTGTTAGGACATGTTTTTTTATTTTTAAAGAAATAAATGTCATTTCTGGTGCTAAGCAGCTGTGTCAGTCTTTATAACTAGCTCTATAGCCTTAAGCCTAGTACACTCTGGTCATATTCTCTGATAGGTTAGATTAACAACAAGAAATCACACATTAATACATTTATGCGATAGCTATATATATTATAGGTTGCAATAGAGGGCATATATATATTATTATATCGCATTCTTCAACTATAATCCTTGCTCTCTGTGGCTGTCATATCTAAAAAAAATACCAGTTGTTATGGCAAATAAAAATCTTTATGGCTTAGTGAATTCTGCCCAATATCCAAATTCCTATTTCAGTTTGAGACTCTGGAAAAAAGCAAACATCCACACAGAAATCTGTTCTCTCAGCCAAAAGGGTTTAAAATGGATAGATGGGTTTCATGTTTGTGTAGTACTGCTTCTGCCCAGGATTGGATGGTGATATGTTTATTTATAACATTCCACCTCTGGACTGGTGTAATGAAAGCAAAATCATTCTCAGCTCCAGTAAGGCCCCATGCATATGAGATGCTGCTAAACGTGTGTTCAGAGGCAGTTGGACACTTTTTTTTTTAACTGCCCCTGAACACATTCAATGTAATCCTATGTGTCCATGCACACAGTCTTATTTATTGCCGTTTTTAGACAGTTGCATTTAACCTAGTTTTTTTCCCCAAAGCAAAAAATGGGTTCAGACTCAAAAGTTTTCCACGTTTTAGACGCAAAACGCAGCTAAACACGGTACTGCCGTTTTGCTGCATTTTTGTTTATAAGCGTTTTTAAAGATGACCTATTTTTTTACATTAGAAATCTCTAAAATTACGCCAAATTATGAAAAACCATTAAAATATAAAAAAAACTGTAATTGCTTGCATTGCATTGTGGACAATCCACAACTTGTGGCAGGTGACGTGGTAAGTGGACAATTCACAACTTGTAGCCAGGTGACGTGTCAGGTGACGTGGCAAGTGGACAATCCACAGGTTGTGGCAGGTGATGTGGCAAGTAATACTGTAAATACAAGTACACTGCTGCTCTCTCAGCTGCTGCTACTCACTCTGGTCTATCAAAATGGCTGAAATGGTTAAATAATACTGTTTTTTGAGCTTAGGGAGGGTCTTATGATGTTTCCTAACTAAACGCTTTGTGGTAGTGTGGTACCCCACCAGTGTCTGAATACAGGATTCTCAACCAGGCAGGTTGAGGGGCTCCAGTGTATTTGCTTGTTTGAGAGGAAACTGGCTTTTCAGTGAAAAAGAAATTGTCCCGGTGGGGCTTTTAAACAGCGAAGGTGGAAAAAATATGGAGTACCCAGGTTGCATCTCCATATTTTTTCCACCTTCGCTGTTTAAAAGCCCCACCGGGACAATTTATTTTTCATTATATCGGGGTGTGCAGCCACATCTCTCCACCCACAAGTCTGTCTCTTTTTTCAACTGGCTTTTCAGTTTCCTCATTATTTACAAAAGTCCACTTTGGGACCTCTTAGGCCGCGTACACACGATCAAATTTATCTGCTGAAAATGGTCCGACGGACCGTTTCAGCAGACAAATTCGATCGTGTGTACGGGCGAGCAGACAGGTTTTTCTAGCAGACAAATTTTAAAGCATGCTTTAAAATCTGTCTGCTGGGAACCCGTCCGTCCGACATGTCCGCTGGTTAGTACACTAACCAGCGGACATATCTGCCCTCACATGCGTCGAATGGATTCGACGCATGCGTGGAAGTATTTTACTTCCTGGTTCGGTGACGTGGCGGCGTCAAGGTCACCGCCACGTCACCGCGCTGTCTGCCAGCGGGGATTTTGGTTTGATGGTGTGTACACGATCAAACCAATATATCCCAGCAGACAAATCCGATCAAAACGGTCTGTCAGACCGATTTGATCGGATTTATTTAGTGGTGTGTACGCGGCCTCAGTGATTCGGGGTGAGATGAAATCCCTAGTCCTGGATCCTGGTTTTGAGACTCAACAGCACACTTATTGTTCAGGTGTGTGTGGGCCTGATAGTAGAGTCAGGACCAGCATTCTGGGCTCCACCCTCCCGACAAGTGCAGGTGTACACTGGGGAAGCTAGAGAGTGCTTGTCTGCACACTGGAAGCCAGAGACCCAAGTCTGAGGGTCAGAGCAGTGGACCCAAGTCTGAGGGTCAGAGCAGCGAGGGGCTGGTATATAAATGGACAGTGTTGCCAATGGAATAGTCTGTAGGAGCCTGAAGTGGAAGGCCTAAGCAGCACTGCTCTATGTATAAGCCAAGAGGCTGAATGTCATGTTATAGATGAAAAGGAGTGTTGAAGCCCCTGCGAGGGTAACCTTTGATTTAGTTTGAACTTCTTAATAAAAATGGGCAAATAAAGCCCTTAAAAAGAAGACGCAGTGAGTGGAGGTGTCCTTCAAGCTCTACCTTTTGATGCTAGTCCTTCACACATGGTGGAGAATTTTGGCAGAACTGGAGATTCCTGGAAAAAGTAAGTTCATCTGTTATATGAACTGTGTTTGTGTGCATGAGACAGCACAATCTGTGTGTGCAGCTGAGGAAAGCTTGCATTAAGTGAAAAGCAACTTGCTTTAAAGTGACAGTGCTTCATTTTTTGCTGGACGCCGCAAAAGTTTGGTGGAGTGACTGCGAAGATGATGCAAGGGTTTGAGCCTTCCGGAGAGTATTGCAGACTGTTTTTTGCTACACCAACTCCAGTTAAAGGGGAAGTGCATGTGGTTGCCCCTGGTAACGATAGTACAAGCGGGCCAGCTATCAATGTGCAAAGGCTTAAGTTTGAAAGAGGATGCAGTTGGGGAAGCCCTGCTATAGTTTTGAAGCAAGAGTGCTGTTTGCGGTGCAGAGAGTGGGGGCATGTTGTATCCACATGCCCTTTGTCTCAGTCTCCAATACAAAGTGACACAGCCAGACAAAGGTCTTCAAGTATGTTTTGGAAGCCTGATTTGAGTGCCAGGAGTGTCCAAAAGGCTGATCAGAAGTTCAAGAGGTATGTGGTTGCCCATAGCAACGGCGGTGGTGTCAAGTCTGCGAACCACGTGAGAAACGTATTGCTGACAGAGGATCGTGGCATGTTGAAAGCAACAATGCTTTAAAGAGTGCAAAGTTGCTGCGTTTTTGGAAGTCAGCAAAGTACAGCTAGATGAGTGCCATCTCCCTCAACAACGAGAGATCAAATGTTAACCAAAGGGAGCTACAGTGCAGATGTGGAGCAGTGTCCTACTAAAGATATGTGCAGAAATGTACCATGCTTGGAATGTGGTCAACTTGGGCATGGCATTTTTTTTGTCCCAGGTTTTGGAACATGGCTGGAGATATGGCTACTGGGCAAAAGTCTTTGTCTGCAAGCCCAGGTTCCTGTTTAAAAATGTTTTCAGTCACCTCTGGCAACAGTGTGGAAGTACCTGTTGTGCCTGCAGGGGATGCTAAGGAGTCAGCAGTGGCTGCTGCAGTTTCATCCCATGGCCACTAGGGAGAGTGGGCCAGTGAATGTGCGATAAAGGATAGACCATGTACTCAAATGAACATGGCAACCCCTGTTACAGTGATCAGTAAGACTGTTGCTGGTAAATGCATGGAAAAGATTGACTATGTGAATGTGCACACTGGAGTTAAAGTGACCCCAAATGGGAGATCCATTGTCTGTGTGGAAAAGGACTTGCCTCGCTGCAGTGCCCTGTCCCATGGGGAGGCAAGTGGTAGACTTGAATATGACAATGTGATGGGTAAAACTAATAATATTGTGTTGGCTAAAGTTGATGGTCCAGTGCAGCTCACTAGAGATAAAAAAAAAATTTCTATGAAGGCAGTTAAATATGTGCGATCTCCACTGGCAACTGAGACAAAGATTACAGAGGTGTCCCTAGAAGCCACCAGGCTTTGGTTCCGCTCTGAGGGATAAGACGGTACTTGAACATGGTAATAATAAAGTATTAAATGCTAAAACTGATATTTTTGAAAAAACTCATGATGGAAGTGTGTTATTGCAGTCTGGCAATGGCAGGTGTGAAGGTGTTCATGCATTTATTGAAGCGTCACCAGAGCAAGGTGGTGAGAGTGTGGTATTGCAGCCTGCGATGGTTAAAAATGTATTGCCACAGTCTGGTTTGAACAAAAGTGGCATGTGCAATGTCTCTGTTGCTGAGCCATTCTGTACCTCTGGGTCTCTTTGTGCAGTTGGAGCAGTACTGTGTGGTACCTCTGGGGGCCCAGAGATAACAGACTGGGACAGGTGGGCAAAGGGCCTGTTGGGTTTGTTGGACAAGGCCTCTGTTGGTAAGAGCGGAGCAGACACATGACTTCTGTGGTGCCAGATGAAGGACCTGCAGAGCAACTTGCAATGGTGCATTTGCTCCTGCAGATGATGTCTCTCACAAGATGGAAATGCCAAGTAACGGCGAACGCACAGAAGAGGTCATGTCTGTGATCCACAAAGGGCATAATGATATGGTAATGGATGATGCCACGCCAACGGAGCTGGTGTTGATGGAATTGCCAGGTGGCACAGCCATAAATGAAGTGATTGGATGTCCTTCAGAGGGAATCTGGACGAGGCCGCAGTCATATGAAGATGTTAGTGATGAAACTGACAAAATGAAGCATGCAGTGTACATGAGGAAACAGTGACGCTAAGTTTGGACAGGAAGTGGATGCCCACACATAGAATGCAGAGAGGGATCAGTGTCACCCCAACAAAAGAGCCCCCGCTTATTACTAAACCATTGTTCCATTGTTTAAAAATGTGGTTCCTTCTAAGTTATGTAGAAAGAAAAAGGGTGGTCTAGGGGAAATTGAGAGAGCATGTGGTAATTTTACTGATATCCGACCCTTAAAGCTCAGAAATCAACCTTGGCACTTGCAAAAAGGTACCAAGATTAGTAAACTCCCTACTGTCAAGGTGGATAGTGTAGGCCCAAGGGAAATGGGAAGACTTTGGATGGGAAGTGCTTTTGGAAGTGTACACGTAAAAAAGTTTGGGAGTGTCTTTGTAGAGCCCGAGTAAATGTAGCCGGAGGACATGGAGAAATTCACCTGATGGGACAATGTTTGGCCCATGTGGGTGGTAGCTTGCAGGGTCATGCCAAAGTGAGGAGGTTGTACTGGTGTGTTCCACTATCTGGGTCGAAACAAAGGGGAGGATATGTGGTAGTGTGGTACCCCAGCAGTGTCTGAATACAGGATTCTCAACCAGGCAGGTTGAGGGGCTCCAGTGTATTCGCTTGTTTGGAAGGAAACTGGCTGTTCAGTTTCCTCATCATTTACAAAAGTCCACTTTGGGACCTGGAGCCTGGGGATTTCTCAGAAATCTGGGTGGGATGAAATCCCCAGTCCTGGATCCGGGTTTCGAGACTCCATGGCACACTGTTCAGGTGTGTGTGGGCCTGATAATAGAGTTCTGGACCAGCATTCTGGGCTCCACTCTCTCGACGAGTGCAGTAGGGCCAAAACAACTAATCGATTATGAAACTAATCGATTACAACAGTTTGGATATTTGATCTGATTTTCATAAATCGATTAATTCGACATAATGGTGTTAAAATAAACTAAAATTAGCCCTTTATAGTACAAAAAAGCAAATCGCTACTATAAGTATTACTTTCACTGTCCCACAGTAAAAAAATGAAGAATCGATTATTTGCTCTTTTTGTACTTATTTTTTTTTTTTTAACCCCATTATGTCACTAAACATCTCAGGCCTGGGTTCACACCTCTGTTTTTTTTTTGTGCTTTTTGCAGAAACACACTACAGTTCATTTACATGTTTTCCTATGGGACACGTTCATGATTTTTTTTCAGCTGCTGCTGTATTTGGAAAGGGCAAGGACTTTTTAATGCAAAACGGTGCTATTTTTTTTTGGGTTCAATATACTTCAATGGAGAAGCTGCAGAAAAGCATGTATTGTGTTTTTGAGGCAATTTTTTTTTGTAATCTGCCCAACAACAAATTGGCCCAAAAAGTTTTAAATTTTTTTATTTTTTTTCTTCCTAAGGCTATTATCCGATTAATCGATTAATTGCTTGACAGCTGATTCTGTTTTTTTGTCAGACAAAAGCTGGATGTGCAGACTATAAAGTTTTTGGCGTATGTGAACTTAATGTCCATTTTTTGTTAATTAGTACGGTTTTCGTCTGATAAAAAAAGGAAAAAGCAAGACTACGCATGCTCAGAGACGAATGAGTACCAAAAAAAACTATTCAACACATTACGTCACTACTGAAGTTGAATTCTGTAGTACAAGATTTTTTGTATGGTGAATAACCTCTCTTGGAAAAAACTGAAGAATGGTCGTCCGGAAATCAGATCATGTGTACGAGGCTTTAGTCTCCTGTAGGTAATGGAAAATTACCTCATTTGCAAATGTGAGAGGAAAGAAGATCAAGTTCTGCTCCATCCTGCATTAGTAATAGAAAATAAACCCTGCTGTACAGGACATGAGGGTAGACCAGCCGCCCCAAAAGGTTTCAGGTGACCCCCGCACCATGGACATCCTCGGTTGAGGAGTGTAACTCCCAGGAGTTCACCTATGGGGGGTGAGTGGGGAGACATCAGGTAGGGGCCCTACTAAGGGTCCCGCTCCAGTGTGTGAGCACCCCGTTATTTGCAGCAGCAAAAACAGTCCTGAAAACAAGAGAAAAAGTCAGTAGAAAATGAAGGAAAGGTTAAAGTCATCTGGAACTGGAACAAACGGTCAGCGTGCGGTTGAGGGAGACAGCGGGATCTGCACGTCGTCTGTTGCTGCTTCTGCGACGGGACCGTCGCCAGGGCTCCGGACAAGCCGGCACTGGAATAGCCGGAGAGGTGCGCCAATCAGGTATGTCCACTGCCGGTTGGCCGAGGCGGGAAAGAAAATGGGGTAGGTCTGACTTGTTCTGCAGAGTAACTTGCTGATCTCCCTTAGTGACCGAGAGGCTGGAGGGGCACCCCCGGCGGTATACCAGGTGAGCGTCTTGCAGAACTGAGCGTTGCATCAGCGTGCGTCTGGAAACAGGGACAGCTTAGCTCTATCAAAGTCCTTATAGCGGAGCCCCCAAACATGGTACATGATGCGTTCCTTCAAGGTATATTTGTGTAGCTTACAAATAATGTCACGGGGTCTATCTGGATCATCTGAGAGGGGGGGTCTGAGAGCCAGATGGGCTTGATCAATCTCTCTATGTGGTCCGGTGCCTCTTTACCCAGGATCTGCGTGAAAATCCCCTGGAGGGTAGGGATAATGTCTCTGGGTCCCGTAGCTTCCGGTACGCCCTGTAGGCAAATATTAACCCTTCGGGTCCTATTTTCAATATCATCAAGTTGGTCTAGCAAAGAGTCAATACGTTGATCTTGCTCCATACAGCGTGTCTGTAGGGTAGGATTAATGTCCTCCACTGTTACCTCTAAGGCCTCTACTTTGCCCCCAATGTGTGCTGTGTCGGCCTGCAGGTCCTCAATGTCCTTCCTAAAGGCCTTCTCCGTCCTGGTCATAAAGCCCTCCAGATCAGCCCAGGTGGGAGGGCTAAGATATGGGACCTTAGATCTCCATCTTCTAGGGCCATGTGCCCAGTATTCGTGCGGGGAGGGATCTGGGAGCTGAAGGAAAGAGGCACAGTTGTTCTTGCCTGAGAGCCCTGGAGTGACCTGTGGGAGGCACTGCTGTTGCACCCCTGGGGGCATGCCTGCCTGGGCTGCGAAAGGGGCTTCCCTGGGAGCCTGGTGAGGAGGTGAAGCAGGCAGGCATTTCTTTCTTTTAATTTTGAGCATTTTGGCTAGTAAAAACCCATACTTCAGTATCTCAGAAAATTTGAATAATACATCAGGCTCTTCCCCTTGTATCTCTTTCACCCTCATTTAGATTAACACAATTTTATATAGTACACAGGGCGCATAGGACCCACAATTTCTGTTTAATATTGGCTTAACAACTGACTCGGCTTGCTCCAGATGTGGCAATCGGGGGTCATTGATACATTTACTATGGCGATACCCGAAACCTCAGAGGTATTGGGCAGAGGTTGAGGGTACACTTAATGGGCTATTAGATTTGAATCTTTCAGTGGATCCTTTAATATGGCTACTAGACTATCTTGATTGACCAAGGTGGTTTACTGTTGCACGACCGTTCTTTGTGGCTAGGAGACACATTGCCGTTAGGTGGACCTCCCCTCACCCTCTGACGATATCTGTTTGGATATTTGATATGAAAAGATCCATCTCTATGAAAGGCATGTTTTCTTTATGAGGAATTTATCGAGGTTTGATACTATTTGGAAGCCGTGGCATGACCATATGGATACAGGACTGAATTAGGAGTTACCTTTGCCAGAATATAGATGTATGGAAAAAGAAAAAAAAATGTATTTATAGGCCAAAGGGATTGTGTATTGACAGTGGAAGGAGTGGGTTAAAATCCCCCCCTTTTTTGGGGGGGGCTTTGTGTTTGTTTTTTTGATTCCAATGTTGTTTGTGTATATGTTGTGGTATAAAAAAAAATATGCACTATTCCAATTTTATAACAGTGGACCAACTCCAACAGATGACATGGCTCCCCAAATCATCACAGACTGTGGAAAACGTTGCATTTCATTTGGAAATCAAGGTCCCAGAGTCTAGAGGCACATAATCCAAGTTGCATAAGGTCCAGTGTGAAGTTTCCACAGTCAGTGATGATTTGGGGAGCCATGTCATCTGCTGGTGTTGGTCCACCGTATTTTATCAAATCCAGCGCAGCTCTCTACCAGGAAATTCTAGACCAGGGGTCTCAAACTCAAATTATCTGGGGGCCACTGGAGGTATAAGCTGGGTGAGGCTGGGCCGCATCAAGTATTGGACCAAAATGTCACAGATTGCGCCCCTGCCGCCCCTAATGTTCACTCTCCAGGACAGTCCCTATGACCCTGGCTGCAGTCACATACACACACTCACTCTTCTCCATTCTTCTTTCGGCACTGCCAGCCAATCACATAGATTAGCGCTCAGTCTATTAGGGCAGTGAGCCAATATTCGCTCAGCCCTGATAGGCTGAGCTCTTGTTCCGCCCACAGAAATTTCCTATCAGGGCTGAGCGAATATGGTTTCACATACATATAATGCCCCCATCATGTGCCCCTCACATATAATGCCCCATCATGCGCCCCTCACCATCCACCAATAACACCCCCCACCAGCAGTAGCACCGCCATCATCCACCAGCAACACTCCCATTCCCCCTACCCCCCTGTGGTAATAGCATGAGCTGACAGATGTTGGGGGGTGCTACTGCTGAAGGGGGGTTTGGATGATTGAGATCCACCAGCAACACCCCCCCATCCACCTTACCCCCTGTGGTAATAGAATGAGCTGACGGATGATGGGGGTACTACTGCTGGGGTAGGGGGGGGTGTTGTTGGATGATTGGGATGCTATTGCCAGGGCAGTAGCACCCCCACCATCCACCAGAAACACCCCCAATCGCCCTACCCCCCTGTGGTAATAGCATGAGCTGACGGAGGATGGGGGTGCTACTGCTGGGGGAGGGTGTTGGATGATTGGGATGCTACTGCAAGGGCAGTAGCACCCTCATGTTATTACCACAGGGGGGGGGCTGTTGCTGGTGAATGATTAGGGTGCTACTGTTCATCAACACCCCCCAACCCCCCAGCAGTAGCACCCCCATCATCCACAAGCAACACCCCCCATTCCCCCTACCACCCTGTGATAATAGCATCAGCTGAAAGATTATGGGGGTACTACTGCTGGGGGGTTGGGGGGTGTTGATGAACAGTAGCACCCTAATCATTCACCAGCAACACCCCCCCCTGTGGTAATAACATGAGGGTGCTAGCCTCCCAATCATCCAACAACAACCGCCCCCCCCAGCAGTAGCACCCCCTATTCCCCCTACCACCCTGTGATAGCATCTGCTAACTGGCATTACAGTAGCACTTACTTTGAAGGACGCTGCTGACGAGGGCGAGGGCGCTCAGCTCTTCTGAGCAACTTCCCTTTAGTGCGGACGGGCGCGTGACGGCAGCGCCGCCCTACGCTTCTGACGTCACATGACGCACACCCCTGTTTTGCCGGACACAAAGATGAGTACGGGGGGGGGGGCTGCAGGGAAAGGGTACCGCGCTGCGCTGCATGCGCTGCAAAGTATGACACTGTCCGGGGGAAGGGCTTGTCAGTGGGCCGCAAAATCTCGGTCTGCGGGCCACAACTGGCCCGCGGGCCGGGAGTTTAAGACCCCTGTTCTAGACCATTCAAAGCTTCCCTCTGCTGACAAGCTTTATGGAGATGCCAATTTAATTTTCCAGCAGGACTTGGTACATGCCCACACTGCCAAAGGTACCAATACCTAAATTTAATGATCATGGAATTAATGTGCTTGATTGGCCAGCAAACTTACCTGACCTAAACCCCAAAAAAAGAGCCAATACCAAGTATTGAGTGCATACTATAATGCAGGGCTCAAAATTTGAAGTCACGAGCCTCTAGGCAGGCCTTCAAAGTTACTCGCCACCAGTTAACCCACCCAACCCCTCCCCTGCCCCGCCCAACCCCTCCCCTTCCCCTGCCCAACCCTTCCCCGCACCTAGACACACCCTCATAAATTATTTAATGAAATTACATTGTTAAATGTTTTATGCAAAATTAAGTTACAAAAATAAATATTAACAATATTAACATAAAGCATATCAGTAACCATCAGTGCAGCCTCACATTAATGCAAGCTTTACAGTTTCCAGAGGGGGAGAGAGAGGGGGAAGAGAGGGAGAGGGAAGGGGAGAGAGGGATCTCTAGCCCCATCCCTGTCTGCAGCCCCTTCTGTGTACCAGTCTGCAGTGCCTGTCTGTGGGAAGTTGTGTGTGATGCTTGGTATGGCACCTTTCATGACAGCAGGATGTTCATGATAGCCAGTAGCAGGCAGGGTCCGTTCTCATTCTGGGTGGGGACAGCGTCCTGCTGTGAGATGGAGTGGTCCCCGGTCATCTTTACTTTCCACCCGTCAACTTTTTCCGGCCCCAGTCAGCCTGTCCTCCAGTCCTGGGAGGTCTTTAGAGCTCTTCTCCCTCCAGAACTATGGATCCTTGCAAAACCTTGCTGCACAATTTGCCTGCCAGGCCCAGACTGGGACAAAAAAAATAGACTGAGCAGCCCATGATAGCGGTGCCTTCCCTGCTCCCCAGCCTGAGACCCCCACAGCAGCCAGAGGGAAAAGAGAGGGGAACCTAGCAGAGCTGCCAGGGGGTGAGGGGTCCAGAAAAGGGAACAGGGTGGAGGAGAGCACAGGAGTGAGGCTGAGAGCAGCAGAGGGGGGGGTGAGAGTGTGGAGGGCAAGAGTACTGGGGGAGTGGAGAGCACTGGGGGGGGGTGCACTGGCGGGAGTGGAGAGCCTGGTGGGTGCAGAGAAAATGGGGAGGTGATGGAGAGCATAGGGGCCAGAGAGCACCGGGGGAGCTGGATAGCACAATGTGGTGGAGAGCATGGGGGGGAGCCAGGGAGCACAGGGGTGTGGGGGTTGTTTTAAAGCACTGGGGGGGAGCTGGATAGCATAGTGGGGTGGAGAGCATGGGGGGGGGGAGCCAGGGAAAAAAGTGGGGGCTGGAAAGCACAAGGGTGAGCTGGAAAGCACTGTGGGGGGAAGCTGGAGAGCACAGGGCAAGTTGAAAGCACAGGGGAAGACAGGGAGTGCTGCGGGGCGGGGGGAAGAAAGCGCCTGGAGAGAACTGGACAGCATAGGGGGCAGAGAGCACTGGGGGTGCAGGTAGAACTGGGAGGAGTTAGGAAGCAATGTTGGGGGAGCCAGGGAGCATGGGGTTGGAGAGCACTGGGGGGAGACAGGGAGGACCAGAGAGCACTGTGGCGGGGATATCAGTGTGGGGGAGCCAGGGAGCACAGAGCACTGGGGGGGAGGTGACGAGCTGTTGGGGGATGTCGACTGGACAGCACAGTGAGGGGGAAAGCCAGGGAGCACAGAGGGGACCAGAGAGCACTGCGGGGGAGATAAGGAGCAGTGGGAGGGGGGACTGGACAGCACAGTGGGGGTTGCATGGGGGAACACAGAGAGGACCAGAGAGCACTGTGGGGGGGAGGGGGACAGATGGGATATGCTGGAGAAACTAGGGAGCACGTTGGCAGTAAAAAGTTGGAAAGGAGGAGCTCCGGTGGATGGATCACATCCCGACGCCTGCTGCAGCCTGGCCGACCACTCAGAGAGAAGGTGAGTACACGTCCGTGCCGCCCTCCTGTGTGCCTGGATAGAAGGAGCGGCGGGGACAGCTGCACATGGAGGAATTGATCTTTCCATATTCCTCCTGCAGCCGCTGAATGATCGCTTCTTTTGCGGGCGTTCATTGGCTGCAGAAAAAATATGGAAAGATCAATTCCTCCATGTGCAGCTGTCCCCGCCGCTCCTCCTATCCATGCACACAGGAGGGCGGCACGGACGTGTACTCAACTTCTCTCTAAATGGTCGGTCAGGCTGCAGCAGGCATTGGGATGTGATCTCTCCACCGGAGCTCCTCCTATCCAGGCACACAGGAGGAGGGTGGCAGGGCCAGGCAATCACATTCTCGCTGGGCAGTCGGCCAGGCTGCAGAAAGCGCTGGGAGGGGATCCATCCACCGGAGCTCATCCGCAGTCCTTCCCCTTCAGTCATAGGGCAGGGATAGTTTGCACCGCCTTGCCCAACTCCTGACCCGAAAAGTTAGCCGGTCAGATGCGGAGAAGGCAGGTGAGCGGCGCAAGCTGAAGGAGCAGCTCAGCTGCTTTATGTGCCCTAAGCATATATCGATCAGGGAATCCCCCTCCAGCCGCTCTGATGTCCTGTAAAAAAAAAAAAAAAAAAAAAAGCCTGCACTGCTTCTGCCAGAAGTGATCAGCCAGGAAGCTGTTAGACTGGTCCACCCCTGCTCATCACTGGAATTTTTGAGGTCTGCTATAGTATACCTGAACATACTTTTCAGTAAGTCAACATTTCTGTACTAAAAATCTTTTTTTTTTTTTTATTGGTCTTATGTAATATTTTAATTGTATGAGATACAGAATTTGGGGTTTTTACTAGCTATAAGCCATAATCATTCAAATGAACTATTTGATGATATCTAATTGTATGAGCATATATATTTCTTTATCGTACATCACGTACAGCAGCCATAGTAATTTCTATGTGGGTTATACGCCACCTATAGGTGAATGGACATGGGCACACCCAAAAGACAGGAAGTCCCCCTCTAGATAACGCCTCCCATACAGGAAGTACTTCAGTTTTTTCACCAGTGTCTCAAGGTGTTGGTCACTGTGGTTGAAGTGCTATGCTAAAGAACAGCCCCGTTGGAGAAATCCTTGGCAGGATCAAGGGGCTATAAGCATGGCCAAAATAAATGGTACACAAGCTTTGGAGGAAGAAAGAGTGAGGTCTCTTGCCTGTAATGCTCCTCTTTGAGGGCTGGACCCTGGGATCCAGGTCCTTGGTCACATACCTAAACCAAAGGTTGTCCTGGCAGGGTGATATACAGGTCCAATGGTGTGGGCCCCAGTATGTAAGGGGTGACCCAGTCCTTGAAGGTCCATCATAACCTGGTCCACTGTAATGGGTGAAGATTGGGTCTGGCTGTGTTTTCCAACAGTATCCTATGGCAGGAATGGTAAGTTAAAACAAGATCCTAAAGGAACTGTACACGGTTCGCTTGGTGGGACTTCTTCTGAGTAGAGATGCCTTGCCTGCGTTTTACCACTAAAGGATGTAATTGTAACCTACCTGGTGTTTGATCATACTGCAGGGGAAGCATGGTAATGTTAGTGTCTGGCAGCGCTCCTGGGGACAGCATTGCCTTCTTACTCCACTCTACCGTGGCCGCCAAAGAGCTTGAGGGGATCGCCCGCCTCCGAAGCGTGGTGGTCGGCATCCCCCTGGTGACACAGCCCCTCTCCCCCCGAGTTATCCCAAATAAAGGATCGCGCGCGTGAATCAGCTTCGGTTTAAAGAGCTACCCTAGGACGCGACTTGGACGTGACGCAACTGGCTGGTTGCAGGGTTGTCCAGTCAGGATACAATCCGACAATGCCACAGCAGTGGCTTACATCAACCAAGGGGGCACCAGAAGTCACGCAGCTCGGAAGGAGGTGAACCATATTCTGACTTGGGCAGAGAAACGTGTATCTTGCCCATCTGCATTAGTCTTCATTCCAGGAGTGGAGAATTGGCAGGCGGATTTCTTGAGCCGCCAACAATTGTTCCTGGGATAATGGTCTCTTCATCCTGACATTTTTTCAGCCATATGCCAAAAATGGGGCACCCCGGAAGTAGATCTTTTGGCGTCCAGGTTCAACAAGAAGTTGGACAATTTTGTGTCAAGGACAAGGGATTCACTTGCATACAAGACAGATGCGTTAGTAACCCCTTGGCATCAGTTTTCATTGATTTATGCATTCCCCAAGTTCAGCTGCTACAGCGTCTTCTACGCAGGACCAAAGAGGAAGGGAAGCCAGGAATACTGGTAGCCCCGGCATGGCACAGAAGATCCTGGTATGCAGAGATTATAAGGTTGGCAGAAGAGAAACGGTGGACTCTTTCATCCCATCCAGACTTGCTTTTCGCAATGACCAGTGTTCCATCCTGTAATTCAGTCACTGAATTTAATGGTTTGGCTATTGAAGCCCACATATTAAAAGAGTCTGGGCTTTCGGGCTCAGTAGTAACTACACTGATTAATCCAAGGAAGACAGCTTCCAGGACCATTCATTATAGGGTCTGGAGGTCCTATGTTTAATGGTGTGAAACCAAAAGACGGCATCCTCGGAAGTAGGTCATTGGAAGAATTTTTGCCTGCCTACAGATGGGAGTAAAAATGAAGCTAGCCTTGCGTACAATCAAGGGTCAGATCTCAGCCTTGTCAGTGTTTTTTCAAAGGCCGCTTGCCTTGCATTCTTTGATCCAGGCCTTTCGACAAAGGGTAACGCATGCAACTCGGCCAGTTGGGTCGCCCATGGGATGAATCTACTTTTATCTGCCTTACAAAGACAGCCCTTTGAGCCGATGCACCATATTCCCTTGATCCTTTTGACAAGGAAGGTTTTTTTGGTTGCAGTAACCTCGGCAAGGAGAGTATCAGAATTGGTAGCTTTCGCATGTAAAGAGCCATACTTAATTATTCATAAGGACAAGGTGGTATTGCGTCCTCGCCCAACCTTTCTACCTAATGTAGTGTCAGTTTCATCTGAACCAAGATGTCTCCGTGGCTCCTTTTTCCCCAGCTCCTTGTTCTCCAGAAGAAAAATTGTTACATTCTCTCAATGTGGTGAGAGCTGTCAGGGTCTACTGAAGGTGACAGCTCAGATACAAAAGACTGATGCTTTGTTTGTGCTGCCACTAGGGCCCAGGAAAGGGCAGGCAGCGTCAAAATCTACCATTTCAAAGTGGATTTGTTAGGTTATATTTCAGGTTTATGATTTGAAAAGAAGGGTTTCGTCTTTTCAAGTTAGAGCGCACTATACCAGGGCAGTGAGTGCAACTTGGTCGTCAGTACATACATTTACAAAATGTTATCAGTAGGATGTAGGGCGCAGTGTACTGCAGGCAGCAGTATAGATCCTCAGGTCTGATGGCGGCCTGCGTTAATATGCATCTCCCTCCCCTCAGAGGCATTGCTTTGTGACATCCCACATAGTGATTACTATTGCTGCTCTGTGTCCCGTGATGTAAGGTAAAGAAAATAGGATTTTTATAACAGCATCCCTGTAAAAATACCTTTCTTGGAGTACATCACGGGACACAGAGGTCCCTCCCCTCTTATTGGGATATATTGCTTTGCTACAAAATTCGAGGTTCTTCCTGTATGGGAGGGGTTATATAGAGGGGGACTTCCTGTCTTTTGGATGTGCCAGTGTCCATTCACCTATAGGTGGCGTATAGCCCACATAGAAATTACTATGGCTGCTCTGTGTCCCATGATTTACTCTAAGAAAAGGATTTTACAGGTAAGCGGTTATAAAAATCCTATTACACACACAAACACACATCCTTTGTGTATACACATACGCACAATTTTGTAACATTAAAACACTGAAAAATTAAAAAGACACATTTTTATTTAAGTACTTGAGTTTCCTGTACATCTAAGGCAAAAGTCACTAAACATTTTGCAAAAGCATACCTTAAAAAACAAAACAAAAAAACAACAGTTACAGAAAAAATATTTCTTGTAAAAACTGTTGAAAAGATAAAGCGAATATATTACACTATAGTAAGAAGGGAAGTTTAATTTTACAAATGAAAATGCTTAAGAGTAAACCAGAAGAGCAAAGTGTCTAAGGAGCAACTGGCACGTCAAACCCAGCTATCCTATTAAGCATCCTTTGAACCCTGAAAATCAGGGCACTCTGCATCACCTTTATGGAACAATAGCAAGTCACAGCAACTATTAGGACAGCTCTTTACCACAGGAGTTGCTACAAATTTACATATCAGTGTGCCAAAGTTTCAGAACACTCAATACAAGAACTTGACTAACTTATACACCTGGAAGTGCATGAGCTTGCATACCAATGGCTCTTTCCAAACCTTGATCTTACTTAGAATACACTAAGAATTATCAGGATGAAGTAAGCAAAATTAAGGGGTCAGTCCATACAAAAGTGATAGTAGGGGACTGTGGTTTTATGCTCTCTAGTTTCTTGGCTTTTTCAGAGACCTGTGCAGTGAAATTGCCCCATTTAAGCCGCCCAACCTGACACACTTCTACCAGCATTCTTAATAAAAACATAAAATTGAAAAATGTGCAATGGCTATCGTTGGGAACTGGATGAATACATTTTTTGCATGACTACTTGGACATTTTTTCCCCAAAGCTGAAATATCAATTTTTAATGGACTGACCCTTCATCCGTTTGCATATATTACAGTCTGAGGTCAAATGGTTGCTCCTTTTTAATAAGTTATTAATAAAGAGATGGCTTCACATTTTACACCAAGAGATGGAATGATGCATTGAGTACCAGGGAGGATCAGAATCATAATTTGTTGAGCGGCAGAGTGAGGATCATGTGCAAGTACCAAAATAAAGTGTGTTTCATAATGATAAATTTCACTGTTTGTTCAATACAAAACATTCTGTAAATCTATCACTGCAATTTAACAGAAAACCATAGCACATTTGCCATAAAACATATTTACTTGTTTAACAAAATCTGAAAATTCTGATGCAAAAATATGTAAATACTTATTTTAAGACAATTGCATACAAAAGAAAAACAAAATCCTTAAAACATACGTATGTGAGAACAGTATGTAGAGGTTTCAGACTATTTGAACACTGAAAGCATTATGTTGGCAATTTAGGAGTTTGGAATTTTTATTGAAACTTTTCATTGTCAGAAAATATAGGGTGTGTGTGTGCGTATACAAAGATCACATTTTGAATATACAGTAGTATTTTGTAAGTTTCTTTAAAATGAAAATACACCGATGCCTCATTCCTGTATCTGTTTTGAAAGATACACATTAAAGCAGTACTGCAGATCAGTCAGCCACTGTTCTTGAATTTCACAGCTCTTCAAATTCTAGAGTGAGAATAAAATAAACATAAATTAGTCTATGTATATGATCTTATACTCAAATGTTTATCTATTAAAATAAAGTGGATGGCTGCATGTCTAATGTGAACTCTTCAAGTGTCTTGAAAAATTAGAAAAAAAAAAAAAAAAAAAACATGCATTACATCTCTATAAAATATATACTTCCCATTGCATGTAAATGCTGCAAGTACAGAAAACTATACGATCCACCAGACTAAACTTTGTTTGAGGCAGCAATGTAGTGCGTCAGCTGCACTGAAATCTCAAACAGTATTGCAACTCCATCTCAGTTCTCTTTTGCTAGAGTACAGGCACCTCCCTTTTGTCATCTCTATAATACAAGGGAGGTGGTTTGTAGTCTTGTGAGGAGAATTGGGCAACACCACAGCTGGAGATTACAGTGCAGATGAGGCAAAGTGCACATTAAATTAGGTGCTAACTGGACTCAACAGTATTTTCTTTGCTTGCAGTGTTTTTAAAAGTAATACACAAGGAAACGTAGTGTTGCAGAGAGATGTACTGCCCATGTGTTTTTTTTTTAAAATTTAGACCAGAAATGTACATTGGGATTTCATATGATAATCTAGCCAAGGAGAAAAACAAGTTTAGCGTTATAGTCTGCAAATCTAACAATTAAAGCAAGAACATTTAGCTCACATGGGGTGCCCTGAGGTGTCTCCAGGGGTGTCTTGAAAAAATGCCAAAAATTTGCCCAAAACTCTTCTTTAGGCCCCATTTACACACGTGGACTGTTTGGTTTTTAATCCATCCGCTGACAGGTGAAAAACCATCATAAATGCCTCATTGAAAAATTGAAAGGGACGATCATCCATTTATATCCCTTAAAATCCGCTTCTGTCAACATCTGTTTTTGTAATGGATCAAAGCCCCATTTTTTTTCTTCCATTAAAAAATGGATCGGACAAAAAGAACACGGTCAGTTTTTGCATTAAAGAATGGCTCTGGGACTCAAGCGGTTAAGGACTCTAGCTGGCAGATATAAAAAATTGTTCTAAAAAGTAACTAATGTAAACTGAACTGTTCAAATGAACGGTCCTCAAGTTTAAAAGGGGCCCTCTACTTACACAAAGCCACAGGTTTTTATTGTGCACCATTATGACCTGTCGACCTCCTAATGACCAATGTCATCAGATGATAAGGAGGATGTTAATTGCCTGCATAGCATCATTGTTTGACCCTCCCCTGCCTCTCTCCATCAGCTTTGGGTCACATTACCCGAGTGATGGAGAAAACCCGAGGGAGAAGTGAAACACTGGTTTGCAAAAAAGGGATTTTTAAATACAGCTTGCCTGTAAAATCCTTTTCTTGGAGTACATCACGGGACACAGAGCGGCATATTCATTACTATATGGGTTATATGGAGTACCTTCAGGTGTGGACACTGGCAATCTCAAACAGGAAGTCCCCTCCCTATATAACCCCCTCCCCTAGAGGGAGTCCCTCAGTTTTGTAGCAAGCAGTATGCCTCCCAAAATGGTCACCCAAAAGAGGGGTGGGAGCTCTGTGTCCCGTGATGTACTCCAAGAAAAGGATTTTACAGGCAAGCTGTATTTAAAAATCCCTTTTTCTTTCTCGTACATCACGGGACACAGAGCGGCATATTCATTACTATATGGGATGTCCGAAAGCAATGCTTTAATGAGGGGAGGGAGACATCTTCCAAAGAAGGATTTAATTTTAGAGGTATACTCAGATACTAGTAAATCCAACTTAAACGAGAAATGTAAATCTCAAATCAAATCAAGGGAGCCCCCTCAGATCCTGAGGAGCTTGAACCGCGGCCTGTAGTACTGACTGCCCAAAGGCTGTATCCGCATTCCTTCTTACGTCCACTTGATAAAATTTTGTAAACGTGTGGACTGATGACTACGTTGCTGCCTTGCATATTCGAGCCATAGAGATCTGACGATGTGCTGCCCAGGAGGTGCCCCTGGCCCTGGTAGAATGGGCCCTTTTACCGACAAAGGAGGAGGCAACCTCTTCAAACCGCAGGCCCGAACAATTAATTGTTTAATCCATCTTGCGATGGTGGATCAAGCAGCTGCCTGACCCATCTTGGGTCCTTCCGGTAAAACGAACACCACATCTGTTTTCCGAACCTTCTCTGTAGCTTTAAGATAGGCCTTTATGGCCCTGACAATATCCCACGTATGCAGCAACCCCTCCTTTCTAGAGGTGGGTTTTGGAAGAAGGATGGAAGTACCACATCCTGGTTCAGGTGGAAACTGGATATAACCTTTGGTAGAAAGGAAGGATGAGGACGGAACCCCGCCCTATCCTTATGAAAAATGAGATATGGTTCCTTACAAGATAAGGCTGCCAATTCCGATACTCTCCTGGCCGAAACTATGGTGATCAGAAATACCGACTTTCTAGTCAGTAAAATCAAGGTACCTCAGCCAACGGCTCAAGGGGTTTTTTCTGTAGGGATGACAGAACAAGATTTAAGTCCCATGGACAAAGTGGTGACTTGACAGGAGGATTAATACGCAAGACCCCCTGTAAGAAGGTCTTTACCAGCGAGTGGGTGGCCAGCGGCCTCTGGAACCACACTGACAGAGCTGAGATCTGTCCCTTGATTGTGCTTAGTGCCAGGCCTTTATCCACTCCTAGCTGGAGAAAACCTAACACCCTGTCAATAGTATATTTACGGGAATTCCATCTTTTGGATTCACACCAGCCTACGTAGTTCCTCCACACCCTGTAATAAATCACCCTGGAGACCGGCTTTCTAGCCCTAATCAGGGTAGGAATTACCTGCCTAGACAGACCTCTACCCCTGAGAATCAGGGATTCAGCCTCCAGGCCGTCAAATTTAGACGCTGTAATGTAGGGTGGAGGATCGGGCCTTGTGAGAGTAGGTCTGGTCGTAGAGGAAGAGTCCAAGGGTCTCCCACTGCCATCTTCAGGACTAGTGAGTACCAAGTCCTCCGGGGCCAAGCCGGAGCTACTAGAATGACTGGCTTGTGCTCCCCTCTGATCTTGCGCAACAGGCGAGGAAGTAACTGTAGCGGAGAAGTTTGAATTGATGCCAAGAGCAAACCAACGCATCGGTTCCGCAGGCCATAGGATCCCTCGCTCGAGACACGAACCTGTCTAGTTTCTTGTTGAACCTGGATGCCATTATATCTACGTCCGGCATTCCCCACCACTGGCAGATTGTCTGAAAGACCTGGGGATGCCGAGACCACTCCCCTGGCAACCGACTCTGGCGACTTTAAGAAGTATGCCTGCAGGTTGTCTACTCCGGGAATGAATATCGCCGAAATGCAGGGTACATGAACCTCTGCCCACTGAAAAATCAAGCTCTTGAGCGGCCTGACTCCTGGTTCCCCCTTGGTGGTTTATGTATGCCACCGCCGTGGCATTGTCTGACTGGATTCTCACCGGGAACCCCTTTAATCTGGAGGTCCATGCCAGAAGGGCTAGGCGAGCAGCTCTGATCTCCCAGATATTGATGGGGAGCTGCCTCTCTGCTTTCACCCCAGTTCCCTGGCGAGAGGACCCCTCGAAGACCGCCCCCCCCAGCCTGCCAGGCTGGCGTCTGTGGTAACTACCTTCCAGACAACAGGGCTGAAGGATTTTTCCCTTTAGAAGATTCTGGGGGTTCAACCACCAGGCCAGGCTTTGATGATAGCGTCAAAGGGGACTCTAAGGCATGTGCCCTCTTGCCCCAGGCTGCTAGAATGGCTGCCTGTAGGACGCGAGTGTGGATCTGAGCGTATGGTACTGCCTCGAACGTGGCCACTAGCTTGCCTAGTAATCGCATACACCGGCGAATAGTTGGTTTTTTCTTGTTTAGAACCAACTGAACCAATCCCTTGATAGCCTCGATCTTTACCAGGGGCAGGACCACTCTTTGCTGTTCTGTGTCTAACCTCATGCCGAGGTATTCCAACTGCTTTGTAGGCTGGAACGCTAACTTTCCCCGGTTTTAGGACCCTGCTGAATTCTTCGAGGTACCGAACCGTGAGGTTTACTGCCTTTTGCAGACACGGTCGTGAGTGATCTATGATTAAAAGGTCGTCCAAGTATGCTAGGACTGTGACCCCTTGGATCCTTAAATTGGCCAGAACTGGGGCTAGGATCTTCGTGAATACCCGGGGGGCCGTGGCCAGCCCGAAGGGGAGCGCCCTGCTGCCCCACCGCGAAGCGTAAAAGTCTTTGATGCGACTGAAAGATTGGTACATGAAGGTAAGCATCCTTTACGTCTATGGAGGCCAGAAAATCGTCCCTCTGAAGCGCGGCGGCTGCTGACCGGATGGATTCCATCCGGAAGGAACGAACCCTTAGGTAACCGTTTAACCTCCTTAGGTCCAAGATTGGCCTGACATCGCCGTTGGGCTTTGGTATGACAAAGAGATTGGAATAGAAACCTAGCCCTTGCTCTTGGGCTGGCACCTCTATTATTACGTCCTGGCAAAGCAGGTGATCCAAAGCTGCCAGCAATGAGGCCTTCCTTGCTGGATCCTTTGGTAGCCTTGATTCTTGAAAAATGAGGCGGAGGACACCTTAGAAACTCCAGTCTGTAGCCTGTGGTTACAGATGCCCGGACCCATTTGTCGGGGATCTTGGCTTCCCAAACTTCTGAGAAGAAACGAAGCCTTCCCCCCACCCGCGAGAGTGGGGGCGCCCCTTCATAAGGCAGACTTAGGGGCTGTCTTTGTCGGCTTGCGATACCATGGCCTCTTACCCCCAGGGGCCTGTCCCTGCGATCTACTGTTAACGTTGGATCGTGCAGGCGGCCGTCGATACTGCCTGGAATTTGAGGGCCCCGAGACAGGAAAGAGCTGCCTTCTAAATGTAGGACCCCGGAATGTCTTTTTGACCGGTAAAAGGGTACTCTTGCCCCTTGAAATAGTCTGAATATATTTATCCAGATCCTCTCCGAAGAGTCGTCCTCCATGGAAGGGAAACCCTGCCAGAAGCTTTTTGCATGGGGGCTCCGCCGCCCAGTTCTTCAACCATAAGAGCCTTCTCATGTGCACCAAAAATAGTGATAAACGAGAGGCCTGCTGGATGGAATCCTTTATAGCATCTACCGCAAACCACAGAGCTCTGGGAATGTCAGAAAACTCTTCTGCTTGTTGGGTAGGCATGTCCTTTAACATTTCCTTTGTCTGGTCTTTTAACGCCTGACAAACACCAATCGCAGCCACCGCTGGCTGCACCACTGCTCCTGCCGTAGCAAAGGATGCTTTTAAAAGTGTCTCTAACCTTTTATCAACCGGATCTTTAAACATATGTATGTTTTCCACCGGGCAAGTTAGTGATTTATTCACACATGAGATGGCTGCATCCACTACTGGGAGCCTCCACCTCTTGGAGAATTTTTCCTCCATGGGGTAAATGACCGCAAATCTTTCGGTGGCAGAAAAATCCTGTCCGGCCGTACCCAATCCCGAAAGATCAATTCCTCCAAAAGAGGATGGACTGGAAAAACTGCGTTGCTTAACGGAGCTTTCAAAGAGCCCAGAGAGGATACCGGAGGAACCTGAGGCTCTGGCAATGGTAAACTAAATGCCGAGCGGACCATGTCCGTCAAAGACTGTACCCACAGTCTTTCTGTCTGGGAGTCTGAAAATGGTTCCTCCGAGGCAGACCCCTCAATCCCTGAACCCTCTTGGTTCAGGTCTAGTTGATCCTCCTGTGATTCCAATTCCTCCAGAGAGAGAATCTCAGCATCTGAGGATACACCTCTTGGTGATGGGGATCTAACCCGTTTCTTACCAGGAATAGCTCTAGCGATCAATGCTGCTATTCTCTCTTCTAGCCCCCCTAGGGATACGGCTAGCATCTCCTCTGTGATAAACACAGGGCTGGGCTGATCTGGGCCAGCCTCCGCACCAGATCCCCTTAATGGCTCATCCAAGGCACTTTTTATGTTAATAAGTTGCGGGGAAAGTATCGGCATATCAGAATCAGAAAGGGAACCCTTTTGTTTTTTGGTCTTTTTTGTACCCTTTGACCCCGAACCTTTGGAAGCCATAATACAAAATCGAGGGACTCCGCCCACACAACAGACTGTAGTGGGCAGGAGTACAAAACCAGAGTTTAGGGGACAATAGATCACTAATGCCCAAAAACTGATGGGATCCCGTATGCTTTTTTTTTTTTTTTTAAATATATATTATATATTTTCTTTTTACAACATACAGTGACCCCAAACTTAGTTTGCCAGCCTCCAACCTGCTGCAAAAAGGGGAATTTTTTGGCTTAACAAAAAAGGCATTGGAACAAAGTCCAGCATGTACTACCCCTCTTCCGCCACCGGGAGTCACTGTTCTGCCGCTCTGCGTCCTCTCCTTCTGAAAATCAGCCTCAGACTGAGCACTGACAATGCCTGCTGTCTATAACAGCACTAAGGCGCGCCTCCTGTATGACGCCGCCGGCACGCCCCCCCCCGCCCTCCTGTCTGAACGGCGCGAAAAAAGTCTATAAGACGTGCGCGCGCACGCGCGCGTATGCCGGAAACAGGAGGAACATGGAGGAGCCGCGCTGCTGGAGATCCAGGAACGCAGAAACAGGCGGCAGATTCAAACCCCCGGCCAGGTAGGACTCTCCAAAGGCCCCTAGGGATCCTTACTAGCCCTAGGAAGAAAACAGCAGGTTTAGCTAGCAACACATTTTTAGACAGGGGAACCTAGTGATGGGGGAGAAAGGGTGTCATCCTGTCTCTCTCAGACATAGTGAACAAGGTTGCCCATGCAGAGCATACTTAGGCTATCCCCCCTTTTAGGTTACCCCGGAGAGCCTGCTGTCGAACCAAGTCCCGCAGGCTCCCCCTTACCTGCTCCATGCAGCAGGATGTTTGTCCAGCAAACTGATCCAATCTTCTCCCATCTCCGTGGGTAGCGTAGTAGACCTTCAGGCCCTGGGGTCCTATGAAGGTACCCACTGTCCTGGACCTATATAGCACCCTGGCAAGCAGGAACTTATGGTTTTTACAAACTCCAAGTCCTGGGCCCAGGGTCCAGCCCTCCAAAGAGGAGCATTATAGGCAAAACCCCACGGCTTGGGGCCCGGGTACTGTCCACTTTGGCACTGAGGCTCCTTGGACAGATCCGGTTAGCCCGCCCTTAATCCCAAGGATGTGGAGCAAAGCTATTCCGTGACCAACACCTAAGACACTGGCGAAAAAACTGAGGGACTCCCTCTAGGGGAGGGGGTTATATAGGGAGGGGACTTCCTGTTTGAGATTGCCAGTGTCCACACCTGAAGGTACTCCATATAACCCATATAGTAATGAATATGCCGCTCTGTGTCCCGTGATGTACGAGAAAGAAAGTGTATTTGCTTTGAAAAAATAATTTACCTATAATGTTGGGTGTCCTACGTGTGTGGATGTTGCTGCATTATGTAAAACTATGAGAATAGTTTTTCCATTTCAGAATGGGGTGCCTCAAGACTGTCCATAATTTTAAAGGGTGCTTCGACTAAAATAAGGTTGAGAAACACTGGTATAGAGTGCTTCCACTGCACTGTGAGATGAATGGAGATAAGCAAGCAAAAAAAAAAAAACACCCCCAAAAAACCCGACATTGAGAGCAGAGGAGGGCCTGAGACAGGCTAAGGCCGGCTGGTTCAAATAATGTATGGGCAGGCTGAATTTACCAAGTTGATTGAGCAGCTTGGGTAAAACCAGCCTGCCATCCTTGCATGTGTTATTGCCAGCATCTGGTATAGCTGCTAGTTATTATCACAGTCTTCTCCCAGGTTGGATGGCTTCCTCCACCCCCCCCCCACCCCCTCACTGGCTCAGCAGGAAGGATTGCCCTGTCAATACAATCTGTGTTGATGGGGGAATGGAGCAAATAGGAAATAAAATTCACTCCGTGTATGGGCTGCTTAAGCCATCTGCATCCCCCATCATTTCACTGCTTAGAGGACTTCTCTATTTTTTGTTTACCTCTTCCTCACACTACATATACCGTTCACCTTACGGCTGTGCTGCTCGGCCAACAGTAGCAGGGTTGGGAGGGTCCTACAGAGTTGGCCTTTTTGCTGACATCTGACTAGTATATAGGAGAAGGGAGAGAAGGTGTGGCTGTGAGAAAGACTAATATGACCGACAGATGGAAAAGAAAGACAGGCTGGGATGAAAGTGGTTGAGGATGGACTTACAAGAGACAAAGACAGGATGCACTGGAACAGATACCTTGCAATAAACCTTCCGGAGTCTCCCTTCTTTAAAACATTGGGTGGCTTTCAGGAAAAAAAAAAAGGGAAAACAAGGGAAACTGGCAGAACATGTGCAATTAGTGTGGCGACATAAGAGCTAAAGCAGTGTTTTTCAACTCCAGTCCTCAAGGAACACCAACAGGTCAAGTTTTCAGGATTTCCCTCAGATGAAATGGCTGTGGGAATTACTAAGGCAGTAAAACTGATCAAATCACCTGTGCAAAATAATGGAAAGCCTGAAAACATGACCTGTTGGTGTGCCTTGAGGACTGGAGTTGAAAAACACTGAGCTAGCGGATCGGCTTCCATATTGTTGACATGGACAAAGTGGAAGTCCAAGGGGAATGCAAGATCAATCGGTTATTTACCAATAAAGAAAAAAAAACAAAAAACGTTATGCAGTTAATCTTCTGCACCCAGATTTTAAACAGATAGACATAAATACAAAGTTTAGATTTAATGCCACTTTTATTCAGTTAATTCAGACAATTTGGTATGAGCTACAATCTTATTTTTACCTACCATAACATCTTGAAGGGTTTGCTGGACAAGGAATGCATTAGTCATCATATGACTCCTCAGTTGTGGATTCTGAAGCAAAAGGCGAAGCAACTGTGCAATAACAGGTAGCTCTTCCTGGCAAGCTCTGCTTACTTGCAGGTTCTGCAACATCAGCTTCAAAACATTTGGCAACACAGAGAGTAATGAAATGCATTCTCCCCATAAATTATCCCTGGGAGACAAAGAATTTTTTTTTAGTAATAAGCGTATCTATATTATGTCAAAATATTACAACACCCACTAATAGCCGCTGGATTATATAATCTCCATTTAACTTCCTATAATAAAGCAACAGCCCCATTTTAAGCTGTAGAGTTATGAAAAATTTTACACAATGATCAGTTTTTCACAAAAAAGAAAAAAAGAAGAAGACGACTGCCTTGTTGCACGATCTAGATAACTTTCAAAGATCGTCCAACTATGAAGATTAATTCCGCAAAAATTGAATGCCCTAAACGTCTTCTTGTTGGTTGAGGAGGCTTCTTATTAAAAAAAGATTTACCCTTCACATGGAAAACTTATGCCATTACCCATCTTTCTTTTCTTAGATGTGCGTTTTGGATCATTGTCATATTGGAAAAAGGTGCACGACGACCAAGGGCAGGGAGTGAGGGTAGCATATTTTCTTTCAATATAAAGCAGTACATCTGTGAATTCATAATACCATCAAGGAACCATGCATTTTTTTCTTTGTACTCCTCACCTTTGCGTCGCCATACAGTTTTGAAGCCATCAGTTCCAAAAACAATTATCTTGGTCTCATCACTCCAGAGTACCCAGTAGTCATCTTTTTCATCATGTGCTCCGGGAAATTCTAGGCAGGCTTTTTTGTGCATGGAATTCAGGAGAGGCTTCCTTCATGGAAGACACCCATACATGGCATTCCTCTGCAGTGTATGCCGTATTGTGTCACGGGAAACAATCACCCCAGTTTGGCTTTCTACATCTTTAGCCAACTGCCGTGAACTTGCATGGCAATTTTCTTCAACTCTTCTCATCACAAGACGCTCCTGTCAAGGTGTTAACTTCCGTGGACGGACTGGATGTCTCTGAGATGGTTCCGGTTCATCTTTGTTACATTTTTGTATAACATTTGCTACAGTATTCTGGCTAAGTAAAGCTTTGATGGTCTTCTTGTAGCCTTTACCTTTCTTGTGTAAAGTATTTTCTCTTTCTCAGGCCAAAGACATTTCTCTTCCGTGGGATGTCATTGCTAACCGCATGAAATGGGAAGGGGTTTTCTTTAAGTAATGCCCTTTTATAATCAACTGTCTGCTGGACACCTGTTTAATGATTAGACACACCTGCAGTTGAATTCTTGTTAATTTGGATTTTGTTGTCTAAAATTTAGCTTTGCTCCTAATGCTGCGTACACGCGATGTTTTTTTTAAAATGTCATTTAAAATGATTGTGTGTGGGCTTCACATCATTTTTCGGGTTCTGAAAAACGACAAAAAAAAAAAAATTCAAACATGCTGCATTTTTTTTTAACAACGTTTTAAAAAGATGTCGCTTTTCGGGTTGCAAAACATGATCATGTGTGGGCTAAAACGACGTTAAAAAGCAGCGCATGCTCAGAAGCAAAGTTATGAGACGGAAGCGCTCGTTCTGGTAAAATTGCCGTTTGTAATGAAGTAAGCACATTCATCACGCTTTAACAGACAGAAAAGTGCGAATAGTCTTTTACTAACACAAAATCAGCAAAAGCAGCCCCAAGGGTGGCGTCATCCGCATGGAACTGGCCCTTTATAGTGCCATTGCACATCACCTCGCTTTGCTAGAGCATTTTTTTTTTACGATCGTGTGTGTGGGCAAAACGTTTTTTTTTTCTAGAGGCTGAAAAAAAGGGACACACGGGACACAGAGCGGCATATTCATTACTATATGGGTTATATGGAGTACCTTCAGGTGTGGACACTGGCAATCTCAAACAGGAAGTCCCCTCCCTATATAACCCCCTCCCCTAGAGGGAGTCCCTCAGTTTTGTAGCAAGCAGTATGCCTCCCAAAATGGTCACCCAAAAGAGGGGTGGGAGCTCTGTGTCCCGTGATGTACTCCAAGAAAAGGATTTTACAGGTAAGCTGTATTTAAAAATCCCTTTTTCTTTCTCGTACATCACGGGACACAGAGCGGCATATTCATTACTATATGGGATGTCCGAAAGCAATGCTTTAATGAGGGGAGGGAGACATCTTCCAAAGAAGGATTTAATTTTAGAGGTATACTCAGATACTAGTAAATCCAACTTAAACGAGAAATGTAAATCTCAAATCAAATCAAGGGAGCCCCCTCAGATCCTGAGGAGCTTGAACCGCGGCCTGTAGTACTGACTGCCCAAAGGCTGTATCCGCATTCCTTCTTACGTCCACTTGATAAAATTTTGTAAACGTGTGGACTGATGACTACGTTGCTGCCTTGCATATTCGAGCCATAGAGATCTGATGATGTGCTGCCCAGGAGGTGCCCCTGGCCCTGGTAGAATGGGCCTTTACCGACAAAGGAGGAGGCACCTCTTCAAACCGCAGGCCCGAACAATTAATTGTTTAATCCATCTTGCGATGGTGGATCAAGCGGCTGCCTGACCCATCTTGGGCCCTTCCGGTAAAACGAACACCACATCTGTTTTCCGACCCTTCTCTGTAGCTTTAAGATAGGCCCTTATGGCCCTGACAATATCCAACGTATGCAGCAACCCCTCTTTTCTAGAGGTGGGTTTTGGAAGAAGGATGGAAGTACCACATCCTGGTTCAGGTGGAAACTGGATATAACCTTTGGTAGAAATGAAGGATGAGGACGGAACCCCGCCCTATCCTTATGCAAAATGAGATATGGTTCCTTACAAGATAAGGCTGCCAATTCCGATACTCTCCTGGCCGAAACTATGGTGATCGGAAATACCGACTTTCTAGTCAGTAAAATCAAGGTACCTCAGCCAACGGCTCAAGAGGTTGTTTCTGTAGGGATGACAGAACAAGATTTAAGTCCCATGGACAAAGTGGTGACTTGACAGGAGGATTAATACGCAAGACCCCCTGTAAGAAGGTCTTTACCAGCGAGTGGGTGGCCAGCGGCCTCTGAAACCACACTGACAGAGCTGAGATCTGTCCCTTGATTGTGCTTAGTGCCAGGCCTTTATCCACTCCTAGCTGGAGAAAACTTAACACCCTATCAATAGTATATTTGCGGGAATTCCATCCTTTGGATTCATACCAGCCTACGTAGTTCCTCCACACCCTGTAATAAATCACCCTGGAGACCGGCTTTCTAGCCCTAATCAGGGTAGGAATTACCTGCCTAGACAGACCTCTACCCCTGAGAATCAGGGATTCAGCCTCCAGGCCGTCAAATTTAGACGCCGTAATGTAGGGTGGAGGATCGGGCCTTGTGAGAGTAGGTCTGGTTGTAGAGGAAGAGTCCAAGGGTCTCCCACTGCCATCTTCAGGACTAGTGAGTACCAAGTCCTCCGGGGCCAAGCCGGAGCTACTAAAATGACTGGCTTGTGCTCCACTCTGATCTTGCGCAACAGGCGAGGGAGTAACTGTAGCGGAGGGAATGCATATAGGAGTTTGAATTGATGCCAAGGGCAAACCAACGCATCGGTTCCGCAGGCCATAGGATCCCTCGTTCGAGACACGAACCTGTCTAGTTTCTTGTTGAACCTGGATGCCATTATATCTACGTCTGGCATTCCCCACCTCTGGCAGATTGTCTGAAAGACCTGGGGATGCAGAGACCACTCCCCTGGCGACAGACTCTGGCGACTTAAGAAGTCTGCCTGCAGGTTGTCCACTCCGGGAATGAATATCGCCGAAATGCAGGGTACATGAACCTCTGCCCACTGAAAAATCAAGCTCACCTCCCTCTGAGCGGCCCGACTCCTGGTTCCCCCTTTGGTGGTTTATGTATGCCACCGCCGTGGCATTGTCTGACTGGATTCTCCCGGGAACCCCTTTAATCTGGAGGTCCATGCCAGAAGGGCTAGGCGAGCAGCTCTGATCTCCAAGATACTGATGGGGAGCTGCCTCTCTGCTTTCACCCAAGTTCCCTGGCGAGAGAACCCCTCGAAGACCGCCCCCCCCAGCCTGCCAGGCTGGCGTCTGTGGTAACTACCTTCCAGACAACAGGGCTGAAGGATCTTCCCTTTAGAAGATTCTGGGGGTTCAACCACCAGGCCAGGCTTTGTCGGACCCTTGATGATAGCGTCAAAGGGGACTCTAAGGCATGCGCCCTCTTGCCCCAGGCTGCTAGAATGGCTGCCTGTAGGACGCGAGTGTGGATCTGAGCGTATGGTACTGCCTCGAACGTGGCCACTAGCTTGCCTAGTAATCGCATACACAGGCGAATAGTTGGTTTTTTCTTGTTTAGAACCAACTGAACCAACCCCTTGATAGCCTCGATCTTTACCAGGGGCAGGAACACTCTTTGCTGTTCTGTGTCTAACCTCATGCCGAGGTATTCCAACTGCTTTGTAGGCTGGAACGCTGACTTTCCCCGGTTTAGGACCCAGCCGAATTCTTCGAGGTACCGAACCGTGAGGTTTACTGCCTTTTGCAGACCCGGTCGTGAGTGATCTATGATTAAAAGGTCGTCCAAGTATGCTAGGACTGTGACCCCTTGGATCCTTAAATTGGCCAGAACTGGGGCTAGGATCTTCGTGAATACCCGGGGGGCCGTGGCCAGCCCGAAGGGGAGCGCCCTGAATTGGAAGAGTCGCTGCCCCACCGCGAAGCGTAAAAATCTTTGATGCGACTGAAAGATTGGTACATGAAGGTAAGCATCCTTTATGTCTATGGAGGCCAGAAAATCGTCCCTCTGAAGCGCGGCGGCTGCTGACCGGATGGATTCCATCCGGAAGGAACGAACCCTTAGGTAACCGTTTAACCTTTTTAGGTCCAAGATTGGCCTGACATCGCCGTTGGGCTTTGGTATGACAAAGAGATTGGAATAGAAACCTAGCCCTTGCTCTTGGGCTGGCACCTCTATTATTACGTCCTGGCAAAGCAGGTGATCCAAAGCTGCCAGCAATGAGGCCTTCCTTGCTGGATCCTTTGGTAGCCTTGATTCTTGAAAATGAGGCGGAGGACACCTTAGAAACTCCACCTGTGGTTACAGATGCCCGGACCCATTTGTCGGGGATCTTGGCTTCCCAAACTTCTGAGAAGAAACGAAGCCTTCCCCCCACCCGCGAGAGTGGGGGCGCCCCTTCATAAGGCAGACTTAGGGGCTGTCTTTGTCGGCTTGCGATACCATGGCCTCTTACCCCCAGGGGCCTGTCCCTGCGATCTACTGTTAACGTTGGATCGTGCAGGCGGCCGTCGATACTGCCTGGAATTTGAGGGCCCCGAGACAGGAAAGAGCTGCCTTTTAAATGTAGGACCCCGGAATGTCTTTTTGACCGGTAAAAGGGTACTCTTGCCATTTGAAATAGTCTGAATATATTTATCCAGATCCTCTCCGAAGAGTCGTCCTCCATGGAAGGGAAACCCTGCCAGAAGCTTTTTGCATGGGGGCTCCGCCGCCCAGTTCTTTAATCATAAGAGCCTTCTCATGTGCACCAAAAATAGTGATAACCGAGAGGCTTGCTGGATGGAATCTTTTATAGCATCTACAGCAAAACACAGAGCTCTGGGAATGTCAGAAAACTCTTCTGCTTGTTGGGTAGGCATGTCCTTTAACATTTCTTTTGTCTGGTCTTTTAACGCCTGACAAACACCAATTGCAGCCACAGCTGGCTGTACCACTGCTCCTGCCGTAGCAAAGGATGCTTTTAAAAGTGTCTCTAACCTTTTATCAACCGGATCTTTAAACATATGTATGTTTTCCACCGGGCAAGTTAGTGATTTATTCACACATGAGATGGCTGCATCCACTATTGGGAGCCTCCACCTCTTGGAGAATCTTTCCTCCATGGGGTAAATGACCGCAAATCTTTTCGGTGGCAGAAAAATCCTGTCCGGCCGTACCCAATCCCGAAAGATCAATTCCTCCAAGAGAGGATGGACCGGAAACACTGCGTTGCTTAACGGAGCTTTCAAAGAGCCCAGAGAGGATACCGGAGGAACCTGAGGCTCTGGCAATGGTAAACTAAATGCCGAGCGGACCATGTCCGTCAAAGACTGTACCCACAGTCTTTCTGTCTGGGAGTCTGAAAATGGTTCCTCAGAGGCAGATCCCTCCACCCCTGAACCCTCTTGGTTCAGGTCTAGTTGATCCTCCTGTGATTCCAATTCCTCCGGAGAGAGAATCTCAGCATCTGAGGATACACCTCTTGGTGATGGGGATCTAACCCGTTTCTTACCAGGAATAGCTCCAGCGATCAATGCTGCTATTCTCTCTTCTAGCCCCCCTAGGGATACGGCTAGCATCTCCTCTGTGATAAACACAGGGCTGGGCTGATCTGGGCCAGCCTCCGCACCAGATCCCCCTAATGGCTCATCCAAGGCACCCTTTATGTTAATAAGTTGCGGGGAAAGTATCGGCATATCATCAGAATCAGAAGGGGAACCCCTTTGTTTTTTTTTTTGGTCTTTTTTGTACCCTTTGACCCCGAACCTTTGGAAGCCATAATACAAAATCGAGGGACTCCGCCCACACAACAGACTGTAGTGGCCAGGAGTACAAAACCAGAGTTTAGGGGACAATAGATCACTAATGCCCAAAAACTGATGGGATCTCGTATGTTTTTCTCTTTTTTTTTTTTAATATATATTATATATATTTTCTTTTTTAAAAACATACAGTGACCCCAAACTTAGTTTGCCAGCCTCCAACCTTCTGAAATCAGCCTCAGACTGAGCACTGAAAATGCCTGCTGATCTATAACAGCACAAGGCGCGCCCCTGTATGACGCCGCAGGCACGCCCCCCCCCCGCCCTCCTGTCTGAACGGCGCGAAAAACGTCTATAAGACGCGCGCGCGCGCGCGTATGCCGAAACAGGAGGAACATGGAGGAGCCGCGCTGCTGGAGACCCAGGACTGCAGAAACAGGCGGCAGATTCAAACCCCCGGCCAGGTAGGACTCTCCAAAAGGCCCCTAGGGATCCTTACTAGTCCTAGGAAGAAAGCAGCAGGTTAGCTAGCAACACATTCTTAGACAGGGGAACCTACTGATGGGGGAAAAAGGTGTCATCCTGTCTCTCAGACATAGTGAGCAAGGTTGCCCATGCAGAGCATACTTAGGCTGTCCCCCCTTTTAGGTTACCCCGGAGAGCCTGCTGTCGAACCAAGTCCCGCAGGCTCCCCCTTACCTGCTCCATGCTGCAGGATGTTTGTCCAGCAAACTGATCCAATCTTCTCCCATCTCCGTGGGTAGCGTAGTAGACCTTCAGGCCCTGGGGTCCTATGAAGGTACCCACTGTCCTGGACCTATATAGCACCCTGGCAAACAGGAACTTATGGTTTTTACAAACTCCAAGTCCTGGGCCCAGGGTCCAGCCCTCCAAAGAGGAGCATTATAGGCAAAACCCCACGGTTTGGGGCCCGGGTACTGTCCACTTTGGCACTGAGGCTCCTTGGACAGATCCGGTTAGCCCGCCCTTAATCCCAAGGATGTGGAGCAAAGCTATTCCGTGACCAACACCTAAGACACTGGCGAAAAAACTGAGGGACTCCCTCTAGGGGAGGGGGTTATATAGGGAGGGGACTTCCTGTTTGAGATTGCCAGTGTCCACACCTGAAGGTACTCCATATAACCCATATAGTAATGAATATGCCGCTCTGTGTCCCGTGATGTACGAGAAAGAAACATTGTTTTTTACATGCCGAAAAAACGATCGTGTGTACGCGGCATTAGACTTATATTGGGGTGTATTCATTTTTGCATGAATGAATTTGTTAGGAAAAATACTGCGAATTAACAAATCTTAGTTACAGTCAATGGCGAGCATTTTGTAGTATAGCGACCCATAGAAAATGTTGATTCTGAAAGGAAAGTAAAAGGTAATCTAACAAATCTGTTGTATACAGTGCTCAGCATAAATGAGTACATCCCAACAGATTTGTCAGAAAACCTTTACTAATGGCAGAGGAATTGGGAATTAGCAAAGACACAGTGCACACCATCTTCTGCAAATATTTGGGCAAGTGAAGGTTTGTTTCCGGTTTGTGGAAACCTCTGGAGATTTTATTACCATGTGTGATCAGGATCCATTGTCACAGGGGATGAGTCATGGATGAGCGAATTTGGGGTGAAGGAACTAGTATATGTGTATATAAACGTACATACATACATTCTTGGACAGACCAGTGACAAGTCCATTTAGCAATCAAAAGGACTCTTAACTATTTTAATTTTATGCAAAAGGCAAATACCTTACCTTGGTATTTGGGTGAATAACCAGTTTAACCAATTAGACATTTTAAAGAGGTTATCTACAAGAGGTTAAAAAAAGGAGGATTGCCTGACTAGATATTTAAAGTGGTTGTAAACCCTCACACACCACTTTTACATACAGGTACGCCTATATTAAGGCTTACCTGTAGGTACCATGAATATATGCTAAACCTGCTCAGTATGTGCCAAGGTTGTTTAAGGCCTCTAAACTCACGTAGCAGACAGGGAGGGTGGGCTAAATTCCTACACTCCATAAATGTTCCCATAGCTTGTAAGGGGCAATTCAGAATCCTCTGATGCATAATTGCCTTTTAATAAAATTGTATATCTGGAAACCCTCAACCCCCTATACAGTTTGGTCTCAGCCAGATCGTATAAGCTAGCTGTGGTCTTTTGCTTCTCCAAATAAAATGAATAAGCATACTCTAGACTTTTGCAAGAAAGGTTACGTTGAACATAGATTATATGCAGGCAGAACAGAACCCTGCAGCAACCAAGTCATCTTTTTATTATTTTTCCATAGAACAGAGGACTCTTCCTGCCTGCAGAAAGCCCGACTAAGGCAGGACATACATTATACATTTATTTTTGTTCAACCAGCATGTTTAAAAAGGAAAAAAAGTGTCGATACCCACATTCAACAAGTTTACCGATTAACTTCTGTACCACAGCCCTGTTGGATTTTCCCTGCTTGATCAGCATTACAGGCAATAGCCTGCAATGCTGATCAGTGTATTCTGATGGCAGGGAAATCCCCCCCCCCCAGTCAGAATAAATAGCTCAGCAGGGAGGATTCACATCGAGTGCACCAGATTACATTTTTTCTTTAAACATCTGCTTGTGCTGTCTGGATGTGGTCATTACCTTTTCTGTACATGCTCAGCATCTTTCTCCATTGTAAGCAGGCAGTTGAAAATGCTGTAACAGTTGGAAGCCAAAAAGGTATATAGAGTTTCAGAAAGCACACAGCTTTGATCAAGAAGAGTATTTATGGCGTGTAAAACTGATCCAATAGTACTGTCTGGCATGATAATTAAGCCACCCTATAAAGAATAAAAACATTGCAGCCATTGAAATCAGACCAATAAATTAAAATATACAAATAAAAACAAAGGCATCATTCATTTGCCTGACTACTGGGCACACGTGGCCATATGACATCCAATATACTAGAAGTTCAATATAGAAAAGTTTATTCACACAAAAGGCATGCAAACACTGTGTAAAAAGTTGTACAATGTTAAGTACCGAAGCAGTGTAGAATTAAACATTTATATTATCCTGTTATACACAGGCAGAACAAACAGTTCGGCTATACCAGCCAGGACACAGATGTTTGCTTCAGATTTGAACATCCTTAAAGCGGAGGTTCACCCTAAAAAACAACTTTCTACCATGCCATCCAGCATACTAGCGTCAGCTACAGTATGCCTTTATTTTATTTTTTTGCGCTGTACTTACAGTTTAATCCATTACTTTTGTTTCAGACTACCGCAGGGAATAGGCGTTCCTATGAAGAGTGGAACATGATTGACGGCCGGCTATGTTGTGTCACGCATTCCGAAAATAGCCGGAGTAGGACTCGGCTCTTCACGGCGCCTGCGCACAGACTAGGAGCTGACTGCGCAGGCGCCGTATAGATCTTAGTCCTATTTCGGCTTTTTTCGGAACGCGTGACGCGCCATAGCCGGCCGTCAATCATGTTCCCCTCTTCATAGGAACGCCTATTTCCCCGCCAGAGTCTGAAACTAAACTAATGGATTAAACTGAGTACAGCGAAAAAAATAAAGGCATACTGTAGCTGACATGCTGGATGGCATGGTAGGCAAAGACATTTTTTTTTTTAGGGTGAACCCCTGCTTTAAAGCAAAGCTAAAAACGTACCTTTCCTTCAACAGTCCCTGTACCTCATCAGCATATTCTGCTGTGCGACAGTCTTCGGCAGCCTAAATTGTCTGGTGCAGGATGATGTCACTCCTGCACAGAAGTCAATCATCCTAACACACAAGCACGGTGACAATGATGTACAGTTCAGTATACATGCCAGAGAAGAAAGTGAGCAGGCACTGAGCTGTATTTTATTGCCGAAAAGACATGCACCATAAATACTCTTGCCTGCTCACAACTTTCTCACCGCAAAGCTTTATAGTCAACTTTAATCATAAGAACTATGTGTGAACAAAACACAGGGAAAATGGCTTATTGAGCACCTGTGCAAATTGTAAACTTAAACTTTTCCAAAAACAATTTTGTTATATATTATCTCACAAATGTGAGTACACCCCTCAAAATAACTCAACACAGCCATTAATGTCTAAACCATTAGCAACAAAAGTGAGTACACCCCTAAGTAAAAATTTCCAAATTGGGCCCAAGGTGTCAATATTTTGTGTGGCCACCATTATTTTCCAGCACTGCCTTAACCCTCTTGGAGTTCACCAGAGATTCTCCGGTCGCCACTGGAGTCCTCTTCCACTCCTCCATCATAACATCACGGAGCTGGTGAATGTTAAGAGACTTTGCACTCCTCCACCTTCCATTTGAGGTGGTCTGGAGACATGCTTGGCCAGTCCATTACCTTTACCCTCAGCTTATTTAGCAAGTCAATGGTCATCTTGGACGTGTGTCTGGGGTCGTCATGTTGGAATACTGCCCTACAGCCCAGTTTCTGAAGGGAGGGGATAATGCTCTGCTTCAGTATGTCACAGTACATGTTCGCATTCATGGTTTCCTCAAAGAACTGTAGCTCCCCAGTGCCGGCAGCACTCATGCAGCCCCATATTATTACACTTTCACTATCATGCTTGAGTGTAGGCAAGACACACTTGTCTTTGTATTCCTCGCCTGGTTGCCGCCACACAAGCTTGACATCATCTGAACCAAATAAATTTATCTTGGTCTCATCAGACCACAGGACATGGTTCCAACAATCCATATCCTTAGTCTCATTGTCTTCAGAAAACAGTTTGCGTGCATTTTTGTGCATCATCTTTAGAAGAGGCTTCCTTCTGGGACGACAGCCATGCAGACCAATTTGATGCAGCGTTTGGTCTGAGCACCGACAGGCTTACCCCCCACCCCTTCAATTTCCCAAAGACAACCTCTGGATATAACGCTGAGCCTCTGTATTCAACTTCTTTGGTTGACCATGACGAGGTCTGTTCTGAGTGGATCCTGTCCTGTTAAACCACTCTATGTTCTTGGCCACCATGCTGCAGCTCAGTTTTAGGGTCTTGGCAATTGTCTTATAGCCTAGACCATCTTTATGTAGGGCAACATTTTTTAAGATCCTCTGAGTTCTTTGCCATTAGGTGCCATGTTGAACTTCCAGTGACCAGTAAGACAGAGTGACAGCGATAACACTAAATTTAACACGCCTAAGACCCTGTAACACTAACAGGTCACGACAAAATGGCTAACATGGCCCAATTTGGACATTTTCACTTAGGGGTAAACACACAGCGGTTTAGACATTAAATGGCTGTGTGTTGGGTTATTTTGAGGGGACAGCAAATTTACACTGTTATACAAGCTGTACACTCACTACTTTACATTGTAGCAATGTGTCGATTCTTCAATGTTGTCACATGAAAAGATAATAATAATAAAAAAATAAAAAAGTGAGGGGTGTACTAACTTTTGTGAGATGCTGTACATTTTAAAAACAAAACATACAACAAAAAATCATAAAAGCCAGGTTGTAGCCAAAAAGTAAATAAACTTTATGTGATCATGATTGGCTGTCATTTATTGAAATCTATACAGCGGTGATTGGTGCTTGTAACTCCCCTATGCACCGATCACTGTTGACTGTCCAGGTAGCGGGTGAAGCATCGGAGACATGCTCGGTTTCGGCGTCGATACTAGTATCGAGACAACCTTATCTTTCATTCTGATAATAAAAATGCAACTATAGATGGATCGAGATTTGTCAGATTCAGCAGAGACTGGCCAAATCTCAATACATCTATGACCATTCCCACTTGACAGGCCACCTTACAACTGACTTCTGTTAAATGGGACTATTGGGAGGAGTTCTGCTGTTATAAAACAATGGCTCAATGGAAGAATTCCTGGATCCACCTTGCAAGAGTGATGGGGTAAATAATTTGGTATTTTAGCTCAGCGCTCTATGGCCCACCCATGTCGGGTTGACAAGTGCACAACTTAACATGCCAGCATAGTACACTTGCACATTATGGTACACTTCCTCCAAAAGCTCCCCCCAAACAGTAGTGAAAGGTCCAGGAGACTTTTTTTATGTCTTCTAAAAGAGACACAAAAATCCTGCAGACTTTTTGTTCTGGGAAACTAGTTTGGTTGGAAAAATTATGTTCTATGAGGTATTTATTCAACAGAGCTGGGTTGGAGTAATTAAAGACCATAGCAAAATAACTCAGAAAATAAAATATAAATTGTTATCTAAATGTTCATTAAACGCAGAAAAAAATTAAATAGATGTGCACCAGAATGGGTTATTTTGGTGAATCAAATATGATACAAAAAAGTATGACGACATAAAAACTTGTGAGGGCTGATCCCACTGTAACTATCTACTGCAGAAACACCATATTCTGTATATACAATATATGCATTTTAAAAGAAAAAAAAAACAAGGTCAGAACTATGGTGCCTAGTAGAACATTACTAGAAATCAGTCGAACTGCTGCAAATTATGCAACAAGGACCCCTAACAGAATGTAGATTTATTTTAATTATTAACAATCTAACTCAAGTTATATGCCTGGCCTCATACTTATTTCTACAATGCAGGGGTTTAATATATTAGAATTGTAAATGTATTCAATAAAAAATAAAAAAATAAAAAAAAATATATGTAAAAAAAGTCTAACCAGAGGAGCTCAAATGCTTCAAATCAAACAACTATTCCTTCTCCCTAAAGCATGTCAGTCAACTAAACCCATCAGCAGAACTGCCTGATAAAATGTATATTGTAAAGCTAGTAAAATATCAAAAATTGCATTTTAAAGTAACAAACATGCTCTCAGCTATTTGTACTTCTGATCATCGCACATGAACAGATATATGAAACCTGTTCAGTGTATGGCAATGGCACAATATCAACTAAGACCCTCAAGTTATTCATATATTAGGTTTCTTCTAGTATTCCAAAACCAGAGAAGATTACAGATGGTAAATTCTGTAAAACTTCTAGGATTGTTCAGCTATCCAGCAATATTGGGTTGATGTTACAACTTGCATCTGTCAATACTATACCTTTAAACCCATCAATCAAGTTATGCCCTTTGAATCTGATCAATGATATATCTCCTACTCAGGCTATCCACACCTTGCTTATACTATTATTTGAAAAATTATTATTCTGTGCTGGATAAGAGCCTTAGCACCAACCCTGGCATCTTGGAAATCACTGGTGAATAAGGCTATACCTTTTTATAAAGCAACCTACTCAAATAGAGGGGTACCACATACGTTTCAACAAAGTATGGAGGGGTGGGGGGCTGGATCAATTCTGCCTTACGGACTCTGAATGGGTGTAATTGGGGCACTGTTCCCTGTGGATAATGTTTTACACTACATTGTGTTTCAACTACACTACCTTCTAGGCCAGAGTTGTACTTAAGTTTATGGGATATCCTTCCTTACAATTTTCCTCCAAACGATGGATTTGGGTTTAAGTTGTTTCAGTCTTATGAAGTTAGACTAAGGCCCCTTTCACACGTATACGACTTGTCCTACGATTTGGGACTGCAAAGTTGCATGACAAGTCAATCTCCATGATTTTCAATGACTACCATTCATATTAGCACGACTTTAAGTCGTGCCGACTTCAAAGTAGTCTCTGTACTACTTTTTTTCTGAAGTCCGATCAAAGTTGGATTCCTGTATTAAAAAGGATCCATCTTTGGCATGCGACCTGTGCCGATTGTCTTGAAGGGGAACTCCGCGCCAATTAAAAGAAATAAAACCCAACATGGGTTCCCCTTCCAAGAGCATACCAGGCCCTTTGGTCTGATGTGGACTTTAAAGGGAACCCCATGCTGAAAAAACAGGCTGCATGCCCTCAACATAGGGGGATGGGTTGCTTTAGGGCAGGTGGGGCCCTGCGCCCCCCCCCACCCCAAAGCACCTTGTCCCCGTGTTGATGAGGACAAGGGTCTCTTCCCGACAACCCTGGCTGTTGGTTGTCGAGGTCTGGGAGTGGTGGGCTTATCAGAATCTGGGAGCCCCTTTAATAAGGGGCCCCCAGATCCCAGCCTATGTGAATGAGTATGGGGTACATTGTACCCCTACCCATTCACCCTAAAAAAAAGTGTAAAAAAGAAAGAAAAAAGAAAGAAAAAAAAACACACTACACAGGTTTTTAAAGTAATTTATTAGGCAGCTCAGGGGGTCTCTTTCAACGACTTTTCCCTCCACTAATTTATGCCTTCTCTGGTTGTTCTCCCTCTGTCTTCTGATGGGTCTCCTCCACTATCTTCTGCTCGCTCCTGCCCGGTCTTCTCTGTTGTCTTATTCCCTCTGTCCTCCCTCCGAAGTTGACCCGAAGCGCTCTCTCGCTCTAATGCCTGGTGTGCAACGACATATTGGCATGGGGCAGGGTCAACGTGTGACGTCATATGGAGGCCCTACCTCTTATGACATCACTGCCTGAAGCATGATGGGGTGGTGACATCATTATGGGTGGGGCCTCCGCATTACAAAGTAACCCCACCCCGTGCCAATATAAGTCGTTGCACACCGCGCATTAGAGCGGGGGAAAGCGTTGAGTCAACATCAGAAGAAGAGCAGAGGGAAGAAGACAATGGAGAAGACTGGGCAAGAGCGAGCAAAAGAGCGGAGAAAAGAGCAGAAGAGACCTGGCAGATGACAGCGGACAGAGAGAAGAACCGGAGAGGGGAAAAGAAGTCAGAAGAGACCCCTGGAGCTGCCTAATAAATTAAATTACTTTAAAAAACTTTTTATAGGCGAATGGGTACAATGTACCCTATACCCATTCACATAGGGTGGGGGGCCGGGATCTGGGGCCCCCTTATTAACCACTTAAGACCCGGACCAAAATGCAGGTAAAGGACCTTGCCCCTTTTTGCGATTCGGCACTGCTTCGTTTTAACTGACAATTGCGCGGTCGTGCGACGTGGCTCCCAAACAAAATTGGCGTCCTTTTTTTCCCACAAATAGAGCTTTCTTTTGGTGGTATTTGATCACCTCTGCGGTTTTTATTTTTTGCGCAAATAACAAAAATAGAGCGACAATTTAAAAAAAAATGCAATATTTTTTACTTTTTGCTATAATAAATATCCCCCAAAAATATATATAAAAAACATTTTTTTTTCCTCAGTTTAGGCTGATACGTATTCTTCTACATATTTTTGGTAAAAAAAAATCGCAATAAGAGTTTATCGGTCGGTTTTCGCAAAATTTATAGCGTTTACAAAATAAGGGATAGTTTTATTGCATTTTTATTAATTTTTTTTTTTTTTACTACTAATAGCGGCGATCAGCGATTTTTTTCATGACTGCGACAATATGGCGGACACTTCGGACAATTTTGACACATTTTTGGGACAATTGTCATTTTCACAGCAAAAAATGCATTTAAATTGCATTGTTTACTGTGGAAATGACAGCTGCAGTTTGGGAGTTAACCACAGGTGGCGCTGTAGGGGATGTGTGACATAATGTATTTGTTTACAACTGTAGGGGGGTGTGGCTGTAGGTGTGACGTCATCGATCGCGTCCCCCTATTACAGGGATGACGCGATCGATGCTGCGGCCACAGAGAAGCACGGGGAAGCCGTGTGTATACACGGCTCTCCTCGTTCTTCCGCTCCAGGGACGGATCGCCGCACTCCAGCGGCGATCGGGTCCGCGAATCCCGCGGTCCCGGTCCGCGAATCCCGCGGCGCGCGCCCGTGACCCACGGCTGGGTACTAAAATCAACGTATATATACGTTGATGTGCCCAGCCGTGCCATTCTGCCGACGTAAATGTGCAGTAGGCGGTCCTTAAGTGGTTAAAGGGGACTTCCAGATTCAGATAAGCTCCCAATCGCAGACCCCGACAACCAACGCCCAGGGTTGTCAGGAAGAGACCCATGTCCTCCTCAACAAGAGGACATGGTGGTTTGGGGTAAGGGCGCGCAGGCCCCCCCCTGCCCCAACCCCCCCCCCCCCATGTTGAGGGCATGCAGCCAGGTACGGTTTAAAAGGAGGGGCTCACTGGTCCCCACCCCTTTCCTAACCAGCCGGCTGTGTGCTCAGATAAGGCGTGGGGGTTCCCATACCAGACCGAATAACCTATGTTCTTGGAGGGGGAACCCGTGGCCGTTTAAAAAAAAAAAAAAAATTGGCGTGGAGTTCCCCCTAAAGAGTCATACCAGACAGACAGTGCCTGGTATTGTCAGGGGTTTAAAGTCAGAACCCTGTTTATTAAAGTCAGACCTCAAGTCGCAGTGCAAAGTCGGATCCACAGTCGTATACTGTTTTGTTAAAACCGCATGACTTTGAAGTTGCACAGTTGAAAGGGGACTAATTGCTAAATCTTTGATTGTGGGATGAGGAGAATGAGGTACTACTCGCAGGTGTAAATTTTTCTATTATTGTTTCTATTATTGCATTGTCAATTACATTGCTAATACTACGGTTTGGTTATGTTTTTGTATGTATATTTTGAGAAAATGTTTGAACAAATATAATAAAAAATAAATCCTGTAAATCTAGGGACCATATAACCATAAATTAGCTTCCACATAATACAAAAGTGCTTTTTTTTACTGACTTAGTCTTTAAATAAAACAATTGGTAAAAAAAAAAAAAAAGAGGACTTGTGTACACACGCCTAGCTAACATACTTTTTTCCCCCCAAATAATGAATTACACAGTACATTACATATATTGAAACCAAAAATCTTAGCACTTACAAGATGCTTGGTGATTGCATTCTGAAGAATGTCAAAACACTGACGTCTTGGCCTCACTGAAGACAAACTACTGCATACTGCCTGCAAAAATGTAAATAAAGCTTATGAATGTTTGAAAAGCAAAAGGTTGACTTTAAAAATGAAGAAAATACCCTAATTTAAGACATAGCGCACATACAGTCATACATTGCTACTATAGAAACAATCTCAAGCTTATTGAACAAATGTTTTCTTCTTTTCTTGTTATATAGCAATTACTCAAAATATGTTTAGAAGAAACTGATAGAGAACTAAATAGGAAAAACATGTTTTAATTCATTTGTTTTTAATGACTTTTGCAAAAATCTTTGTCCTTGATGGTATAAAGTATATATGTGAACCCTTGCCTTGTGAAACAACCCATTCCGTTTAAAATAGAAACATAGAAAAGTGACAGCAGAAAAAAAGATCCGATGGTCCATCAAATCTACCCTGTTCCCCCCCCCCCCCTTCATTTATACATGTTTTTGTCTTTTTTGTTTTTGTTGAGTTTGTTTGTGCAGAGATTTATCTTTGTCCCAAGCATGTTTGAATCCACTTAGGCTGGGTTCACGCTTGTATGACAAACACTTCGACATTGGGAGCTCATGACGTGTGCAAATCAATGTTTCCCTATGAGAGCCGTCTTAACTGGTCCGACACAAGTCGGTCCGACTTTTAAAAAGGTTCCTGCACTACTTTGGTCCTACTTCAGCCCACTGAATTATGATCAAAGTCGGATCCTTGTCCTAACCATCCGACGTGGCGATTACAGCAGTAAAAGGAATTCATGTCACACTCCTTTTGATTGGTCAAAGAACAAGACATACTATCTCAAAGTCGGAGCAAAATCTTATCCTGTTAATTTAAGTCGCATGGAGCAAGGACCTGTGAAGGATATATGATGCAGGGCAAAGTAGTTTGAACACAGCCTCAAAGCATCAACTCACCTTTCAGTAAATAATACTTTCAAATGATAGTTTTGAACTTTCCTCCTGCTAGTTTTAAGTCACGTGTTCTTGATCTTGCTTAATTTTAAAAATACTGCCCCCTCTTGAACGTTACTCATCCCCTTGATGTGTTTAAAAGGTTTTAATCATGTCTCCCCTTTCCATTCTTTCCTCCAGACTGTGCGTATTAAGTTCAAGTCTTTCCTGCCATGTTGTTCTTTTCAATATTCTTATTGAAATATATGAGAAAATGGTAAACAGTTCACAAAGAGAAGACCTACTGTCATCTAGAGTGGGGAAGGGAGTATGAGGGGTAGAAAGAGGGGAGGGGAGCAGTAGGAAGGCAGGTTTGAATTGTGGAGTATGTATCATTATAGGATTACTGGGGGAATCATTTCCAGGTGGCTCGATTTGGTCCAGGGCCGGGAGAGGATAGTGTTTCAAGAGAGTCAAACATCGTATGGTAGGACCTGACATGTGATGTTGTCTATACAAGAGTCAAGATGCTGCTCTGCAGTCTGACTGCCAAAACTGCCATTAAAATGTTCTTAGTTTGAGATGAGTTTTGGCAAAGAGATATTCCAATCTCATGTGGTCATTAAGTATGTCAATAGTCATCATTCCTAGAGGGGATGGGGATGGTTGTTTCCAGAGGCAGGCGATGCAGCAATTAGGACATTTTGAGGGCCAGATTGATCGGCCTAGTCTGAATAGAGTCATCTGTGGGGATAGCACATTAGATACATTTGTAAGATCCTGATTGAGGTTGGCAAAGACCCTCCAAAATGGGACAATAATAGGGCACTCCCTCCATATGTGGAAAACTTGACTGTAGTACGGGTCTATTTTCATAATTGATTTACAAGGAACTTGGTATGATGAGTTATTAACCACTTCAGACCCGCGCTATTGACATAATACATCAACAGCGCGGACCTGAGGCGCCAACTAGACGTCTTTGGACGTGATTTTTGTGCATTACCCGCATTTACCCGGTGGGTTAACACTGTCCCGCTGCATCGCTGGGGATCCGATGCATGTACCTGGCGGCCGCGATGTCCGTTGGGTACATGCGATCGGCGGGAAAACGAGGAGATGACAGCAGGGACTTGGAGCTCTGTGTGTAAACACAGCTCCACGTGCTGTCAGCGGAGAGGAGACCGATCTGTGTCACTTGTACATAAGGACACAGCATCGTTAACCTCCCCCCACACAGTTAGAACACACCCAGGATACACATTTAACCCCTTCCTCACCCACTAGTGTTAACCCCTTCCCTGCCAGTCACATTTATACAGTAATCAGTGCATTTTTATAGCACTGATCGCTATATAAATGTGAATGGTCCCAAAATTGTGTCCGATATATCCGCCGCAATATCGCAGTCGCAATAAAAATCGCCGCCATTACTAGAAAAAAAATCATAATTCTGTTTCCCATTTTGTAGGTGCTATAACTTTTGCGCAAACCAGTCGCTTACTGCGTTTTTTTTTTTTTTTTTTTACAAAAATACGTTGAAAAATACGTATCGGTCTTAACTGTGAAAATAATAGTTTTTTTTATTTTTTTTAAATTGGGATATTTATTATAGCAACAAGTAAAAAATATATATATTTTTTTTAAATTGTCGCTCTTTTTTTGTTTATAGCGCAAAAAATAAAAACCGCAGAGGTGATCAAATACCGCCAAAATAAAGCTCTATTTGTGGGGAAAAAGGACGTCAATTTTGTTTGGGAGTCACGTCGCATGACCGCGCAAATGTCAGTTAAAGCGACGCAGTGCAGGAAGCTGAAATTTCGGCTGGGAACGAAGGGGGTTTATGTGCCCAGTAAGCAAGTGGTTAACTATGATAGTTTTAAAGCGATTACGGAAAGAATATTTCTTCCTTCTGTACCAGGGAAGGGAGTGGTCAGTCAGGAACTCCACATACTTTGCAGGGGTCATCTTTACACCTTAGGGACCCTAAAGAGGCAGACCAGCTCTCTTCTCATGATTCCGGCCTAAACCACGATTCCACAACCGCCTTGCTGACGTCGCAGCCTTGTTGGAACAGGGTGGCCGTCCACCAACCATCCACTACTCCATCCATCTGGACCATCCAGGGTTGTACGGCACTCATCAGTTTACAGGACGGTTTGAAAATTAGTCTTCATGTATTTTTCGGCCCAATGCAGCCGTTTCTGCTTGTGAGCATTGGTTAGTGGTGGCCAAATGGAAGGTTTATGCACAATTGCAAGACTCTGGAGGACTCTACATCTTGATGTCCGTGGGACTCCAGAGGTACCAGCAGCTTCAAATATCTGTTTGCTGCTATGTAATGGTGTATTAGCAGCTGCTCTCTTGATCCGATGCATGGATCTGGCAAGAATCTTCCTCAATATGCCTTTATCTGCACGAAACCGTCTCTGTGCTCTGAATCAGCCACAAATCTCTTAATAAGAGGATGATCACGCTTAAGTTTTTGTGAAATATCTAATGTTTTCATACCTTGTCCAAGGCATTGATCTATTTCACTCTGTTCGGCAACAGATACATTTTCTTCCCCATATTGCTTGAAAATGGTGCTCTGCTTAACCACTTGCTTACTGGGCACTTACACCCCCCTCCTGCCCAGGTGAAATTTCAGCTTCCGGCACTGCGTCGCTTTAACTGACAATTGCGCGGTCGTGCGACGTGGCTCCCAAACAAAATTTACGTCCTTTTTTCCCCACAAGTAGAGCTTTCTTTTGGTGGTATTTGATCGCCTGTGCGATTTTTATTTTTTGCGCTATAAACAAAAAAGAGCGACAATTTTGAAGAAAAATACAATATTTTTTACTTGTTGCTATAATAAATATCCCAATTAAAAAAAAAAACACATTTTTTTTTCTCAGTTTAGGGCGATACGTATTCTTCTACATATTTTTGGTAAAAAAAAAAAAAAAAAAAAATCGCAATAAGCGACTGGTTTGCGCAAAAGTTATAGCGCTTACAAAATAGGGGAGAGAATTATTATTTTTTATTATTTTTTTTTTACTAGAAATGGCGGCGATCTGCGATTTTTATTTTTACTGCGACGTTATGGCGGACACATCGGACACTTTTGACACATTTTTGGCGCCATTCACATTTATACTGCGATCAGTGCTATAAATATGCACTAATTACAGTATAAATGTGACTGGCATTGAAGGGGTTAACACTAGGGGGTGAGGAAGGGGTTAAATGTGTATGCTAGGTGTGTTCTAACTGTAGGGGGAGGGGGGGGTGACTGGGGGGGTGACCGATCTGTGTCCCTATGTAGGAAGGAACACAGATCGGGCTCCTCCCTTCCAGAGACAGGACATTGTCTCTGTGTCAGCCGGCAATGAGAGATGATCTATGAGAGATCATCTCTCATTCGCCCACAGATCGCATTGCAAACGGCCGCTCTGATTGGCCGTTTGCCGCGATCTGTGATTGGCCGTGTCCAAGGGACACGGACAACACAGGGCTTCCCCGCAGCGCGCTGTACAGCGCGCGCTGGGAACGCCAGAAAGACATGCCGTCAAATGACGGCATGTTGGATATTGAGGTCCGCGCTGTTGCCGTCATCCGACGGTAGCGCGGGCCTCAAGTGGTTAATAATGTGGAACGCCCTCCTTTAGTAGTTTTTCCTTTTAATTGGGCTCACCTGTCAATCTAATTATCACAGGTGTCCGAGATTGTTTTCAGTGATTAAAAAGAGCCCTGAGACACAATGCCTTCCATGAATTAAACTGAAAAACAAAATATCTTATCTTTGTGACACTGAAATAGAATAAAAATTTCATTGACGTTTCTCAATGAGTAATGTTTCGGGGGAATCTGAATGAGAAGTGAAATGTACGATACCATACAGATGGAGAAACCTGAATTGGCAGGGTAGATTCTCATTGAGACATGGGATATACCACCGATCTTGTTGGACGTGGCGTTGAGAAAGGTGATTATGTCCTTGGCAAGAGGGGCCTGGAAACAAAATAAGTATGATAGGCTATGACGAATTCTCAGGTAAATTAAGAAGTCTTAATTGGGGATGTTCTATAGGGATGAGATGTGTTGGAATGTTCGGAGCTGGTGTTGGTTGTATAGAACGCCTACTTTTTTGATACCTTCAGAAATCCATTTTGTAGGGGGGGTTGCGGAGAAATGAGTTGCAGAGCAGAGAGTGGGAGTTGGATTAGTGCGTGGGAGTGAATTAGTCCCCTTTCACACTTATACGACTTTTGTACTGCAAAATCGTATGACAAGTCATTCTCCATGTTTTTCAATGAACACCATTCATACTGGCACGACTTTAAGTAGTGCCGACTTCAAAGTAGTCCCTGCACTACTTTGGGCCAACTTCCATGCAAATCGTACATGGATAATATAGACACGATTTCAGTACAACTTTGTAAGCACAAGCAGATTTTTAACCCTTGTTCCACCCAATCCTTTCAGCATAGCTGCCTCTCTCAAGCACATTTTCCACCACACATTCCCTTCCTGGTTATTCTCAGGAACAATGTGCTCCAAACAAGTAAAAAGTATAAGAGAAGGCCTTGATAATGAGAAAATCATTAGATTAATTACAAAGACAATATCCCACTGACCACCAATGAAGGGGACATTCTTCCCACTGACCACCAATGAAGGGGACATTCTTCCCACTGACCACCAATGAAGGGGACATTCTTCCCACTGACCACCAATGTAGGGGACATTCTTCCCACTGACCACCAATGTAGGGGACATTCTTCCCACTGACCACCAATGTAAGGAGCATTCTTCCCACTGACCACCAATGTAAGGAGCATTCTTCCCACTGACCACCAATGTAAGGAGCATTCTTCCCACTGACCACCAATGTAAGGAGCATTCTTCCCACTGACCACCAATGTAAGGAGCATTCTTCCCACTGACCAAAAATGTAAGGGACATCCTTCTCACTGACCACCAATGTACAGAGCATTCTTCTCACTGACCACCAATGTAAGGAGCATTCTTCTCACTGACCACCAATGTAAGGAGCATTCTTCCCACTGACCACCAATGTAAGGAGCATTCTTCCCACTGACCACCAATGTAAGGAGCATTCTTCCCACTGACCACCAATGTAAGGAGCATTCTTCCCACTGACCACCAATGCAAGGAGCATTCTTCATTATAGAGGCCCAAAATTGACCCCCATCTTCATGATGGGATGTACCCAATATCGACGTGTTCTCCGCCTCCGCTTCTCCTCCTCTTCTTCCTCATGCACTCCTACTGCTGCAGCAGAAATGACAACTGCGGTGGCAGGAAAAGGAATTGCCTCACACGATGTACGTTTTCATTGGTTAATGCCAAAGTTGTGGCAAAGGTGAAGTTGTACTTAACCCAAATCGCTGCCGCAAAATCACGGCAAAAACGTGGCCGCAAAATCGCAGGACTTTGAAGTCGTATAAGTGTGAAAGGGACCTTACCCTTGACACTTGACGAATAGCTTTCCAGGGTAATATAGTTGCGTTGATGTTCGGAAGGAAGGAGAGTATCGGGTGAAGCTCCAATCAAGTTGCTGCTGAAGTTGATAAGGGGCATTAAGCAAGTGATTTGATGCCAAGGTTGTGCTGGGGGCCAATGACACCAGTTTTTTCACCTGGTCCAGGATCGTTGCTTTGTAGTATAATTTAAGATTGTGAATTCAAAGTCCAGCATATGTTTTCAGGATATTGAGCAAGGCTGATTTTATGCAGGGGTTTGCGTGCTGTCCATAAGAACTTGAGGAGCTGCTGAAGGTCTTTCCCGATATGTTTTATCCCTCAGACCTTTTACTATTTTTGTTACCCGTCTCTGGACTCGTTCCATCTTAACAATATCTTTTTGTAAGTGAGGTCTTTAGAACTGGACACAGTATTCTAAATAAGGTCTCACTAGAGACCTATAATGGGATATCAGGGCCTCCTTCCTCCTGCTGGTGATCTCTCTGGTGAAACATACTAGAATTGCTCAGCATCACCTGGGATAAGTACTCCCAAATATTTTTCCTCTGTAGTGCTGGCTAACACAGGATGTCCAATGTTGTACTCTTTTGTACGTATTTTTCCCTAGATGCATTATATTACATTTATACACATTGAACTGCAGTTTCCACCGCTTTGATCAATCTTCCAACAATGCCAAAACATGTTGCAATTTTTTTTGATAAATGCAATTCTTATTTATGCTACCCTCCACCTGATTATAAATAAAAGTATATATGTTGGATGAAGAAACCCAATTGAAATATAGGAGGTCATTATGTTTTGGCAAGTCCTCTGTGTGGAAATTGTTCAAAATTGGTCAGTTTGGCAGAAACCGGCCTACTTTTGACCTGTGTGTACAACTCCTGGTCCGACAGAAGCTGGTCTCCCAACCAGCTTCTTTCGAACAAGCTTTCTGGAAAATGAGCATCTGACCAGCACTCATAGCCAATGGCTGGGAGTGCTGATAAGCTTGTTCTAGCAAGTGAGAAGTCCACCTGTCAGAACACAAATAGCTCAGTGGGGGGGGGGTGAGGGGAGTAGCTATACTAACATTGGATCTGTATGTTTTTTTCGTTCGGCCCGCTGTGTTGAACGGAAACAAAAATTCCAGTGTATACCAAGCATTAGAGGTGGTGGAATCATTTAATAACAGCCGATTGTGGTGTTTTACATATATCCAACACAAGGTGTGACACATATAGAAGGTGTTTGCAAGCTGTAAATTGCATGGAAAAACAGAGAAATATTATTACAGAATATTAGAAAAGCTATTGCTTTTAATTTAAGCTACATAAAAAAAAAAAAAAAAAAACCTTGAGTCTTTAAATATATGTCTAACATGCCCCTCTAAAACTAAAATAATCTGAGGTGACATGACAATGAAAGAGAGAAAACATAATTATCAGAATTAACCACCTTAGGCAGTCTTCTACCATGATTAATTTATCTGATAAGCATTAATGAAATCTACAGTAATTATTTGGTGTTATGCACTGTCACATTCATAAGTCCACATGAAAGCTATTGGTAAAACTACAAGAAAACATCATATGGAAATGCAATTAGGGAATGTTTAAAGAAAGGAGAAAAACAAAAAAAAACCTTTGAGGTGTCCTGCACTTTAAAGTAGAACATTACACATACAGTTTGATAATAATTAGGGCTTGTTTTAACACCGTACTTTAAAATGTGGCATTTGACACGCTTTTTTTAAAAGCGCTCTGCCAATCAAAGCACCTCTCACTAAATAAAATGGCTAGGCTTACAGTCCTGTTTGCACTTGCGTTTGCTTTGAAAATTATACCCATGTTGCTTTCTTGGTGATTCAAAGAATCTCCAAAGCCTCTATAGAAGTGTATCACAATGCTTGCCAACAGCGTCTGCAGCATTTGAGGGGGCCATTTAGTGTTAGCTTTGCTTTGCTTTGGTGGTATGAGATATCCCAGGGAAACCAACAGGCAAATCAGAAAGACATCAGTAGTCACTTCCGGTTCATGTGTATATATTCTGGGAGTGTCTGGTGCAGACGTCACATCTGGTGTGCAGCATGAAGCAGCAGAAAGCGGAGAGGAGTCCAGATCAGAGCAACTAGAAGACGGCACACATGGTGCGCAACGTGTGAATGCTATAGCAGAAGGTGAGCAGGGACCGAAGCGATAAGGCTGAAGACGGAGGATCAGCAAAGCTAGGGGACCAGAACTGGTGAAACTAGCAGATGTCGCACGTGGTGAGCAGGGACTGAAGATAGAAAGGACTGTGGAAAAATCAGCAGAGTTGGGTGTTACTAATGAGTAATACTGAGTGGGAGACCAGTAGAGTTTGGGGTTACTAATTGCAAGGGGCGGGGTAGGCTCAAGAAAGCATTGGATCAACAGAGCTGGAGATCACTACTGAGCAGGGGGGATCAGCAGAGCTGGAGACCACTACTGAGCAGGGGGGATCAGCAGAGCTGGAGGCCACTATTGAGCAGGGGGGATCAGCAGAGCTGGAGGCCACTATTGAGCAGGGGGGATCAGCCGGGGGGGGGATCAGCAGAGCTGGAGACCCCTACTGGAGCGGGGGGATCAGCAGAGCTGGAGGCCCCTACTGAGCGGGGGGATCAGCAGAGCTGGAGGCCACTACTGAGCGGGGGGGGATCAGCAGAGCGGGGGGGATCAGCAGAGCTGGAGGCCACTACTGGAGCAGGGGGATCAGCAGAGCTGTAGGTTACTACTGAGCCAGGGATCTACTGAACAAGGGTACTAATGAGCTGGGGGCATTACTGAGCCCTTTTAAAACAAAACAGAAAATCAACACACACACCCTTTGCCAAGCTTAAAGCTTCAAAAAAAGTATGCGTAATGCACTTTACCACTTCCGGACTGCCGCACGCCGCAATATACGTCAGCACTTTGAAGGATATCTTTGTTATGGCAGAAACTAGCTGCCATAACCCCGGTATCCTCTTCTTCAGTGGGCAGTCCGGTTTCCAATAATACGAGATCACTTTTATCAGTGAAGGGAGAGGGCGATTGGGTCCTTTCCCCTGCTTGGTATGGAGACAAGTGAGGGGAAGTTAGCCCCCACCCACCCGTCTCCATACCATCACAGGGCGGAAGCGGCGTCAGAACATCACTTCCACCCATAGCTCTTAAAGGGCCATTGTTATTCATTGCATTTTTTTCTTTTGACCCCAGATCTCATATTTGAGAGGTCCTGTTATGCTTTTTTTCCCTATTATAAGAGTTGTTTACATTACTTGAAATAGGAATAAAAGTGACACACTTTTAAAAGAACTGTGTAAAAAAAATAAAAAGAAATAATAAAAAAAAGTAAAATAATAATAAAAAAAAAAATGTAAACGTGCCCCGTCCCACTGAGCTCGCGTGCAGAACAGAACGCATACGTGAGCTGGACCCGCTGATTGGCTCCTACTGTGTCCAACCACAGCAGAAGCTGGGGCTCCTGCAGCGTGCGTGCTCGGAGCCAAAGAAAAAAAGAATCAGGTACAGTATTGCTCCCCTTTCTTCTTGCTGGAGTCCGCCATTTTTTTTTAAACTTACTTAAATCTTCATTCCCAGGCCAACGGCGGTCTCCCATGCTATGGCACTGGACTGCCCCTCAGTGTCCTCACGTCCTATGCAGGAACATGCATAAGTCTTGATGACGTCAGGAGATGTTAGACCACCAGAGTGCAAGAGCTGCTGGAAGCAGTCTATTAGTGCAGAGGAGCAGGCAAGTAAAAAGTGCTTTTATGGTTTCTTAGACCTAGTCCGGCAGTTTACCCTTGCAGTGTGAGCAAAGCCACACTGCAAGGAAGAATGTGTTATCCTTGAGTTCAGCTTTAAAATCACATCTCACCTCCAGAAGGAAAGATGGAGACTCAGAAGACTTCCTGGAGGAAAATATGATGCAGTCTGCAAGAAACCAAAGGCTTGGAAATGTGCCTTTCAGTAAGACAATGACCCACACATAAAACTAAAAACTACTCAATGAAGTTCCCAAAAGGCTGGGTCAAAGTCCAAATTTAAATCCAACAGAAAAATGTGTGGCCAATAATTATTATAGGCATTGTTGCCCAAAATTACATCTTGTCCCCAAAATGTTACCATTATTTAATATATTTTTGTCTTGTGACCTTGGTGTTAGATTATGAAGGTCCCTCCAGCTGGCAAAGCCAAACTCATGCGGTCAATAGCCAACCTAGTGTAGACCTGAAAATAGCCTCAGTCCATGAGTCTCTGCCAAAGCCACGCCCCCCTGACGTTATTGATTTTCAAGTTTACAGTAGGTTGGCTGGATAGGAGTGTGGCCCTTTTTTACATTTCATAGAGATATTTTATCTTGTTTGAACCAGGTTCCAGTCTCCTAAAATCGTACCCTTATTTGCTCACTGGCTGACTATTAACTGCACATTTGAAACGTTCAAACCGGGTTTACTTTATTTTAAATTGTTTCAATTGAACATCATTTAGATAATTTATTATTGTTTAATTAATGCTTAAACAAATATAAAAAAACAGTTTCTTAAAATATTTGGCATTGCATTTTAAATGTATGCAAGAATACATAGTAAAAAGCATAGATATTTTAATGGTAAAAAAAATTTAAAAAAAAACTGTGTGAAGGAGAATGAATAAGCAAAAGGTAATTTAAAAAGAGTCTAGAGGAAAATTGAACTTTTTTCATTACGTTAATAAGAAATGTTAATGTAAATGAAAGAACCCAAGGCAATGATCAAAAGAAAGTAGAGACAACATTTGGTTATCATCTGTCAATTAAGAGCATTGCTTGTATCTTGCCTTTGTGAAATGGCCCTAGGCTGAAATGTTTAAGAAGTAGCATGTGTTAGAGCGGATTAATACAAATTCAAATAATTCTAATTTTGTGAGGGTGTATGTGTGTGCTTGGGGAAAGGGGGGAGGGAATTCACTTTCAGCAGAAATTTACAATATTGAATATTATCAGTCCACAATCCCGTCGTACATATCATAGCAAGGTTTAAAAAAAATAAAGGTATCTGAAAGTTAGATAACCAGCGATAAGGTAAATGATGAGTTGCTTAATTCTTTATTAACATTTTCTTTCCTAAAATGGGCATAACATCAAAAACATAAATGGTGCGCTCTACCTCCAATCGGTCACTTCTGGGTTAAAAAAACTGGAAATAGATGCAAACCTTTAGGCCTGGATTCACATACATCGGCGCATATATATGCCGCCGTAGTGTATCTCTTTTACGCAACGCAGAGAGGCAAGCATGGAATTCACAAAGCAAATGCTCCCAACACTGCGCCGGCGTAACGTAATTTCGTAGGTGTAAGCCAGTGGAAGTGGGTGTGACCCCATGCAAATGATGGTCCGAGTGCGGTGCAATGCTTTACACGCCCGGCATATCATGGACGCATGCGCCGTGACATGCAAGTATGTCCTGCGCCCCTCTGCTCATGCTCACAACTACGCCCGGCGTAACCCCTAAGATCTGCAGGCCCACCGCCTACGCTGAGAGCATAAATACGCCCAGACATGCGCCCGTCGAGCGCAAAAGTACACCAGCATCCGTAGTGCATGATCTTTTGTAATCTGAGCGATGTCTGCTCCAGAGACAGAGGGAGAGGAGGGGAAAAAAAAAATATTTCAGCTGAGGAGAGGGCCATCCTGATCTCTGCCATCTCGAGGTATGATGTGTACCTCCATGGCGCTCAGAGTCGCATGACCAGTAAGGCCAGGAAGGCAGAGATCCTCTAGAAGGTCATCCTGGAGGTCAATGCCCTTGGGCACGAGAGAAGGACCCCAAAGGACATAGCGGAAAAAAAAGTGTCCTGCGTCGTCATGTCCGAGAGAAGATGGCCAAGGTGAGGAGGAACGGGAGGCGGACCAGCCAGTAATATCAGGCTGACTGCCGAGGAGGAGGTGATCGCTCAATGTCTGGAGCAGGAGCAAGTGGAGGGCCTGGAGGGCTTTGACTCCGGTGAACAGGCCTTGAGGACAGGTAAGTGTGTTTTTCCCCCATCCGGTGTGTAGCATGTGAGGGGGTGCAAGGGAACATGTGACAAGTGTGTGGGTCCACCAACATGTGAATGCTTTCTGTCATCCACAGATGTGCTGGAGGGAGCGGGCCATCGTCTGCTGCTGGGCGACCCACGCCATCCCCGGAGGAGAGTGCCCACACCTCTCTAGAGGTTGTTGAGGAGGAGCATACTGATCTGAAGGAATGAGTCTACCTCCAGGAGGAGAACATCAGCGAACCGCCCCAAACCTCCACCCCCATCAGGGGAACCCCCTCAGGGTCTACCCCCATTAGGGGAACCCCCCCTAAGGGGCCACCCCCATCCAGGGGAACCCCCTCCCGGTCCACCCTATCCAGGGGAGCCCCCTCCCGGTCCACCCCATCCAGGGGAGCCCCCCTTCCCGGACCACCCTGTCCGGACGGTCACAAGCCTCTCCAGCCCCCAGGAAGGCTTTACGCAAGACCAGGGGTGTACCCGGATCTCTCCAGGAAGAGCTGGCGAGGGAGCAGGCCCGGCAGACACGCCATATGGGTGCTCTAGCCAGTGACCTGCGCCATGTGGCAGACAGCCCGGCCTCCTCAGCCAAGAGATAGGCTGAATGCACAGCGGCTGTGCAGGGCACCGCAGCCACTATGCGGCAGTGCCTCACACAGCAGGCTGAGCAGAGCACCTCAATCTCTGACAGCGCTGGATGTGAGCGCCAACTGCGCTATGGTCACGTGTTTGGGTGACCAAGCCCAGACCATGGAGGCCATGTGGCATCACATGGTGGCAGGGGGTCCCTTACCATATGGTGACCAGGGCTCCAATGTTCAGGCCAGCCTAGAGGGTCAAACCCGGGCAATTGGGGAGCTGTAGGCCACAGCAGCAGGCCTCGTGGCAGAGGTGAAGAGCCTGGGAGTGGCTGTCCAGGCCAACACTACTGCCATAGAGGTGGAGGGAAGGCAGACCAGGCGCCACACCACCACCCGCCAGCTGCGGATGTTGGCGGAGACCAACTCTTTCCTCAAACCGCATTGCCCTTGCCCTGGAGGGCATGCAGCCATCATCTGCCAGGAGTGAGAGACCAGGGGATGAACCTCCTCCTGATGCCCCACCCCCCCAACCCGAGGCTCCCCCCAGACAATTAAGGAGCCGTTCACGTGGCACCAGGCCTGACCCACGAGAAGGAAAATGAGTGCTTTTTTTTGCTCAGGTTATGAGCTTTATAATTTTGTTTTGGTTGGACGTGCACAGACGTATGTGCGGTCCTTTCGGTAAGGGCATGCCATGTCGGCCAATGGCATGATCCTTTTTTTATTTTTATTTATGCACACAGTGAGGAGTGCAGAAGTGGTGCCCGGACACCCGTTTTCAGGGGCAGGGTTTGCCCGGTGCTGCTACAGTGTGACTGGTGTGCGAGTGTGTGTGTATGTGTGGGTGACATTCCTGCCAGTAAGATGCGTCACCTTGGGTCGTCGGGAAGAGGTTATCTCCACGACCATGTGAATGTGGTATGAATGGACAGAAACATCCTTGGTGCCTTGGCGTGGCGTTGCTGCTCACAAGTCCTGCATGGTTGACTTGGGCTAAACCAATGTAAGGTGGATGTGGTGTGCGATACACCTCCGATTCCCCAATGCCAAAGACGTTCAGAATGTGAAAACCTCTGAGGTTGGGATTATGTAGGCAACAAAAAATATTTTCCAAAAATAAAAAAAATAAAAAAATTACATTTATATTTTTTAAATTTTTGGCAAAAAAATTTTGTTGCCTACATAATTCCAAGCTCAGAGGTTTTCACATTCCAAATTTTAAAGGGATGATGGCAACTACATGGTCACCTGTATAGGCTGGCTTATTTGCTGCCAAAGATGTTAATGCGCGTTCGGTATATCCTCCTCCGTGCCTGTGGATGCAGTAGTGCTTTGACCATGGCTGCCCCTGGCATGTTGGCATACAGATGTGTTGTCCTGCAAGTGTGGTTGCTCAGCTTGTTCGTAACGGTGCTGCTGCAATTGCTCTCCAGCTGACCTTCATTGGCGAGTTACACCTGCTTTATGGGGCATAACTTTAGGCCGGACGTACAACTTACACGCATAGCCAGCGTCGGGCGCAAGTACGTTCGTGAATCGGCGTATCTCCCTCATTTGCATATTTGAATAGAAAAACCATGGGAGCGCCAGATGCGTACATCGAAAATATGCGCCCACTCTACGCCAGCGTAGGAAAGTTACGTCGGTGGGAAGAAGCCTATTTTTAGGCGTATCTTAGTTTGTGGGTCCGGCGCATAGATACGACGGCGCAAATTTACACTTACGCGGCGCATCTCGAGATACGTCAGCATAAGTGCTTTGTGAATCCGGGCCCAGATGTTTTTTCCTGACCTAGATGAATTTGGGGATAATTGGATGTAAACAGGGATGCACATTTGTTTACATTGCCTGCCCATAGTCCATCGAACTTCAATTTGGATCTGCATGAAAAGCTGGCAGGCGGATCCAATCAGAAAGCCCATGTAACAGGACCCAAAAGACCTGCACATTCAATATAAGTAGGGTTGTCCCGATTCCACTTTTTTAGGAACGAGTACAAGTACCGATACTTTTTTTCAAGTAGTCGCCGATACCGAATACCGATACTTTTTTTAAATGTGTCCCCAAATGCAGCCATGTCCCCCACATATTGCAGCCATGTCCCCCCCCCACATATGTAGCCATGTCCCCCACATATTGCAGACATGTATGTCCCCCCCACATATTGCAGCCATGTCCCCCCCACATATTGCAGCCATGTCCCCCCCACATATTGCAGCCATGTATGTCCCCCCCACATATTGCAGCCATGTATGTCCCCCCCACATATTGCAGCCATGTATGTCCCCCCCACATATTGCAGCCATGTATGTCCCCCCCACATATTGCAGCCATGTCCCCCCCACATATTGCAGACATGTCCCCCACATATTGCAGCCATGTCCCCCCCACATATTTCAGCCATGTCCCCCCCCCCCCACATATGTAGCCATGTCCCCCCCCCCCAAATATGTAGCCATGTCCTGTCCCCCATACCTGATGTGCCGCAAAGCCGCCGCTGCTGCCGTTAATCCCGGTGCATGACAACGGCGAGCATTACAAGCTTTCGCTTGTATACTTGTAAAGCCTGCGCTGCCATGTATAGACACCCCCCCTCTCGTGATTGGACGGATCATGGCGGCGCCGGCTTTACAAGTATACAAGCGAAAGCTTGTAATGCTCGCCGCTGTCATGCACCGGGATTAACGGCGGTATGCGGTGGCGGGGGGGGGGGAGTATTCTATTTCGGTATCGGGGGTATTTGCGGGAGTACAAGTACTCCCGCAAATACTCGGTATTGGTCCAGATACCGAGTATAGTATCAGGACAACCCTAAATATAAGTACACGATACTCCTACCTTATATTATTTGCTTCTCTAATGCAGTGGTTCCCAACCTCAGTCCTTAAGTACCCCCAAAGGGCCATAGTTACATAGTTAGTCAGGTTGAAAAAAAAGACAAGTCCATCCAGTTCAACCATAAAAAAATAAAAATATCATACAATCCCATACCCACAGTTGATTCAGAGGAAGGCAAAAAAAACAAAACAGCAGAGCATGATCCAATTTGCTACAGCAGGGGAAAAAATTCCTTCCTGATCAACCAAGAGGCAATAGGATTTTCCTTGGATCAACTTTACCTACACATCTTAGTACCCATTTATATTATGTACATTTAGGAAATAATCCAGGCCTTTCTTAAAGCAATCTACTGAGCTAGCCAGAACCACCTCTGCAGGGAGTCTATTCCATATTTTCACAGCTCTTTTTTTTCCCCTCTAGATGTAAACAGTGACCCCTTGTCTTTTGTGTTGACCGTAAAGTGAACATCAAGTTCACTATATGAATGAATGAAAACTTATATAGCGCAGCACATGCGAACTTAATCGCCTCTGGGTGCTTGTTGTTCCTGTCTCCTTTGGTATCAAAAGAGATGAGTCTTGATCTTTCTCCTGAACGCTAAATGATTCTCCTCCAACCGAATACTGGTTGGTAAAGCGTTCCATAGTCTGGGACCTTGGACCGCGAATCTTCTTTCTCCCTTGGACTTGTAGTTGGCTTTCGGTATCTGTAGCAGTTTTTGATTGGTGGATCGCAGAACGCGATTGGGGTTATGAGCTTTTATTTTTTCGCATAGATAATGGGGAGCATTCCCATGGATACATCTATGCGTTAGACAGAGTGCTTTAAAAGTGACCCTGTCTTGTACTGGCAACCAATGAAGTGCTCTCAGTGAAGGTGAGATTGATTCCCAAGGTTTTTTTCCAGTCACAAGTCTGGCGGCCGTATTTTGAACGACTTGTAGACGAGCGATTTGGTACTTGGGGAGTCCGAGGTAAAGGGCATTTGCATAGTCCAATCTGGAGTTTACAATTGCTCCCACCACGACCGCCAAGTCTTCCTTGGGAATAAAAGGAGTAAGCCTACGTAGTAGGCGCAGCAGATGGTGAGATCCGCTGACTACTGACCCTATTTGTGCGTCCATTGTCATGTAGGAGTCAAAGATGACCCCAAGACTTTTGACGTTGTCGCTAGGGGCGATGATTTTGCCCAGAATGGGCGGGGGGGTCTAGGTTGTTGCAGGTTGATTCATACGCTTGGCGTGAAACAGGAGAAGTTCTGTTTTCGCTCCATTGAGTTTAAGATAACTCTTTGTCATCCAGTCCTCTATCAAAGAGAGGCATGTCTCTAGATTGAGGTGATGATCCTTTTTCTTGCAAATGTGGAAATACAGTTGCGTGTCGTATGCATATGAGTGGTAAAGCAGTTTTTGGCTGCTAACAATCTCAAAGAGAGGGCGAAGATAGATGTTGAATAACACCGGCGACAAAGGGACCCATTATATATTTGTACATGTTGATTACATCCCCCTTATTCTCCTCCTCAAGAGTGAATAAATGTAGTTCTTCTAATCTTTCCTCATAGCCAAGCTCCTCCATGCCTCTTATCAATTTGGTTGCCCTTCTCTGCACGGTCTCCAGTTACCCGATATCCTTTTTGAGAACTGGTGCCCAAAACTGGACTGCATATTCCAGATGAGATCTTAGTAATGATTTGTACAGGGGCAAAATTATATCTCTATCTCTGGAGTCCATACCTCTCTTAATACAAGAAAGGACTTTGCTCGCTTTGGAAACCGCAGCTTGGCATTGCATGTTATTATTGAGCTTATGATTTACCAAAACCCCCAGATCCTTCACTACAGACGTACTCCCCCTAGTATGTATGATGCATGCATATTCTTAGCCCCCAAGTGCATAACGTTACATTTATCAACATTAAACCTCATCTGCCACATAGTCGCCCAATTAGACAGAGCATTGAAGTCGGCTTGTAAATTGGAGACATCCTGTAAGGACGTTATTCCACTGCATAGCTTGGTGTAAAGTCAAAAATTGTACTTTTGATCCCAGACCCAATATCATTTATAACGATATTAAAAAGTAAGGATGCCATGTTTTCCGTTACTTTGCACAACAGCTTTTAAATCAATATCAACGAAATAGTATTATTAATATTATTTTATCTAAGTGAAGTTGCCAAAACATGGCCTGTTGGGGGTACTTGAGGACTGAGCATGAGCTCAGCTATATTTTTTGGGTGCCAGTCTTCCCAGTCACTAGCTAGATTTCACTTTCAGTATAAATTATATATTTTCTGCATTTTACATTTACACACCGGACTATTCATTTCAACAGGAAGTAGGAACAATAGTTCATATACTTGCTCCTTGAGTAGTGGCAGCACAATCAAGATAAAATATTTCTCACTTAGCAAAAGCTGGTCAGGTCTCTACAAATGTTTGAAATATTTTTCAAGACTATACTTTCACATATCTGTCCACCCATCTATAGATTCCAGAGCTAACCATGCAGTCTCTGTGTTGCAGTTATAAGATCTAGGAATAAAATGTAGACCAGAACAGCAGTTATTCAAGAAGATAAGTAAAATGAAGCTAGCATAGTGCACAATTACATTCTTCGTGGAATTTCTAATCAATAATTCTTTTAATAGCACACACAATTACCAATGTAAAAAAAAATAAGGGGAAGGCCAAAAGGTAGCATAATAAAACCAGGGGAAAAAAAAAACCTTTACAAGAACAACCCTCCTTCAGGTAGTTCCACCCTTAGCGACCCCTCCGCTCACCTGCGTACTGGTTTGTATGAAAGCCATAAGCTACTACTGACATGACCGTACAAGTGTTTCTAGAAAGTGGCATTCAGCTCAGAGCAGAGGCAGCATGAACCAACCTTCACTGGTGTCAATAGAAGCAATATAAACACTCAGCATTGGTATCGGCATCAATAATAAACCACCCTTTCATCCGTGTCTGTGGGGCATTGTAAGAAATGATAAACCCTCTCCCCTTACTGTGGTTAGTGGAAGCAATATTAATTTCTCTTTCATTAGCATTAGACATGGCTGTCCAAGTCACAGGCTGCCAGTTGGGACAACCCTGCTTTAGATGAATTGTACTAGGGCAAGCAAATTAATGACACTTTTCACCACCCCCCTGCACTGAATTTCCAGCAAGCAAAAATGGATGAACTTGCTACTCTAAAAAGTTGGTTCAATAGTTTTGCCATGCATAAGGAAGGTTAAGGACAGGTGTGACCAAAGGAACAAAGATCAAAAGGATCACCAATACCAGTTGACCGCAATAAAAATACAGAATGGATTTTGCCATTGTATAAAACTAATACAAGTAGCTGAGATATCCTGTGTCACAGATCAGGGATACAGGAATAGGGGGAGGCCGGGCATATTGTCATCCATTTTTCGAAGTGAGCCAGTGCGCTGACAAGTTAACACGTACACCTAAAGTTCCCCAACCCAGACACAGGCAGCAGCACACACAGCATGTTATTCCATCAGCCACCACTAGAGGGAGAATCGCCTAAACTCTAGCTGGCTGGACCACACAGAGGCAGACACAAAGAGAGTGCCATCAACATAAAAGTTTAAACTTCACAATAACAAAAATAATTTTTATAAAAAATCAACTTGAAAAATAGAACGATTATGCCTTGTCTGCATGTCTGCATATTCGTTTCAACCTTACCATACTTACCCTTGCTCCAGAACACACTTGCTGCAATGCAAGTTCTCACTTACTTTACCACTTTCAAATGTCTGCACCTTCACACCTACAGATCAGCCCCAGTGTCTGCACCTTCACACCTACAGATCAGCCCCAGTCTCTGCACCTTCACACCTACAGATCAGCCCCAGTCTCTGCACCTTCACACCTACATATCAGCCCCAGTGTCTGCACCTTCACAGCTACAGATCAGCCCCAGTGTCTGCACCTTCACAGCTACAGATCAGCCCCAGTGTCTGCACCTTCACAGCTACAGATCAGCCCCAGTCTCTGCACCTTCACACCTACATATCAGCCCCAGTGTCTGCACCTTCACAGCTACAGATCAGCCCCAGTGTCTGCACCTTCACAGCTACAGATCAGCCCCAGTGTCTGCACCTTCACAGCTACAGATCAGCCCCAGTGTCTGCACCTTCACAGCTACAGATCAGCCCCAGTGTCTGCACCTTCACAGCTACAGATCAGCCCCAGTGTCTGCACCTTCACAGCTACAGATCAGCCCCAGTGTCTGCACCTTCACACCTACAGATCAGCCCCAGTGTCTGCACCTTCACACCTACAGATCAGCCCCAGTGTCTGCACCTTCACACCTACAGATCAGCCCCAGTGTCTGCACCTTCACACCTACAGATCAGCCCCAGTGTCTGCACCTTCACACCTACAGATCAGCCCCAGTGTCTGCACCTTCACACCTACAGATCAGCCCCAGTGTCTGCACCTTCACACCTACAGATCAGCCCCAGTGTCTGCACCTTCACACCTACAGATCAGCCCCAGTGTCTGCACCTTCACACCTACAGATCAGCCCCAGTCTCTGCACCTTCACACCTACAGATCAGCCCCAGTCTCTGCACCTTCACACCTACAGATCAGCCCCAGTATCTGCACCTTCACACCTACAGATCAGCCACAGTATCTGCACCGTCACACCTACAGATCAGCCCCAGTATCTGCACCTTCACACCTCAGACCAGCCACAATTTATGCACTTTCACACTTAAGATCAGTTCAATTTGTGGCCCTTCACACCTCAGATGACCCGAGTTCCTGCACCCTTACTACTTTTAGAAAACACTTTCAGCCTAGGTTCACACTACTGCGAGGCGATGTACTGTGAGTTTGATCCTTTTTTTTGTCCTGAGTGAGGTGCGAATTTGCCTTGCATTTTGAGGTGGACAGGGGTGTATTTACTGCAAATTTTAGGTGGTAGACAGTGAACAAGTCGCATAGATGTGAACTGTGTGCTGCGAGTTTACTGCAACGCACACGGGATCCCTTTTCCAACACTAAATTCGCAACGCATAGATGCGAGCCAAAGCCTTGGAATAATATGCTTTTTACATGACCTGTGAATCTGTGTGTTTCTAAATGCATCAAACCCTTTGTAAATTTGCATCAGTGTGAACCCAGGCTCAAAGAAAATAATCCATCCTGGGAGTAAAAAAACTGAAATCGGAAAGATAAACCTGCCAACACCCAATTTGTGATACCAAACTCAAAATCTAATAAAATAGTGTAGCGATATATAAATCTCACTATAAACTGAACACTTATAATCATATACTACCTCACATAATATGCAATTCATAAGATAATTCATATGGGAATGCACAATAACATAGAAGCGCCAAGTGCAAAAAGTGCACAGAAAACCAACAAGTGAACTGTAGCATACCAATAAACTTTTTTTTTTTTTTATATAAAAAAAAAATGGAACAGTCAAAAAAATTATATTTCCTTTACTATATGCCAGCTTCTAGTGCAGTGCTATCGTTTGTGTATTTCCACCACCTCCACTCACATGCAATAAAGCTTCTAGCTTATTACCAAATGCTGTGGACCATTAAGAGTAAAATGATCAGAAGCGCTTTAACACAAGGTGCCTCGGGTGGTTTTCAAAACGCAAACACATCCATCAATGCCCGATGTTACCGGCAAGCAACAAAGGGATAAAAAGGGCATATCATGGTGTAGTATTTAAAAAAAAACCCACAAAAAACACACACACACACAAAATAAAAATAAAATAAAAAAAAAAACATTAAAATCTATTACGCACTTACAAGACAAATCTTCACAACCACATTAAAAGTAGCATCCGCAGGGGTTGTTGACCCCTGCACTAAGCGATCCTCCCACACATCCGAGATTCCTCAAACCCGACACCAGACACGTGACTTTTGGGGTAGACTTCCAGCTTACTGGCTTGCTAGGCAACCACAAATGCCTCTACTGCTATCAATAAGATATGTTCCTGTCTATTGCAGATATAACTTGCTCACACAGTGCCACCAATGTGCATACCATCATATTGGCTGTATTGTTCTATGCCAGCACACTGCAGCAATTACAAAGATTTGCAGCAAATTTACAACCGGGCATATGGGTACAAGGTAATACAATACCACAGTCTAAGTTGTGAGTTTTTTGCATAGTGCAAAGAAGGACAACTTATTAATATTTATATTCAACATCCCTGGATAGCCAACGCATATAAATATGTACAGAAGTAAAAAAATTACAGGAGAAAGAAAATGAAAAACAGAAATACTGACTACGGCTTTAATTTTTTTTTTTTTTTTTTTAAACTGAAATAAAATTTGTCATTTATCAATAAGTGTTTTCAAACACGCTCAAGATGAATTACACCGTTGATTTTCAAGCCACGTAATAGAGGGAACGACATGGAATGGGCTCCCCTTGGCCAATCCCCTTTGACAATGGTACCCTGCTGGGTGTGAAGAGAGGCTTTTTACCGCTGAAGTGGCAATAGGTTAGATAGTCCAGCTGGTTCTTATGGCTAGGTCAAAGTTAGGATTTCTGACAACACATCATCCCAATTGCAGCCAGTGCAAACACAACAGGGTTGCGACACAGACAGAATTTGATGGGCAGCAGCATGAGCTGGAGATTCTGACGCAGACAATTTTTTACCTTAAAAGCATAGAATGCATTAGGGGTAAAAAAAACAAAAAACACCCCCTCCCCCCCCCCCCTTAAGGCTTTAGAATAAAAAATAAATACAACTGGGAAATGCACTATGAGATGGACTCCATTATGATTCTACCCCACACCTGCACACGTTATCATTTTTTGCAAACGAAAAAAAAAAAAAAAAATGTTTTGCTTTACCTGAGTAATTGTCCAGTGATGGGCAAAAAATGACTGTTCAGTCATGTAAAGACAGACACGAGACACTCTTGTTTTGCTTAGTCGAGAATGAAGTTTATTACTCTGCATCCATGCTAACTTCTCTGTAGAAAACCCTATTTAAAATGAAAGAATAGTCAAAATAAAGTAAACATTAGCTTGTTTAGTAGCTACACACCCAAGCTAAACACTGACAGATACAGACAGTGGCAAGGTTAAACATTTTTGCCCGAGATCATTTTGAGAATTCTAGGAACAAATTTTGCTAGGAGTGCAAAATGGGCATCAGTTTTTAAGGGAAATTTTTTTTTTCAGCCTGTGGGCATGTATTGGGGGGGGAGGGGGGGGGGGAGTGCTGATAAATAATATAGAGTCTGCTGGGAGGTGGGCCGTATTTTGGTATCTTTTGAAGAGCGATTATTTAATTGTTTGCCAACGGCATTGCATGTGGATTACTTAGGGGAGTCAGCTAGATTTTTGGTCTGTCTAAACTAAAGTGACCAGATTTTTTAAACGAAATCCAGGGAATTTTTTTTTTACTAGTAATGGCGGCAATCACCGACTCTCTGCCCCCCGCCTAACAGTCTGTCAAGTTTTCTGGGCCCCGACTACTACTGGGTGGGGAGCGGAGGAAGATTAATCCCTCAGGGAAGGCAAGGAGATAAACAGGCAGGCGGCTGGCCGGGACTTGGCAGAAGAACATGCGAGCGGAGCTGAATGGGCATGCACCTGAAACTGAAGAAACATTCCCTCCGCTCCGACCAGCACAGGATCATCAGAAAGGGGCACAGATAATGGGGAAAAAAATACACCCCCCTATGCTAGTAGGAATGGGTAATTCAGATTTTTTTATATTATTTCTGCGTTGACTGTCTTTAAAATTGCCCCAGCCCCTGTCTAACTCCAATCCAGGGACAAAACCGGGGACAGATTTGGTCCGGGGACAGTTTCCTCAATCGATGTCTGCACACCCTAGTCTAAACTAAAGCAATATCAAACCCAAAATGCGAAATACTGTTTATTATCTAGCTCCTTTACTAGCAACAACATTTTTATTTTGTTTTTTCATTCAACCCGCTGGGTTGAACGGAAAATAAACTATAGTGTGTCCTTGAACTTTGGTGTGGGCAAATGCATCAGGACTGCAAACAGTAGAGAGATTAATTCTATTTGTCATGTTTACAACTGTAAAGTGAAAGAGAAACCCCAAATTTTTTGTTGTCCTCTAAATGTTGACAGATGGGAAATTTTACAAGGAGAATACCAGTTCTGATGACCCTTGTGACAACCACAGATTCCTGTGTTGGTCATGGGACAGGAAAATAAATCTACCTAGTGGGACACAGATGGGGAAAAAAACACAGATGCATACCACACGATCAGAAATTCCGACAGCAAAAGTCCGATGTGAGCTTTTGAACGGAAATTCAGACCGTGTGTATGCTCCATCGGACTTTTGCTGTCGGAATTTCTGCCAAGAAAAGATTGAGAGCTGGTTCTCAAATTTTCAGACAGAAAAAAATCCTATCAAAAACCGAGCGTCTGTAGCAGTTCGACACGCAAAATTCCATCGCATGCTCGGAAACAATTCGACGCATGCTCGAAAGCATTGAACTTAATTCTCTTGGCTCCTCGTAGTGTTGTAAGGTTGAAAGTTCAGAGAACTTTTGTGACCGTGTCTATGCAAGCCAGGATTGAGCGGAATTCCGTTGGAAAAAACACACAATCGTGTGTACGCAGCATTACAGGATTTTTATAATCCTCCCTTACCTTTACCTCAAATGCAAAAAATGTTTTGGCTTTAAATCAACTTTCAGTGGTCAGGAATGCCTGTTGCTTAACCACCAGGTTGCATGAACAAGCTGGGAAGATACTGTTGCGCTCTCTTCACCTCTTCACTTGTCTACAATTGCTTTGCAGAAAGTCCAGCCTGGGGGGGGGGGGGGGTGCAAGAGAGCAGCTGGACTGGATGATGAAGGTGGGTTGTAGGTGGTAAAGTGCAGAGAATTAGCTGGCTGAGGGTCAAAGTGGCTGGAATGGAGGAAGGGCAGAGGACCCTTTTTGATTATATTTACCAAGAACACAACATTTACTGTATAGCAGGCATCACTAAATGCTGGACCGCAGTTTGAATTCGAGCGGCCGTGATACCATCATTAAGGAGCCATTCTGCCCAGAACCGTCCCCACCACTAAAGTCATTCTGACAAAGCCGACAACGGAACAAGCAGATGATTGGTTGCTAGGATGCACAGCGGACCTAGCAGCCAATGACCAGCTTGTAACTCCCATCCTCTGACCAAACCCATTTGGCCTCCCATCATCCTCCCTGTCTGTATGAGGTTGGACAGGAGGGGGGGGGGGGATGATGTGAAGGGGGGCTGAGGACAATGGAATCGCTAAAAATTAACGAAGGGAGAGTTAAGAGGGGCTCAGGACAGCAATAGTGACAGCATTGTGAAGCGGGATTTTGATTTAAAGAGTAGTGTCCGATGTGAAGGTGGGACACAGGATGCTAGTGCAAGACCTGGACTGTGATATGAGGCTTGATTCAGATCTGTGCATGCAAATGTTGTGGGTAGGGCAACCTAATCAATTTAATGGGCTGCCCAATGTGTAAGAAAAACGCAAGGAAAGAGGTCAAACCCCCCCCCCCCCTTTTTTGCAGCACTATATGGCTTAGTGCGCGCGGAAAAGTTCTGTAGATGCCAATGTCTCGGGACCGTACAAAATCACATGCGTTCTTGATCCACAGAGAAATGCACTGCACTTTAGCAGATGGGTGGAGGTGCCATTAATTCTTAATGGCACCTCCACCCATCTGTTAAAGTGCAGCACATGTCTCTGTGGGTCAAGAACGCATGCGATTTTGCACAGTCCCAAGCCGCAGAAATGCAAGTATAGCTTAACAAGAGAGGGAAGGATCTGACAAACATGCAGTTTAGACCTCTGCTGGAAGAAAACTACCGACTGGACAAAAATTATAATCCAGTACTCCTGCTATGCAGCATACCTTGAGGCCGAGGAATCCCTCAAGCACTTGTGGACAGAAAACATGGGTAAAAGAAAGCAAAAAGGTGTGTGGCTGATGGAACAAGGGCTTATGTCTTAATATAATCTTTTAGTTAATGGATGTTAACAAACAAGTATGAAGATTAGACATTGGGACATTACTAGGATTTCACTTGCTGCATATGTTTGTTCTTAGGTCAAAAACTCAGTGTTGGTAGTTGGAGACAAGCAGGCACCCAACATTTTCTGCCGGGAGTCAGCAGTAGCAGCCCTCATAATTCTCACACTACCAGATTCAGCTTGTAAAAGTGCACTTTACCTGTAAGTGTTGAGAACAGAAAACTGAAATAATCCACATCTTGCATTGTGCCGTCAATGATTGGACTCATCCAATTCCCGAAGGGAGACCTGTAACAAATAACTATGGTTTGTTGTTGCCTTTAAAGTCACATAGGCCTACCACATAGTAACCATTTTAAATTCAAGTTTAAACAGAACTCAGAATTCAGTTCTCTGTGACTGTACATCTCTCATGACTGGCTGGACAGAAATACAAATCTGTTTGCAGGTAAATGTTGAGATTTTCTTCTAAACTATACAGTATCTCACAAAAGTTACACCCCCTCACATTTTTGTAAATATTTTGTGTAAAACAGTGCAATATTGCTGTCCCCTCAAAATAATTAAACAAACAGCCATTCATTTCTTTACCGCCGGCAACAAAAGTGAGTACACCCCAAGTGAAAATGTCTGAATTGGGCCCAATTAGCCATTTTCCTTTCCGGACGTCATGCGAGTCATTAACGTTACAAGGTCTCAGGTGTGAATGGGAAGAAGATCTGTTACATTTGGCGTTATCGGTATCACTGCCTCATACTGGTCACTAGAAGTTCAACACGGTGGCATCCAACGGCAAAAAACTCTGAGGATCCGAAAAAAAAAAAAAAAAAAAAATGAATTGTTGCTCTACATAAAGATGGCCTAGGCCAAAAGAAGACTGCCAAGACCCTAAAACCCAGTTACAGCACAGCGGCCATGACCATACAGTGGTTTAAGAGGATAGGTTCCACTCAAAAAAAGGCCTCACCATGGTCGACCAAAGAAGTTGAGTGTACGTGCTTAGTATCATATCCAGAGGTTGTCTTTGGGAAATAGATGTATGAATGCTGCCAGCATTGCTACAGAAGTTGAAGGGGTGGGGGGGGGGGGTTCAGCCTGTCAGTGCTCAGAACATATACTGCACACTGCATCAAATTGGTCTGCATGGCTGTCACCCCAGAAGGAAGCCTCTTCTAAAAATGATGCACAAGAAAGCCCGCAAACAGTTTGCTGAAGACAGGCAAATTAAGGACATGAATTACTGGAACCATGTCCTGTGGTCTGATGAGACCAAGATAAACGTATTTGGTTCAGATGGCGTTAAGCATGTGTGGAGGCAACCAGGTGAGTACAAAGACAGGTTTGTCTTGCCTAAAGTCAAGCATGGTGGTGAGAGTGTCTTTGTCTGGGGCTGCATGAGTGCTGCCAACACTGGGGAGCTACAGTTCATTGAGGGAACCATGCATGCCAACATGTACTGTGACATACTGTTGCATAACATGATCCCCTCCCTTCGGAGACTGGGCCGCAGGGCAGTATTCCAACATGATAACGACCTTAAAGACACCGCCAAGACGGCCACTGCCTTGCTTAAAAAGCTGAGGGTAAAGGTGATGGACTGGCTAAGCATGTCACCAGACCTAAACCCTATTGAGCATCTGTGCAGGATCCTCCATCGATAGATGGAGGAGTGCAAGGTCTCCAACATCCACCAGCTCCATAATGTCGTCATGAAGGAGTAGAAGAGGACTCCAGTGGCAACCTGTGAAGCTTCGGTGAACTCCACGCCCAAGAGGGTTAAAGCAGTGCTGGAAAATAATGGTGGCCACACAAAATATTGACATGTGTGCAATTAGGACATTTTCACTTAGGAGTGTACTCACTTTTGTTGCAAGCATTTTAGACATTAATGGTCGTGTGTTGTGTTATTTTGAGGTGACAGTAAATTTACACCGTTATACAAGCTGTACACTCACTACTTTACATTTTAGCAAAGTGTCATTACCTTAATATGAAAAGATATAATAAAATATTTACAAAAATGTGAGGCATTACAAAACCCATCCCGGAAGCCATAGATACCAGCAAAGCGGCGGTGATGGTGCAAATAGACCATCTCTCATCTGAGCGCTCTTTTTTTAGGCATGACCTGGCCACCTCATCACGGCAGAGAACAGGAAATCCAAGTGGAGGATGCCGCTTATTCTCAAGGAACGCAGCCATCGGAGCTACAAGATCTGGAAAGATGCTCCAACATAGGGCGGATGACGCTGAAGATAGACAGAGGAGGAATAATGCGAGGGTGGTGTGACTACCAGAGGGAGCTGAAGGCGCCAAATCCATCATCTTTGCAGAGCAATTTTTAAACCGCTTCTCTCTCTGGAGGACTTGCCCCCTACTTATGTTTCCACAGGTACTCGCCACCCTGATGCCCTTCCGAGGCCTTCCCTTGTCAGCTTTCTGAACTACAGGGACACGATTCTGGCAGAACGCAGGAAGCATCATGACCTGCGTTTTAAGAATACCCATGTGATGCCATTTCCAGATTTTTCAGCTGAAAAAAACACTGCTAGTTTAACCACTTCCAGACCGCCTTACGAGTTTATACGGCGGCACTTTAAAGATGATACCTCGGTAACAGCAGCAGCTGCTGCCACAACCGAGATAGCCATCTTTAGTGTGAGCGGTCCTCTCTTCTGCTGTGTGGGGATGCGAGTGAGGGAAATATGTCCCTCACCCGTCCCCATAGCTCCGCTGGGCGGAAGTGACATCAAAACGCCCAGCGTCTCAAAGAAACATTTTTTTTTTTGTCATTTGAAAAAATTACAGTTTCAATTCTTATTTTTGGCATTTAAGTCTAAATATGAGATCTGAGGTCTTTTTGACCCCAGATCTCATATGTAAGAGGACCTGTCATGCTTTTTTCTATTACAAGGGATGTTTACGTGAGTAGCGCCTGCATATGTTCAAACCACACAAGTGAGGTATCGCCACAATTCGTTCGAGGGAGAGCAATAATTCTAGCCCTAGACATCCTCTGTATCTCAAAAAATGCAACCTGTAGAATTTTTTAAACGTCGCCTATCGAGATTTTTAAGGGTAAAAGTTTGACGCCATGCCACGAGCGGGTGCAATTTGTAAGCGTGACATGTTGGGTATCATTTTACTCGGCGTAACATCTTTCAGAATAAATAAAAAAAATTGGGCCAAATTTATTGCCGTCTTATTTTTTAACCACTTCCATACCAGGCACTTACGCACCTTCCCGCCCAAGCCAATTTTCAGCTTTCAGCACTGTCGCAATTTGAATGACAATTGCGCGGTCATGCTACACTGCACCCAAACAAAATTGGCGTCCTTTTTTCCCCACAAATAGAGCTTTCTTTTGGTGGTATTTGATCACCTCTGCGGTTTTTTTTTTTTGTGCAACAACTAAAAATAGAGCGAAGATTTTGAAAAAAAAATAAAGTTTTTATTTTTTTCTGTTAATTTTTTTGTAAATGAGTATGTTTTCTCTTTCAATTATGGGCACTGATATGGTGGCACTGATGGGCACCGATGAGGTGGCACTGATGGGCACCGATGAGGTAGTTCTGATGGGCACCGATTAGGTAGCACTGATGGGCACTGATAGGCGGCGCTGGTATTGGGCACTGATGGGCACTCATGGGCGGCACTGATGGGCACTCATGGGCGGCACTGATGGGCACTCATAGGCAGCACTGGGCACTCATAGGCAGCACAGATGGGCACTCATAGGCGGCACAGGTGGGCACTCATAGGCGGCACAGGTGGGCACTGATAGGCGGCACAGGTGGGCACTGATAGGCGGCACAGGTGGGCACTGATAGGCGGCACAGGTGGGCACTGATAGGTGGCACAGGTGGTCACTGGTAGGTGGGCACTGGGCATGGATTGGCACTGTGGGGTGGCACTGACAGACACTGGGGTGGCACTGATGATCACTGAGGGGTGGCACTGATGGATCAATGTTGCCAATCAGTGCCCATGTGTGGGCACTGATTGGCATCATTTTTTTTTACTGCCACCCCTTTTTTTTTTTGTCTTTTTTTTTTTTTGTCTTTTTTTTTTTTTGTCATTTTTTTGTGTCTTTTATTTGTATTTTTTTTATTGTCCTGGTGGTCTAGTGTGGCGATCCGAGGGGGGGCTGCGCTGATAAACAATCAGCGCGAACCCCCCCTGTCAGGAGAGCCGCTGATCGGCTCTCCTCTACATGCGTCTGTCAGACGCGAGTGAGGAAGAGCCGTCGGCGGCTCTTCCTGTTTACATCGTGATCAGCCGTGATTGGACACGGCTGATCACGTGGTAACGAGGCTCCGCCGGAGACTCGTTATCGAGATCGGAGGTGCAGGGTGTCAGACTGACACCCCGCATCACCGATCGCCGCGCTGCGCGCCCGCACGGGCGCGTGCGGCATGAAATCGTGCTAGACGTTTGAGAACGTCTAGTCACGATTTCATAACCACTTCCCTGCCGTAAATCGGCTATTGGCCGGGCGGGAAGTGGTTAATTACAAAAAATGGAATTTTTTCCAAAAAAAATGCGCTTGTAGGACCGCTGCGCAAATATGGTGTGACAAAAAGTATTGCAATGATCGCCATTTTATTCTCTAGGGTGTTAGAAAATATATATAATGTTTGGGGGTTTTAAGTAATTTTCTAGCAAAAAAAAATGTTTTAGTCTTGTAAGCACCAAATCTGAAAAACACCAACGGTACTGAAGTGGTTAATGATGTTTGCAGGCAGCTGACCGCTAAGGAAATACAATATATCAATATATCATATTAAACCAGCAGGCTCTGTATCCAACATAAAAGGTTTGTAAAGTTTTTTGATAAACCACTGGAGGCCTGTGAATGGCTGTACAAGGATCCTTGAAGTTTCTCTTTGCTCACGACTCCCCTCTCCTGCAGTATGCCACACCATATATGCTGTTGAATACATAGTTTCAGTTGCACCTGTTGTGCCTTTTCAAAATGGATCAAAACTTGCTGCTAAACTTTTCCATTTGCACCATTTTTTCATATCGGAGGTTGCTCTAAAGTACCACAAGGTGGCGCCGATTATCTTGGTTGCTGTCGCTATTTTCCCTTCCCTTTGCTCCATGCTTCTGATAAACTGAATCTTCACAGGAACTACCACACAGTACTGCCAAACTTTCGAAAGCTGCGGTTGGATCACAATTTTTTTTTTTTGTTCGAGTTTGGGATTAAGCTGCATACCGCATTTTTATTTTTTTGTTTTTTAAGTTTGGTTTCTGGTAGAATGGCAGGGGGGACATTTTTTGTTTGACACAGCTCACCAGTTTTTGGCCATATATTGCTTCAGTTCTTCATGGCTTTGTTTTAATGACATTCACAGTTATTTCAAGGGACATACTATGCTACTGATTTTCCACTGGGATACATTTTTTAGGTTATATAAGAATAAGTTGGCAGATGAACTTTATAGACAACACAGATTTAAAAAAAAAAAGATATGTAAATGTATTTAGGAAAAACATACAGAGTATTTTAAAACATATATAACATTGTTCGTTAATAAAAGGGCCTAAGAACACAAAGAAAATGGTGACACACCACCTACAAATAGGGTTGCCACCTTTTCCTCAAGCCAAACCCGAACACGCCACTACATATGGTGGGTGTGGCCATATTGAGGGAGGGGCCTCACGAGGCATGATTAAATTAAACAAAATAATTATTTTACCTATAAAATATGCTTACTTTGCTGTGCCACAAGTAAGAGTCTCACTGACATGAATAAACCTCAGCACAATCATTTAAAAAAAATAAAACTCTTCCATTACTACAGAGGTAAGTGCAGTGGAGATCAGGGGCATTAGTTCACCTTTTAATTTTCATTAAGTACAGAGGGTATTACAGTATGTGCAGGGAGGGAGTGCAGAATTTACAACAGTATATACAAGAGTGTGGCGCGTATGTTGGTATGTGTAGGAAAGGAGTGCAGAGGGTAGGTATTACTTGCAGGAAAGGAGTGAAGAGGGTGTAACAGTGACCAGTATATGCAGTAGAGAAGTGTGGAGGGTATGATGGGAGCAGTATGTACAGGAGAAGAGTGTGGAGGGTATGACAGTGGGCAGTATGTACAGGAGAGGAGTGTGGAGGGTATGATGGGAGCAGTATGTACAGGAGAGGAGTGTGGAGGGTATGACAGTGGGCAGTATGTACAGGAGAGGAGTGTGGAGGGTATGATGGGGGCACTATGAACAGGAGAGGAGTGTGGAGGGTAAGGCAGTAGGTAGTAAGGGGGGGGTTGGAGAACTGTGTATATGGATGGGGGAGGGGGGCAGAACTGTATATATGGCTGTGGATGGTATATGGAGGGGGGGCAGAACTGTATATGTGGATGGTATATGGAGGGGCGGGGCAGAACTGTATATATGGCTGTGGATGGTATATGGGGGGGGCAGAACTGTATATATGGCTGTGGATGGTATATGGATGGGGGGCAGAACTGTATATATGGCTGTGGATGGTATATGGAGGGGGGGGCAGAACTGTATATATGGCTGTGGATGGTATATGGAGGGGGGGCAGAACTGTATATATGGCTGTGGATGGTATATGGGGGGGGGGGGGGGGACAGAACTGTATATATGGCTGTGGATGGTATATGGAGGGGGGGGCAGAACTGTATATATGGCTGTGGATGGTATATGGGGGGGGGGGGCAGAACTGTATATATGGCTGTGGATGGTATATGGAGGGGGGGGGCAGAACTGTATATATGGCTGTGGATGGTATATGGAGGGGGGGCAGGACTGTATATATGGCTGTGGATGGTATATGGAGGGGGGGCAGGACTGTATATATGGCTGTGGATGGTATATGGAGGGGGGGCCGGACTGTATGTATGGCTGTGGATGGTATATGGAGGGGGGGCAGGACTGTATGTATGGCTGTGGATGGTTTATGGAGGGGGGGGCAGGACTGTATGTATGGCTGTGGATGGTATATGGAGGGGGGGCAGAACTGTATGTATGGCTGTGGATGGTATATGGAGGAGGGGGGGCAGAACTGTATGTATGGCTGTGGATGGTATATGGAGGGGGGGGCAGGACTGTATATATGGCTGTGGATGGTATATGGAGGGGGGGGGGGGGCAGGACTGTATGTATGGCTGTGGATGGTATATGCAGGGGGGGGCAGGACTGTGTGTATGGCTGTGGATGGTATATGGAGGGGGGGCAGAACTGTATGTTTAGTGTATGGTGGGGGCAATTGATGAGGACTATGTGTATGAGGGGGAGGGGTAAGAGCTCTTTGATGTGCTGACATGCTAATAACTTTGCAAAAACTTACTTTTAAAGTTGAGCTCTCAGTCTCAGCAAGCCCCACACATCACAGAGTAGCAGGGAACGCCGAGGCTCCGCCCATCCACCCACCTCCATGTCTTTTCTGTAGCCAGTCAGAGAAGAGCTGAGCACTCTGTGTCCCATGTGTCCTCTTCCACTCTGCAGCACACAATGCAGACGGAGGCGCGCCGGAGGCAGGGGGAAGGGCTAAGCACAGTGAGAAGTTGCACACATGTTGTTTACAGCCCGGCCGGGGGGCTAACAGAGAGCACTGCTGCGGGCGGCACACCTTCTACTAACACTCAGGCAAGCTGCTGGAGCCGGGGATGTGCAGCTCTGTTGCGGCCGGGCCAGGATGGACAGCTAAAAAAAAAAAAAAAAAGGATTTTTTTTTTTTTATAATTTAAAAAATGTGCCCGGGTCTCAGGAGGCTTCAAAACCGGGCACATGTGTCCAAACCCGGACTGTCCGGGTCAAAACCGGACAGGTGGCAACCCTACCTACAAACCAAAAAAGGTACAATATATTTTGGAGAGAAGGACACTACGGTCACTTCCTACTGTGTCATGAGCTGTACATGACACATCGTCTTCCATAACTTATACGTCTATATACCTACCAGTAGGAAGTGACCTTGGTGTAATGCAAGACAACTATTAAAGAGTGGGATATAGCAGTCAAACTGGCATGTCCTAGCTTCTCTCCATTTGCCCTCTTGTGGATGAATCCTAAATTGACTCATTTCTATATCCTACCTGACCCCATGGAGTGGGCCACCAAGCGAATCAAAACTATAAAGAGGATATAACCAGAGAAGGGGAACTTTTAACTTTTGAGCAGCTAAAAGCAAGACATGACCTTCCCAAATAATTTTTCAGTAGGTGAGTGCGGTCAGTTGACTTAATCTCCAGTACTGTCATTACTAGTACACAGATATTGGCAACCCTTTGAGGAAAAAGGGGGGGGGGGTAGCAGCAGATACTGTGTTTCCAGTATCCCAGAGTCTTGTTAAAGCGGTATTTCACCCTAAATATAAGATCTCCCATGCGCTTCAGCATACTGGCGTCAGCGCCAGTATGCTGGGTTTTTTTTTTTTTTATAGCACACTTACTGTTTTATCGTAGAAATCCTTTTCTGTCCCCCGTGGTGGACGGCGCCAGTACAGCGCGTCACATCTTCCTAAGATACCCGATATGGACTCGGGTATTTCCGGCGCTATGCGGCGCCTGCGCACAGACCTAGGAGCTGACTGCGCAGGCGCCGTATTTCTCCGAAATAGGACTCGGAGAAATACGGCGCCTGCGCAGTCAGCTCCTAGGTCTGTGCGCAGGCGCCGCATAGCGCCGGAAATACCCGAGTCCATATCGGGTATCTTAGGAAGATGTGACGCGCTGTACTGGCGCCGTCCAACGCGGGGGACAGAAAAGGATTTCTACGATAAAACAGTAAGTGTGCTATAAAAAAAAAAAAAACCCAGCATACTGGCGCTGACGCCAGTATGCTGAAGCGCATGGGAGATCTTATATTTAGGGTGAAACTCCGCTTTAAGATCTCAATTGACTAGAATATTTTTTTTCAATCAAAGGTCATTTTATTGATTCTCATTTTTTTTTTCATCAAAACAACGTTTATTGAGCATTAATGATACATACACAAACGCATATCAAGTGCAACATGCACTACATTTGCGGCTGAAAACTACTGATGTGCATACAAGTATGACAAGGAAAAACAGTGCAGGTGCATAAATAGTACATTTCAAAAGAATGGTAGGACTCCAGGCCCAGAGGGGGGACCGCGGGGTCTTAGCAGAGGAGAGCAGCTAAACCCCCACATCGCAGGTGGAGGCGTTCCCCAACTATCTATCCCATACTTTATGGTATTTATCTGGGCATCCCCTGTGGAACTAAAGTAGTTTTTTGAAAGGCAGGTTAATGTTGACAGCTCTGATCCACTGCTGCTGCGTGGGGGGAGGTCCCCTCAGCCATGTCTTGGCCATCTGAAGCCTAGCAAGGAACAGTGTTTCCTGTAAAAATATGTTCAGGTATTTTTCGGCCTCAGACAGGGAGAGAAGCCCCAGGACACACCGACGAGGATAGAGGGGACAGAGGGGAGCACATGCGGTCGTGGAGGAATCGGACCACCTGGGTCCAGAACCCTTGTGTACAGGGGCATGTCCAGAGGAGGTGGTAGAAGGTGACGCAATCTGCGGTGATGGGTGTTTCAAGCTGGGTAGTCTGGGCAGGGGAGAGTGTAAAAAAGGTGACACCTTGCAGGAAGGCAGAGAATTTGTCGTAGGAGTGACTAGCAGTGAAGGAGTAGAGTCCCAAATAGAAGGACCTGAACTCCTCGGCCACCAGGTCAGGGTCCGTGAGCACAACCCCGGACACCGCCTGAAGAGTCACCACCACCGAGGTGGGCCATGTAGGCGAGGAGCTTACCCGCTTTCTCGCTGTGTTCATATGTACGCTGCTTACTAAAGACTATGCCCCGCCTAGCCCTCTCAAAGTGAAGCTGGTCTGTGAGTCTGGTCTGCAGTTGCAGCTGGGATGCGTTGGCCGCTGTTGGGTCGGTCTGAAAGGTCTGCTCCAGTGTGAGTAGGCGATCCTCCGTCTGGCGGATCAGCAGCTTGGAGGTGGCCTTGTCTATTGACACGTGTGGACAGAATCATATGGGCGTGGATTTTGAAGGCCTCCCATACAGGTCCAAATGGGGCCGAGCCATCATTCGTGCAAAAGTAGTGCTCCCACTCAGACCGGACAGTGTCCAGGTCCGAGAGGACAGCAAGCCAGAATGGGTTCAGATCCGGACCTTAGGGGAAGCCGGGAGTCCCAGCGTGATCCAGTTTGGGGAATGGTCAGAGAGAATTCTAGTATCGAAACCTACGTCAAAGAGGTGGGGGGGAGATGTGGAGATTACAGCGGTGGGGGGGGGGGGGGGGGGGGAATGTGGAGATTACAGCGGTGGGGGGGGAGAGATGTGGACATTACAGTGGGGGAGGGGAGAGATGTGGACATTACAGCGGGGGGGGGGGGGGCAGGAGAGGTGGACATTACAGCGGGGGGGGGGGGGGGGAGAGATGTGGACATTACAGCGGGGGGGGGGGGGGGGGGAGAGAGATGTGGACATTACAGCGGGGGGGGGGGGGAAGAGATGTGGACATTACAGCGGGGGGGGGGGAAGAGATGTGGACATTACAGCGGGGGGGGGGGGGGAAGAGATGTGGACATTACAGCGGGGGGGGGGGGGGGGAAGAGATGTGGACATTACAGCGGGGGGGGGGGGGGGGAAGAGATGTGGACATTACAGCGGGGGGGGGGGAAGAGATGTGGACATTACAGCGGGGGGGGGGGGGGGAGAGATGTGGACATTACAGCGGGGGGGGGGAAGAGATGTGGACATTACAGCGGGGGGGGGGGGGGAGATGTGGACATTACAGCGGGGGGGGAGATGTGGACATTACAGCGGGGGGGAGATGGACATTTCGGGGGGAGTGGGGGGGAGAGATGTGGACATTACAGCGGGGGGGGGGAGAGATGTGGACATTACAGCGGGGGGGGGGGGGGAGATGTGGACATTACAACGGGGGGGGGGGGGGGGGGGGGAGATGTGGACATTACAACGGGGGGGGGGGGGGGGGGGAGATGTGGACATTACAACGGGGGGGGGGGGGAGATGTGGACATTACAACGGGGGGGGGGGGGGGAGATGTGGACATTACAACGGGGGGGGGGGAGATGTGGACATTACAACGGGGGGGGGGGAGATGTGGACATTACAGCGGGGGGGGGAGATGTGGACATTACAGCGGGGGGGGGAGATGTGGACATTACAGCGGGGGGGGAAGATGTGGACATTACAGCGGGGGGGGAAGATGTGGACATTACAGCGGGGGGGGGGGAGATGTGGACATTACAGCGGGGGGGGGGGGGGGGAGATGTGGACATTACAGCGGGGGGGGGGGGGGGGGAGATGTGGACATTATAGCGGGGGGGGGGGATGTGGACATTACAGCGGGGGGGGGGGGGGGAGATGTGGACATTACAGCGGGGGGGGGGGGGGAGATGTGGACATTACAGCGGGGGGAGATGTGGACATTACAGCATTACAGCGGGGGGGGGGGGGGAAAGATGTGGACATTACAGGGATGGGGGAGATGTGGACATTACGGCGGGGGGGGGGGGGGGAGATGCGGACATTACAGCGGGGGGAGATGCGGACATTACAGCGGGGGGAGATGCGGACATTACAGCGGGGGGAGATGCGGACATTACAGCGGGGGGAGATGCGGACATTACAGCGGGGGGGAGATGCGGACATTACAGCGGGGGGAGATGCGGACATTACAGCGGGGGGAGATGCGGACATTACAGCGGGGGGAGATGCGGACATTACAGCGGGGGGAGATGCGGACATTACAGCGGGGGGAGATGCGGACATTACAGCGGGGGGAGATGCGGACATTACAGCGGGGGGAGATGCGGACATTACAGCGGGGGGAGATGCGGACATTACAGCGGGGGGAGATGCGGACATTACAGCGGGGGGAGATGCGGACATTACAGCGGGGGGAGATGCGGACATTACAGCGGGGGGAGATGCGGACATTACAGCGGGGGGAGATGCGGACATTACAGCGGAGGGAGATGCGGACATTACAGCAGGGGGAGATGCGGACATTACAGCGGGGGGAGATGCGGACATTACAGCGGGGACTATATGTGGTGGCGATCCGAAAAATGATCCGTGACTCTGTTCTAAGGAACGATCCGAACCGTGAGTTTTTTGATCCGTTGCACCACTATTAAACATGCAGTATAACCCCTACCATTTCCATCATGCTTTAATTTTGTGAAAAAGCTGTAGATCAACTGCAAGAATAAGATTTCAAGGCAGGTCAAAAATCTTGTTTTCTTCATTGTTTATTAAGGGACGCAGGGACAGGGATTCTGAGACACTGGGGCATCCCAAAGCAGTCCAACTGTGGCGTGAGAAACATAGAAAACAACATGCTAACATGCCCACAAAATAGATGAAACTAGGGGCTAATTCAGCTCAAAGAGCTGCCTGAAGGACCATATGCCTGAAGCCTACATCAGCAGAGGCTTGAATATTCATCAGGTAGTAACCATGTAAAATCTGAAAAACAGATGCCTGTTACTAAAAAGATCAAGAAGGCAGTTACTAGCATAGTAGTATGTGTCTTCACAGGAAAGGATGGAACTTTATTCTTAAAGGGGTTGTAAACCTTCATGGTTTTTCACCTGAATGCATTCTATGCATTCAGGTAAAAACCTTCTATAGTGCTGCAGCCCCCCCAGCCGCCCGTTTGACTCACCTAAATGCTTACCTGAACAAGCATACCAGCTCTAGCTGGTGTCTTGTGTCCTGACTGGATTGATAGCAGCACAGCCATTGGCTCCTGCTGCCGTCAATCAAATCCAATGATGCAGCGGCAGGGCCGATTCCTGCATTGTGTGAATGGACACAGATGCAGGACTCAGCAGCGCGCCGGAACGCGTGTCCACCAAGAAGAGTGTTTCTCTGACGTGGACACTCGATGTGGGGAGGAGCCAGGAGAGCTGCTGAGGGACCCCAGAACGAGGAGGATCGGGGCCATTCTGTGGAAAACGAAATGTACTGAGGCAAGTATGACATGCTTTTTTTTTTTTTTTTTTTAAACAAGGACGAAGCTTTATAATCCCTTTAATCCTCAATGAAGGATCTGCCTAAACTACCTAAAAATGGTGGAGTGAAAGGTAGGCTGACCCTTGCATGGGCCATCCCGAATAACTAAGAGGGTGTCGGTCAATCTAAAAGAAGATGTGGTAAAGAGATCAAGTAAAATCGCTTTTACTAAATTCAAACAATGGAGAAAAATCTCCTTGGAAATTACTACAATGTTACGTTTAAGGTGCAAGAAAGATCTTTCCTTAGGGCTAGCTTACACTTGCTTCAAACAAAGGCTTCAGACAGGCTTTGTTAAAGCTCTATGAATGCCAGTCAAAGCCCCTGTCACTAAATAAAATGGTTAGCTTACAGTCCCCAATTCACAGATTGCTTTTGCATTGCTTCAAAAATTATATCGCTTTAGTGGGGCTTCAAAAGCATCTTCAAAGCCTCCATAGAACTCTATGGCAAAGCTCATTTGAAGCACCTGCAGCTTTTAAAAGACTTTAATTCAGCTTTAGCTTCCCTTTGTTTTGGAGAAATTACAGGCATGAGACAGACACACACACAGCATCTGCCAAGCTTTAAAGACCATCAGTAAAGCTTCATCGAAGCACCATTGAAGCATCACAAACACATTATAAAACCATGCTGAAGTGTAGAGGCTTTAATGTGTGTTGAAGCCAAAGCAAGTGAGCCATTATGCCGGGTACACACGGTCGTTTTTTGTCTTGTAAAAAAACGTTTTTCAAACTTCATTTCAAAAAACGACGTTGCCTACACACCATCGTGTTCTGAAAATGCTCTTGCAAAGCGCGGTTACGTACAACACGTACGACGGCACTCTGTTCCATTCAAGCTCGCGTCATAACTTGCTTCTGAGCATGCGCAAAAAAATTCATCACAAAAAACGACCGTGTGTACGTGGCGGCATAAAGGAAGAAATGAGGCCCTAAACCTGGTCTCTGTGAAGCACAAGAGAACATTTCTTACAGGACAAGGCTGTCAACTCAAACACTTCTCACCAAGGTGAAGGCGATGAGAATGGCCACCTTATGAGGGCACATAGAGGGATTGCGCCGATAGTTTCAAAGAGTGGTTTTTGAAGACCAACAAAAACAAGTTAACCACTTCAGCCCTGGAAGATTTGGCTGCTGAATGACCAGGAATTTTTCTGCGATTTGGCACTGCGTCGCTTTAACTGACAATTGTGCAGTCGTGTGACTCTGCAACCAAACAAAATTGATGTCTTTTTTCCCCACAAATAGAGCTTTCTTTTGTTGGTATTTAATCAACTCAGTGGTTTTTATTTTTTGTGCTATAAACCAAAAAATTTTTTTGCTATAATAAATATCACCATTTTATAAAAAAATAAAATTCTCACTTTAGGCAGATATGTATTCTACATATTTTTGGTAAAAAAAACACACCACAATAAGCGTATATTGATTGGTTTGCGCAAAAGTTATAGTGCCTACAAAATAGGGGATAGATTTATAGCTTTTTTTATTATTATTTTTATTACTAGTAATGGTGACGATCTGCGATTTTTTATAGGGACTGCAACGTTATGGCGTACACATGACACATTTTTGAGATTATTGGCATTCATACAGCGATTAGTGCTATAAAAATGCACTTATTACTGTATAAATATCACTGGCAGAGAAGGGGTGATTAAGGGGTTAATTGTGTTCCCTAGGTGTGTTTCTAACTGTGGGGGGAGTAGGATCTGTCATACCTCACAGAACAGGGATTTGTGTGTTTACACATGCACACGTTCCTGTTCTGCCTCTTGTGCCCACGATCACTCATGGCATGTGGTTATTGATCCCCCATCAGCAAGATTTCTGGCTGCCAGGTGTCTTCTATACAGGTAACAAGCTGAGATTAGGAGCACTGTTGGGCTGGGTTCACGCTATACTACACGACAGTAGTAGGACTTTCATCCTACTTTGCTCTGTGACATCGGTCCTACATCCATCTGACTTTCATGAACAGGATACTACTTTGATCAGACTTTGTGACAGCCTGACTTGTTCTTTGACCAATCAAAACAATCCCAGAGTGAGATAAATTCCTTTTACTGCTGCTGTAATAACAATAGTGTGGTGGATAACTCTGCGCTGCTAATATGGAAAAAAACATTAAAGCTGCTAACACAGCTAATGTGGAAAAAAAAAAAAAAAAAAAGAAAAGCAAAATGGAAAATGGATTGTTACAAGTGTAGCGCTTAAAGGAATATTATATATAATAATATATTTATGTACATGAGCGATTTGAAACAAGTGAACAAATATAATGTGCAGATGTTTCGATGAAATCGCACAAAAGTTCCAGCTAGTATGTAAATCAGTAAACCCAATGATATGTGTTTGGGTTTAAAGCAGAGGTGGCAAACACAAGGCGCGCGGGCCGAATGCGGCCCTCCAGGCCATTTCATGTCTCTCTCGCACCTCTCCAGTCATCCTCCAGACCCCTACTTTCTGCTTTCAGAAGTGTCGGAATAGCCAGTCAGTCAGTGTCAGATCTTGAGAGAGCAGGACGCTCTCACACGAGTCGGCTCTCTCCCAGGGACAGCACAGATTAGGCTGCTAGGCAGGCAGGCTCCTGCAAACCCCTTGCTGCATGATACAATCTGCAGCCCTAGGACCAGCTCCTTCCTCCCCCTGGACTCCTTCTTCTCCAGGTAGGACCCTGTCTTTTTTAGGGCACTCTACCTCCCCTGCAAACCGTTGGCGGCCGTCCTTTTCAGGACAAGCCGCTACATCTTGTGGCTCTCCCCCTCTCCTACCCCTCGCCACCCACACTACCATCCACAGCACCCCCCCCCCCCCGCCGCCTCTCTGGCTCAGTTCTGCGGCTTCTTCCCGATCCCGCCGGCATCCGCGCCGGCCTGCTCACATTCGCGGCCGCCGCGGCTTAGGAAAGACCGCAGCTTCAGCCGCGGCCTAGCGGCGCGCCGCTCCTACGCCCAGGAAAAAACCCCTACACAGCCCAAAATACCCCCCCTACCCCTGGAGGATCCCATCCACCCCCCAGTGAACCATCCAGTTCACCATAACCATCCATCCACCCAGCTGACAGCCCCCCCAGCATATGCCCTGTGTCTTGGTCGGTGGCCATCTTGGTACACCCCAGAAACCGAGTCACCTCTCACCCCCCCTTTTTTTTCCTTCACAACCAATACTGCTTGATCCAGGGTTATTCTCCGATCGCCTCCCAGGGATCAGGAAGGAATTTTTTTATCCCTGGCCTCCGCACATTGGCTCAGCACGGCCAGGGTTTTTTTTGCCTTCCTCTGGACCAAGCCGGGAGAGAAGGATTCAATGAATCCCCCCTCCATCGCCATTTAAACATCACAGCCCCCCCAACGACTGCAACTATGGCTCTTTTGCAATATTCTGCAGAAACCATTTGGGGTCTGAGGCGATTCGCCACAGTCTTACCAGCCGTCACCAAAAAGGCCTTAAAATTAGAACAACTATTGAGAACCGATCAACGATCGACTATCAAGAGCTTTAGCCATTTACCCCAGCTTAAGCACATATCATGTGCTCTGATCAACGCAAGATCGGCAGTAAAACACCGATCAGAAATCCATGATTTTATTCTACAATATGATTTAGACTGCCTTTTTATTACAGAAAGCTGGCTTACAGCCGACTGTAACACCATTCTAGGAGAACTGGTGCCAGAAAACTACCGTATTATAACGGAAAACAGAATAGGGCAAAGAGGTGGAGGCCTGGCGGTGATCCACAGGATTCATCTTGCGATCACCAAACTAGTCCTTCAAAATCCTCTTCCATTTATGGAAACCCTTACCCTGCAACTGCAAGCAAACCCCCAGGAGACCGTCCACATTCTTCTCTGCTACAGGCCACCCGGGCCAAAATCGCAGCTACTCACATCATTGACGGAGTTTATCTCCACTTATACCCTTAACAGCAAACACCTTTTGCTGCTCGGGGACTTCAATCTCTGGGCCAACTCCTCTCAGGATCCTGTTGCCGACGCCTGTATTGACCACCTGGAAGGATTAGGGCTACAGCAACTAGTATGTGGGCCCACACATGTTTCAGGTCACACGCTTGACTTAATTTTCAGACAAAATCTGAAAATAAGCATTATGGAAAATGAACCATTGCCATGGACAGATCACCATGCAATTAAATTCATAATTCCCAAAATCCCCCCATTGATAAAAACACCCAAGCCGGTGGCAACACACTGGACTAGATCTCAGAAGAAGCTCCATTCGGAACTCTTCAAAATCTACCTTGGGAAATAAAATAAAAATAATCCAACCACTTCTAACAGCCTCAGAAACACTGGATGCCATAAATACAGCCCTACTACAGTCAGCCGACTTAGTAGCACCGAAACGCAAAACCCGCATCCAGAAAAACAAGTCCGGTTGGTTCAACAACCAACTGTTACTACTGAAGCAAGAGCGCAGAAGAGCGGAAGCCGCTTGGAAAAGAAGCGTTTCAGAGGAGAATCTCATCATCTACAAGGAATTAACAAGAAAATACCATAAAGAAATCTTTAAAGCCAAGAAACATCATTTTTCTGTGGCTATCAACAGCGCTTTAAATCGCCCCCGCGAAACTCTTCAGTTGGTCACTCAGACCATGAACCCAGGTTGCCTGGAAACCCCCAATTTAGACACCCAAGAATTTTGCGATGAACTATCGGATTTCATCATTAATAAAATTGAGGTAATCCGGGAAAGCATTCGGCAAATCAATACCCCTCTCAACCCCCCTCCCAACCAACCACATAACATCCACAGAAACCATCGACAATCAACGATGTTCACTCTGGAACCCATCTCCATAGAGACCACTAAAAATATCATCGGTACTTTGCGAAACAGCACAGCGCCTAATGATATTATCCCCACTAAACTGCTGAAGGAATGTGCCGACATCTTGGCACCACCTATCACGCAGCTAATAAATCAGTCATTTAAGGAAGGCATAGTGCCCTCCCAGCTGAAAGAGGGCACAATCAAGCCCATCTTGAAAAAGCCTACCCTAGATCCCAAGGACCCAACTCACCGTCGTCCCATAACAGGCCTTAACGTTCTCTCCAAAGTTATGGAAAAAGTAGTGGTAAAACAGCTGCAACAGCATCTGGATACCCACAACCTACTTGATCCATTTCAATCAGGCTTCCGTCCCGGACACGGAACGGAAACAGCATTACTCAAAATATGGGATGACGCCCTTGAGGCCGCAGACGAAGGAGAATCCTCTCTCCTGGTTCTGCTGGACCTAAGCGCAGCCTTTGACACTGTAGACCACAAACTTTTATTGACTCGGCTGGCTGAGGTAGCCAGAGTCGCAGAAGGTGATCTAGCATGGTTTTCCTCCTTTTTGGAAAACCGATCACAAACAGTGAAATTAGGACCTTTCACCTCTGAAAAGCGCATGGTGTCAAGTGGAGTCCCTCAAGGATCCCCTTTGTCACCGGTGCTTTTCAACGTCTATCTTCGCCCTCTCTTTGAAATTATTAGTAGCCAAGACCTACTTTATCACTCATATGCAGACGACACGCAACTGTATTTTCGCATCTGCAACAAAAAGGATCATCATCTCAGTTTAGAGAAATGTCTCTCTTTGATAGAAAACTGGATGACTAAGAGTTATCTTAAACTCAACAGTTCCAAAACAGAACTTCTTCTGTTTCATGCCAGTCGCAAGAGTCAACTGGCAACCACTTGGAAACCCCCACCCATTTTGGGCCAGATCATCACCCCTAGCGCCAAAGTCAAAAGTCTAGGCGTCATCTTCGACACCTACATGACTATGGACGCACAAATAGGGTCAGTAGTCAGCGGATCTCACCATCTGCTGCGCCTACTACGCAGACTTACTCCATTCATTCCCAAAGAAGACGTAGCAGTCGTGGTAGGAACAATTGTAAACTCCAGATTGGACTATGCAAATGCCCTTTACCTCGGACTCCCTAAGTACCAAATCGCTCGTCTGCAAGTCGTTCAAAATACGGCCGCCAGACTTGTGACTGGGAAAAAACCCTGGGAATCCATCTCACCTTCACTGAGATCCCTTCATTGGTTGCCAGTAAAGGACAGAATTGCTTTCAAAGCACTCTGTCTGATACATAAGTGCATCCATGGGAAGGCCCCGCAATATCTATGCGAAAAGATAGAAGCCCACAATTCCAATCGCGTTCTGCGATCCACCGACCAAAATCTGGTCAAGGTACCCAAAGCCAGATACAAGTCCAAAGGAGAAAGAAGGTTTGCGGTCCAAGGTCCCAGACTATGGAACGCTTTACCAACTAACATTCGGTTGGAGGAAAACCACCTGACCTTCAGAAGACAGATTAAAACTCTGCTCTTTTGATGTCAAGAGAGACAGAAACAACAAGCGCCCAGAGGCGATTTAGTTCGCATGTGCCGCGCTATATACGTTTTTCATTCATTCATTCATTCATTTATTCATTCAATGCATCTAACTTCTTTCCAGCAGCAGCATAAGGAAAGGGGGGCGCACTGTGATGTAAGGGAGAGTGGGAGACTCAACTTCTGATGGTGGGGGGGCTCTTGACATCTAATGTAAGGGGAGGGGATGGGCTGGACATCTAATCTTACAGATACAACTGGCCCTTTTGAGAACAATCATAATGCTGATGCGGCCCATGATGAAATTGAGTTTGACACCCCTGGTTTAAAGGAATGAGGTGGCAACCCTACATGTTGTAAGTCATTTTGGCGAGTGCAGATCTATCACCTGGGTGAATCCATCTTTGCTAAAGAGCTATTGGTTGACTCCCTGTCTTTCTGAAGGATCCCTCTGCAGTCCATATTTGCCTTTCAAGCCTGTTCGACTCATAAAAAAAGGGATTTTTAAATACAGCTTACCTGTAAAATCCTTTTCTTGGAGTACATCACGGGACACAGAGCGGCATATTCATTACTATGTGGGTTATATGGAGTACCTTCAGGTGTGGACACTGGCAATCTCAAACAGGAAGTCCCCTCCCTATATAACCCCCTCCCCTAGAGGGAGTCCCTCAGTTTTGTAGCAAGCAGTATGCCTCCCAAAATGGTCACCCAAAAGAGGGGTGGGAGCTCTGTGTCCCGTGATGTACTCCAAGAAAAGGATTTTACAGGTAAGCTGTATTTAAAAATCCCTTTTTCTTTCTCGTACATCACGGGACACAGAGCGGCATATTCATTACTATGTGGGATGTCCGAAAGCAATGCTTTAATGAGGGGAGGGAGACATCTTCCAAAGAAGGATTTAATTTAGAGGTAAACTCAAATAATTCCAACTTAGTCAAGAAAAAACTTTTTTTTTTTTTTTATTTTTTTTTTACAACCAAGGGTGCTTCTGATCCCGAGGATCTCAAACTGCAGCCTGTAGTACTGCCTGTCCAAAGGCAGAATCTGCATTCCTTCTTACGTCTAGTTGATAAAACTTTGTAAACGTGTGGACTGACGACCACGTCGCTGCCTTGCATATCTGAGCCATAGAGATCTGATGGTGTGCTGCCCAGGAGGCGCCCATGGCCCTGGTAGAATGGGCCTTTACCGACAAAGGAGGAGGCAACCTCTTCAAACCGTAGGCTTGAATGATTAATTGTCTAATCCATCTCGAGATGGTGGATTTTGCCGCTGCCTGCCCCTTCTTGGGGCCATCTGGTAGAACGAACAACACATCTGTTTTCCGGATCTTTTCTGTAGCTTTAAGATAGGCCTTCATGGCCCGGACAATATCCAAGGTATGCAGCAACCCCTCCTTTCTAGATGTGGGTTTTGGAAAGAAGGATGGAAGTACCAAATCCTGGTTCAAGTGAAATTTGGATATAACCTTTGGTAGAAAGGAAGGATGGGGCCGGAGAACTGCCCTGTCCTTATGCAGAACGAGATATGGTTCCTTACACGATAATGCTGCTAATTCTGACACTCTCCTGGCCGAAACTATGGCGACCAAGAAAACCAACTTTCTTGTCAGTAAGACTAAAGGAATCTCAGCCAACGGCTCAAAGGGTTGTCTCTGTAAAGTGGACAGGACAAGATTTAAGTCCCATGGACAAATTGGTGACTTGACAGGAGGATTAATACGCAAGACCCCTGTAAGAAGGTCTTTACCAGCGAGTGGGTGGCCAGCGGCCTCTGAAACCACACTGACAGAGCTGAGATCTGTCCCTTGATTGTGCTTAGTGCCAGGCCTTTATCCACTCCTAGCTGGAGAAAACTTAACACCCTATCAATAGTATATTTGCGGGAATTCCATCTTTTGGATTCACACCAGCCTACGTAGTTCCTCCACACCCTGTAATAAATCACCCTGGAGACCGGCTTTCTAGCCCTAATCAGGGTAGGAATTACCTGCCTAGACAGACCTCTACCCCTGAGAATCAGGGATTCAGCCTCCAGGCCGTCAAATTTAGACGCTGTAATGTAGGGTGGAGGATCGGGCCTTGTGAGAGTAGGTCTGGTTGTAGAGGAAGAGTCCAAGGGTCTCCCACTGCCATCTTCAGGACTAGTGAGTACCAAGTCCTCCGGGGCCAAGCCGGAGCTACTAGAATGACTGGCTTGTGCTCCACTCTGATCCTGCGCAACAGGCGAGGAAGTAACTGTAGCGGAGGGAATGCATATAGAAGTTTGAATTGATGCCAAGGGCAAACCAACGCATCGGTTCCGCAGGCCATAGGGTCCCTCGCTCGAGACACGAACCTGTCTAGTTTCTTGTTGAACCTGCATGCCATTATATCTACGTCCGGCATTCCCCACCTCTGGCAGATTGTCTGAAAGACCTGGGGATGCAGAGACCACTCCCCTGGCAACAGACTCTGGCGACTTAAGAAGTCTGCCTGCAGGTTGTCCACTCCGGGAATGAATATCGCCGAAATGCAGGGTACATGAACCTCTGCCCACTGAAAAATCAAGCTCACCTCCCTCTGAGCGGCCTGACTCCTGGTTCCCCCTTGGTGGTTTATGTATGCCACCGCCGTGGCATTGTCTGACTGGATTCTCACCGGGAACCCTTTAATCTGGAGGTCCATGCCAGAAGGGCTAGGCGAGCAGCTCTGATCTCCAAGATATTGATGGGGAGCTGCCTCTCTGCTTTCACCCAAGTTCCCTGGCGAGAGAACCCCTCGAAGACCGCCCCCCAGCCTGCCAGGCTGGCGTCTGTGGTAACTACCTTCCAGACAACAGGGCTGAAGGATTTTCCCTTTAGAAGATTCTGGGGCTCAACCACCAGGCCAGGCTTTGTCGGACCCTTGATGATAGCGTCAAAGGGGACTCTAAGGCATGTGCCCTCTTGCCCCAGGCTGCTAGAATGGCTGCCTGTAGGACGCGAGTGTGGATCTGAGCGTATGGTACTGCCTCGAACGTGGCCACTAGCTTGCCTAGTACTCGCATACACAGGCGAATAGTTGGTTTTTTCTTGTTTAGAACCAACTGAACCAACCCCTTGATAGCCTCGATCTTTACCAGGGGCAGGAACACCCTTTGCTGTTCTGTGTCTAACCTCATGCCGAGGTATTCCAACTGCTTTGTAGGCTGGAACGCTGACTTTCCCCGGTTTAGGACCCAGCCGAATTCTTCGAGGTACCGAACCGTGAGGTTAACTGCCTTTTGCAGACCCGGCCGTGAGTGATCTATGATTAAAAGGTCGTCCAAGTATGCTAGGACTGTGACCCCCTGGATCCTTAAATTGGCCAGAACTGGGGCTAGGATCTTCGTGAATACTCGGGGGGCCGTGGCCAGCCCGAAGGGGAGCGCCCTGAATTGGAAGTGTCGCTGCCCCACCGCGAAGCGTAAAAATCTTTGATGCAACTGAAAGATTGGTACATGAAGGTAAGCATCCTTATGTCTATGGAGGCCAGAAAATCGTCCTTCTGAAGCGCGGCGGCTGCTGACCGGATGGATTCCATCCGGAAGGAACGAACCCTTAGGTAACCGTTTAACCTCTTTAGGTCCAAGATTGGCCTGACATCGCCGTTGGGCTTTGGTATGACAAAGAGATTGGAATAGAAACCTAGCCCTTGCTCTTGGGCTGGCACCTCTATTATTACGTCCTGGCAAAGCAGGTGATCCAAAGCTGCCAGCAATGAGGCCTTCCTTGCTGGATCCCTTGGTAGCCTTGATTCTTGAAAATGAGGCGGAGGATACCTTAGAAACTCCAGTCTGTAACCTGTGGTTACAGATGCCCGGACCCATTTGTCGGGGATCTTGGCTTCCCAAACTTCTGAGAAGAAACGAAGCCTTCCCCCCACCCGCGAGAGTGGGGGCGCCCCTTCATAAGGCAGACTTAGGGGCTGTCTTTGTCGGCTTGCGATACCATGGCCTCTTACCCCCAGGGGCCTGTCCCTGTGATCTACTGTTAACGTTGGATCGTGCAGGCGGCCGTCGATACTGCCTGGAATTTGAGGGCCCCGAGACAGGAAAGAGCTGCCTTTTAAATGTAGGACCCCGGAATGTCCTTTTGACCGGTAAAAGGGTACTCTTGCCATTTGAAATAGTCTGAATATATTTATCCAGATCCTCTCCGAAGAGTCGTCCTCCATGGAAGGGAAACCCTGCCAGAAGCTTTTTGCATGGGGGCTCCGCCGCCCAGTTCTTCAACCATAAGAGCCTTCTCATGTGCACCAAAAATAGTGATAAACGAGAGGCCTGCTGGATGGAATCTTTTATAGCATCTACAGCAAAACACAGAGCTCTGGGAATGTCAGAAAACTCTTCTGCTTGTTGGGTAGGCATGTCCTTTAACATTTCCTTTGTCTGGTCCTTTAACGCCTGACAAACATCAATCGCAGCCACAGCTGGCTGCACCACTGCTCCTGCTGTAGCAAAGGATGCTTTTAAAAGTGTCTCTAACCTTTTATCAACCGGATCTTTAAACATATGTATGTTTTCCACCGGGCAAGTTAGTGATTTATTCACACATGAGATGGCTGCATCCACTACTGGGAGCCTCCACCTCTTGGAGAATTTTTCCTCCATGGGGTAAATGACCGCAAATCTTTTCGGTGGCAGAAAAATCCTGTCCGGCCGTACCCAATCCCGAAAGATCAATTCCTCCAAGAGAGGATGGACCGGAAAAACTGCGTTGCTTAACGGAGCTTTCAAAGAGCCCAGAGAGGATACCGGAGGAACCTGAGGCTCTGGCAATGGTAAACTAAATGCCGAGCGGACCATGTCCGTCAAAGACTGTACCCACAGTCTTTCTGTCTGGGAGTCTGAAAATGGTTCCTCAGAGGCAGATCCCTCAATCCCTGAACCCTCTTGGTTCAGGTCTAGTTGATCCTCCTGTGATTCTAATTCCTCCGGAGAGAGAATCTCAGCATCTGAGGATACACCTCTTGGTGATGGGGATCTAACCCGTTTCTTACCAGGAATAGCTCTAGCGATCAATGCTGCTATTCTCTCTTCTAGCCCCCCTAGGGATACGGCTAGCATCTCCTCTGTGATAAACACAGGGCTGGGCTGATCTGGGCCAGCCTCCGCACCAGATCCCCCTAATGGCTCATCCAAGGCGCTCTTTATGTTAATAAGTTGCGGGGAAAGTATCGGCATATCATCAGAATCAGAAGGGGAACCCCTTTGTTTTTTGGTCTTTTTTGTACCCTTTGACCCCGAACCTTTGGAAGCCATAATACAAAATCGAGGGACTCCGCCCACACAACCGACTGTAGTGGCCAGGAGTACAAAACCAGAGTTTAGGGGACAATAGATCACTAATGCCCAAAAACTGATGGGATCCCGTATGTTTTTCTCTTTTTTTTTTTTTTTTTAAATATATATTATATATATTTTTCTTTTTTAAAACACACAGTGACCCCAAACTTAGTTTGCCAGCCTCCAACCTGCTGCAAAAAGGGGAATTTCTTGGCTTAACAAAAAAGGCATTGGAACAAAGTCCAGCATGTACTACCCCTCTTCCGCCACCGGGAGTCACTGTTCTGCCGCTCTGCGTCCTCTCCTTCTGAAATCAGCCTCAGACTGAGCACTGACAATGCCTGCTGATCTATAACAGCACAAGGCGCGCCCCTGTATGACGCCGCAGGCACGCCCCCCCCGCCCTCCTGTGTGAACGGCGCGAAAAACGTCTATAAGACGTGCGCGCGCGTGCGTATGCCGGAAACAGGAGGAACATGGAGGAGCCGCGCTGCTGGAGATCCAGGACTGCAGAAACAGGCGGCAGATTCAAACCCCCGGCCAGGTAGGACTCTCCAAAAGGCCCCTAGGGATCCTTACTAGTCCTAGGAAGAAAACAGCAGGTTAGCTAGCAACACATTCTTAGACAGGGGAACCTAGTGATGGGGAGAAAAGGTGTCATCCTGTCTCTCTTCAGACATAGTGAACAAGGTTGCCCATGCAGAGCATACTTAGGCTATCCCCCCTTTTAGGTTACCCCGGAGAGCCTGCTGTCGAACCAAGTCCCGCAGGCTCTCCCTTACCTGCTCCATGCTGCAGGATGTTTGTCCAGCAAACTGATCCAATCTTCTCCCATCTCCGTGGGTAGCGTAGTAGACCTTCAGGCCCTGGGGTCCTATGAAGGTACCCACTGTCCTGGACCTATATAGCACCCTGGCAAACAGGAACTTATGGTTTTTGCAAACTCCAAGTCCTGGGCCCAGGGTCCAGCCCTCCAAAGAGGAGCATTATAGGCAAAACCCCACGGTTTGGGGCCCGGGTACTGTCCACTTTGGCACTGAGGCTCCTTGGACAGATCCGGTTAGCCCGCCCTTAATCCCAAGGATGTGGAGCAAAGCTATTCCGTGACCAACACCTAAGACACTGGCGAAAAAACTGAGGGACTCCCTCTAGGGGAGGGGGTTATATAGGGAGGGGAGTTCCTGTTTGAGATTGCCAGTGTCCACACCTGAAGGTACTCCATATAACCCACATAGTAATGAATATGCCGCTCTGTGTCCCGTGATGTACGAGAAAGAAATATATATTTTTTGAGTCCACAATTTCTGGTAAGCCTACATCCTTATCGGTGGAGTGTTATTTCACTACACTCAAGAAGTCACAAGTAGCGGATTTAATGTCTCATCACTTCAACGTTTGAGTTTTAACCACATTCGTGACATGTGGTATATGTTTTGTCACATACAGCTATATATGCTGCTGTAATCACAATGTCGGATGTCAAAAGTCGGATGGTAAGGACAAGGATCCTACTTTGTTCCAACTTAAATGATATTCAATGGGCTGAAGTAGGATCAAAGTCGGGCTGAAGTAGCACAGGGAGCATTTTCAAAGTCGGACCGACTTGTATCGGACCAGTTAAGACGGCTCTCAGAGAAACATTGATTTTCACGTGTCATGAGCTCCCAATGTCGGAGCGTTTGTCGGACCAGTGTGAACCCGGCCTTAAAAGGCAGTGCCCCTAATCTCAGCTTCCTACCTGTATAAAAAACACCTGTCCCCAAAAGCAATCAGATTTTAAACTCTTCACCATGGCCAAGACCAAAGAGCTGTCCCAGGATGTCAGGGACAAGATTGTAGACCTACACAAGGCTGGAATGGGCTACAAGACCATCGCCAAGCAGTTTGGTGAGAGGGTGACAACAGTTATTGCGATTATTCGCAAAGAAACACATAATAACTGTCAATCTCCCTTAGTCTGGGTCTCCATGCAAGATCTCACCTCTTGGAGTTTCAATGATCATGAGAACAGTAAGGAATCAGCCCAGAACTACACGTCAGGATACGGTCAATGATCTCAAGCGATATCTATGAGAGCAGTGGCTCTCCCGGGTAAGTCTCTCCTTACTGGCTCACAGTTGATCTTGCTCACATCATTGAGTTACCATGGTTTGTTCTTAACGGTGACTCTAGGTAGAAGCAATCATCTTGGTAGAGGACAGGGCTTTTCTTCCTCACTTCAGGGCCTCCAGCAGGGAGACCAGTGAGCAGCACACTTGTGACAAAATCAAATCTCACTTCAAAACTTTGACACTAGCAGTTGGAGGCAGTCAGTGCCTTAATCCCACACCTCAAATAAACAGCATCCCCCACGTGCCAAGAAGTGCACTACTACATTTCAGGATAGATTCATTGCAACACCTTTTTCCTGCCAATCCCGGCACTCAATTTATTTTACCTCAAGTGGTGAGACTATTTTTGGGCATTTTTTATTTCATTTTTACTTACAACTTTCACAGTTTATACAAGACCTTCAAATTATTACCTACATACATTTACTAAAAGCACAGAACCAGTAGAATTAAAAGGCGATAAGGATTTTGTAGGTCCTGTAGTAGTTGCACAAATGTTTATCAAAGCATTATTTTCCATAAAAATAAACTAACACACACAAACCATAACCTTTACAATTTCTACTAAATCTAAAAGACAAAACTGTACTGAGTAAATAAAGATTTGTAAAATGATGCCTTCATATGAAACCGGTAAAAAAAAATCAAATAAAAAGGTGCACAAAAAACTAAAAAAACACACCGTATTTGCGAAGCGGTCTTAAAAGGGGTTGCAAAGGAAAAACCGGAGTTAGTCTTACCGGTAACTCTCTTTCCAGGAGTCTTCCAGGACAGCCCTGAGATATATGGCTCCTCCCTCCGGGACAGGAAACACATTCCCCCAAATCATAAAAGGAGGTCCTCCAGGCCTTCTCCTCAGTTCATCCAAGAATTCCTGAAGGCTCTGAAAAACATAACATACTAACACATCGTCAGTACACATATCCAACTCCTGTTTACAAACTATAAACTCTGGGTGGGAAACCGGGCTGTCCTGGAAGACTCCTGGAAAGAGAGTTACCGGTAAGACTAACTCCGGTTTTCCCCCCTCGTCTTCCAGGACAGCCCTGAGATGATAAACAAGAAACTTACTTGTCAGGGTGGGGTAGCCGCCTGGAGGACCCTTCGGCCAAATGACTGATCCTTCTCAGACATCAAGTCCAGGCGATAGTGCTTGGCGAAGGTCGTATAGTTTGACCACGTTGCCGCCTTACAGATTTCTTCCGGAGAGGCTCCGGCCTTTTCCGCCCAGGAACTCGAAACCGCTCTAGTAGAGTGTGCTTTGACAAATGGGGCTTGCTTCCCCTCTAACTCATAAGATTTAGCTATCGCTAACCTGATCCACCTGGCAATAGAAGACTTAGATGCTTTTTGCCCTTTCTTAATCCCCGAAAAATTAACAAAAAGAGAATCAGACTTCCTGAGTTCCTTGGTTACCTTTAAATAAATTAAAATACATCTCTTAACATCTAGAGATGTCCCCTCTGAGCTCGAGGGAGACAAAAAAGTCGGAAGGACAATGTCCTGAGTCCTGTGAAATGAGGACGCTACCTTAGGGAGAAAACTGGGGTCTGTCTTCAACACAACTCTATCCTCATAAATTAACAAAAAAGGCTCTCTGATAGAAAGCGCCTGAAGGTCACTTACCCTCCTGGCGGAAGTGACTGCTACCAACAGAACTGTCTTAAGGGTTATCCATTTTAAGATAGATTCCTCCAGAGGCTCAAATGGACTAGCTGACAATGCTTTAAGTACCAAAGAGAGATCCCAAGGAGGACAGGGTGAGATCTTCACCGGCCTAGATCTAGACAAGGCTTTGAAAAAATTCTTAATAAAAGCATTCTGCTGAAGGGAACATTGAAGAAAGACACTAAGGGCCGCAACCTGTACTTTTAAGGTACTTGGGGATAGACCCATGTCTACTCCTGCCTGCAGAAAATCTAGAATGGCTGGGACCTTTGGTTGATCAATTTTTCGCTCTTCTAACCAGTAACAACATTTTTTCCAGAATTTGGCATAAATTTTTCTAGTAACCGGTTTTCTGCACTGAATCAGGGTTTTGATTACTTTCTCCGAGAAGCCCTGTGTTCTCAGCAACTGTTCCTCAGATACCACGCAGTTAGTTTTAGTCTGTCTACCTGCGGATGAAGAATGGGACCCTGTGATATTAGATCCCTCCTGCTGGGAAGATGAAATGGGGAGAGAATGGCCAGCCTTTTCAGAATGGCAAACCAAGGTCTTTTCGGCCAAAAAGGAGCAACCAAAATTAGATCGGTTCTTTCCGTCCGAAATTTCTGAAGGACTGCTGCTATCATCCTTATTGGAGGGAAAGCGTAGCAGCTGTTGAACTTCCATGTCTTGGAAAAAGCATCTATCCCTGTAGCCCTGTCCCCTGGATGGATCGAGAAGAACTGTATTACCTTCTTGTTCTTTTCGGAGGCGAAAAGGTCCACCTCCGGTTGACCCCACTTCTGCACTATTTGAGCGAAAACCTCCTCGTGTAGTGCCCACTCGTCCTGACTCACCTGTTGACGGCTCAGATAATCCGCTAGGGAGTTCTGGGTGCCCTTTAGGTGGACCGCTGTCAGTGAAGCCAGATTTGTTTCTGCCCAGGAAAAAATTTCGTTGGCTATAGCCTGAAGAGCAGGACTTCTCGTGCCCCCCTGCTTGTTCACATATGCCACAGTTGTTGCATTGTCTGTGCGAACCTGCAGATGTCGCCCTTTCAGGGTTGTCTGAAACACTTCGATTGTTTTCAGGACTGCCAGGAGTTCTCTCTGGTTTGAGGAACGTCCTGCCTCTCTTGGAGACCATGTTCCCTGGGCCACTGCCTCCCCAGGTGGGCTCCCCACCCCCAGGCACTGGCATCTGTAGTTACTACTGTTTCTACCGGCAGGGTCCAGGTTAGACCCTTGTCTAGATTGTTGCGCGTTCGCCACCACCATAGAGTCCTTTTGACTCGGGATGAGATTGGAATCTGGACCTCCAAGTCTTGCCTTTGGCCACTCCAAAACCGAAGCATTAGTTGCTGCAACGGACGTTGATGGAACCTCGCCCAGGGTACCGCTGGAAAACATGCCGTCATAAACCCCAGTACTCTCATAAATTGTCTGACCGAAGCCTCTCGGTTGGACTGTAACTGGGCTGCGCTTGCTTGCTCTACCTTTACCATCTTTTCTTCTGGAAGATATAAAATTTTCTCACTACAGAAGATATCCTGTAACCTAGGTACAGAACCTCCTGAGATGGGGTCAGTTGAGACTTGTCTCGGTTGATTATCCAGCCGAGAGAGGAGAGAAAGTTCTGGGCTTCCTGCAAATCCTCTTCCAGCTGTTGGGCTGATCCTGCCACGAACAGGAGATCGTCCAGATAAGGGATTACAATTATCGCCTTGTTTCTCAGCGGTGCTAGAGCCTCTGCCAGGATCTTTGTGAAAATTCTTGGCGATGAGGACAGACCAAAGGGAAGAGCTTGAAACTGGAAATGTTTGATCTCCGAGTTCACATTCACCGCTACCCTGAGGAACTTTTGGAAGTCCCCATGAATTGGGACGTGCAAGTAGGCATCCCTGAGGTCCAGGGTGGCCATGTAACACCCTGGAAATAGAGATCTTGCCACTGTGAAAATTGACTCCATCTTGAACTTTTTGTATTTTACAAATTTGTTCAGGGGACGAAGATTCAAAATCATTCTGAATTTTCCCGATGGCTTTTTTACTACAAATACATGGGAATACGTCCCTAGACCCTGTTCCTTTTGTGGGACCTGAACTAGAACTCTTTGGTCTACTAATTCCCCTAGAGATAGGCCCAAGGCCTCTGCCTTCTCTCTGTCCCTCGGAAGCTGGGTAATCAGAAAACTTGGAGGGGGTGTCATCGTGAACTCCAACTTGTATCCGTTCCTGATTATGTTTAAAATGAACGGACTTGAAGTTGCCCTGGTCCATTGTGGGAGAAACTGCCCCAATCTTCCTCCCACCGGGACGCAAGAGTCACTGTGGCTTGGGGGTGGTTTGAGGAGGATTAAACAATATTCCTCCTCTCCCCTACCTTTATGGCTGCCCAGTGTTTCTTTGGTTGGCCTTCCTTTTGCAGGTTTTGTTTGAAACCTCGAAAAAAAACGTCTTCCTTCCGCTTTTTTCTTTTTCTCAGGAAAAGCCTTTTTTCTGTCCTGGGTCCTTTCTAGCGCTTCTTGTAGTCCTGACCCAAACAGGTGGTCACCTGAAAAGGATAACCACAGAGTTTTAACTTGGAGGCGGCATCACCCGTCCAAGTTTTCAGCCACACTGATCTTCGGGCTGCGTTTACCAAGGCTGCTGATCTGGCTGCCAATTTAACTGATTCTTCAGAGGCATCCGCCAGAAAGCCTACCGCTTTAAAAAGAAGAGGGAAAGATTTTAATATTTCCTGTCTGGATGTACCCGCCTGAATGTGGGTTTGCAACTGAGTAAGCCAACATTCTAGATTTCTAGCTACACAGGTTGCTGCTAGTGCGGACTTCATACTTATTGAAGAGGTATCCCAAGCTCTCTTCAACAACAAGTCCCCTCTCTTATCCATCGGGTCCTTCAAGGCCCCCAGATCATCAAAGGCCAGATCCGTTTTTCTTGATACCCTGGCCAAAGGGGCATCTAATTTTGGAACCTTGTTCCATGGCTGAGACCCATCCGAATCAAATGGGAATCTCCGTTTAAGGGAGCCTGAAAAGAATGGTCTTTTTTCAGGTTGTTCCCACTCCCGCAGAATTGTGTCAATCAGGGATTTATGTACAGGAAAAACCCTAGATCTATTTGCACTAGACCCCTGATACATGAGGTCGTGCTTGGAGAGCTGAACCTGTTCCTCACGGATCTCCAAGGTATCATAAATAGCCTTTAGTAGGTCTCCTACATCTTCCAAGGACAATTTGTACCTAGTAGCCCTGGAGGAATCTTCTTCTGCCTCAGAATCTGATGCTGATCCTGCCTGAGAGGAAGCAATAGACCTAGGCGTCTGCTCCCTGTACTCCTCCTCCTCTTGAGTCTGCGACAGGGTAGGCATACTAGCTGCTCTAGGTAGGGACGAGGCGGGACCCTGCATCCTGTCTATCAGTCCCTTAAAAGACTGAAATGTGGACGCCATTTCCTCCTTAACAGAGGATAATAACTGACGGCAAGCAGTAACTGAGTCATCTTTTATCAGACTGCTAACACATTCTGGGCATAACGGCTTGTCCCAACTGGAACCTAGCTTTGTCCCACAGACGGCACACTTTCTTCTAGGCGGCTGTAGAGTTTTAATCTGCAACAAACAAACAGAAAGCAAAAAAAAACTCCATTAACAAACAGCCTATGCCTGAACACCACTGTGCCTAGCTCCTAGAAGTGCCGTACCCACCACCAATCAGGTTCGCCACCCATGGGGGGTATCTTTGGCCAAGTAGACCAATCTCCCCCCCCCAGAGTAAACCATGTGCTCTCACCAAGCTTACCTGGGAGGGACCGGTGCCAACCGAACCAGGGTCTGGATGTGCCGCTGCAGCTTCCATGGTTCTGGTGTTTTTGCCTCAGCGCTCCGAGATACACCACGGCTCCGGCTCCTACATAGCCACCGCCGCGCCTTTTTGAAACATGGGAACGATGTTTCCGGCGCCCCTGATGACGCGCTTCCGCCCGGGGACCTCACTTCCCTTCCTTGGAGCGCAGTGGCTCCGCCCCTCCAGCGTCGAACCCGGAAGTGCTGTATCCACAGCGCGGTCCATGGCGTCTCTCGCCTTTCACCCGCTGCTTCCGGAGCCTGGGGCCTGAGCACACCGCCGTCAACCAGGGGTCCCACTCTCGCCGAGCCAAGGCAGGGTGACCATCAGCGACGCTCTCTACCCCTGGGCCAGATGCGTGCTGTAGGGTAAGTTCAGCTCTCACTCCCACCAAGGGAGAAACTGGGGAAAAAAATAAAATAGCTACGTTCCCTAATGTGCTCCTTCCCGTCCGGCAGGAAACACAAAAAACTGAGGAGAAGGCCTGGAGGACCTCCTTTTATGATTTGGGGGAATGTGTTTCCTGTCCCGGAGGGAGGAGCCATATATCTCAGGGCTGTCCTGGAAGACGAGGGGGGAAAAAATGTTTTCATAAGCATCCTTTACCTGCAGACATTCCTCTTTTCACTTCCTCAGTGTTCGTTTTTGCTCAGAAGTTGTTACTCACCACCATGAAGGGAGGCTTTACTGCGGTGGTCAGTGACGTGCTTGCCCCCTCCTGGGAACTAAGTCTGTGTGGCAGGACGCTCTCTACGTGTTAGAGACTTCAAGGAGGTGTGAATTACTGGGCGTGCCGCAATTCATACTGGGAAATGTAGTTCTTACATGAACGAGCGCCACAAACCAGGAAGTGAATGAGATAACAGAAACTGGAACGCCGGAGGTGATATAGATGAAGGAATTTAATAGGTATTTACTGTTTTTTTAACAGAATCATTACACTCTTCTGTCTGTCTACCTTGCAGACATTAATTTTAGGCAACTTTTTTTCCCCTTTACAACTCCTTTAAAGGGTCACTAAAGGAATTTTTTTTTTAGCTAAATAGCTTCCCTTACCTTACTGCAGTACTGGTTTCATGTCCTTATTGTTTGTTTTTGCTTTGAAGTTGCTGTTAACCTGCTCTGTTCTCCACACTTCCTGCTTGTCTGTTTCCTTATAAGCACCATACTGGGAGCTTTCTCACGATGGTTTAAGCTGTCATTACTGTGTGTCTAAAACTTCCCAGAACCAATCAGATTCATTTTAAAAAACAAAACACTGCCCTGGATTTGTTTGTTTTTGTTCTGTGTTTCTATTTCTACTTTGCAGAAACATGAAGCCAGTTCAAAAGTGAAACAAGCCTGCATGCACATTATATGATTGATTTTTATCTATTTTTAATCTATTTTTAATCATTTTGAAAAGGAATCGGTTAACTTTTATGTCTCTATACCCTGTAAACATTCATTTCAGCAAAAAAAATGTTTTCCTTTAGTGACCCTTTAAGCTCAGTATTTTAATTTGTGATAAAAAAAAATAATAAAAATGGGGAAGGGTTGACCTGCAAGGTTGTTATTGCTGTTTATGTCCTCACTGGGAAGAAATACCTGACCTATTGTACTGACAAACGGGGGACAGAGGGACAGAAGGTGGGGACATAAATAGCAATGAAAAAAGAGATATATAAATAGAAATGAGAAAAAATAAAACGGTCCTCTCGCTCTTGTGACCTATTCCCCACACCTATCCCTCATTTTGCACTCAGTGTCATAGTGATGTTACTAGGACAAGAAATGAGAGAGACTTCCCCAAACTTAAAATAAATTGACACGCTATTAAAAAAAAAAAAAAAAAAAAAAAAAACAGAATTTGAAACTCGATTTAGATGTTCTATTTTTTTCTCTCTGAAAATGATCAACACAATCAAACAAATGCCATCAATTACAGCACTTTGTTATGATCTAAATGCAGTGTGATTTGCAATTTATGTCAATATAAGCAATCGCAAAAACAAATCAAAAAAACGATCTGTCAACATTTAACCCTTTCGCTGCCAGGCTTTGGGTTTCATTTTGTACACTCAGGTGGCCAGACCAGTTTTCCTTTGCTTTTTTATTTTTCACTTACTGCTTTCATAATTTGAAAAGACACTACAAACTAGACATTTTCGAAAAGCACATGACCTGTAGAATAAAAAAAAGTGCTACTGATTTTTTTTGGGCCCCACAATAATTGCGCAAATGTTCATCATATCGCCAATTTAACAAAAAATACACTAAAATCATTACACAAACACAACGTAACTTACAAAATTCCTGCTAAACAAGTACCAAAGCATCGTTCACATGTGGCATAACTAAAGCGTACACCCATGGAGGGCCATGTTTACCCACACAGGGATGCACAGTTGTTCCGTGTAACCACGTACAGGCAGTCCCATTTATGTCAATTGGATGCAACAAGTGCACAGGCATAGCTGCGGTTCCCAATCTGACATCTTTGTGGGTACATGACCCCGAACACAGATAGAATGAGCTCAGGGACATGCATGGATGCAAGACTGGGAGCAACGGCTCTCTTCGTGCAGGTGCTACATCCCAGATCGGATGGCATCTGTTGGAAAAGGACAGGCGATCCATTTCCATCTGACCACCCCATAAAGAACAGCAGGCTGTGTCTGTGCCTGCTCTGAAGACAGGCGGATCTGCTTGGCAGAGTCCACGCCATGTGAAAGTGGTCTTAACAGGAGCGACCAGTCCATTAGGGGTGCCGCAATCATACGTTTGTACAAGTTTTTTTTTTCCCTCAAGCCACATGATTAGAGCCCAAGGCTCCAAGTGGCTTGAAAAAGGCTGGGCTTGGGGCGCAGAGCATTGCACCCTGAACCCACCCAATTGTTAAAATAGCAAAGATTGGGTTTGGCCAGGAGGAGAAGCTGAAGTATCCGTGGAGGGGTAAGTGGGGGGGGGGGGGGACACACACACGACCGTCACAGTTAGGGGTAAGTGCGGGCTGACCAAGGGGGTCTTACTAGGTTTTTATTGGCCAATACCCACAACTGCATGCCTTGCACTGGCATCTAGGTGCAACTAAGTGATAGAACAGAAAGGGTTATTGTCTGCATGTTTACCACATTATTTACTTGTGTACTACTCAGAATAAAGATCACCTGGGTTTCAGATTTCTAGCAATTAGAATTGCATATACGTTTCCAGATATTAGTAGATAAACTCACCTTGTATGTAATATTCCAATGAGTTTCGAGGCAAGATTAGATGGTAATCGTTCAGAGATACAACATCGACTCAACAAAATAAGCAAATCAGATGACAGAGTTGGAATAAAGTACAAAAGTTGCACCAGTCTCAACTGCAACTCTTCCGGTAAAAGCACAAGAATGCCATCTTTTGGATCTGTAAAAAAAAAATTAAGTAGTATTAAAGTGCTACCAAACCCAAGACCCTGCTCACTATATCTGGTCTCCCACAGTATACAGAACATGAAAGTGCAATTATTTTAGTAAATCTAAACTGGTAAATACCTTTTCTCATCAGCAGTATATAACAGTCATATGACTTCTATCTTTGTCTGGTTAATGTTAGTTGGAGGAGTTTTTTATATTTTACCACAAACGTTCAATAAGGCTAAAAAAAAAAACACTGACCCTCTGTCTGGACAATGTGAATTGTCCCTGTGCCAATCACATGCATCCTCCAAAGAAAAGCAAACAAAAATCTAGCCATACACACCAAACCAAGCATGGACTTCAAAAGGCTCTGTCTTATTATTAGGAGACTCATCAGAAGATTGATTGGGGACAATAGAATGGGAGGATCATTTACATAATGCAGAGGATTAACCCCTTAGGTTCCAGTGAGTATAACAAACTTGTTTTACTGCATATGCAGACTGATTTTACTGTTGTGGGTTTAGTAACACAAACAGCAAAAACTAAAATTGTGAGAAAATTAGAGGTAAATATATATTTTATTTATAAAGAGGTATAACATATAATTATCAGGCGTTTACAATATAGGGTGTAACATGTTGACAAATTGTGAGAAAATTAAAGTATAAACAAATTAAGATTTTTTTTTCCTATTAAAAGTCCTAGTGCACAACTACCTGGGTAATTTCCCCATGATTTGCTCATTTAAAATTTGCAGTTCCCAATAGCAAATTAGGAAGTTTCTAGATTATTGGTAGGCTTAACGGGCGATTTTTTGCTTTTGAAGTCGTTTAATAAAGAAGCAATAAAGAATAAAATAAAAAATAAAAAAATAAAGAAGCAAAACGTGATCATAGCTCATTTATTTAATATTTAAGGCTCTATGTACACGGGATGTTTTTACAAAATGATTAAACTTGACAGATAATAAAGTCTGGGGGGCGAACTTCCAGGAGATCAGGCTGCGGCCCATCTCTGGGAAGTGGACCTGTCAAACTGGTGGAGAAGAAAGCATATGAGCAGAAGTTTCACTTCTAGGACGGAACTCCACTTTAAAAACCTCATTTTCTTATACTTGTTGCTTCAAGCAGACTGAAGGTTTTTAGATGGCTGCTTTTCTAGTCCCTTTACCCCCGCCCCTTTTTTTGTGATGGTTCAGTTAAAGAGCCATAGAGTGGATAGCTCCTACGCAGTACACTACTTTGTTCTGAAAATCCTTTGAATCGATTGGGCATAATGTGCTTGATGTTGTCATTTCTGCTTTATCGATGGGAACACATTGTGTTTTTTTCCTCCCCACCGGATTGGCATGGCTAGTACCTATTGTGAAATATCACGCAGTGCCCTGCATCGCTGAAGGCATATTATGGTTCTTCTGCAACACTCTCTGGAGTGCCTTTGTATTGTTCATCTTTATCCACCCCCTCTTTTTATTCGCTCTGCATATTTTCTTACACTCCATTATGGCTCAAGTGATTGTGACAACGGTTACTGAAATTCCACTCCTACAATGTTAAGGGCTTAAATATTGCCTCTAAGAGAGGGAAAAATCTTAACCAACTGCATAAACAAAGTCAATATACTTCTTTTGCAAGAAACCCACTTCCAGACTGATTTTCCATCATTTGCCAACAGATATTTCAACCAGTGGATCCATAGTACTAAATCTTGTTCAGAAAGCCAAAGGAGTCTCAGTTGTTTTTTTAAAAAGCGCTGCCAATCGTCTTGATTGACCAAACTGCTAATCCCCAGGGATGGTGTGACTTTGTAAAATTTTCACTCTGGGGAACTAAATTTACAGTGGCTAATTTAAAACTTTCCAATCAAAATCCAACGGCAAGAAAATATCTGAAGATACTGTCTGGCTTCATGGAGGGTAGACTCATGGGTGGCGATATTAATCTTCCTATGAATTCGCAGCTGGATACAATCTAAATACTCAGTGTCCTTCTCCAAATTGAAATTGCTTTTAGGAGAAGTATTTTTTATTTCTTTTTTTGGCTAATCATACCTGTCTGGAATGCAGCATCAGACTGATGCTGCATCTGTCCCCCGGGGTCGCTGCACTGAGGACCGAGCCACTGAACATCGCAGATGGCTCGGTTCTCACTCCTCCACGAGCAGAGTAATACCGACTGTCAACATTGCTTCTGCTCTACTTCTCCACACTCATTTTATAAAACCAATGTGCACGAGGCCTTAAAGCTTAGTGCTACAACTAAGGCACTCACCAAAACGCATAAGCTTCTGTGTTTTATTTTCACTCTTATGTAGTTAAATATGCATACAGTTTAGTGTTGCTCCATCTTTCTGCATATCCTGTTCTGGTGAGAATAGACACACTGAGCCTGGGCACCTGTGAGTGGAGGCTTTAATTGAATTGGGCTCCCCTTGTAGAGTGAGTGAGCTGCTTTCACTAGACTCTTTACTGACATTTAAAAATCGCTCCACTAAAAGAATGGGCCAAGCATGTGAATGATGCATTGTTGGTGGACCCGGAGTGCTCTGCATGTATCACAGAAACCATATCCGATTTCCTGGCTGACCACGCTTTAGACCCTACCCCATTACCCACCCAGTGGAAAGCTCTGAAGGCGGTTTTAAGAGGGAATTTGATCCAACTCGGCACTCGCTTGAAAAAGCAATCCGCATTCATTGCATCCACGGTCTAAAATCTCAGGACCCTAGAAACTGAACACAAGTGTTTAAACACGAGGCGGGCGCGTCTTTATGACCTGTACGCATCTTCTGCCCGCACCATTCGCAGACAAATGGAAAAAGTAATTGGCGCGCTCTATACACCCACAACAGACTTCTACTTTAGTTTCACATCTTCAGGGATTAAACAGAGAGCCAATAACCTCACAGTCTTCAAAATAACAAAATGTTTAGCGACTTTTACCAATCTCTTTATAATGTATCCCCACAACAATCCGTAAAATTCACTACAACTAGAGAAGCATATCAGGCATTCTACACAGCAGATACCCGACTACCGTCCTTGGAGGTAGACAATTGACAACCTGGAAAATCCATTTAGCAAGGAAGAGGTTGCCAAGACCATCGTTAATACTCCAGTGGGTAAAAACCCGATTCCCGATGGCCTTATGCCCAAATTCTACAAACTTTTTGCTCCTCCCCTTACTTCTTATTTGACTAGGGTATTTAACTCCATAGAAAATGGTTCTACCTTTACCATGCAAGACACACATCTCACTTATTCCGAAACCAAAAAAAGACAGCCCTCCCTTTGTGCGAATTAATTATAAACCAATATCATTAATAGGAGTGGACCTAAAATTTTCTGTCAAAGTTCTAGCTAATTGACTACAACCAATATTGCCCAGAACTTCTTAACCACATCAATACAGGGCACTTTCATCCCCCCTTCCTGCCCAGGCCAATTTCAATGGCGCAGTTTGTATGACAATTGTGGTCATGCAACACTGTACCCAAGCAAAATTTTGATATTTTTTTCCCTCAAACAAATAGAGCTTTCTTTTGGTGGTATTTGATCACCTCTGCAGTTTTTATTTTTTTGTGCTATGAACAAAAAACAAAATATTTTTTACTTGTTGCTATAATAAATATCCCAAATTTATTTAAAAATACATTTCTCAGTTTAGGCCGATATACAGTGCAGAAAATAAGTATTTGAACACCCTGCTATTTTGCAAGTTCTCCCACTTGGAAATCATGGAGGGGTCTGAAATTGTCATCGTAGGTGCATGTCCACTGTGAGAGACATAATCAAAAAAAAAATCCAGAAATCACACTTTATGAATTTTTAACTATTTATTTGTATGATACAGCTGCAAAGAAGTATTTGAACACCTGTCTATCAGCTAGAATTCTGACCCTCAAAGACCTGTTAGTCTGCCTTTAAAATGTCCACCTCCACTCCATTTATTATCCTAAATTAGATGCACCTGTTTGAGGTCATTAGCTGCATAAAGACACCTGTCCACCCCATACAATCAGTAAGAATCCAACTTCTAACATGGCCAAGACCAAAGAGCTGTCCAAAGACACTAGAGACAACATTGTACACCTCCACAAGGCTGGAAAGGGCTACGGGGAAATTGCCAAGCAGCTTGGTGAAAAAAGGTCCACTGTTGGAGCAATCATTAGAAAATGGAAGAAGCTAAACATGACTGTCAATCTCCCTCAGACTGGGGCTCCATGCAAAATCTCACCTCGTGGGGTCTCAATGATCCTAAGAAAGGTGAGAAATCAGCCCAGGACTACACGGGAGGAGCTGGTCAATGACCTGAAAAGAGCTGGGACCACCGTTTCCAAGGTTACTGTTGGTAATACACTAAGACGTCATGGTTTGAAATCATGCATGGCACGGAAGGTTCCCCTGCTTAAACCAGCACATGTCAAGGCCCGTCTTAAGTTTGCCAATGACCATTTGGATGATCCAGAGGAGTCATGGGAGAAAGTAATGTGGTCAGATGAGACCAAAATAGAACTTTTTGGTCATAATTCCACTAACCGTGTTTGGAGGAAGAAGAATGATGAGTACCATCCCAAGAACACCATCCCTACTGTGAAGCATGGGGGTGGTAGCATCATGCTTTGGGGGTGTTTTTCTGCACATGGGACAGGGCGACTGCACTGTATTAAGGAGAGGATGACCGGGGCCATGTATTGCAAGATTTTGGGCAACAACCTCCTTCCCTCAGTTAGAGCTTTGAAGATGGGTCGAGGCTGGGTCTTCCAACATGACAATGACCCGAAGCACACAGCCAGGATAACCAAGGAGTGGCTCTGTAAGAAGCATATCAAGGTTCTGGCGTGGCCTAGCCAGTCTCCAGACCTAAACCCAATAAAGAATCTTTGGAGGGAGCTCAAACTCCGTGTTTCTCAGCGACAGCCCAGAAACCTGACTGATCTAGAGAAGATCTGTGTGGAGGAGTGGGCCAAAATCCCTCCTCCAGTGTGTGCAAACCTGGTGAAAAACTACAAGAAACGTTTGACCTCTGTAATTGCAAACAAAGGCTACTGTACCAAATATTAACATTGATTTTCTCAGGTGTTCAAATACTTATTTGCAGCTGTATCATACAAATAAATAGTTAAAAAAATCATACATTGTGATTTCTGGAATTTTTTTTTTTTGATTATGTCTCTTACAGTGGACATGCACCTACGATGACAATTTCAGACCCCTCCATGATTTCCAAGTGGGAGAACTTGCAAAATAGCAGGGTGTTCAAATACTTATTTTCCGCACTGTATATTCTTCTACATATTTTTGGTACAAAAAAAAATGCAATAAGCGTATATTGATTGGTTTGCACAAAATTATTATTATTTTTTTTACTAGTAATCTGCGCTTTTTATCGTGACAGATAGATCGGACACTTTTTTTTATTACTGTATAAATGTCCCTGGCAGAGAAGGGGTTAACACTAGGGGGCAATAAAGGGGTTAACTGTGTTCCCTAGGCATGTTCTAATGGGGGGGGGGGGGGGTAGGACTGACTATGGGGGAGATCGATTAGTGTTCCTATATATTAGCAACACACAATCTGTCTACTTCCCTCTGACAGGACTTGGATATGTGTGTTACTTTACACACACACACAGATCCACGTTCCCGCTCTGTCACAAAAGATTGCGGGTGCCTGGCGGACATCGTGGTCACGTGCATCAACTTCTTGGTGACACAGCGGGAACGCGCCCCCTATGTGTACAGAGGTGGAGGGCTCATTGGCGACAATTTATTGCGACAATTTATTTCATCACCAGTCAAGGAATGTTGGATATTGTGGTTATATACATATAAAAACGTATAGATAAGTCATCTTCCAGTTGATGAATTTCTAGTGCTGCAAAGGTTAACAGCTCTGTCTTCTGAAATACACTGGCCTTCCACAGAAAAAAAGTAAAAAAAAAACAGAACAGCCAACAAAAGCATACACACCATAAATTTGACAGGCTACTGTCTGAAGGTTCTGAAGTAACTCTTTGTTTGACCGAGCTGCAGCTGTATATATTGTATCAATCATAAGGGAAGAAAGCTGGTGGTTTCTTGGACCAAGGTGAACAAGCTGAACTGGTAAGCTGGCAAGCCATCGAGATAAAACTTTACTTCGACTCCTGCAAAAACAATGAAACAGACCTAATAATACATACATTGTGTTATGATTTAATACACACTTCTAATATAAAAAGGACTGCTCCTGTAAAATATAAATAAATGGCGTATTATGGAAATTACGTGTTTTTTTGGGGCGTTAGACAATTCTTTAAAAAGAATGTTTTTTTAACTAACTTTGCTTACTCCAATCTCCATCTAGATGACAACATTTTTTACTCTTAGCTTGGTAGAGGGGGCAAAATCACTTAGTAAAACAGTATTGGGCTCACACGCATTTTATTTTAACCAGTAAATGTTTTTATTGGCGTGTAGTTTGCAGAAGTTTGACTATAATACATAGACAAAATATGATTCAATCCAAACAATCTTAATTTTATAACAAAGAACAGAAGAGATACCCCAAGTAAATCTAAGAAGGTATGGCCTCATACTAAAATCATAGCATTAGCAGTGGGCAATAAGCAGGTCTTTAGGTTCCTAATAGGCACATCTCTATATAGATCAAGGCAACACAAGTTGAAGGGGGCTCTCAAGGCCTCAAAAAGCAGCTTAGGAGAGCAGTGTATAGGTATAGTTGCAGAGAGGTGCTTCCATCCATATTTTGTCAAAATTTCTTCGGACGGTTCCTACTTTCATAGGCAAGCTTGAATATGGACAGAACCTGTGGCCTGCCAATACATTTTATTAATATATAGGATTTATATAGCAACAACAGTTTGTGCAGCACTTAAAGCGATTGTAATTCGCTGCACTTTTTTTTAAATTTCTTACCTGCAAGGATAATGCGCTATATGCATTGCATACTAGCACATTATGTGAAACTTACCCCAAAACAAAGCTTTCCAACGATGCCATTGCTGGAGACGACATACATCTTCACCTGGTCTTCCTTCTGGATTTGCAGACTCTGGCTCTGTAACTGGCCAGAGCCGCGATAACATCACTACCACGCATATGCGCAGGAGCCACTGGTGACGTCACAGGGCTCTGAAGAAATGGCACAGGCGGCCATTCCTTCAGGGCACACGTGCCAGTGATTTCACTGGCTGCATGTACAGTAAATATCTCCTTAACGGTGCACGTTTAAGAGAAAGTTACATTATAGGTAAGCCTTATTATAGGCTTACCTATAGGTAAAACTTAAAGATGGAAGTTAAATTCCTCTTTAACAAAATAAAAGACAGTACAGTTACAATACAATTCAAGACAAGGGGGTTAGGAGGGCATTAAAAATAAATATATATGAGTACAACAGAATGCTAGCCAACCAAAACATGGATTGTGGAAAAATATGTCAAGATCTTCTAAAAATCCCTGGAGGTTTTAAGAGGTGGTGGCTCCTCAAACCAACATCTTTATATCAAAACACACCAAGGCCTGCTATACCATTACTGTAGGGTATGGGATGTAGTGAGCCGTAGACTAAAGGCACCTGCTACTCATTTCTATACCCCTCTCTGGGACAACCCGGGTCTGGGAGAGCTGTTGTCCGTCCCTGGACGGACCCTCTGGCTGGACCGGGGAGTACGGTATTTGTCTGACATGTATCAGGGAACTATTTTAAAATCATTCCAGCAACTTAAGGACACCTTCGCCCTCCCTAATTCTAGGCATTTCCGTTACCTCCAGCTCAGACATGCTCTCCGTGCTCAGTTTGGTGACACATCTCCTAGTATAGACAAGCTTGATGTGCTCCGCACCATAACAGGTCAGGACTCCCGCAAATTGATATCAGTACTATACTACTCCCTTCTTCGACCTCCCGCTGTGATCTTGGCCTATGGGCTCAGGGATCGCTGGTCCCGGGACGTGGGTGAGTTTGTGGATGATGAATGGGAGGATGCACTGGATACCACTAAGAAGGTTTCTCCCAAGTTATCTGACCGCCTCACACACCTGTACATTTTGCATAGGTCCTATCTTACCCCCCTTCGTTTGGCTAAATACAAACCTGACCAGAGCCCGTTGTGCCCCAGGTGTGGTAGCTCCTCCAGCAGCTTCTTCCACCTCCTCTGGTCTTGCCCTGTGATACAAGACTACTGGTCACACTTGGTAAAGTTCATCCATGATGAGATGGGGTCTCCCCTTACCCTCTGCCCTAAACAGTGTTTATTAGGAATATTCCCCGACCCAGACTCTGACAAACACCACAAAACCTTTCTTCAAGAATCGCTGTTCACAGCCAGACTGCTAATAGCGAGAAAATGGCTTCAAGTCCTCCCCCCGACCCTTCCGGAGTGGATAGCTGCAGTTAATGCTGTATTACCTTACAAGAAGGAAATTTATGCCCACAGGGGCTGTCCAGCTAAATTCGACAAGGTGTGGGGGGGTTGGGTGGGAACTGCAAATACGTGTGATGCCCTGCCTGATCAGCCTTAGTGTGCCCCCCCTCGGTTCAAGATGTACCTTCCGGGTGTGGGAACGGCTGGCCTCTTTCTATTGTTTTTTTTTTATTTATTTTGTTTTATTTATTTTTTATTATTTTTGGTTCCTGGACTCCCTGATGTTGTACTGATATTTACACTATGTACCCTGCCTTCACCTTCTGCATTGATGTTGATATTATACTCGTTTCCCCCATATGATCTGTAACTCTCTGCATGTTTTGTATATGACCCCTTTACTTTTAACAAATAAAACACTACCTTTTGTAAAAAAACACACCACAAATCAGACAATCACCCCTTACACAAACTTTGGGCAACACAAGGTGGAAGCATGACATGGCAGGCATTGAACAGAGAGCGAGAAGAGTTGGTGATGGGGTAGGCACAGTGTTTAGTGGGGAGAATTATGTGAAGGGACAGTGGCAAGGGGTGTGTGGGCATATTGTTGAAAGGGCTGTGCAGGTGCAGTGGTGGTGTGGTAGTATGAAACACATGCAAGGCTGATGGTGGGAGAGGGGTGAGAGGTGCAGGCAGATAAGAGCAGGGGAATGTATGTGGGGCTATAGTTAAAATGTGTATGGGTGTTTAAATGAAGGGACAGACAAGTACATTTCAGCATCAAGATCTGAGGGCGCAGGCACAGATTATTAAGCTGGTCATACACCTGTGCAGGCAACTAACTTTGTTTAAAAGCAATTCAATTGGTCCAAAAATGCTACTTAAATGGAATATTGTGGGTGGGGACGGTAAGAGAAGGCGAATGAGCTCAGTGTGAAAGGTATGCTATTTGGCTTCAGGCAGTCACACCCTGTAGGGACTGGAGATCGCCATCCGAGTGGCCCACACCAGCAGTAAAAAAACAAGGAGGAAATGTGCATCCAATTAGAGCGGTAAGTAAGCAGCTGTGCTTGGTCCCCAAAAAAGGAGCAGAAGAGTGTGATGGCAGTAGACAGCACAGCAGTGACTTGAGTGGCTGCAGGTGACTTGGCACTAAAGAGGCATCTGGGCAAGCAGCATGCGGCTCCCTGCTGTGGTTGAGGTAGCATGAAGAGAAATGTGGCAGGAACACATTACTGCAGCGCAGAAGAGGTGGGGAGAATGGCATCTCCATCAGATAGGAAGAAGCAGCAAAAATCGCTACTGTAGAATCCACTGTCCCATGTAGGATTAGATTATAGAAGTGACCTGTGACTGTAAGGCAGGGGTGCCCAACCTTTTGAAGAGCGAGGGCCATTATAGCGTCTTGGTAACTGGTCGCGGGCCACAATGAGTGGAGCGGGCGGATGACATGCAGAGTGGACACAGATGCCCACTTTACTCTATGGGCCCTCTGATCTGATATGCCCAGATGAAAGGGGACGGATCCCCTTCTATTTTTTTTAGCGGATCAAATTGGAGGTAGGTGGGTGTAAATGGACACAAGTCCGTTTTCTTTCGCCGCTCCATAGAGGTGAATGGAGGGTCCGATTGGGTCGGACTAATCCTTTGAAAGGGGCCTAAGGCTGCTTTCACACCGATGTTGCCGTCCCAGGCAGGAGCACATTTAGCATCACTCCGCCTGTGACAGGAGTCGGTGCTATACAGGAAGCATCAGCTTATGAGGCTCTGCTCCACAGCCTCTTGCTTCCTCTTCTGCTTGTTTCATTCACAACCCTGATGCTCTGGCATAAAGGGTTGGGAACCCAAGATCTGGGATTGCCATCCCACTATCACAGACCAGGAGGTCGCGGGCCACATCCGAGGGCTCCGCAGGCCATATATGGCCCCCCGGCCACTGGTTGGGCACACCTGCCTTAAACATTGTACTCAAGATTTAAGTTCTGCAGTCCAGTAGCTGTCCGTAAGGGCTCTTTTACACGGGGATCAGTATTGATCCGCCTCCGTATGTCCGTCTGCTCAGCGGGGATTCCTCCGTAAATCCCATCTGAGCTGTCGGCTGACAGGGTGGTCCCCACACACTGTGCAGGGACCGCCCTGTCTTTTCTCCGCTCTCCCCTATGGGGGATCGGATGAATACGGACCGTGTGTCCGTGTTCATCTGATCCGCTCTGCAGATGGAAGAAAAAAAAATAGGGTTTTCTTCCGTCCGCAAAAGTGGATCATTGCGGAGGCGGACAATTATAGGTGTCAGCGGATATCCTGGAATACATTGTGAATTACAGCATATGTTCCTTATTTCCTGGCTCAATCTGTGTAAGAGCTTCTGGGCCCCACGGCCCTCCCATTACAATGGCTACCCTGCATGCCAAACTGGGGATTTGCATTATCAGCGTAACCATCTTTCCCGATTTCTGATCAGATCTAAAAATGTTACAAGCTATTTTCCTTAAAGTGGTTGTATCCTCCGCATTGTGATTTTTTTAAATTGAAAATCTCCTAAACCTGCACGGTTTAGGATATATTCGCTGTGCACGCAGCTACGGACATCAGCAGCGCATGCGCTCTAAAGGCGTAGAGGATTGTGCTGGCAATTCAGAGCTCTTTGCCGGAACGGAGGACTCCCGCACATGCGCAGGAGTGACATCATTGCGGCTCCGGCAACTCACAGCAGAGCCGAAACACTGAGGGAACATGTCAGCTCCCTCAGCGGTGACCCAGAGGCAGTACGGGTGCTTCATTCTAAGGTAAATATTTCATAATGAGCTAGAATGCACTGCATACTAGCTCATTGTGCCTTTGCCTTACAGCTTTTTTTTGTAAGGGTATACAAGCACTTTAAGTTTAAGAAGAGACTCTGGAAAAAAGATATTCCCTATTCTATGATCTATCCTGCCAGATGGTGTATAAACATGAGGGCAGATACACCTTCACTTTACCTGCAGATGCCTTTGTTTTGCTGGACCAACAGGGATTTCCCACAAGGCGCGCACAATTCATAGGGTGGATAAGCATCCTTTTGCCCCTGTGCCTAAAATTATGGGAACTCTTCCAGAATATGACCGTTTGGTTTTAACTTTTTTTCTCTTTTGACCTTGGTCCCCAAAAAAGGAGCAGAAGAGTGTGATGGCAGTAGACAGCACAGCAGTGACTTGAGTGGCTGCAGGTGACCCAGAGGCAGTACGGGTGCTTCATTCTAAGGTAAATATTTCATAATGAGCTAGAATGCACTGCATACTAGCTCATTGTGCCTTTGCCTTACAGCTTTTTTTTGTAAGGGTATACAAGCACTTTAAGTTTAAGAAGAGACTCTGGAAAAAAGATATTCCCTATTCTATGATCTATCCTGCCAGATGGTGTATAAACATGAGGGCAGATACACCTTCACTTTACCTGCAGATGCCTTTGTTTTGCTGGACCAACAGGGATTTCCCACAAGGCGCGCACAATTCATAGGGTGGATAAGCATCCTTTTGCCCCTGTGCCTAAAATTATGGGAACTCTTCCAGAATATGACCGTTTGGTTTTAACTTTTTTTCTCTTTTGACCTTGGTCCCCAAAAATGGTTTGGATGCAACACCGGAACCTGGTGGAGCAGATCCTTCCAATCTAGTAGGGGCCAGGGAGGATCTACAGAGAGAGCCATTAGAGAGGAAAACCAACTCCTCCTGGGTCACCAGGGGGAAATCAGAAAAACTTCTGCCCGGTCCTTAATAATTTTCCAAACTACTAGAGGCAAGAGTGAAAAAGGAGGAAAGGCGTAGGCCAGAGCGAAATCCCAGGGAAGTAGAGAGCATCCGTCCCCCCAAGGACTCCATCTCCCTCTCTCCAGTGAGAACGCCGGCAGTTTTCTGTTGAGACTGGAGACAAAAAGATCCACTGTGGGAAGACCCCATCTTAGCACAACCTCCTGAAACCTGCCTTGATGAAGTTTCCCAACCTCTGAAACTGATGCTCACCCTGCTCAGATAGTCCACCAGCACATTCTCAAACACCCTGATGTGGACTGCCCTGACTGAAGTGACATTGATCTCTGCCCAGGACAGAATCTGCTGTGATAAAGTTAGAAGCGACTTTGAGCAAGTGCCCACTTGCTTCTTTTAGTACACTGCAGTTGTGGCATGGTCTGAGAAAAATAGGTCTTTTGAATAGACCCTCTCTTCCAGAGACATAAGAGCTTTCCCCACAGATCGTAGTTCCCTGAAATTTGAAAAGCAGCTTTCCTCCTCTGGCAACCAGGCTCCCTCCCTGAGAGTGAGCACCCCATTCCCACAGACTGGCGTCTCTGGTCATTTTTACTGGAGCATGTTGAGCCCAGTCCTTTCCGCTGCTCCCACCAGGAGAGATTGAGAAAATCCTCTTTTGACAGCTGTACCAGCTGATCTAGAAAATTCTTCCTGCGATCCCAATGGAGTAAAAGAAACGTCTGGAGTGCAATTGTGCCCAAGGCACCGCTGGGATGCTGCAGTCATCAACCTTAATAACTGCATGATTAAAAAAGTGATAAGCACATATACATAAACCACTGAAGATCTGTCATAAAACAAAGTGCAAACTGTGCAACAAAGTGCAAATGCATATAAATAAGAATCCAATATATATCAAATAAATATCAAATAATTCCATCCGTGGTGTTGCAGCTGATAAATAGGTGATTTCTTGAAAAAAGTGAGCTCACATTGCGCTTACCTTTATAAGGCAAGGAAAAAGCCTTAGAATATGTAGCACTTTGGTAGGTATCCAATAGATGTCCCTCTAACCTTTCTGTGGGATGGTGTGGTGATCCTAGTTTTGGTCCAATATTCCAGAGTGTGTGGGTGGAGATTTGCCAGTGGTGCTCAAATAAAAAAGGATAGTGCCATAGTGAAGTATGAAAATACCGATTTTAATAACGAAAAATAGCAACTTACATCGAAAATATAAACAAACGAGCGAGTTACACATCTACTTCCGGTTCCGGATTTGTAGATTTGTAACTCGTTCGCTCGTTTGTTTATATTTTCGATGTAAGTTGCTATTTTTCGTTATTAAAATCGGTATTTTCATACTTCACTATGGCACTATCCTTTTTTATTTAAGCACCACTGGCAAATCTCCACCCACACACTCTGGAATATTGGACCAAAACTAGGATCACCACACCATCCCACAGAAAGGTTAGAGGGACATCTATTGGATACCTACCAAAGTGCTACATATTCTAAGGCTTTTTCCTTGCCTTATAAAGGTAAGCGCAATGTGAGCTCACTTTTTTCAAGAAATCACCTATTTATCAGCTGCAACACCACGGATGGAATTATTTGATATTTATTTGATATATATTGGATTCTTATTTATATGCATTTGCACTTTGTTGCACAGTTTGCACTTTGTTTTATGACAGATCTTCAGTGGTTTATGTATATGTGCTTATCACTTTTTTAATCAATCACTATTGTTTTATCACTTATCACAATCCAGATTGAGCAGCATCTACATTCTTTCACTTTATTTATTTATTGTGGTGGCGCAAGAGCCCTACAAACACTTAATAACTGCATGATCCGCCAAAGGGAGGTCTGCCGGAGCAACTTGAATGCCTGCACGGAGAGAAGAATCTTTAAAAACTTCTCTTCAGGAAAAAATCTTTTGCACAACAGAGTCAATTAGAAAACCCAGGAAAAGTATGCTCTGGGAGGGCACCAGGCAAGACTATTGCTGGTTGCTTTTCCACCCCAACTTCTGAAAGGACCGTAAAACCAACTGCAGATCCTGAACAAGGGACTCCTTGTCTCGAGCAAAGATCAAAAAATCATCTAGATCTGGGACAATCGATACACTCTGTATTAGGGATGCACCGAAATGGAAATTTCAGAACCGAAACGAAACCGAAATAAAAAAAAAATTCAGTCCGAAACCAAAACCGAAACTGAAAATGACGTTTCTTTGTTTTTCCCCTATTTCATTTTTTTTTCAATAATTGTATGTATTACATGAGACATTTTAATTAGCTTCATCGATTTAAAATGTGATGGCACAGTGGCGGCGTGTGATGGGCACAGTGGCGGCGTGTGATGGGCACAGTGGCGGCGTGTGATGGGCACAGTGGCGGCGTGTGATGGGCACAGTGGCGGCGTGTGATGGGCACAGTGGCGGCGTGTGATGGGCACAGTGGCGGCGTGTGATGGGCACAGTGGCGGCGTGTGATGGGCACAGTGGCGGCGTGTGATGGGCACAGTGGCGGCGTGTGATGGGCACAGTGGCGGCGTGTGATGGGCACAGTGGCGGCGTGTGATGGGCACAGTGGCGGCGTTTGATGGGCACAGTGGCGGCGTTTGATGGGCACAGTGGCGGCGTTTGATGGGCACAGTGGCGGCGTTTGATGGGCACAGTGGCTGTATGTGATGGCACAGTGAGGCTGCAATTAATGTTTTTTTTGGTAGTAAGATAAGGCAAGCATGGATCAATAACACACAAACGTTTTTAAAAAAAAAACGTTTGTGTGTTATTGAGCCATGCTTGCCTTATCTGACTACCAAAACAAATATCAATTGCAGCCTCACTGTGAAAAAATGGCAGATTTTTTTTTTTTTACATAGTCACCTCAGTTAACCATGTGCCTGTGCCTCCGCCTGCGTCCCCCCCTCCCCCCCACATTAAGCCATTTAACAGATTGCTCCTAACAGGTTTTGTTCACAACTTAAGTTAGTACTGCTTTGCTTACTTTTTAAGTGGAGGTTCCTCCTAGGCAGGCAGTGTGATGTCTGATGATGCGACACAGCTCCCTGCACGCTCCGAGTCCTCCCTCGCCTCAGGCCGCGACGTCACGCAGCTCGCGCCGCTGGACTAAACCAAGAGACTCCCCCATGGGGGGAGTCCAAACAACATGTAATAGGTCTTGCTAGGAGCCGGAGGACGAGGTGGAGCGCGAGCAGCAGTCGGCACACAGTTAGTACAGTGCCACTGCCGCTGCTCGCGCTATGTGCAGGTCTGGCGGACAACATAAATTGTCTACATATATTGATATGAACATTACCTCCCCCCCTCCTAGTAAAAAATGGTATCACCCATTCACCCAGCTTTATTATCGGCATTTTATCTTTATTTCGGCAGGGACTCAGAAACGCTATTTTCGGCCGATATGTATCGGCCACCGATAATCGGTGCATCCCTACTCTGTATCCAAAAAAAGGCCTCGACTTCAGCCATGATGTTTGTAAAAGTTCTGGGTGCTGCCGAGAGACCAAAAGGAAGGGCATAGAACTGCCAATAAATTAGCCCGTTTTCCATGAGGACTGCAAATCTGAGGAACCGTCGGTGACTTCTGCCAGATTGGTACATGAAGATAAGCGTCCTGGAGATCCAGGGTCATTATGAAGACATTTGGCAACAACAGATTTCTAACAGAATAAATATTTTCCATCCGGAAACGTCTGTAGACTATGAATTAGTTCAGGGTGCTTAAATTAATGACCATATGAAAGCCAAAGGATGCTTTCTTGATCAGAGAATAGGGAACCCTTCTGTTCAGAAAGTACAGGACTAACACCCAGGTTTTGGCCACAACTAGTCCTAGATGATACCAGAGGAGGAAGGGGGGGTCCACCAACCACAGTTACCAGACCTAAGAAAACATGTCAGTGTTCCTGGAGGGTCTGAAAATACAAAACGAGGGTCAGAGGGAAGGGAGGGGCCTTTTAAATTGTATCCGATTTGTGTTTCCTGTGGAGGGAGCCAATCATCTCTCAAGTAGCTGTCCTGGAATGCAAGAGGGGAAATAGCGCTTGTGACAATAAAGTTCTATGTGTGGAGAGGGGTCGACAAGGCTTATAGCGTCAAGAATACCATCTCCACTGTGAAGCATGTGACAGGTCAAGATTTGATAAACCCAGTTGTAGAAATAACAGAATTCTATTGAGTTTGGAATAAGATCTTAAAACAACTGGATCAATGACCTAAAGCTGCCTTGATGAAACGGTTGAAGGCAATATTAAATATACCTGGAATTCCAGTGCCAGAATTTTGGATAAGGAAAAGAGGTAGTGTAGTAAAGATGGGCTGTACCAAATTGGTTTGGGGGGGGGGGGGGGGGGGGGGGGGGGGAGAAAGTTGACCAATTTGGGAGAAGACTTTGAAAAGGGTTTTGATAAATTTGGTATATACGACCATGTGACTGCCTAGAATACAGGCATTTCAACATAGGGATATAAGAAGTGTAGAGTATGCAGACACAGAAATAATAATCAAAATGTAGAATAAGAAAAAAAAAATTACCTCGTTAAAAAAAGTAGAGATAACATCTAAGAAATGGTCAATACAGATCATAAAGCATTCAAACATTGGTCCCCGTAGTTAATACTAACTTTAGATTAAGATGGTGACCTAGATATGTGTAGTATTTGTTAAAATCTTAGGACTATTATATGGATGATTTAATAGGGTGAATAAAGTTCACTCCCTACACTAAAAAGGTAGAATACCAAGAGGAAAAGTTAGAGAGAAAAAAAAAAGAAGCAGTGCGGCTGTAAGAGGCTCTGCCTGCACAGCTGCATCATTCAGTTACACAAGTGAATGGGTAAACTACCTGTCTGACAGGTGACCACTGTCCTGGTATGCACAGAAAGTTGGAGAGACAGCGTGCAGAAACCTAAAATTTATCAGGGAATTGTTTAGTTTTACTAGATAGACAATTCAGTATTGGAACAAATTGTCTAAATAAGTTGGACATTTTTATTTTTGAATACAGTAGAAAGGGTTAGGCTTGGTAGTTAGGCTGCATTCACATCTGAGCGTTTTGTCGCCTGAAAAAATACATTATTCTCAATGGAGATGGTTCACATCTCCACTCCAAAACTCCTGAAGCAGAACGCCTGAAGCTCAAACAAGTTCTGGACCCTTTTTTGGGTGGATGTGGGTGTGGGCGTTTTAGAACATTTGTATTCCCATAGAAAGTAATGGAAACGCTCGATTCAAGCGTCTAGCATGACAATGAGCGTTTCTACGGGCGTTTTGTCGCTTTAGTCAATAGAACATTTCACCCAGGCAGAAGATAAAAACATTTTTTACAAACATAGCAACAAGTGATGAAAGAGATGATAATTTTTCCTATTGGCTAAAATAAAAAACATTAAAGTCCTTGCTCTTTCCAAATAAGCAGCAGCTGAAAAAAAAAAATCATGGATGTGAAAGTGTCCCATAGAAAAACATGTAAATGAACTGTAAATGTGTTTTTGCAAAAAGCACCAAAAAAACCAGAGGTGTGAACTCAGGCCTGAGATGTTTAGTAACATAATGGGGTTAAAAAAAACAAAAATAAAGTACAAAAAGAGCAAATAATAGCTACTGTAAGGGGTTAATTGTTTTACTGTAGGACAGTGAAAGTAATATTTACAGTAGCGATTTGTTTTTGTACTATAAAGGGACAATTTTTTTTTTTTAACCCCATTATGTTACTGGCCGATTATGAAAATTGTAATCGTTTAATTTCATAAATCGATTAGTTGTTGATTAATCGATTAGTTGATTCGGCCCTACAAACAGATATCGGTGTATAGCACGCAGGCGCGGTTCACCCTCTGTTTTCAAGGTAAAAAAGTGCGTGTTATACACCGATAAATACGGTATATTGTGTGTCATCTGTTAAATGCCGTCAAATCTTGCTTCCCTCTTCACTAGAAACAACTCCTATAAACTATAGCAAGCTGGCTTCAAAAAGTGGAAGATATAAATAAGATGGAAGACTTGATTCTGACAGCGCAACAAACGTGAGAAATACCCCCCAAAAAAACAAACAAACAGTTTGTTCTTTCTGAAGAGGGAAAGGCCCTATTCAGATCATAAGTGCTACAACTACAAAAAAAAAAAAAAAAAATGCAGTTGTCATTTTAGCCAGAATTATGCAGCTCTAATGTACACTTACTGTACCATCTCGCCTAGGTAATGTTTTTAGAAGCTTAACTTTTGTTTTAGTTATTTGTAGTCAGACCAATTACACTGACAAATACACATAAAAAGCGTTGTTAAAAATAAAGTCTTACCTCCCCAAGTTGAGGAACATTTCTTCTTCTTTTAAATAAACCCTATTAAAAAACTTCAGAAGCATCGAGCGCACTGACAAGTGTAAATCTCTTTGCTGATATGTCATATAAACTGCTTGAATCAACTTCTCTGTAGCCACTGAAATATACAACGAAAATATAAATGGCGAAGGTCAGTTAAAACTAAAGTAAAATTATATCACATCCCCGCATCAAAATAAAAAATGTACCAGTAAAAATGTATACTGATCCATATGAAAAAGTGCAAACCATTACCGTGTCAAAATGTGACCTTGTCTCTATTGTTGTTATGATCAAGATCACACTATGAAAGCCACAAAACTGTGGGCCACAGAAGACTAAAGACATTCATTCATTATAGCTTCTATGAATGCAGCCTGGCGGAAAGAGTTGGCACAGTAAAGACCCATACACACTATTAGATTTTCTGCAGATTTTTGTCTTCAGATTTACCGAAACCGTGTAGTGCAAGGGCCTGCCTGATTGCATACAAATTGAAACTCCTAAGGTTTGACCTCATATTAGATGGTTTTGGTAAGGCTCTCCTGAAGTGCCTGGGTCAGGTTCATTGGCTCCTTCAACTCACACTGTGCTATAAGATTACGGCGGCAGGGATGGAGTGAAATCCATTAGGGGGACATCTCCATGAATAGAGGAGCCAACTGCACAAGGGACACAACCAATCAATACCAAAATGATGTCCCTTGTGCTGACACACATACATACATTTTGACTAAACTGAAGCCGAGAATATGAATAAACACAAAAACTACACATACATTCACACAGATTTTGACTAAACTAAAGCAGGGATCGAGACTTGCAGGTCCAGCAGGGATGGCCCAAATTTCAATACTTACATTGGCAGGCTGGTTGTACAGAAGTTCATCTACCAATCAAGTTCTGTAAAACCAACCTGTCGGATTTTCCCCGCTCGATCAGCATCACCAGCTATAGCCAGCAATGCTGATCAGTGTATTCTTGCAGTATTTAAACTGTACCTGATAATCATAATAGTTAAGTTGTTTACAAAAGAAGTCACAGCATGCAACTGACATTATTAAAAAGCTTTGCATGGTTATTTAAAATAAAAAAATTGTATTTAAGGAGAAGCATTTGCAAATAAATCGAAAAGCTCACCTCTGTTAATATGGATATGCAAAAGTCTGTTTGTTACTTCAAGTAATCGTTTTAATTGTTTAGCATTCAGTTTCCACCCACTAATCAACTTTTCAGTCACAAAGGTCCTTATCATGGCTAGCCAGTCTGAATCCTCTTGCAGGGTTGAAGGATTTGCCAAAGAGACCATAATGTCACATAAAGTTAAATTTAACAAAAGATAATCCAAGCCGTTATAAGGAAGCAATCCATCTTTATTCCTAAACAAAAAGAAAACATGTGCTATAATTGAACTATTGTTAGGATATTTCAAGAAGGTCATCCTTAAATAACAAACCAATTGTCATTATGGATGCTTGGAACACAGAATCGCCTAGCACATTTAAATGAATTCTAGCAGGGGGCCTATGGATATTGATTTACAGCTACAGAAACCACTGCTCTAGGTTCCCACTAGCATCAGCCTTAAGATGTATTTTCTTTGCAAGGATTAGTCTTGTCATTTTATGCTGGTGGGGAAATTAGAGGGCTCAGCCAGAGCTGTTGATTGGCCCATCAGTCCCCTGTGCCCCTTCAGAAGAGATCTTGTGACAAATGACCTGCCACCCAACCAATCAAAAAAACAATGGTTTCTAAAAAAAACAATAGAAGTGTGTTTAATCCCGTTTTTTTTATTATCAGTTTATTAGACCAAGTTTGTCAGGAAAGATGGGCATCATAGTTTGATAGCCAGCTTGGAAAAAATACAGATTATTGCTACTTAACCAGTTGCGGACTTTGAGTGTATGAAGTATGCCGAAAACACTAATTAAAGTACCTTGGGTGTACAAAATACATCATCGTTATGCTTGTTCAGAAGCTTCAGATGCAAAATCATCATATTTAATTATTTGCATACAATAATAGTTATAGCAATGATAACAAATAAATAAATATATATATATATATATATAATACTAAATTAATTAATTATTTGCTAAATAATTATACACTTTCTGTAAGCAGAAACCAATGCAAATAAAATGGTGGTAGTCGCAATTTATGTTGCACAACAATTGTTTATATCAAATCTATCATTTTTAGGAAAGTGTACACAAGCACAATACCAAGTAACCATCAAACATGCAATTGTCAGCGGTTTTCAGTGGCATATGCTAGTCCAATAGTCATGTCTACAAAAAAACTTTGTAGGTTTTATTAACCACTTCAGCCCCGGACCATTTGGCTGCCCAAAGACCAGAGCACTTTTGGCGAATTCGGCACTGCGTCCAATTAACTGACAATTGCGCGGCTGTGCGACGTGGCTCCCAAACAAAATTTACGTCCTTTTTTTTCCCACAAATAGAGCTTTCTTTTGGTGGTATCTGATCATCTCTGCGGTTTATATTTTTTACGCTATAAAGAAAAAATAGAGCGACAATTTTGAAAAAAAATATATATATATATATATATATATATATATATATATATATATATATATATATATATATATATATATATATATATATATATATATATATATATATACACATACACACACATATATATATTTTATCTTTTTGCTATAATCTATCACTTTTTTTCCCCCCTCAGTTTAGGCCGATACACATTCTTCTTCAAAATAAGAATTTATTGATTGTTAGCGTCTATAAAATAGGGGATAGTTTTATGGCATTTTTATTAAAAACATTTTTTTACTAGTATTGGTGGCGATCAGCGATTTTTATTGCGACGGCGACATTATGGCTGACACTTTTGGCGCTATCTTGGGACCACATTTATGCAGTGATCAGTGCTATAAAAATGCACCGATTACTGTGTAAATGTGACTGGCAGGGAAGGGGTTAACCACTAGGGGGCTAGGAAGGAATTAAGTGTGTCCTAGGGAGTTATTCTGTTAGGGGGGCTCCTCCCGATGAGCGAGCAGACGATCAGTGTCCTGTCACTGGGCAGAACAGGGAGATACTCGTTTACACAGGCATCACCTGTTCTGCAGCTCCATGACACGCGATTGGGGGAAACTGACGGACATCGAGTCTGCGGGTCCTGCAAGCGCGATTACGTAACTTGCGGCAATAGATATAAAAACAGAGATGGAGGAAAATATTGACTATAAAAACCCATTAATGTTCCCCCCTTTTCCACCCCCTATAGTCTAAAATTCAATAAAATCAAAATCGCAAAAGAAAAATACCTGCCAATTATGTATAATGACCCAACATATGTTCAAATTTTGTCTAAGGCCGCGTACACACGAGGGGATATGTCCGCTGAAAACGGTCCGATGGACCGTTTCAGCAGACATCTCCGCTCGTGTGTATGGGCTAGCGGACAGATTTCTCCACCCGACAGATTTCAAAGCATGCTTTGAAATCTATCCGGTGGGGATCTGTCCGCCCGACATGTCTGCTGGTTAGTACACTTACCAGCAGACATGTCGGCCCCCACCGCCGCCGCGCCGCTGCCGAATGGATTCGGCGCAAACGCGGAAGTGTTTTACTTCCTGGTGCGGTGACGTTGCGGTGGCGCGGCGGCGGCAACGTCACCGCCGCGTCACCGCCACGTCACCGCGCCTTCCGGCGGCGGGGAATTTGATCCGATGGTGTGTACACGCCATCGGATCAAACTCCCGATCGGACATATCCGATGGAAATGGTCCGCGGACCGTTTTCATCGGATATATCCGATCGTGTGTACGCCGCCTAAAAGTATTTAATCAGTGTCACGCAGAGCCCCCAACATTGGTGGTTAATTGTCCCCTAGCCTTTACACAAGTAGGTCCCAATGCTCACATTGGCTGCAGTTTAAAAGGTAATTTCGATGTGGGGGCAATTGTTGCCCATTTCACCCTCACATCCTACAAGGTAATATGATTCTAGATCTTTAAACAAAGATTTTAAGGCTTCTTCATTCATTAATTGTAACACTAGATATGTAGTGTATGTAGTCACCCGTGAACAATGCTCCATTCAATTTGCAGGACGCACGACCCGTAGGCTAATGCCTTGTACACACACAATAGGAATTTCTGATGAAAAAAGTCTGATGGAATGTGGGTGTGTGGGCCCCATAGGATTTTTTTCCGTCAGAAGTTTGGAAATAGACCATTTTTATTTTAATTCTGATTGAAAAAAATCCTATGGGAAATTCAAGTCGAAGGCATGGAAGCATTGAACTTCATTTTTCTCAGCTCATCGTAGTGTTTTACGTCACCGCATTTTGGACGGTCGGAATTTAGCCTGACAGTGTGTATGCAAGACTGATGGAAGACAGCTTGAACGGAATTCTAAAAGAAAATTCCATTCGATTTTAGCCCATAGGAGACTCTCATTGTGTATACAGGGCATAAGGGACAGGCTATATGACCATCTTTATGACATATCCAGAAACCACTCCACTAATATAGCAAGGCACTGAAATTTATGTATTCAGGGGGTTGAAAAAGTCATGCTATTAAGAAGGGGCAATAAGTTCAGGTTACTCTGCAAGAGAGGTTTATTGGATATTCCACCCCAATACATCGGCCTCAATTTTGAGTGGGATATCTAATTTTTATGAATGACTTCTACCCCCCCCCCCCCATTTCTATTGGAAGTCGTTTGATACACCAGCATCGATGGTTCATTTTGGTTGAGATTTATATGGGATTTTACCATTTTGATATGGTCACCAATCGTGATTATTATTTTTATTTTTTATACTCAATGTTTTTTGATGGGGGGTGGTGGTTGTCTGCTGTGTGCCAATATATTCCATCTTAGTTCTGTTTGGTTCATATATTTTCTTTCTGCTATGTTCCCTCTTTTCCTAGATTTTGTTACTGTACGATAATATGCATATGAATATTGAGGAGTGACTGTATAACCTCTTTGCGGATTAGATTATTCTGAGCTATATGCACCAGCATAAATGCACAGGGGATAGGAGCTTTGTCTTTTCCTGTGTCTCGTATTTGTTATTGCATGAGAGTTTATTTCATACAGCATTTTTTATGTCTCATGTTTATTTTAGGTTTTCCTTAAATATGAGATTGTTAATGTCCTTTATTATCATATATCGTATGTATGTATATCACGATAGGCGGATCACTGAACGCAGGCTCTGCTGGGAAACAGTGTTCTCGTTCCTTGTACATCATTTTAAGCAAAAGCCACTGGGGGGCACGATGGCAGGTTGATTGGACAGACCCGATGTCTGTCGACCACCCGCAATCATTCCTGGGAGAGGCAAAACGGCGATCTCCATCTTCACCAAGTCAGAGCAACCCCCACCAGTTAGCAAGCACTAGTTAGGCACACAGTTAACCCTTTGATCTCCCTGTTAACCCCTTCCCTACCAGTGCCATTAGCAAAGATATGCCGCGTACAGATGATCGGACATTCCAACAAAACCGTGGATACATTTCCGACTGATGTTGGCTCAAACTTGTCTTGCATACACACAGTCACACAAATGTTGTCGGAAATTCCGAACGTCAAGAACGCAGTGACAACCAACACATGTGACGGCACTAGAAAAGGGAAGTTCAATACCAGTCGCGTTAGTAGAAGCTTGGTGAGAGACGATTCGCGTTTTCAGCCTCGTGCTTTTCAGTCCGTTACTGCGCGACGAATGTGCCATCTCCATTACGAACGCTTCCGTCTCGTACCTTATTCAGAGCATGCGTGAAATTTGGTGCGTCGGAATTGGCTATACACACTCGGAAATTACAAGAACAGATTGTTTTGTCGGAAAATTTGAGAACCAGCTCTTAAAAATGTCAGAGGGGGCCTAAACACGGTCAGAATTACCGACCAAAAGCTCCCATCAAACACTTGTTGTCGGAAATTCCGAGCGTGTGTACGTGCAATTAAGAGTGCATATTTTTAGCACTGATCACTGTATAAGGCTGCTTTTACACTGAGGTGCTTTACAGGCATTAAATCGCTAAACATAGAGCCTGCATAGCGCCTGTAAAAAAAAAACCTCTCCTCTCACTCCAATGGGAAAGCCTGAGGGTTTTTGTACTTTTAAAAACACGACTTCCCTGCCATTGCCGCACCCACAATAATTAGATGTTGGGGGGGATTCATAATGAATCGCAGTCACCCACATCTCAAGTGCAGTGCGATTCAGCTGCGGGTGAGAAAATCGATGCGATTCCTGCACCCACATCTCACACTAGTGTGAACTGAGCCTGACCAAGCATGACATGAAACTTTGTTTTGCAAAGAGTATACTATACAATGCAAGATCTGTGATCACCAAGAGGTGGATCTGCAAACATCTATAAAAGTTATAGCTAAACAAATATTGTCTATAGACAAGAGACATGTATTCTGACTTTATTAGTTTCGGTCTTATTTCTACCATATCTCTCTACAGTAATCCAGCATGAAACAGCTCCAGAACACTGCCTTTGTACAGGACTTTGATATAGGTGTTAATTGGCATCTTTCTTGCTGCACAGGATTGACCGATTTTGTATTTACAGGCAGCCCATGGTGGGATGATCTGCTAGATTCCACTCAGTGCCATTACATATACTGTGCAGCACAGTAATTTCACTGCTTTTACAAACTAGTCTCTTGTTGCAAAAACATCCGACGCACACAAAGAAGATTCATACCCTTTGTGGCTACTAAGGAATATATTTAAAGTATTTACCTTATACTCCTTTGTGGAGCTAATCATCTGGGCATCAATACTTTGGGGGATGTCAATACTCTGCCCAAAATTTTTGTTTTCTGCAGCTTTACCATGTTTGTACTTCTCGATTTGTTCTCTTTCTGTTGCAAGGTTAGAATCCCTTTTGAGGTCCAAGTCCCTTTTAAAAGCTCACCATATATCTACAAGGCCTTGCACCTCCCTGCCCATCCATTATTATTCAAATGTAGAGAGAAATGGTCTTGGGATCTTGCATCTCTGTTTTAACACTTTATCTCTCAACCAGAGACAGGCTCATACAAATCAAATTAGTTCACTGCAGCGACCGCCACGGTGGCCCCCATGGGATATGCTTCATGGGTGGAGCCTTGGGCAAGACTTTGTTTGGCTTTTTATTAATATTTTATGCCAAAAAAGCTATAATCCTTCAGTGGAAAGATCAAGCTCCCCTACCTTGGACAGATGGAAATCACTGATAAACTATGTATTACGGCTTTATAAAGCTGCCTCTAGCAGTAGGGGATGTTACACTAACTTTAACAAGAAGATGGACATCATGGCTGGCGTCCTTGGGCTCAGCCGTCTAACCCTGAAACTCGCTTCTTTCGATCGGTATGCTGCTTTGACTAGTTCTGTGATCGCTCTCCAAAAGGGTTAGTAACCCCTTTTTCGGGTTTCTTTTGTCCCTCCTTAAGATTTTTTTATTTTTTATTAAGCCTTAATTTAGCATATGCTCTTATTCTATTCATTGTGGTTACTTGCCCTCTGTCAATACTAAAAGGTTAAGGTTGGAAAAGAAAAAAAATTTAATAAAGAGAAGAAGGTTGTTCTTTGTTTTACGCTCAAAATCAATAAACAAAAAAGGAAATGAAGGTGTTTGTGCCTAGCTGAACAACTGAGCATGTTCCAAAATATAGTCAAGTGAAACTAACTGCAAGAAAAACATTCTCAAATTTTGCAGTTTTCCCACAAACAGGAAAACACACACACACACGCGCGCGAAGATCAGAGAATCACTTTAGGCAGAAAAATTATCCAAATGTTCTGTATCTGCCGATTCACAGACTGCATCACTCAACTCACTGACAGTTTCCAAATGTATTGTATTACCCTTTCATGAACTTTTTCTTCTGTTTCAATGTATCTTGTGGGTTGTAAGGAAAATGCTTCATGAAATGATGCTTGAAATCTTTAAGATAATTCTTCCTGAGCCAACCATCCTATTGTAGAAAAAGATATTATATGAAATGAATAACCTGGTTCAAAGTCACTCATCTAAGCAAATGCCCCTCCTCTACAAATACCTATAATGTTCAACCTCACAACTTTTCCATTCTAAAACAAATTAAAGAATCCATGAAAAATGAGCTGCGATTTCCATGGAAAACAAATGGCAGAATGCCAAAGATACAGTTGACTTTTTCAATATAATACAAAATGAATTGTACAAATACCACCTCCATTAGAGCACTGCATGGTACCGACTGTTTTCTCCCAAATACATTTCCACCCCAAAAAAAAAAAAGAAGGATTGAAAGTCAGCTGCTACAAAAAGAGCTGCCGACTTTTAATAAAAGTACAAAAGCCCCGCTCCACTCTACAGCGCTGGCATCACTACATGCCAATTGTTGTAAAATAGTGGTCTCTCTCTTAAGAGCCCTTTTCCTAAAAAATACATTGTATATAAAATGTTTTCCTTTTCAGATATCTTGTATCTATGAGATCTCTGCTGTCGTCAGTACTAATCACAATTGGACTAATCTGTGCCTAACTACATAAAAATAAGTTCATTTATAGTTAAGTAGTCACCACTACCCCACAGCATCAATTGTAATTCCAGGGCCGCACTTCACCAGTCGGTATAGCACCTGGAGGTACATGCAGTGCTAATTCTGTTGAATAGGTAGGTATTTTCTAGGGGTGCAACGGATCAAAGAACTCACAGTTCGGAACATTTTTCGGACCACCACCATATACAGTCCCCACTGTAATGTCCACGTCATAACCCCCACTGTAATATCTACATCTCCTCACTATAATATCCACATCATTTCCCCCCACTGTAATATCCACATCTCCCCGTCAGCGCGCCGCTCTGGGAAACTCACCTAGACCGCCTCCGCCAGGTGTACCAAGATGGCCGCTGCTCCAGAGCTAGGCCGAAGCCGTGGCCTTTCCAATGGCCGCAATCCGCGTGGATTATCAATAATGTTCCGTTGCACTGATAGTATTTTCCCAATCTCGGCCTCAACAATGCTTCTTTTCCCTGCCCTTGTTCATGATGGGCATATGTTGTGTATATTTTTTGCTTTTTTTATATATATTTTTTTTGCCCGTTTCTATTAAGTTTTTTGTGATTGTGCCATGGTAGTCTCATTCTGCCCCGAACGTCCCTGATAGAGACCCTACAGTTATCCTGAAACGCGTCAGGCTGAATATCCACAATTACCACAGACTAACGATTTATCACCGTTTCTTGTTGTTTTTATAAATTATATCATTGGTGACGTTTGCACCTGATCAACTTTTATATTCTTTATTAATCCCATTAAGATAATTTTCTGTTTTTTATCCTTTTTCTTGTTACCTTCAAAGTCCCTAATACTTACCTTGGGAAAAATGTGTTCTTTTGATAAAAAATTTCCTTCACAATGTATGTCTAGTATGAATTATAAAAAATTCGAACTTTTCTCTCTCAATAGAACTACCATCCCACATATTGTCACTACGACTAGCAGAAAGAACGCACATATCAAAAATGCAATGATATCAAAACAAAGAGTTAGGCAATAAGTACCATTTTCTGTGATTCATCCTGGTGTTCACTAAGCTTCCAAAGGAGAGAAATGATGCTCAGCACCTGCTGCAGAAGATGATGTGCTACAGGGTTTAGCAAGTTTTCAGAACTATCACAGATGTTACTGGGCGACTCCTCAACCCAGCATTCAATCAAAATTGGAATGACAGCTTGAATGAATGCCTTTAAACTATATGAAGATGAGAGACCTTCATCTGTGTTGCAAGATATACCCACCAATGACCTGGAAACATAAAAAAAAACAAAAAAACACACACACGTTAGAGATTTCATTGTGAAAGAAAAGACAACTAAACCCAACAATTGAATCACCATTTTAATAGGATCAACTGGTTATAGGATTATGTATGGAAGTTTTGAATTATTTTTTTTCTATTGGTTGAACTATATGGACTAGTGCCTTTTTTCACCCTCATTAAATATGTAAAATAAGTCATGGCTAGCTTGTTTGTCCTGTCAGGCCATGTACACACGATCAGACCGGTCCGATGAGACCGGTCCGACGGACCGTTTTCATCGGGCCACCGCTGAAGTGGTCTGATGTGCGTACACACCATCAGTCCAAAATCCGATCGTGTCAGAACGCGGTGACGTAAAACACAACGACGTGCTGAAAAAACGAAGTTCAATGCTTCCAAGCATGCGTTGACTTGATTCTGAGCATGCGGGGGTTTTTGGTCAGCTGCTTTTGTGTACTAACCATCGTTTTGGTCCGACGGACAGGCGTCCATCTGACAGATTTTAAAGCAAGTTTTAAAACTTTGGTCCGAAGGACAACGGTACGATGGGCCGTACACATGATCAATTTGGTCCGATGAAACTGGCCTGAGTATTTGCGGTAGTAATTGTACTCGCGCAAATGCTCCCGATGCTTCTGCCGATACTTTTTTTGTATTTATCAACATGTTCTGTAAAAAATGCTTTGAGTTTTTTACTACTGCGTGACAAGCAAATAAAACATTTTTATTCATTTTTACTAATTTTTATTCTTTTATAATATCTTGAGTTAGAGTTCATCATAATTCAAAAGAATATATCTTTAGTCTGTATTGTGGTTTGAAAACTGTCACATGACATTTAAAAAAAAAAAGTATCGGTATTCGGTACATGAAAAAAAAGTATCGGTACTTGTACTCGGTCCTAAAAAAACTGGTATTGGGAAAACCCTAAAAATTATGATTTCCTTGTATCATTTCAAGTTGGTCAGGATTTAAGTTTGAATGCTTAGAAGGACTTTAAACCTGCTCCACATTCTACTCCTATACATTCACAGCCTCCGTTTCTAAAATCGTTATTTACCTAAGACTCATGGTTGATTCCCTCTGATACAGTCTACGTGCTGACCCCACAGCTTAGTATTACAAAAGGTGGCAGAGCTGGATTTAACATAGCTGAACCCTGTATTGAGCCATTATCAAATCTTCCCTCTCCTTCCCCTGTCTGCTCTAGCGCTTGCATTGAATGAATGGACTTGTATAGCGCTACACATGCAAACTGAATCGCCTCTAGGCAATTTTTGCAGCTAGTGTCTTCCTGGCTGGTGCGGTCATTTACCCCGTAGGATCTCGACATGCTTGGGACACAAAGTCATACACATATATACTGGGCAAATTTGGACAGGATCCAATTAACTTACCAGCATGTCTTTGGCTTCGGGAGGAAATCGGAGACCCGGAGGAAACCCAGGCAGACACAGGGAGAACATGCAAACTCCAGGCAGATGGTGTTGTGGTCGGGATTCGAACCAGCGACCCTTTATGCTGCTATGTGAAAGTGCTAACCACTACACCACTGTGTTGCATTCAAACTGCAATAATCAACTTGCCAACACTGTACTCTTTTTATCTTTCTAGACAGTGGTTTAGTTTCCTATGTTTCCATTTAACTGCTTCTCCACCCTCTGTATGATAGTCGCTGGTGTACAGCAAAGCTTCATGCCTGACCCACTTATATTTTCCCATCTATACCTATGGTCCTGTCCAGGTATTTCCTTATTTTTTTGTTTAATATTGAAAAAAATAAAAAAAAGAAGAAAGACAGTAGCACTTAGTACAGCAAAAGAACAGTACAGTGAACAGTATATACTCAACAATATCGCAATGAATTGCTGGAGCAGTAATCACAGGTATTTCCTTTTGATTAAATACCACTTTTATGCAAAGGTTGCTGAAATTAAAAACGGACTCTTGAGCTCACTTCACAAGTTTATGTCTGTCAATCTGATCTTTTTTTAGTCATTTCAAGAAGTTGAATAAAAAGAAACCTTTATCGTGAGAAGAATGTAGGACGCTACTGCCGACCTTCTGAAAATTCCAGTTAACTAGGTGTCTATAGCTCAATACAGTTGACGCGTAAAACAGCCATTGAAGGCAAAAAAGGAGGAGAATGATCTGCAGCTACCTGCGGCACCTCCACCGCTAATGTCAGATACAACAGCACAAAATAATGCCCATGGCACTCTGAGTGAGGCGAGCACGTAGGCCAATAATTGTAAATGTAAATGGTAAGCATAAGCATCAGTTTATTGTAAATTTAGAACCATCATCATATATTTAAATAATGGATACATTCACGTTTGTTGCATTGATGGATGTAGAACGAATATACGAGCATCTAAAGTTGGATGCATTTCGCAAGCCGACTAGGCCAAAGTCCCAAGGGAAGTGATCTCCCAGGAGGATCTCCTAGGAGGCGGCAGTGAGGCGTGTAACTCGGAAGCTGAAGGAGTGAAGTCAGTCAGAACCAACCAGGGGACGAGTGGATGGTGAAGGCGATGCAGGAAGCCAAATAGCGTCCCTAAATTCATCATGAAGGCTTATACTATGCATATTTACTCTTGAAGAAGCGAGCAACAGCACCTGAAACGCAACGTTTTAGATACTTGTATATTTGTTCTACAATCAATGCAACAAAATGTGAATGTATCCATTATTTTACCATGATGAAGTTTTTAAGTTGGTTGGCATTCATGTCTGCATTTTTAATATATGATTATTCTTCATCTCCAATAAACTTTGATATTATTCTTACCTTTAACATTTACAATTATTGACTTATGTGCTCACCTCACTCACCCATGGGAATTATTTTGTGCTGTTGTAATGTAGGCAAAACTAATGATTTGTAGACTGGTTCAAGGTCAGTTATGTAGAACAGCGTTTGTCATTTCTGGAGGTCTCGAGGAGCACATGAACTATTATTTTTGTACAACTCTTGGTAAGTTACTCAATGCATTGGTGTTCAGGGCAAAGCTCACCAAAGAATGAAAAACTTGCTTTCACATTATAATCTACATTGGAACAATTGGCTCAGTAGCATTGAAAACTGCTTTGGTAGAAAATGTGAAAAATATGTTTTTCTGATAACTCAGCTTTGCAGGCAACCTTTCATAAGATTCTTCAGGGCACAGCAGTATTAAAAAAAAATACTACTTTTTTTTTTGTTTATGTTAAAATTGAAAATTAGGCTATACTTGTCTGCTCTGTACAACAAGATTCCAAAAAAAAGGTTCCCAAACCTCCTCCTGGCAGTCCCCCGCCTGTGGTGTCCGCTCCTCCTGCCAACTTAGCAACCCATGCCAGGCTGTGTGCATCCACTAACACACGCAGCATTGGTAAGCCACACACACCCACTTCCTCCTCAAAGAGGTTGACTTACAGCAGCAGGAGCCCTCAGTTTCTTCTGTGAAAGGAGGTAGGGAGGGCTCAATGCTGAAGCCAAGACAGCGCTGGAACAGCGACAGGAGTAAGGCAAGTGTTTAGGGATGGCGATGGGTAGAACAAGTAGCGAGGCATTTTCTCCCTTAATGCACAGAATGGATTAAGGTAAAAAAATAAAATAAACTATTGAGCTTCAGTGGCAGTGCTCCTTAACTTTACTCCGATGTCCAGTAATGAGGTACTGTAAATCCCTGCCAAAAAACATCTTCTGAATGCAGCCAGGATATGGAAACAACAATCACCACCTACTGTGCCGCAATGGTTTGCCAGGGTGAATGACAGAAACACAGATTTAGACCGTATTTAGTGTTTGTTACCCCAACATTCATATTCCTGATATGCACCTACTGTACCATGTACTTGTATGAGAAAGTAATCTTTTTTTTCCCTGCTAGTCCCTCTGCTTTCCTATTACAAACTGACCACACTAAGTAGGAGTGGTCAGTTCTCTAGCTATGCTTGGAAACTCAGTGTACTCTTCTACAATGATTAAACTTGTCGCACAGCCAGTCACTGTGAAGCTCAGTGCTCTGTTGTTTCTCCTCCCCCCAGCTCGTATGCAGCTGAGAACAGAGGGAATGTGGTCACTTATAAAATAGAGAAAACAAAAAATTTTTTTTTTTTTTTTATCTATACAAAAATGGTTTGTAATTCGTTTACAATTACGTTAAGCCAGCATGTCCATAGTAATGTATTCGGAAGAAAAAGTAAGCAATGACAACTTACATATTCTTCTCAGTACAGGAATGCTATGCAAGATGATGGAAGGGGGGACTCCACTGTTCAGTGTCAACATAAATAGTTACGTTACAAAAAACACACCTTTTTATAAGCGTATACACCATTTAAAGATGGATAAATGGATACGTACCTCAGATGAAAGGAGTTTTTACTTAATTGTGTTTGCCCACAATCAAACAACCTAATTTGGTGCTGACCAGCTGCATGGTCTTGCCAAGAGATGTCTACATTTGCTTTTATAGTAAACTCATTTTCAGTGCCATCATGAAGTTCCTCCTTGTCAGGATATCTTTCAACAGCTCGTTTTACTAATGCCTGAAGAAACTTTTTTAGTCTACCCAGTACACTTATTCTCCACTTCTGAGATGTAATCTTCCTATTAGGATTTACAGACAGTGTCCAAGATGGTGCCTTATCTGTGTTTTTTATTTCTTTAGAGTTCTGTTGGTGGGAAATAAGTTCCAAGAAATTGTTCAACAACATGCTACTACGATCAATAAGCAAGTCAGGATATTCTTCCAAAAGGATATCTAGGATCTTCAGTGAGTCTTCTTGAATCCCCAGCATTATATGAGTCATAGCAGAGGAGAGGTGAGCACTTATAAGAGGGAAAAAAGGTGCAATCCTTTCTTGAGAAATCACGGGTGCCAAATGCTGCAAGACCGATATTGTGGCTGACCGAACCATATGATCTTTGTCGGTGAACACAGCAGTCACTTCACTCATTATATTTGAAATGTGCGTATCAATTAATGAAGGATGAGTTGACAGGATTTCTCGAAGACCAACAAGTGCCCCGTGTTTAACACCAGAATTGTAGTGGTGCATTTGTGAAAGGATATCCTGCAAAAAGAAAAAACACAGAACTGAATCACTAGCAACCAGAATACATTCCTCTGCATAAGTGGATAAACACAGGTATAGGCAGCATTGTAAAAGTAAAGGAAAGTTACTAAAGTATATATAAAAGTAATTTCATTGTCTGAAACTTCCCTTTTTCATATATTACTATTAGCTACCATCATCAGTCAAACTAGGTTTTGTAACATTTAAGCGACTATTAAAAACACGGCATGTCTTGTTCAGCTTTTAAACAAAACACACATAGAAAAGAAAATCTGTTTTGAGATAAATATGTGGATGTCACTAATAACCTCCATCTGAAAGTACTAGTACACTGCCATTAATTCTGATCTTTTGACTTTACTACCTGACCTGGAGAATGCATGTTCAAAAGAAGATAGTAGCAATGGCAGGCAACAGATTTCTTCATGTTTAGAATTGCTTTAATTTCTGAATCAGGCTCACAAAGGGTCCTAAAGGAAACCTGTGATGACATGAACTCGGAGGTTGCCTTTGCCGACTCCTCATTCTAAAGTGATCACAACCTGGCTACATGCTGACCATCATGCCTTATTAAAGTGAAATATAAGTCAAAACTACTTACCTCTGTTCCAATGGCATATTTTCAGAGGCTTTTGCGAGTGTCAATTCAGCCGCTGGAGTGCCGTCTTCCCAGCACACAGGCACCCTTAGAATGTAAACTGAGCTTCACATGCGCACCCTCAGTGTACATTATACAGAAGATTTTATTGCATGTCTACTCTGCAATAAAAAGGCTGCCTGTTCGCAATTTGTTTTCAGCTTTAGCTCTGCTACATTACTGCAAGCTACTGCCACAGAAATGTAAACAGATAGGAAGTTCTGACATTTTTCTCCAATGCTCCTGATTTTGACTTGTTCTGGATTGGTGAAAAATCAGCATAACAGCCAAGAATCTAGCATTTTGAGGAGTTAGGGGGCAGTAATAGATTTACTTTAAAGTGATTCTAAAGCCTAAGCATTTTTTTAATGTAATGCATCCTTTCATTCATTTACATGAATAATTTGCCAGTATTTAACCAACAAGTTGTTTACTTTTGGGTGATGCCAACTGAAAACCTGCTATTGTTACAGTTTGCGCCATCTAGTGTTTTTTTCTTTTATCAGTCAGGTATGGCATAGGTGTACTTACATTGGTCCAAGAAGAATCAATATAATTATGCAAATAAGAGAAATGCCTGGAGTTCAGCTTTAAAGCCCAACTCCCGCAAGTGTACCGCCCCAGTGTGAAAGCACTGAGGTGGCATGGGAGGCAGTTTTCAGGTACTATTTCTAGCGCTAAAATGCCTGATAACTGTCTTAGTGTTAAAGTGGGTCTTAGTTTTCTGATCCTCCGCTCCTCCACAATCTGGTGGTGGGCTGCCCTCGGCGTCCTCACGTCCAGAATGGGGCGATAGCCTTGACGATACCAGCACCCTAGATCAGTGAAGTGTGAGGACAGATCTAGATGTGGGAAGGAGCAGAGGATCAGTTAAAGCGGAGTTCTGCCGAAAAAATTAAAAGTCAGCAGCTACAAATACTGCAGCTGCTGACTTTTAATACATGGACACTTACCTGTCCTGGGCGCCTGCAATGTCGGCACCCGAAGCCAATCTGTCCCTTGGCTCTCAGGTGGAGGCGCTGCCATCTTCGCTAAGGGAATCAGGAAATGAAGCATTGCGGAGTCGCGCTGCGTGATCCCACTGGTCCCTGCTGTCTTCTGGGACCTCTGTGTCTGCCAGAAGACAGCTAGGGAGATGGAGGAGCCGCATGACCTATGCCCAGAAGTGGGAGCAAATACCTGGATTACACAGGTATCTGCTCCCTCCTCCCCCCTGAAAGGTGCCAAATGTGACAATGGAGGACTCCAAAAAGCAGAAGTTCCATTTTTGGGTGGAACTCTGCTTTAAGTACATTTCCTTTTGCTGCTTCTCTAAACATAAAAAATAGCAATTAACCCCTGAAGCGCTGGCACCACACCACTTCAAGTTTTTTTTTTTCTTTTATTTGCCTGGATTTGGGCTTCCTGGTGGCCCTGGGTGGGCATCCGCGGGGTGTGCCGTGCTGATAAACAATCAGCACAGACCCCCACCCCCTGTCAGGAGAGCCGCCGATGGGCTCTCCTCTACTCGCGTCTGTCAGACACGAGTGAGGAAAAGCCGATAAACAGCTCTGTTTACATTGTGATCACTTGTGATTGGACACGGCTGATCACGTGGTAAAGAGCCTCTGTCAGAGATCGGTGTAGCGGTGGGTCAGACTGACACGCCACTGATCGGCACGGATGGACACGGCTGACCACGTGGTAAAGAGCCTCTGTCAGAGATCGGTGTAGCGGTGGGTCAGACTGACACGCCACTGATCGGCACGGATGGACACGGCTGACCACGTGGTAAAGAGCCTCTGTCAGAGGAGATCAGTGTAGCGGTGGGTCAGACTGACACGCTAATGAATCGGCACGCGCGAGCAGTTATCCTGCTGAACGCCATGGCGCCCAGTCAGGATAACTGCCCGGCTGTCATTCTGCTATAGGCCGGGCAGGAAGTGGGTAAACTGGTGTAGCACGGTCTTGTATTCGGGCACTATTCCCTCCTAACAAAAGACTATAGAAAGCTGCTGGAAGGCAGAGGTATTGTGCACTACTACCGTAATAGTGAGCTTCCTCCTGCTGGTAGGGAGAGAGTGCTGGTCCCTCAGCTGCTCGCTCAGATGAATGGACTTGATCTTGCAGTTAGTGTCAGTCGCATTGTCTGCTCGTGGCTTCTTCTTCCCAACCTTCAGTTTCACTTTCTGGAAGTCTTCTTGCCGTTTCCTTTTGTTAGTCATGGTGAAGGCAGACTGGTCGGCTGGACGATAAAAAGAAGAGCGGTCAGGCTAAAAGGACATCTGACAGCGCGCTTCCCGCACTTCTTTCACTCAAAGCACTCTACTGCATCGCCCGCTCTGAGGCATCAATCCGGGAGCTTCCGGGTCATACGACTACTTCCTGCTGCCAACTACGGAGAGCCCATGGAGGCACAAAGCTGGAAGCGCTCACACAATCACTTGTTTGCTAAAGCTAGCTGTCGCTATAACAAAAAAAAAAAAAACTACAATGAAAAGTGCCAATTTCAAAGGAAACACCTAAACTGGAATTAAAGTGTATAAAATGAAAGCAAGCTGATTATTTATGGAAGAAAGGGCATTTTATTTATATTCTGCAATAGGGATAAACTCAGGCATCCTCCCCAGTATTCCATTTTTTTTAAATCCTGGACCATGGCTCATTGGAGTAAAGAAAAAAAAAGCCTGTGTTTCGGAGCACGTCTGAGGCTGAGCTCATTTCTATTTCGCAATAATGGTGGCCATACACAGCAGCATAACTCCCAACTGTCCCTGATTTGAAGGGACTGTCCCTAATTTGGAGTAATGTCCCTCTTTGCCCCTCATTTTGATCAGATCCATATAGTTGTATATGAAATGCACTTTTTATCTTTCAAAAAGTGTTTCCCAGTGCTAAACCTTTCATCCAATTTCTTAAAGCGGAGGTTCACCCTAAAAAACAACTTTTTACCATGCCACCCAGCATACTAGCGTCAGCTACAGTATGCCTTTATTTTATTTTTTTGCGCTGTACTTACAGTTTAATCCATTCGTTTGTTTCAGGCTACCGCGGGGGAAAAGGCGTTCCTATCAAGAGGGGAACATGATTGACGGCCAGCTATGGCGCGTCACGCGTTCCGAAAATAGCCGGAGTAGGACTCGGCTCTTCACGGCGCCTGCGCACAGACTAGGAGCTGACTGCTCAGGTGCCGTGAAGAGCCGAGTCCTACTCCGGCTATTTTCAGAATGCGTGACGCGCAATAGCCAGCCGTCAATTATGTTCCCCTCTTGATAGGAACGCTTATTTCCTGCCTGTCTGAAACTAAACAAAAGGATTAAACTGTAAGTACAGCACAGAACAAATAAAATAAAGGCATACTGTAGCTCACGCTAGTATGCTGAATGTCAGTGGAGACAAAGATTATTATTTTATTTTTTTAGGGTGAACCCCCTCTTTAAATTGCTGCATTTGTAAATTTTTAAAGCCAATATACAAGAATAGGGGTGGTTAAAAAAAGATCTTGTGGATTTAATTAACCTTTTTTTTGGATAATTCTTCTTTAACCACTTCAGCCCAAGAAGGTTTTACCCCCTTCCTGCCCAGGCGAAATTTCAGCTTCCGGCACTGCGTCGCTTTAACTGACAATTGCACGGTCGTGCGCCTTGGCTCCCAAACAAAATTGGCGTCCTTTTTTTCCCACAAATAGAGCTTTCTTTTGGTGGTATTTGATCAACTCTGTGGTTTTTATTTTTTGCGCTATAAACAAAAATAGAGCGACAATTTTGAAAAAAAAATGCAATATTTTTTACATTTTGCTGTAATAACTATTCCCCAAAATATATATATATATATATATAAAAAAAATCCTCAGTTTAGGCCGATACGTATTCTTCTACCTATTTTTGGTATAAAAAAAATGCAATAAGCGTTTATCAATTGGTTTGCGCAAAATTTATAGCAAATACAAAATAGGGGATAGTTTTATGGCATTTTAATATTTTTTTTTTTTTTACTAGTAATGGCGGCGATCTGCGATTTTTTATTGGGACTGCGACATTATAGCGAACACATCGGACATTTTTGGGACCAGTCACATTCATATAGAGAACAGTGCTATAAATATGCATTGATAACTGTATAAATGTGACTGGCAGGGAAGGAGTTAACCACTAGGGGGCGGGGAAGGGGTTATATGTGTAGCCTAGTTTGTGTTCTAACTGTAGGGGGAGGGGGGTGACTGGGGGAGGTGACCGATTGTGTCCCTATGTACAAGGGACACAGATCGGTCTCCTCTCTCCCTGGCAGGACATGGAGTTATGTGTTTACACACAGAGCTCCAGGTCCCTGCTCAGTTACCGGGTAATCGCGGGTCCCCCGGCGAATACTGTCCACTTTCACCCCCTTCCTGCCCAAGCCATTTTTCAGCTTTTAGCACTGTCACACTTTAAATGACAATTGCGGGGTCATGCAACACTGTACCCAAATTAAATGTTTATATTTTTTTCCCTCACAAATAGAGCTTTTTTTATTTGATCACCTCTGCAGTTTTTATTTTTTGTGCTATAAACAAAAGAAGAGCGACAATTTTGAAAAAAATTCAATATTTTTTACTTTTTGCTTTAATAAATATCCCCCAAAAATATATATTTAAAAAAATGTTTTTTCCAATATGTATTCTTCTACATGTTTTTGGTAAAAAAAATAAGCGTATAGTGATTGGTTTGCGCAAAAATTATACCGACTACAAAATAGGGGATAGATTTATAGGATAATGGTGGCGATCAGATATTTTTATCGTGACTGCGATATTGTGTCGGACACTTTTGGGACCATTCACATTTATACAGCAAACAGTGCTATAAATATGCACTGATTACTGTGCAAATGTGACTAGCAGGGAAGAGGTTAACACTAGGGGGCGATCAAGGGGTTAAATGTGTACCCTAGTGAGTAATTCTAACAATAGGGGGAGGTTTACGATGCTCAGTTATGAATGGACAGTCAGTGATCACTGACTCTGTGCTTTCAGAAATAAAGGAGCTGGTAAATGACAGATTTACAGGCTCCTTCCTATTCTCTCTATTCTGACAGATCCAGGACAGAGGGGACCGGAGGAGGACAGAGGGGACCGGAGGAGGACAGAGGGGACCGGAGGAGGACAGAGGGGGATCTGAGGTGCACTGATGACATGGAAGGGGACCGGAGGAGCATGAAGGACAAGGAGGGGGACTGGAGGAGCATGAAGGAGGTCCGGAGGAGCACGGAGGTAATGGAGGTGGACTGGTGGAGGATCAGACGAGCACAGAGAGGGGGCCTGGAGGAGCACACAGAGGATGACATGGAGAGGGACACAGGAAACAGTTAAGGATAATCAGTGCAGCGGTGGGGGGAGTTAGAAGCACGGGTCTCCCTGTATAGATTTCAATAAAGCCGCTGAAAGCTGATTTTACTCACAGACTAGCTGGCTTTGCTTTCTGATTTTAGCTCTGAATAGTAAGTGAAATCAGAAACAAGAACCAAACAGATCTGGGTTGTGTGTTTACTATCTCTGTGCTGTGGTTGGTCACAGCCATCAGCAGGTTTACAGCCAAAATCATTGGCTGCGAGCCTGCTGACAAACTTGTGCTGAGTCCAACCACAGCATGAGTAGCAGGAGGTGCATCCCCCTAAATCGGGAAGTTACCTTGTGGCGTGCGGGTACATCCCGGGGGACAACAAAGCCACACCGGCCAGCAATAAATGTTAACCGTCTGGTCAGCAACTGGTTAATCGATACAGTTCTAATGAATGAACAAGGCAGTTTGAATGTTTGGGAAAAAATAAAAATACAGTGGTGATTAACCACTCAGCCCCGGGAAGATATGGCCCCTTAATGACCAGGATATTTTTTTGCGTTTTGGCACTGCGTCGTTATAACTGACAATTGCAGTTTGTAAAAAAACTAAAGTGACGTCTTTTTTTCCCCACAAATAGAGCTATCTTTGGTGGTATTTGATCACCTCTGCATAATTTGGGTAAACAAATATCGCAATAAGTGTATGTTGATTGGTTTGGGTAAAAGTTATAGCGTCTACAACAGGGCTCAAAATTTCAAGTCCTGAGCTACTAGCCAGGCCTCAAGAGTTACTCGCCACCAGTTGCCCCAACTTATTCATACACTGCTCTGCGCCTAATTGCACCCGTAAACATGCCCTCGTAGATAATCTCATGGAATGACACTGTTAAATGTTTTATGCAGAATCGAGTTACAAAATTAAATATTACCAACAAACAACTTTAACAAAATGGGACAGGGCACTGGGGGCAGACCAGAGGGACAGGGCACTGGGGGCAGACCAGAGGGACAGGGCACTGGGGGCAGACCAGAGGGACAGGGCACTGGGGGCAGACCAGAGGGACAGGGCACTGGGGTCAGACCAGAGGGACAGGGAACTAGAACTGGGTCTCTTCCCCATTCTCTTGCTGTCTCCTCTGCAACTCCCATCCATCCTCTCTCTCTCTCCCTCTCCTATTCATCTCATCATCAGGAGCCCCTGTGGAGGGAGATTGGACATGAAGCCCTGTCATCACTCGCCCCCAGCTTAAATAAACTCGCTAAATGTTAGTAGGCGAGTGAAAATTTTGAGGGCTGGTCTACAATATAGGGGATATATTTATGCCATTTTTTTTTTTTTACTAGTAATGGCGGTGATCTGCAAGTTTTATTGGGACTGCGACATTGCAGCAGACAGACAGACACTTTTGACACTTTTTTGGAACCATTGAAAATTATACAACGATCAGTGCTAAAAATAGCCACTGATTACTGTATAAATGTGATTGGCAGTGAAAGGGGTTAACACTAGGGGCGATCACGGGGTTCAATGTGTGTCTTAGGGAATGTGGGGTGATGGGACTGCCTGGGGGAGGAGATCGATCGTTGTTCATATGTAGACCTGGCTCTTCTCCCCTGACAGAATGGAGATCTGTCTGTTTACATTGATTGACCTCCGTTCTGTCTCTGTGTGGAGCGATCGCAGGGTCTGGAGCACACGCATAGGCTCCATCGTAACTCCACGCGGGTGCACGCCCCCTAGTGGTCTTAAAGCGGCCGATATACAGCTATGACAGCTTGCCCAGGGGAGCCAATCTGCTGCCGTATAATGACGGCAGCTGGTCGGGAAGCAGTTAAAGAGGAAGTCTTCCTCTTTAACCACATGCCGACCACTGCATGCAGATATATATTGGCAGAATGGCACGGGCAGGCAAAAGGACGTATATATACGTCCCCTTTAAGAAGCGGCATTGTGGACAGGCGTGCCTACCGCAAGCTCCATGACTCCGACCGCGGGTCCCGTGGACTCGATGTCCGTGGGCATAGCCGCGATTGTGTTACGGTGAGGAAGAAGGGGGAAATGCTTATGTAAACAAGCATTTCCCCAGTCTTCCTAGTGACAGAACAGTGTACATAGCTTCCTGTAATCAGAAGCTGTGATCACTGTAGTGTCACAGTAAGCCCACTCCCTAGGGCACACCGAACCCCTACAGCGCCACCTAGTGGTTAACCCCTTCACTGCCAATGTAATTTTCACAGTAATCAGTGCATTTTTATAGCTCTGGTCGCTGTAAAAATGAGAATGGTCCCAAAAATGTGTCAAAAGTGTCCGATGTGTCACAGTCATGATAAAAATCGCTGATCGCTGCCATTACTAGTAAAAAAAAAAAAATGATAAAAATGCAATTAAACTATCACGCTTTAACTTTTGCGCAAACCGATTAATAAACGCTTATTGGGATTTTTTTACCAAAAATATGTAGAAGAATACGTATCGGCCTAAACTGAGGAAAACATTTTTTTTATATATTGGGGGATATTTATTATAGCAAAAAGTTAAAAATATTGATTTTTTTTCAAAACTATTGCTCTATTTTTGTTTATAGCGCAAAAAAAAAAAAACACTGCAGAGGTGATCAAATACCACCAAAAGAAAGCTCTATTTGTGGGGAAAAAAAGGACACTAATTTTGTTTGGGAGCCATGTTGCATGACCGATACAGTTAAAGCAACGCAAAAAGTGGCCTGGTCTTTGACCAGCAAAATGGTCCGGGGCTTAAGTGGTTAATTGTACCTTCAGGTAAGCCTATAATAAGGGTTACCTGTGGGTACAGTAAATATCTCCTAAACTTGCACCATTTAGGAAATATCTACTATATACGCTGCCGCCGACGTCATCGGCGCATGCGCACTAAACAAATGGCCCGTTCGCGCCATTTCTTCAGAGACCGTGCTGTGACTGACGTCATCATGGCTCCAGCCAATCACAGCGCCAGAGCCTGCAAACCCGGCCGACCATCCGCCGTCAGGAATGATGTTGGCCATGTCAACAGTGTGGCGGCGCCGCTGCAGGGCATCGTTCTAACTGACCAGACATCCCCAGTTTCAGGGGACAGTCCCCGGATTGAGGACACTGTCCCCGGACCAAGTCTGTCCCTGGTTTTGTCCCCAGATTGGATTTAATAGGGGGCAGGGGCAATTTCAAAGACAATCAGTGCAGAATTAAAAAAAAAAAAATTGAATTACACCCCCCCCCCCTCCGCCGTGTCTACTAGGTTAGGGGGGTGTATTTTTCCCATTATTTGTGCCCCTTTCTGATGATCATGTGCTGGTCGGAGTGGAGGGAATATTTCTTCAGTTTCAGGCACATGCCCATTCAGCTTCGCTCACATGTTCTTCTGCCTTCGCTCAAGTCCTGGCCAACCACCTGTCTATCTCCTTGCCTTCCCTGGGTGAGTGATCTTCCTCTGCTCCCCACCCAGTAGTAGCCGGGGCCCGAAGAGTAAGACTTGAGAGTAAGGTGACCAGATTTGGAAGGGTGAGGTAAGTAAAGAAGGACTGCGCTAAGGTAAAGGAAGCTATTTATGAAAAAAAATTGTACCTTTACAACCCCTTTAAGCAGGCAGGTGACTGGCCAGGACTTGAGTCAGGGCAGAAGAACATGCGAGCGGAACTGAATGGGCATGCACCCGAAACTGAAGAAGTTTTCCCGCCACGCTCACCAGCTCATGATCATCAGAAAGGGGCACAGATAATGGAAAAAAATACACCCCCCCCCCCCCCCCCATAGCTAGTAGGAGTGGCGGAGCAGAGGTGTGTAATTCAGATTATTTTTGTCTTTGAAATTGCCCCAGCCCCTGTTCAAATGCAATCCGGGGACAAACTTGGCCCGGGGACAGTGTCATCAATCCGGGGACTGTCCCCAGAAACCGGGGATGTCTGGTCACCCTACTTGAGAGGCTGTGAGGCGGGCGATAATGGGCAGAGAGTCGCTGATTGTTGCCATTACTAGTAAACAAAAAATATGTCCCCGGATTTCATTTTCAAAATCTGGTCACCTTATTCTAAGGTTAAGTTTCACACTGAGGCGATACGCTGGCGGGAGGAAAAAAAAGCAGCATCTGTGGAGCGGGGTGTTTACCGCTCCTTCCCATTGAAAATTGCAGTAATACCGCCTGCAATGCACCTCTGCAGAGGCACATTGCGGGCGGTATTAACCCTTTTTCGGCCGCTAGCTGGGTTAAAACCACACGAATATCGTGATAAATACGACGGTATAGCACCGCTAAAAATCGTGCTGCTATACCACCACCACACCTCCACTTCCCCATGTGAAAGGGGCCTTAAAGAAGGCTCTATTTGTGGGAGAAAAAGGACGTCAATTTTGTTTGGGTACATTGTCGCATTACCGCACAATTGTCAGTTAAAGTAACGCAGTGCCGTATCGCAAAAATGGCCTGGTCATTAAGGTCCGTAAGTGGTTAAACTACACCAAGAAGAAAGAAAGCTCTATTTGTGGGGGGAAAAAAATGATAAAAATCTCAGTGTTACATGGCCGCGCAATTGTCATTCAAAGCTGGCCTGGGCATGAAGGGGGTGATAGTGCCCAGTATTGAAGTGGTTTTTACCCTCTTGTGTAGGGTTCATCCCTCCCTAATGATATTTATACAATATTTAGTGTTCTGGAACTGCAACACACAATATCACAGCCTGGTATGAGAAGCCACTCTGCCTCTTCCATCAGTACAGACGAGCACACCGTGTACAATGAGAGCACAGCCCGGTACACGGCACTCTGACAACACTCCGTGCTTGGCCCGCCCTGCAGCGGTCACATGACTGTGATATGTCCTGTGATTAGTCACTACCTCCTCTGTCCCGGGTGTGGTACAGACAGAGCCCGGAACATTAGATCGGGGGGATCTGTGAGGTGATCATGTGGCTTCACTTCGGGGGATTGTTCCTGCTTCTAGGACTCAGCATAGTAAGTTGTACTGATAGCGACCCCTCTGGAGGGCTTATGTATGTCACAGGAATTTACTAACACTATAGTGTACAGGTGTGTGGTCATCAGAGATACACGGAAATGTACAACTTTCTGAATTCCACGTATGGATGTTTTGCATTGTTCCATTGGCCCAGCTTGGACCAATATAAATATGTATTTTCGCGGGGAGACCAGGAAATCGCTGTAGTAGGCGCCACTGCGATTGTTGCAGGATTCCATTGAGGAAACATTTTGTATTTTACAATACAAGGACTTCTCTGAATAGACGAGGTCAAGATCATAGGGGGTCACTTTCATCTTTTTTTATTTCTCAGCGAACACAATGGGGGTTATTTACAAAAGGCAAATCTTGGAAGAGCAGTCACTGTAGATATGAGGGGGACATGCAAGGAAAATAATAAACAGCCTTTAGCTTGCACGTGATTGGGTATAAAATCAGCAGAGCTTCCCCTCATTTCAAATCTTCCCGTCAGATTTACAGCGACTGCACATCCAAGTGCACTTGCAGTGCAAAGCGGGTTTGCCTTTCGTAAATAAACCCCAATGTGTTCTCTGGTCGGACAATAAGGATGGGCTCAGGCATGTTTGCAAGTCCACGTGCTCGCCGATACAGTAAATTATTTTTATTTTAGCACTCCAAAGAGAATAGTAGTGTGGCGCACATAGGGGTCGATTAACGAAAGGCAAATCCACTTTGCACTATAAGTGCACTTGGAAGTGCAGTTGCTGTAGATCCGAGGGGGACATGCAAGGAAAATGAAAAACAGCATTTTAGCTTGCACATGATTGGATGATAAAATCAGCAGAGCTTCCCCTCATTTCGGATCCCCCCCCCCCCCCCCCAAGATCTAAAGCGACTGCACTTCTAAGTGTATTTGCCTTTCGCAACTAACCCCCATAGTGTCCCCTCACCCTCCTGTCAGGACCTGTTCCGAACCATATCCCAGTTTGAATAATGTGTCCGGGCTTGAGGTGGAAACCCTAGCCGCGGATCAGGAAATGTCTCACTACCTGTGATTAGTGCTGCGGAGTGTCAGCTTCCTGGCGGGCACGTGGACTTGCGACCACGCCTGAGCTCATGTTTATTGGACAAGGTGGAAAGGCAGGGTGGCGATGTCGCAATTTTCACCTCTTCCAATCATAATTGTGTTCTTGGCACATTCTCTGAATTTTACCCAAGCTGAGTGAGCAACTTTCTGTATTTACAAAGCAGCAGGGCAGCCATTCAGCACGGGACTTGGGAGACGGCACAGATAGCTGTAGTAGTGGTGCCTACTACAACGATTTCCAGCTTCCACAGGGATCGATCGGGTATGAAACGTGAAATTCAGCTTTAACCACTTAGGTCCCTTTCACAGGCGTGCGACGTGTCCTGTGACTTGAGACAACAAAGTTGCATGACAAGTCGTACGTACCCCATGATTTCCAATGAGTACCATTCATATCTGTGCAACTTTAAAGTAGTCCCTGCACTACTTTGGTCCGACTTTGATGCGATTTGAGGTCCATAGACCTCATGATTACACAGGCATTACTTTCAGGTCACACATGTGTGAAAGGGGCCTTAGCCTGGGTTCACACTGCCGTAACTTTGAATCTGATATCCCTGCACGGCTTCTTTAACAAAAGTTAATGGCAGTTGTACTGAAGTCACGCCAAAAGGTGCAGGAAGCTTTTTCAAAGTTGGAGCAGATTAGAACAGTTTCACTGCAGTTAATGGGGCATGACTTATCATGCGATTTTGAAATCTCAAGTCACATGACACGTTGCAGTAGTGTGAACCAGGGCTTAAAGTGATTTTAAAGGCTTGTGTTTTTTTTTGTTTTTTGTTTAAAAATAGCAAACTTTATACTTGCCTGCTCTGTGCAGTTGGTTTTGCACAGAGCAGCCTTGATCCTTCTCTTTTTCCCTCGTCTGCACTCCAGGCTCCTCCTTTACGCCGAGTGCCCCCACAGCAAGCAGCTTGCTACGGGGGCAGCTGAGCCGCTGCTCTGTGTGTCCATTTAGACACTGAGCCCCACCCCCTCTCCTCACTGTGATTGACAGCAGTGGGAGCCAATGACGTCCACAACTGTCTCAGCCAATGAGGGAGAGTCCACAGACCCCTGAGGCTCTCGTGTGCAACTTTTCTGGTTCGAGATGGGGCTCAGGTAAGTATTAGGGGCTTTGGGGAAGGCTGCTGCAAACAGTTTTTTTTATCTTAATGCATAGAATGCATTAGCCACTTCAGCCCTGGAAGGACTTGCCCCCTAATGACCAGGCAATTTTTTGCGATTTTGCACTGCGTCACCTAAACTGACAATTGCATCCGAGATTGCACCCAAACAAAATTGACGTGGTCTTTTCCCCCCACAAATAGAGCTTTCTCCTCTCTGTGGTTTTTATTTTCTGCACTATATACAAAAAAAATACAATTTTTTTTAAACTTTTTGCTATAATACCCCCCAAAAAAGTAAAAATTGTTTTTTTATTTTATGCCAATATATATTCTTCTACATATTTTTGGTAAATAAAATCTCAATAAGCGTATATTGATTGGTTTGTGCAAACGTTATAGTGTCTACAAAATAGGGAATAGATTTATGGCTTTTTTTTTTTTTTTACTAATAATTCCAGCAATCTGCGGTTTTTTTTGTTTTTTTTTGGGTGGGGAATTGCAACGGACAGATCGGACACTTTTTGAGACCATTGACCTTTAGACAGCAATCAGCACTATAAAAAAATGAACGATTACTGTATACATGTCACTGGCAGGGAAGGGGTTAACACTAGGGGGCGATTGAGGGGTCAAGTGTGTTCCCTAGTGTGTTTCTAACTGTGAGGGGATAGGACTGACTAGAGGCGCAGCCAGATTGCTGGTCCTACTTAGTAGAAACACACAATGGGGTTTATTTACTTAAGGCAAATCCACTTTACACTACAAGTGCAGTCACTGTACATTAGGGTGACCAGACATCCCCAGTTTCAGGGGACTGATTGAGGACACTGTCCCCTGACCAGGTCTGTCCCTGGTTTTGTCCCCAGATTGGATTTAATAGGGGGCAGGGGCAATTTCAAAGACAGTCAGTGCAAAATTAAAATAAAAAAATTAGAATTACATCCCCCCCCCCCCACTCTGCCGCTCCTACTAGCATAGGGGGGTCGTATTTTTCCCATTATCTGTGCCCCTTTCTGATGATCATGTGCTGGTCGGAGCGGAGGGAATATTTCTTCAGTTTCGAGCGCATGCCCATTCCGCTGCGCTCGCATGTTCTTCTGCCTTCGCTCAAATCCTGGCCAGCAACCTGCCTATCTCCTTGCTTTCCCTGGCTGAGTAATTTTCCTCCACTTCCCATCCAGTAGTAGCTGGGGTCGCTGATTGTTGCCATTACTAGTAAAGAAAAAAAATGTCCCGGATTTCATTTTAAAAATCTGGTCACCTTACTGTACACCTGAGGGGGGCATGCAAGGAAAATAAAAAACAGCATTTTAATTTGTACGTGATTAGATGATTAGAAACCAACAGAGCTTCCCCTCACTTCAGGTCTATAGCGACTGCACTTCCAAGTGCACCTGTCAAAATTAATACCCTACCCCTACCCTGTCAAAACAGGGATTTGTGTGTTTTCCCATTCTGGCTCTAGTGCCCGCAATGGCGTGTGGCCTGCTGGCCACACGTATCGGGCCACCCGCTGTGCAGCGGGCGTGTGCACACCTGCTATGGCTCTTAAAGGAGCTGCTATCCGCAAGTGGTTAAGATTTAGGACCACTTTAACGCCCAGTGATGCACCTGTACGTCGCTGGACTTTTGATGGTTATACCGGGATGATGCCTGCAGCCACAGGCATCATGTGGGTAACTTTTTTATTTTTTTCCAAAACCACAATGGAATTTTTTTTTAAAATATATATATAAACCATTATTGTAGGTGTGGTAGTTCAGGTGATAGGATGCAGTCTGTGGAGGGGCAATATGCAGCAAAAACAGAGCAATCAATACAGTATATAAATGCTCACCTAATCCGGGAACCGAAAGAAAAAGACCATATGGAGTACCAAAAACCAGGAAGTGAAAAGGTCAATCTCCAACGACCATGATACTAAAGAGAGCGGGGGAAGGATACAAAAATCAAACCTAGGACATATACTATAAGGAACAAAACATTGTTGAAAAACAAAATCACTGACTAAGGCCCCCTTCACACTGGGGCAGGATGTGCGGTGGGGTATAGCGGCGCTATACAGTCGGAATTGCCAGTTTTTGGCTGCTAGTGGTGCGGTATTGACCCCTGCAGAGGCGCATTGCCAGCGGTATTACTGCGGTGTCCTATTGTTTTCAATGGGGAAGGAGTGGTATACACAACGCTCCTCTCACTGCTCCAAAGATGCTGCTTGCAGGAGATTTTTTTTTTTTTCTCCCACCAGCGCATCGCCTCAGTGTGAAAGCCCTCAGGCTTTCAGACAGAGAATGCTGGGGCAAGAGTATTTCAGGCATTATTTATGCACTATTTTTAGTGCTAAAACACCTGAAATCCCTCCTCAGTGTGAAAGGGGCCTAAGTTAAAAGGATCATTTTGTTCTGCTTCTGTAGGAGAAAAATGTTGGAGTTTGTCCCTTTGGGAATTTTCCTACGAAAATTTGGAATCGTCTGCCCAAAGCTGTGTACATATTATGCGAAAATCCTCCAAAAATTATTCGGATGAAAATGTTTGCCTGATTTCTATGGTGTGTAAGAGCCATTAGGGTGTACTCGCACTGGGACCAGTTAAACTGAACGGTGACTGAGTTTAATTCTCCCCCCTCCCCCACTGGTCTGCATTTACATTGAATTATAAGGAAGTGTTAAAAGAAAAAATATTCCTTCCCCTTTTTTATTTTTTTGCATTGTTTAGCTACAACTGAACTGTGCAGGAGTATTAAAAATAGAGCTGGCCGTTGTTTTGTTTTACTTCATTTTTCCTGTTCACACCACATCAGTTGAGCTGTGTTGATCTGCACAGATCACGCGTTCAATGCCAGAGCACATAGAAAACCATGCTACGCTGAGCTGAGCTGTGGTATGTTGCAAAGATGTATCCGTGATAGAAACCTGTTCATACACAGAACAGACAATGAATGTGGGTGCGATTGGCGGCAGGCAACGCATCCTGAGCAAACAGCCACTTTCTCAAGCCTCCTAATAATCCTGATATTTCCTGCCCAATTATTGCCACAAGAGACTTTTAATTCTATCTGATCAGTTGTCTTGGTTTTTAGAAGCCCCATTTTATTCTTGTTTTTTGTAGGTGTTTTCATAAAAATCCAGACATGCTGCATTGGTCTTCTTTTAACACACCTCACTTTACCTCATGTTAACTGCATGCCATTGCATGGCAGCGAAGCATAGAAGGAAATGAGATGTCATTTTTGACATGAAAAAAGTGTAATAAAAAAGTAAACCGTGCCTTGCATTGTAACACAAAGTTCTGCCATTTTAACACACGTGAACAAGCTCTTTGTGCCCAATCTTCCTGTAGGGAATAATATACTGACAGGCTGTGAATATACAGTGCAGTGTACCTCAATGAACGTTGATAATGGATTTTACGGTGAGTACCAAAAATCCTAATCTTTTATATTTCCTTGATACAGGAGAAAAAAAAAACCTGTGGAAATATACTTCTTTAGTGTTAAAAATGCTAATGATTTAATTTTTTTTTCCAGGAAATTTCTGCACGAACATTTGAAATAGATTACAAGCACAATTGCTTTCGCAAAGATGGAAAGCCATTCCAATATATTTCAGGAAGCATTCATTATTCACGTATTCCAAGCTTTTATTGGAAAGATCGTTTATTGAAAATTAAAATGGCAGGATTGGATGCAATTTATACGTAAGTATTTACCATAAAACAAATACATTAGTGCTATGTAGTTGGGTATGAATAATGCCCAACAGTAGGGGGCCTTCTTGACCAGTGTTGCGTTGGGTAATCATGTTCCCCTCGGCTGTAAAATGGAACCCTAAGAGCCAGTTCACACTGGACCGCCTGACAAGTCGCGTCCCATTCTATGCTATAGAACCGTTCTAATAGGAGCGACGCAAGTCGCTCCGACTTAGAAAAAGGTTCTTGCACAACTTTGGGGGCGGCTCGGGGCAACCTGCATTCACTTCTATACAGAAGTCATTTTGCTAACCGCCTCTGAAGTCGTCTTCAGGACGACTTGCAGAATCGCCCCCAAAATCATGCCACTGCAGTGTGAACCGGCTCTTAGGCTGGGTTCACATGTGTGAGATTTGGATGCGGTTTTCACCACATCGAATTTTCATGACATGCGAGTGTGACTGGCCCTGAATAAAGCTGGTTCACACAGGTCTGGGGTGCGGCACGGATTGCAAAGGGGTCCTTTGCATTTTTGGGTTCGGTTCAGGTGCGAATTCAGACATTAACCGGTAAACAGGCACAGACCAGAGCCCAGGCAAGAAACCCCGGCCGACACATATGTGAACCTGGCCTTAAGGGGAATTTGGAAAGGTCAGCCTTATACTAGTTCCACTTAGCGAATTACTGTCCGAAAAATCAATATACGCTCATTAGTTGTCCTTAAATGTTCATTGGTTGCATGCTTGTTCTAGGTCAGTGACTTATGTGATTATGTGATGTCAGTGATTATGTTTATTGATAATCGGCACAAGGTTACAGTCAAAAATACTGGAAAATACAAACTAGTATACAGTAGTACTTCAGATTATGAGTAACGCGGTTAACAAAAGTTTCGCAAAAAAAGCTATTTTAAAATCCTGACTCGGTTTGAAAAAGTTGTCTTGCACAACAAGCAGGATTCAAGCCTCTGGGGTGTGCAGTACTTCATTTGGCCAAAGGTGCAGGGGCACCAGTGACACTCAGAGCCGCTTGGATGCACTCGGAAACACTCAGTTACTGAGTGTCTCCGAGTGCATCTGAGCTTTCTCAGAGTGTCTCCGGCACCCCCCCCCCCATCTCTGGCCACATGTGGTACTGCATACAATGGAAGTCACTGTGGAATGAATTATCTGAGTTTACATTGACATACGAGTGCTTTGGATTACAAGCATTCTTCTGGAATTATGCTTGTAAACCAAGGTACCACTGTATATAGAAACTAACTAAATTTAAAGGAACAACCCCCTGGTGAAATTGAAAGTACTAAGGAAAGCATAATACAATAATATTAAAATCCTTCAAACTTGGTCCAATGGCTAGCAGCACAAAAAATAAACCTTACTCAAGCAATAAAGGAAATATTCCCTCCCCTTCCTTTTGACGTGAGATATGTCCTATGAACAATATAAAGTTGGGTAAGGCGGTCAGATTTTGGGTGAGACATTTTTTACAGGAGTCTATTACCTCCTCCTATACCTCATCCTCAATAACCCCTATATCACTCTCCCAAAGAGATTTAATAAAGTAAGCCAAATTGTAGGCCGATGGGGTAAGGAGATGCTGTATTGCAGATATTGTGTCACCCCATGAAAACTCTTGCTACAGAGCATCAAATGTCTTTAATTCCCCATTCGATAATACATGGTAGAGGAAGTATACACCTTTAAAAAACCAAAGTCTCTGATCTGGAATAGATAAAAGTTCAGGCAATAACTTGTAGGACTAAAAGGGAATATTTGCATTGAAACGTGGAGATTTATTTGTGACACAGCACGATTTTAGTTCAGGTATTTATTAAAACATATTCAAGCTACAGTTCTATAATGGATATGAGCTGAAAGTGCACACTCTTTTGGGTTTAATTTGAGGGTATGTACATCCAAACTGGAGGAAGGGTTTAGGAATTACAGCTCTTAATAGCCACCCACCCCCCCTTTTTCAAGCAACTAAAAGTAATTGGACAATTGAATCAAAAGCTGTTTAATTGCCAGGTGTGGGCTACTCCTTTTTGTTTCTTCTTCATTAATTAAGCAGGTAAACCATGGGTCTTCAAACTATGACCCTCCAGGTGTTCAGGAACTACAATTCCCATCATGCCTAGTCATGTCTGTGAATGTCAGAGTTTTACAATGCCTCATGGGAAGTGTAGTTCCGCAACAGCTGGAGGGCCGTAGTTTGAGGATCCCTGAGGTAAACGGTCTGGAGTTCATTCTAAATGTGGTATTTGCATTTGGAATGTATTGCTGTGAACTTGCATCATGCCTTCAAAGGAGCTGTCAATGCAGGTGAAACAAGCCTTTGTAAGGCTTCAAAATTAAACAAATCCATCATAGAGATAGCAGCAACGTTAGACGTGGCCAAATCAATAGTTTGGTACATTCTGCGGAAAGAAGAACACACTGGTGAGCTCAGCAATATAAAAAGGCCTGGACGTCCATGGCAGAAAAGTGGTGGATGATGACAGGATGCTCTCTATGGTAAAGAAAAACCCATTCACAACATCCAAACAAGTGAAGGACACTCTCTCTAGGAGATAGGCGTATCATTGTCAATGTCTAAAATCAAGAGAAGACTTTGCCAAAGACAATACAGAGGGTTCACCACCAGGTGTTTCGGGCTATTTATAAGCCTGAAGAATAGAAAAAACAGATTAGACTTTGCCAGAAAACACCTAAAAAAGCCAGACCAGTTCTGGAAAAGCATTCTTTGGACGGATGAAACTAAGAATAATCTGTACCAGGATAACAGGAAGAAAAAAGTATGGAGAAGGCTTGGTACAGCTCATGATCCAAAGTAGACAGTCATCTGTAAAACATGGTGGAGACCGTGCAATAATAGCATGGTCATACATGGCTTCCAGTGGCACTGGGTCATTGGTATTTATTGATGATGTGTCAGAAGACAGAAGCAGCTGGATGAATTTTGCAGTGTTTAGAGCAGGGATAAGCAATTAGCGCACCTCGAGCTGTTGCAAAACTACAAGTCCCATCAAGCTTCTGGGTGTCATGCTTGTGGCTGTCAGAATCTTGCTATACCTTATGGGACTTGAAGTTCTGCAACAACTGGAGGTCCGCTAATTGCATATTCCTGGTTTAGAGATATACTGTCGGCAAAGTTGATTGAACGGCGCTTCACAGTACGGATGGACAATGATCCAAAACGCACTGCAAAGGCAACCCAGGAGCTTTTGAAGGAAAAGTAGTGGAATATTCTGCAATGGCAGAGTCAATCGCCTGATCTCAACCCATTTGAGCATGCATTTTCCTTGCTGAAAACAAAACTAAAGGCAGAAAGATTCACAAAGAACTGAAGACAGCTGCAGTTAAAGCCTGGCAAAGCATCAGAAAGGAGGAAACACAGTCTTTTAGTCCATGAGTCTGTAAAGGATTCTCAACAAAATATAAAAAAGTAACATTTTATTTATGGTTATATTTATTTGTCCAATTACATTTGCGCCCCTGAAAATGGGGGTACTGTATAAAAAATTGTTGCAGTTCCTAAAATTTGTACTTGATATTTATGTTCAACCCCTTGAATTAAAGCTGAAAGTCTGCACTTCAAATTCATTTAGATTGTTTGTTTAATTTTAAATTAAAGCATGCCTGTGGACCTAACTGTATCTCTTACTATCTGTTTTGTCAATATAGTATAGGAGTTAAAGTTGGGCAGCCAGATAAAAAAAAAAAAAAAAAAAATCTGGTATGGCTGTGCCTCCTAAGGAAGTTTTTGGTTTTTAACTACACACCATGCTAGTTTATGACTACCATTCCCCCAGACGAATGACTAAAATCATATCTATAGTCTGAAAGTACTGAAGTGGACTGTAAACTGGGGAATGCCAGAGTATATACCGTATTTATAGGGGTATTGTGCGCTCTGGCGTATAGCGCGCACCCCTAATGTGGACCTGTAAAAAAAACATTTTAGTACTTAGTTTTGGTACTTGCGTGGCGTCCATCGTCCGGTCCGGCGTCTGTCTTTGGCTCCAGTGGTGTCCTCCCTTCTTCTCCAGCGCTGTCTCGAGTCGAATGACCCCGCTTCCCGCACTTAGTTTGAACGCCTCCGCCAACATATACCGAGTGCAGTACACTCGGGTACATTCGGCCAGGCTCGGCTTCACTCGTGCTCACGCTCTGTGACGTTTATGAGTGAGCACGAGCGAAGCCGAGCCTGGCCGAATGTACCCGAGTGTACTGCACCTGGTATATGTCATGGCTCAGTTCAAACTGTGCACGGGGATTGGCGTATATCGCGCACCCACGATTTTCCCCTTATTTTAAGGGGAAAAAAGTGTGCGGTATACGCCAATAAATACGGTACTTGATAGGAGACCTAGAAGCATGCATTCCCAAATACGATCGCCGCCGGGCACACACGATCGCTCGTTACAGAGCAGGGACCGGGAGCTATGTGTGTAAACACATAGCTCCCGGTCCTGTCAGTGGGGGAAACGCTGATCTTCTGTTCATACATTGTATGAACAGAAGATCAGTGATTTCCTCTAGTGAGTACACCCCCCCCCCATACAGTTGGAACACACTTAACCCCTTCCCTGCCCCCTAGTGTTAACCCCTTCACTGCCAATGGCATTTTTATAGTAATCCAATGCATTTTTATAGCATTGATCGCTAAAAAAATGCCAATGGTCCCAAAAATTTGTCAAAAGTTCCCGAAGTGTCCGCCATAAGGTCGCAGTACTGAAAAAAACGCTGATCGCTGCCATTACTAGTTAAAAAAAATATAATAGTAAAAATGACATAAAACTACCCCCTATTTTGTAAACGCTATAACTTTCGCGCAAACCAATCAATAAACGCTAATTGCGATTTTTATTTATTTTTTTTTTTTTTTAACGAAAAATATGTAAAAGAATACGTATCAGCCTAAACTGAGGAAAAAACGTTTTTTTAATATATTTTTGGGGGATATTTATTACAGAAAAAAGTCAAAAATATTGCATTTTTTTTCAAAATAGTTGCTCTATTTTTGTTTATAGCGCAAAAAATAAAAACTGCAGAGATGATCAAATACCACCAAAAGAAAGCTCTATTTGTGGGGGGAAAAAAGGACACCAATTTTGTTTGGGAGCCACGTCACACGAGCAATTGTCAAAGTGACGCAGTGCCGAATCGCAAAAAGTGCTCTGGTCATTGGGCAGCAATATGGTCCGGGGGTTAAGTGGTTAATAATGCCGGAGACTAATGTCCACTATTATTTTCTGACACTGGGGATGTTTGTTTGGTGCTCATACAGTGAAGGATAGTGTGATTTACTCTTCCTCCTCCTCATTTCATATTCTATTCAAAGAATTCAAGTTGTACTGTGAGTGGACAAGAGGAAGTCCTGTCGTTTACCCATACCTCCACCCCTTGTCCATTTACAGAATGGCTTGTGAATGGAATACAAGAGGTTTTGTACATGGAGGATGGGGGATATTAAAGCACACCATCCTTTACTGTACAACCCCCAGGAGATTAGTGCTGATAGTAGTATTTGGCATGACAAAACATTAGATTTTTTTTGGATCCCCTACACACATCCAGATGTAGTATAAACACTATGACCAATCAAAAGTCCAGTGGCGTGTTTATTTTATTTTACTGAGGTTCCACTTCTGTTAAGTGATCAGTATTTTGAAATACAAACCTATAAATGGTAAAATTGTTTTTATAAAGAGCTTACTGGTGCTGTAAATGCTAATATCTATTTATTTGTCAATTCCAGGTATGTACCATGGAACTTTCATGAGCCGAGGCCTGGGGTCTTTGATTTTTCTGGAGATCACGATATTGAAACTTTTTTGAAGTTGGCTAATGAAATTGGATTGTTGGTGATACTGAGAGCAGGTCCCTACATATGTGCAGAATGGGACATGGTAATCTTATTTATTTTTAAGATGGTGTTTGAGGTCAAGGTATTTTTCTACACAACCTTGTTGGGCATCAACGTTGTTCAAATATGTTGGCAATAATGAATATACAAATCTCTTGGAATCATTTCAAACTTTTATTCCAAATTTTGGAATACCTCAATTTTTTTTTTTCTCCAGTTTTTATTATAATTTAAGCAGTTTAAGTCCAGTGACTAATCCTAAATAGTACAAAAGTAAGTAGTAAACTGCTAGAGGTTTGAAAGAATATCTCTTGTACTGCAATACTTGCTACCTTTTAACCTGGGCTGTCCCCTGAAGAACCTCTTCATAAGTTTTCCCCAATGTCCTCAACCTAGAGGATTAGGAATATACTGTAAGCTAGAGGTGCCATGGGTGCCTCCCCATGGTGACCTTCATTTACCTATGAATCTTGCGGTCATATCCCATCTTAAAGTTTGTTGTAAAGGCAAAAGGTTTTTTACCATCATGCTTGAAGGTAAAAAAAAGCTTCTGTATGCAGCAGCCCCCCTAGCACACTTAATACTCACTTGAGTCCCCTTTCGATCCAGCAATGTCAACGAGAGCCTTGCCTCTCTGGGGACTAGCACTCCTGATTGGCTTTTCTTAGCAGTGGGAGCCAATGAATCACAGCCAGTTAGCCAATCAGGAGAGACAGGGGACAGGGCCCAGCGGCGGCTCCATGTGTGAATGGACACACAGAGCCATGGCTCAGGAGCACGCCTGTAGGAGGGAGGAGTCAGTGCGCTGGCATGGGACCTGAGAGGAGGATCTGGGCTGCTCTGTGCAAAACCATTGCACAGAGCAGGTAAGTATAACATGTTTGTTACTAAACACAACAAAAAACAAGGCTTTAATATCGCTTTAAGCACCTCTTTGCTAGGGAACATATGGTGATTACTGTAGTAATTTCTTATAGCTGATTTCTTCCAGCTCCCTTACTAGCTTTTCTCTGGACCCTCTACAGTTCAAGGACATCCTTTCTTAGGATTGGTGACCAGAATTGGACAGCATTCCTAAGATGTGGCCTAACCAAAATTTTCTAAATTGATAGAATTATAGTTTTGTAAATACCCTTTTTAATGCATGATGTTGTGCTTACTGCAGCTTGGCATCGCATGTTATTGCTGAGTCTGTCATCTACTAGGACCCCCAGGCCCTTTTCCATTCTAGATTCCCACAAAGGTTCTCCCCCTAGTGTGTAGCTTGCATATTATTATTTTTAAAGTGCATTAATTTGCGTTTTTATAAGATTAAATCTCATCTGCCATATAACTCCTCAACTTTATTTTCAAACTAGGGCGTATTGTATACTTGCCATATTCTGTTGTGAGGTGCTGTTTGCCTTTGTATCATCGGCAAACCCACCTCTACATTGTTAATGATCACTTTAACTACTTCAGCTCCGGAAGATTTACCCCAAGCAAAAGTACAGTGTAGCATGACCGCACAATTGTCATTCAAAGTGCGAAAGCGCTTAAAGCTGAAAATTTGCCTGGGCAGGAGGGGAGTTTAAGTTAATCACCACCTGCTTTTTTTTTTTTTGTGCTATAAACGACCAACCGTTTTGCTCTAAGACATCCAATAAAAAATGTAAAACATCAAATTTCTTCATCAATTTAGGCCAATATGTATTCTGCTACATATTTTTGGTAGTTGTCTACAAACTATGGGTTATATTTATGAAATTTCTATTCATTTTTACTAGTAATGGCAGAGATCAGTGACACTAATACAGTGACCAGTGCTAAAAATATGCACTGTCAATGTACTAGTGACACTGACTGGGAAGGGGTTAACATCAAGGGCGATCAAAGGGGTTAACTGTGTGCCTAGCTGATTCAGTGTAGTGGGGGAGGTGCTTTTACCAGTTGAAGTGATGGATCGCTGTTCTTGCTTTACATGAACACAGCATCCATGCCTTCTATACAGTACAGACCAAAAGTTTGGTCACACCTTCTCATTCAAAGAGTTTTCTTTATTTTCATGACTATGAAAATTGTAGAGTCACACTGGAGGCATCAAAACTATGAATTAACACATGTGGAATTATATACATAACAAAAAAGTGTGAAACCACTGAAAATATGTCATATTCTAGGTTCTTCAAAGTAGCCACCTTTTGCCTTGATTACTGTGCTTTGCACACTCTTGCCATTCTCTTGATGAGCTTCAAGAGGTAGTCATCTGAAATGGTCTTCCAACAGTCTTGAAGGAGTTCCCAGAGATGCTTAGCACTTGTTGGCCCTTTTGCCTTCACTCTGCGGTCCAGCTAACCCTAAGCCATCTCGATTGGGTTCAGGTCCGGTGACTGTGGAGGCCAGGTCATCTGGCGCAGCACCCCATCACTCTCCTTCTTGGTCAAATAGCCCTTACACAGCCTGGAGGTGTGTTTGGGGTCATTGTCCTGTTTTAAAATAAATGATGGTCCAACTAAACGCAAACCTGATGGAATAGCATGCTGCTGCAAGATGCTGTGGTAGCCTTGCTGGTTCAGTATGCCTTCAATTTTGAATAAATCCCCAACAGTGTCACCAGCAAAGCACCCCCACACCATCACACCTCCTCCATGCTTCACGGTGGGAACCAGGCATGTAGAGTCCATCCGTTCACCTTTTCTGCGTCGCACAAAGACACGTGGTTGGAACCAAAGATCTCAAATTTGGACTCATCAGACCAAAGCACATATTTCCACTGGTCTAATGTCCATTCCTTGTGTTCTTTAGCCCAAACAAGTCTCTTCTGCTGGTTGCCTTTCTTTAGCAGTGGTTTCCTAGCAGATATTCTACCATGAAGGCCTGATTCACACAGTCTCCTCTTAACAGTTGTTGTAGAGATGTGTCTGCTGCAAAAGGTGGCTACTTTGAAGAACCTAGAATATGACATATATTTTCAGTTGTTTCACACATTTTTGTTATGTATATAATTCCACATGTGTTAATTCATAGTTTTGATGCCTTCAGTGTGAATCTACAATTTTCAGTCCTGAAAATAAAGAAAACTCTTTGAATGAGAAGGTGTGTCCAATATATATATTTTTTTAACTAGATGACATCTAATTAAAGTGGTTTATTGTGAGAATAATGGGCTGGGACAAATGACAATTGACCTTCGCTACAACCTGTTGAGGTGACATGGTGGGTCTTATTTTTTTTTTTCCTTTTTCTAAAAGTAAAGCTAAACTCTATTTATTTTTATTTTTTTTGTTCTGTGCACACTTCCTTCTATCCTCCAATTATAGACCTGGTAGCTACTAGTGTACAACAGGCAGAGCTGTTTCTTCTGGGCACATGCTCTGCTCTATGTGCACTCCATTTCCCATAGAGCTGGATGTGTAGTCCATCTTGGGTGCAAGCAGGATAGGGTGGCTGGCTATATTCACATACACAATGGTGGCATGGAGACTCAGACTCAGCCACCCTACCACAAGGAAGTCTGAGAATAAAATAAACGGCTTGCATTTTAGAGATAGAAGGTACAATACAGTCTACTTATTGCATTTATTTTATAAAAAGGGAGTTTAGTGTCACTTTACTCTGCCTAATTTTTGGAAGTAATGCTGGTTGAATTGCTTACAAATATTAGGTAATGTCAGCGAATCTCTCTCTCTGCAATATTTAATGCCAAAATTGCACTATTTGAGAAAACATAGACGCCTTGGATTCTTTATTTGATGGGTGATGCTTAATACGTTGAGTCTAAGTACCCCTGGATTGTATGGTTTGAAATGTTTTTTTCCTTATAATTTCCTTCCTCCTTCTATTCTTTGTCTTACGGATACATTTTCTTATATATTTTGAGAATGCTATGACTGAAGTAACCTAGAACATTTTATATACCCCTTATTGTTTAGTACAGTGTAATCTGACTATTAAAATATATTGGAAAGAAATATTAGGTCATGCATAGGGAACTTTTCTGAGCAAACACATTTTATCACTAAATATTTGTTTTCTTGCAGGGAGGATTACCTCCTTGGCTTTTAGCAAAGAAGTCTATTGTTCTCCGGTCTTCTGATCCAGGTATCCTGAATCCTTCAACATTACTATTACTTATTTTTAAAAAGGCTTTTTATTATTTCATGTTTTATTATTATTTGTTTGTTGTTTTAGTTTTACATTGCATTCTATTCAGCTCACATCAGAGTTGTAAATGTCAGAATTCATCTAACTCGTGATCTGTAAATTTGTATAGTTTTTGAGGGCCATTTAACATTTAAAAATGTTACTCCTTTTATAATACATAGCCAGTGAATGCTTCTACTTCCCTTTTTTTTTTTTTTTGCCTTGAATGATACATTTAAAACAAAGCCCAAGCTATATCCCCTGGTTGCCATACATCGTCCTGGCAAAAAAGAGAGAGAGAAGGGTTCCCCAAATGGGTTTTTAGGCAGCAATATAAAAAATGTAGAAGTATTGTATAGGTTATATAAAACAGTATTTATTGCCAAAATCCCCGATACCCACATGAGTTAGAACAAGTTGGAACATTTGTATAAATAAAATAAAAGTCAACATTCCTGAATACAGTATGCATAGATAATACATATACAGTTTTGTATCGTTGAGCCCTGACGCGTTTCGACCAATCCGGTCTCTTCAGGGGGCAAAAATGTTTCTAGAAAATAGTAATATTATGGTATAAGTTCAAAGTAAGTACATGACAGCATATAAAACAATAGAATGCCATAATGATATAGTTACAACTGAATCAGGAAATGGATAATATAAAAAGCCGCTGTGAGGTCCGGAGGGGCCTCGACTGCCCCCGCCCACCCAAAGTAGCGGAGAGGCCCACCCCAGGGAACCTGCAAGGAGCCACACAAAGAGCACCCCCCCAGGAGCAGCGGAGGGGCAGCCACCTGCAGAGGAACACCCACAAAGCCCATGATTAGTAGAAAGAATTATTTCGGGTAGGTTGGTTAAAAAGTTAATTGCTGAAATACATCGGCATGGCAGAGCTTTAATACTGAATGCAGAAGGAAGACGGAGCGTCCCAGCACCCTGCAAATTTTAACACACAATCAGCCAGCGTGATTTACGGCCCTATGGTGGCTGTATAGTCTGAAGGAAAAGCACCAACGGACATGAAGTCTGCAGACACTTAAAGGGGTTGTAAAGGGAAAACCTTTTTTTTTTTTTTTCATAATAAGCATCCTTTACCTGCAGACATTCCTCTTTTCACTTCCTCATTGTTCGTTTTTGCTCAGAAGTTGTTCCTATTTCTTCTCTGTTCTGTTTACTTCCTGCTTGTCCGATTGTTACTCACCACCGTGAAGGGAGACTTTACTGCGGTGGTCAGTGACGTGCTCTCCCCCTTCTGGGAACTACATCTGTGTGGCAGGACGCTCTCTACGTGTTAGATACTTCAAGGAGGTGTGAATTACTGGGCATGCCGCAATTCATACTGGGAAATGTAGTTCTTACATGAACGAGTGTCGCAAACCAGGAAGTGAATGAGAGAACAGAAACTAGAATGCCAGAGGTGATATAGATGAAGGAATTTAATAGGTATTTACACTATTCTGTCTGTCTACCTTGCAGACATTCTTTTTTTTTTTTTCCCTTTACAACTCCTTTAAGTGCCCATTAAACACTAATGCCAGGAGGTGTTTGATTACTCCTCTCTAGGATTGCTCCAGACTCTCCGCTTCTAGCTGTGTACTCATTCCTTCTTGGATTTTGCAGCTGGATGATCACACTAGGGCGGAGGGGGTCTATAATTATTCCACCAGACACCACTATTGGGGAGCTTTTTAAATCTCCTGATAATGGGGCACCGTCCCCCCCCCCCCCACTCCCAGAGAGAGGAAGATATGTTTCCAGTAGAGAGAGGAAGGTACTATTTTGTCTTCAGTGGATTGCTCAGATAAATATAACGAGTTTCTCATTTTAGCATAGTTGTATTTCCTCAACTTTCTTTGTTTCAGGCAAAAGGAAGTTGACAAGATCTAATGCCTAAAAGACACATTTTCATATCTTATTAGACATTTACAATGCTTGTCTGTGAAATCAAAGAATAAATAGGAAACGTGTCTTAAACTCACAGATACCAAATGTGTATAACATTTCTGAAGTTGTAAACAGTAAAATGTAACCACATTTTTTTTACTGCTTACAACCATTACATCTCTTGTACTTTCCATTGAAAGCCTGTGTGAACAGGAGACCATGCAGGAGCGTATCTGGAGATGGGGGTGGAGCACCTTGTGATAGAATACCCTGTTTTAAGCTGTCAGGCGCCGTACACACGGCCGAGGTTCTCGCTGAAAATCAGCGAGAACCTCGCTGGAATGCACATTCCAGCGAGGACCTCGGCCGTGTGTACGGTCTCAGCGAGCTTCCCGTCGGGAAGCCCGTCGAGCCGAAATAGAGAGCACGCTCTCTATTTCCTCGACGGCCCGCCTGGAAGAATGGCTGGTTGCCATTCCCGACGGGCGGGTCGCCGAATTCGACGGCCGGGAGAGAACCTCGACGGGCGGAACGATGTGTTCTGCCCGTCGAGGTTCTCTGCCGTGTGTACGGCGCCTCACGCTGTGGCTGCTCCCTGCCCCCCCCCCCCCCCCGGCACCCACCCCCTCTCTTCTCGTCCACCCCCTCTGCTTGTGATAACACCTGGGATGGACAAGAAGAGAGGGGGGGGGGGGGGGGCGCCGGAGGGGGGCGGGGAGCAGCCGCAGCGTGACATGAGAGAAAAGTGAAATTATGACAGACACTTCCTGCTTTACTCTGCATGAGAAGAAAACCACAGGTAAACACTGACCTGTGCCCTCATGTTCCCCCTCATGTTCCCCCTCGCGTGCCCTCATGTTCCCCCTCGCGTGCCCTCATGTTCCCCCTCGCGTGCCCTCATGTCCCCCCTCGCGTGCCCTCATGTCCCCCCTCGCGTGCCCTCATGTCCCCCCTCGCGTGCCCTCATGTCCCCCCTCGCGTGCCCTCATGTCCCCCCTCGCGTGCCCTCATGTCCCCCCCCCCCTCATGTCCCCCCTCGCGTGCCCTCATGTCCCCCCTCGCGTGCCCTCATGTCCCCCCTCGCGTGCCCTCATGTCCCCCCTCGCGTGCCCTCATGTTCCCCCTCGCGTGCCCTCATGTTCCCCCTCGCGTGCCCTCATGTCCCCCCTCGCGTGCCCTCATGTTCCCCCTCGCGTGCCCTCATGTTCCCCCTCGCGTGCCCTCATGTTCCCCCTCGCGTGCCCTCATGTTCCCCCTCGCGTGCCCTCATGTTCCCCCTCGCGTGCCCCATGTGCTCTGATGTAACCTGTTGTGCTGGGCTCTGTACCCTGATGTGCTGTGTCCTGTGCCCTGATGTGCGCTGTGCCCTGTGCCCTGATGTGCGCTGTGCCCTGTGCCCTGATGTGCGCTGTGCCCTGTGCCCTGATGTGCGCTGTGCCCTGATGGTGAGTGGTCATCGTGCAGTGTAGGGGTCGGTGTGCAGTGTAGGGGTCGGTGTGCAGTGTAGGGGTCAGGGTTAATAATGCTGACACCAGTACTGTTGTTTTTGAAGTTTGCATGCGGCCCCCCATGGGATATGAAAACTTGTCTTGTGGCCCTCAGGTAATTTGAGTTTGAGACCCCTGCTTTAGATGGAATGTAGTGTTGTATATGTATTTTTTTCAATGTTCAAAAATAAAAATGCTTTTTTTGTATTTATTTTTTTATTTCATTTAGTGGGTAAAAGATATATTTACGATTTTTATATAATTTTTTTTCGCCCTGACCGTAAAATATGTACAAAAGCATTTCACAATCTGTTTAAGGGAATAGATCCACTAAATTGAATTTTATATTCATATATTTATACGCACCTTGATATTTAGGAAACATTTGTTGCACAACTATCAGAAGCATTAATGCAAATTCAACTAAATGTCCTGCATCAATACCTGTATCATCAAATTAATTTAGTAGCCAAAATGCAGTATACTTTTCTCATTGAGGTAGTTCAGGAAAATATGCCGCATTTTGGCCACTAGATGGAGCTGAGGATACAAGGAATTAAACTCTTATGCCCTGTACACGCGATCGGTTCGTCTGATGAAAAAAAATAGAACCTGTTTTAAATGTTTCTTATGGTTAAAAAAACGATCGTCTGTGGGGAAATGCATTGGTCAAAAATCCACGCATGCTCAGAATCAAGTCAGAAGCATTGAACTTAATTTTTCTCAGCACGTCGTTGTGTTTTACGTCACTGCGTTCTGACACGATCGGTTTTTTAAAATATATTTTTATAGATTTTTATTTTATTTTTAAGATTATCTCCAGGCTGTGGATAACTGGATGAGTGTTTTCCTTCCCAAGATGAAACCTCTTCTTTATCAAAATGGTGGTCCAATCATTACTGTTCAGGTAAAAAAAATAAAAAGTTGTCATTGGCATATGTTAAAGTTATTTTTATATTTAGTTGTTATTGAATCTAACATGCATTAAGATTGTCTGTCTATGAATGCTTCTAATGCATTTGTTATTTACCAGGTAGAAAATGAGTACGGAAGCTACTTTACTTGTGACTATAATTATCTTCGTCACCTCACAAAAGTGTTCCGTCAACATTTAGGGGATGAAGTGATTTTGTTTACAACAGATGGCTCTGGTCTAACTCTTGTAAGATGTGGATCCATTCAAGGCTTGTATACAACTGTGGATTTTGGGCCAGGTCAGTTTTATAATATTTTTATATATATATAAAAAGTTGTTACAATGTCAAGTTTGTTATGTAGAAAAAGAGGCAAAGATCATTTCAGAACTTTTTCCACCTTTTTTAATTGTGACCTATAAACTGTACAACTGAATCCAAAAACAAACTAATATCTTTTTTGGGGGGGGGGGGGGGATAAATATCATGTGGATGCATAAGTGTGCACACCCGCTTATAACTGGGGATGTAGCTGTGTTCAGAATTGGTCGGTCTGTGATATTCCAATAGCCCTGCGGTGCGGACTGGAAAGTGTAAGAAGATCCTTTAGAATTCAGATTTTTGGCCTTCTTGTGTGAGTAAAGATGTCATGCCTTTTGTTCGCCACTAGAGCGTGTAAATGAAGACATCCTTAGTTTTAACCACTTGCCGACCGCCCACCGTCGTTCTACGTCGGCACTTTAAAGATGGATATCTCGGTAACGGCAGCAGCTGCTGCCACAACCGAGATATCCATCTCTTCAGTGGGCGGTCGGTCAAACGATAATGGCGGTCTCCGCGGCGGATTCACCGCGAGATCGCCGTTATCGGTGGCGGGCGAGGCCCCCCCCTTGCGCTGCCCTCCCGCGCCCTCCGCCGCTTACCGGAGCCGTCGGTAGCGGCGGAGGCGATCGGGTCCTCTCCCGTGCTCAGTGGGGATGCGAGTGAGGGAAAAATTTCCCTCATCCGTCCCCGTAGCTCTGCTGGGCGGAAGTGACGTCAAAACGTCAGTCCCGCCCAGCGTCTTAGAGAATTTTTTTTTTTTTTTTTTTTTTTTTTTATGTCATTTGAAAAATGAAAAAATATTTTTTTGCATTTAAGCCTAAATATGAGATCTGAGGTCTTTTTGACCCCAGATCTCATATTTAAGAGGACCTATCATGCTTTTTTCTATTACAAGGGATGTTTACATTCCTTGTAATAGGAATAAAAGTTATATTTTTTTATTTTTTATTTTAGTGTTAAAAAATTGGTAAAATAAATAAAAATAAATACGAAAACCCCCCCCCCAATTTTTTTTTAAATCGCCCCGTCCCGACGAGCTCGCGGGCAGAAGCGAACGCATATGAAAACGGTGTTCAAACCACACAAGTGAGGTATCGCCGCGATCGTTGGAGCGAGAGCAATAATTCTAGCCCTAGACCTCCTCTGTATCTCAAAAAATGCAACCGGTAGAATTTTTTAAACGTCGCCTATCGAGATTTTTAAGGGTAAAAGTTTGACGCCATGCCACGAGCGGGCGCAATTTTTAAGCGTGACATGTTGGGTATCATTTTACTCGGCGTAACATTATCTTTCACAATATGTAAAAAAAATTGGGCCAAATTTATTGTTGTCTTATTTTTTAATTTAAAAAAGTGAATTTTTTCCAAAAAAAGTGCGCTTGTAAGACCGCTGCGCAAATACGGTGTGACAAAAAGTATTGCAATGACTGCAATTTTATTCTCTAGGGTGTTAGAAAAAAATATATATAATGTTTGGGGGTTTTAAGTAATTTTATAGCAAAAAAATATGTTTTAGTCTCGTAAACACCGAATCTGAAAAACAGGCTCGGGGCTTAAGTGGTTAACCACTTAAGGACCGCCGCATGTACATTTACGTTGGCAGAATGGCACCGACAGGCACATCAACGTATATATACGTTGGTGCCTTGGGGGGGTTCGGGGGTCTGATCGGACCCCCCCCCCCCCCATACATGCGGCGGTCCGGTTACCTGGCCGAGCGATCTGGGATGAGGGGGCGGCGGTTGGTTTTTGTCCGCCCCCTCCGGATCGCTCTCAGCCAATCCGCGCGCTCCCCCTGCGTGTCATTTCCTCCTCCTGTGTAAAAACTTTGTTTATTTGATTTTTCTTATAACAAAAAGTAAAAAATATTGTTTTTCTTTTTCAAAAATGTCGCTCTATTTTTGTATATAGCGCACAAAATAAAAATCGCAGAGGCGATCAAATACCACCAAAAGAAAGCTCTATTTGTGGGAAGAAAAGGACGCAAATTATGTTTGGGAGCCACGTCGCACGACCGCGCAATTGTCAGTTAAAGCGAGCAGTGCCGAATCGCAAAAAGGGGCAAGGTTATTTGGCAGCATTTTGGTTCGGGTCTTAAGTGGTTAACATACCATGCTTCTCCAGGTTCTGTGTCAGCATTGCTTGTGGACAGCCTTGCTCTTCTCCACTCCTGTCAGTTTCTAAAAAATCTGGATTTTTTGGGGGACCCTCGCCGTCTGGGCATCCTGCTGGGGTGTATTCTCTCTCAACCTGTTCCCCCGTCCTGTGGTTTTGAGCGCACACTGAAAAAAATCCTGAGCAGCGAGGGGGCATGGCTTAGCGCAGCTGACGTGCATCTAAACGTGGTGTCCTAGACACAGCACATTAATGAAGTGTTTAACTGATTCAGCCCCAGAAGATTTTACCCCCTTCCTGACCAGAGCACTTTTTACAATATGGCACGTTGTCGCTTTTAACTTTCAATTGTGCGACGCTGTACCCAAACAACATTTGCGTCCTTTTTTCCCCACAAATAGAACTTTATTTTGGTGGTATTTGATTACCTCCTGTGTTCTTTATTTTATTTTTTTATTATTATCTTTTTAGTGCAAAAGATATAATATAGAGGGTAGAATTATGGCATTTTTATTATCAATTTTTTTACTAGCGGCGATCTGTGATTTTTTTATATTTTTTTTGTCGGGACTGCGACCATTATGTTGGACAGATCGGACACTTTTGACACCTTTTTGGGACCATTGACAATTTTTCAGCGATCAGTGCTATAAAAGTGCACTGCTATAAAAGTGCACTGAGTACTGTAAAAATGTCACTGGCACTAGGGGGCGATCAAGGGGTTAACTGTATCCCCTCTCTGTGTTCTAGTGGGACTTACTAGGGGAAATGACAGATCAGTCAACCCCCCCCCCCCTACAGATCCGGTTCTCGCTGAACACGAATGATCACGGGGGCCTGGCAGTCGCCGCGCCTGACGGGCACTCGCATCAGCTCCGGGGACGAGCAGCAGGGGGCGCGCGCACTCCTAGTGGTCACAGGGCCAAGTGACATAACATAAAGTCAGCAAGCAGGGCCGTCTGAGTAACGTTGTGGGAAAGGGGACCATATGTCATGGCTTTACAGGTTGCCCCTTGAGGGTTCCCTGCTCTTTGGGTTGGCCTGGATCCGATCCTTTTATGATCTGCAGAAAAGGGAAAAAAAATCCCGGTGAGAGCCAGGAAGGAGAAAGGCAGGATGTTTTTTTTTTTATGGGGCCCCCCCCCTAACCAGGGCCAATTCAAGGCCAAAAAAGGACTCAAACAGAAGATGGGGAAATGGAAAGACTAGAATAGACAGAAGGGTGGTTTGCTCTTTTCCAGACCCAAAAACACCAGCAAACAGTCCAAGTTACATAGTAGGTGAGGTTGAAATTCACAACCTATGTGTGTGATTATATGTCAGTATTACCTTGTATATCCCTGTATGTTGCGGTCGTTTGGGTGCTTATCTAATAGTCTCTTGAAACTATCGATGCCCCCCGATTAGACCACCACCTGTGGAAGGGAATTCCAAATTCTTGCTGCTCTTGCAGTAAAGAATCCTACATAGTTTAAGGTTAAACTATTTTTTTCAAATTTTAATGAGCGGCCACGTATCTTGTTGAACTCCCTTCCGCAAAAAAGTTGTCAATTGCAGATCAGATGCACCTGTCGTGAATTCTGCATGATCTCAGAATTGTCTCAAACTGTTGTCAAAGGCAAACAGCTTTTGCCGGTCACCATAGGCCCTAGCAAACACATCATAACTGGTGTAAAATGAGCTCCTTCTACAACTTATGAGATCAAGGTTGCCATTTCCATGTTTACAAATTTCTAAATTAATAAATGTCCATTTGTGTACAAATACCTCATTGTGTTTTTATTCAAAACGGAGGCGCTTTAGCTAATGTCTAAAGCAGGGGTGCCAACCAGTGGTTTGGGGAGCCCTCTGATGTGGCCTGCGATTTTGTGCTCTGAAATGGCAGGTTGGCAAGCCAAGATTATGGGTTGCTGACCTGCCATTCTAGAGCATCAGTGTTGTGAATGAAGTTGGCAGTAGAAGAAGCAAGCAGCTGTGGAGCAGCGCTGCATAAGCCAATGGTTCTTGTGTAGCGCCATCTACTGTCACAGCTGGAGTGATACCAAATGCACTCTGTCTGGGACAGCAACAGCTAATGATACTTGAATAGAAGACTGTTATTAAGGGTAAGCTTATTAAAATCAATGTATATATGGTTATATCTGATCTGCAGCGGTTACTGGGCTGCTTCCAAACTGACCCACAGGTGCAGCGCAGTTACCGGGACTGAGCCAAAGACTTCTGTGGGTTTGGTAGACTTTCAGAAAGTGCACCACACTAGCAGGATATAGAAATCTTTTGCAAAGTGCAGCTAAACGCAGTAAAGCCACAGGTGCACTGCGCTGCACCCAAGTTGTGGGTAAACCACGGCGCATAGATGTAAAAGCCCCTTTCGCGCGATCGGTCCGACCCAATTGGACCATTCACCTCTGGAGCTGCAGATGTAAACAAACTTGTCTGTTTACACCCACTCACCCACCTACCTCCGATCCGCTTAAAAACAGAAGGGGGTCTGTCCCCTTCCATCAGATCGGATCAAAGGGCCCATAGAGTAGGGTGGGCTGGGTCCGTGTTCGCTCTGAATATGCAGACTGGACACAGGCCTGTCACCTGCCCGCTCCGCTCATTGTGACCCTCGCTCTTCAAAAGGTTGGGCACCCCTGGTCTACAGGAACATTCCCTACTTTACAGTGGTATTGTAATGACATCGACTGGTATGCTTTAAATGTGCAGTTAAATATTCCGCCCCTTTTTCTCTTTTCAGCAAAAAAATTAAATTAACCCCCCCCCCCCTTTTTATTTTTTTATTATGGATAATATTTGTCTCTTCTTCAGGAACCAACATAACAGAAGCCTTCGCAGTGCAGCGATTTAGCGAACCAAATGGACCATTGGTAAGAATACGTTTGCCTAATCTAATTTCATTGAGTGTAATTTATTCTAGATATTCATCTGTCATGTTTAGACACCATCAGTCCCCATCACGTGAGAGGCTCCCCTCAAATTCATCCAGCGCAATTTTAACTGAAGCCCCATTACATTGGTGGTCAGTGTAAATGACCTCAATGCGTAACTAGTTTTTGTTATTGCCCCTACTACATTGGTGGTCAGCAAAGAATCTCATGTAATTAGAAAAAAAGAGGGGGGCGTGGGCTTTTACGCTGACTTCCAATGCCTCCCTACGTAAGTGGTCAGTTTAAATGCTCCCTTATATTGGTGGTCGGTGTAAATGCTCTATTTACATTGGCCTGAGATCTGCTGTATTGGGTTCGGGTGGAATTTTACAGAGACCAGTAATGCAAAAAGACATTTACACCAATGTATCCGGGTATATGTGCTTTTGTGTGATCCGATATGTCCACCCCATTGTCAGGGGAAACATAAAAGCACATACACACACCGAAAGTAATCATATGCATTTCTTAATAAATTCTCAGGTATTTTGGGGTTTGATAGGTTGTACACCCTTTTTGTAAAAGTTTTTTGCCTAGAATATATCTTTGGTCCATGAATTCATGCTGTCTATGCTAAATTCTGACGTGGTATACATGTTTATGCTTCTGCATGAAAATAATAAGGTTTGTCAGACCAGACAACACTTTAGAATCTCTAGATGTCTGGTTAGGTGACCCCATGCCTCCTGTGTCTTAATTTTTCAGTTCTTATACAGTGGCGGCTGGTGCTCAAAATGTTTGAGGGGCACAAACAAACTGAAAAATTCTGAAAAATCGAATGCTGTCGCTGTGATCCCACTCGCTGTCTGCCCAGCACTTACCATGTCTTGGTAGGGCAGCGGGTAACGGCAATACGTCTGTGTACTCCATGGGTCTTCTTCTCTCCTATAGGCGATTGGAAGCATGATAGGCATCCAATCATAGCGCCTGACATTTCAGCCAATCAGGTGACGGTTAACATGCTATGCATGAATCTATCCATTTGGTCATAGAGGGGGGTGGCTGGAGAGAGAGGGCGGCACCACTGTTCTTTATAGAAAAATTCTAAGTGGATAAAAAAACACAAATTCAGTCTCTAGCTATACCATGGACTTAACTCCAACCCAATATTTCTTTATCGTACATCACGGGACACAGAGCGCATAGCCATTACACTTGGGTTATATGGGTACCTTCAGGTGTGGACACTGGTGTAATCAATTTCACAGGAAGTTTCCTCCCTATATAACCCCCTCCCACTGGGAGTGCTTCAGTTTTTTCGCCAGTGTCTTAGGTGTTGGTCACGTCTAGCTGTCCCTCGGAGGTCTCGGGACCCAGGATAGCTAGCCGGATCCGTCCGAAGTGCTTCAAAGCCAAGGTGTACGGTACCCGGCCCTGCTGGAGTGGGGTTTTGCCTATAATGCCTCTCCTTGGAGGGCTGGATTCTGGGCTCCAGTGCCTTAGTCTCTTCCAAGAACTAAACGCTACTGATGCCAGGATGCTATATAGGTCCAGGGGTGTGGGTTCCTTAACACAGGACCCCGGTCCCTGAAGGTCCAAGACAATACCCACGGAGATGGGGGAAGGCTGGGCCTCTTGCATTTTGCAATACCCTGCGGCGTGGAGCAGGTAAGAGGGAACCTGCGGGACTTGGTTCGACAGTAGGTATCCCCCTGGGGGTTCTGGGTTGGCTAATGGTATGCTTGTGCATCAGCCACTATCTCCACTATGTCTTTTGAGGCAGGATGGGATGTACTAATGTTTACCCAGATAACATGTAGATATATATATGCTTTTAAAGATATGTATTTTGCTACTCCCCCCAGATTTGCCTGTTAGCATGATACTGCAGCCCCACGTGTATAGAGAGGAAGTGCTGACAAAACTCCTGTTTCCTAGGAAGCCTAGGGGGACAGCTTCCTCTATGTGTGCACTACAAAGATTAGTGGCTTACCGGGTGTCTGTGTTACTAGCGCTCGTCCAGGCTTCTCCTCTGCTCTCTGCTTCCTCCATGTTGGTTTCAGCGTGGGGGGGGCGGGGGCGCGCGCGCCGCCTTTTACAGCGTCAGCGTGCGTGGGGGGGGGCGGGCCAGCAGCGTCAGGTCTCAGATAAAGCAAAAAAGCATTTCCTGGCTGGTCATTCCCTCCTGAGATCAGTGGAGAGTGAGGACATAGAGCGCGCAGCTGAGCCAGTTCTGGCTAACAGTGACACCCAGTGGTGGTTTGTGGATCTTCAGGTCTGGACTTAGTCCACACTGACCAGAAAAAAAAAAAGATTTTTTTCTTAAAGAGACTCAGCCTTAGATCTGGCAGTATCTGAGTCGGTGCAACCTTGGACTCCAGCTAACGGGCATTGGTGTGGCAATACTCACAGGACTTTCCTCGGTATTGCCGCCTTCTCAGGCGTATGAAAATTTAGATTTTTTTTTACCATAGCCTGTCCTTATTAATGTTTCACTTCTAGCTACAACAGTTGGGTGTTGGCTGTAGGGGTGTCTTAAGGTTGTGCAATGGCTCCCAAGGGATCAGGACCAGCTAAGGCTGCAAAAGGTGCCAAAAAAGTAAAGGGGTCTCCAACGGGGTCAGAGGATTTGGGCCAGGCTCCAGTGGTCCCACCCTCACCAGATAGACCACCGAACAGCATCGTGCAGGAGCCATTGAGGGTGCTAGGGGCAGAGGCGGCCCCCAATCAACCCATTCCCGTTTATGTTACGGAAGAAATGCTAGAATCCACCCTGGGTGGGCTAGAGAAAAGGTTAACTGCTTTAATTGCCCGCTCTTTGCCGGGTGGCAAACGGGCTAGATCCCCGTCACCTAGAACGGTGTGTTCGGATGCAGAGGTCCTCTCTTCGGAGGAATTGGACCCACAGGGGGATCAAGCGGACCTGAGTCCTGACGGGTCAGACATTGAAGATTCCACTATAGATGAAATTTTTTCGGCTTCTCAAGCAGAGAGTCTGTGGATCCAGTCTCTGACGGATATGGTTCGCACTGCTTTTAAACTTCCAGTGTCAGAACAATTAGCCCCCGCGGTATCCTCTTTAGGTTCCTTGAAGGCACCATTGAGTGGTGCGTCTTTCCCGGTTCACCCCCTTCTGGAGAGTGTGATTTCTTTCTCGTACATCACGGGACACAGAGCGGCATATTCATTACTATGTGGTTATATGGAGTACCTTCAGGTGTGGACACTGGCAATCTTCAAACAGGAAGTCCCCTCCCTATATAACCCCCTCCCCTAGAGGGAGTCCCTCAGTTTTTTCGCCAGTGTCTTAGGTGTTGGTCACGGAATAGCTTTGCTCCACATCCTTTGGGATTAAGGGCGGGCTAACCGGATCTGTCCAAGGAGCCTCAGTGCCAAAGTGGACAGTACCCGGGCCCCAAACCGTGGGGTTTTGCCTATAATGCTCCTCTTTGGAGGGCTGGACCCTGGGCCCAGGACTTGGAGTTTGCAAAAACCATAAGGTTCCTGTTTTGCCAGGGTGCTATATAGGTCCAGGACAGTGGGTACCTTCATAGGACCCCAGGGCCTGAAGGTCTACTACGCTACCCACGGAGATGGGAGAAGATTGGATCAGTTTGCTGGACAAACATCCTGCAGCATGGAGCAGGTAAGGGGGAGCCTGCGGGACTTGGTTCGACAGCAGGCTCCCCGGGGTAACCTAAAAGGGGGGATAGCCTGAGTATGCTCTGCATGGGCAACTGTGATCACTATGTCTTAGAGACAGGATGACACCCTTTCTCCCCCCATTACTAGGCCCCCCTGTCTAAAGTGTGTTGCTAGCTAACCTGCTGTTTCTTCCTAGAGGCTAGTAAAGGATCCTTAGGGGCCTTAAAAGAGTCCTACCTGGCCGGGAGTTTTTGAATCTGCCGCCGTTTCTGCGCCATGGATCTCCAGCAGCGCGGCTCCTCCATGTTCTTCCTGTTTCCGGGTACGCGCGCGCGCGCGTGCACGCGCGCGTCTTATTGACGAATTTTCGCGCCATCCGGACAGGAGGGCGGGGGGGGGCGGGCCTGCGGCGTCATACAGGCGCGCCCTTCTGCTGTTATAGGCAGCAGGCCTTGTCAGGGCTCAGTCTGTGGCTGATTGTTTCAAGAGAGGACGCAGGGCGGCAGAACAGTGACTCCCGGTGGCGGAAAAGGGGTAGTACATGTGGACTTTGTCCCAATGTCTATTGTTAAGCCAAAGAATCCCCCTTATTTGACAGCAGGTTGGAGGCTGGCAAACTTAAGTTAGGGGCATTGTGTATGGTCATAAAAAAAAAAAAAAAAAAAAAAAAAAGACCAACATACAGGCCCATCAGTTTGTGGGGACACTAGTGATCTACTTTCCCCTAAACTCTGGAATTGTACTCCTGGCCACTACAGTCTGTTGTGTGGGCGGAGTCCCTCGATTTTTTATTATGGCTTCCAAGGGTTCGGGGTCAAAGGGTACAAAAAAGACCAAAAAACAAAAGGGTTCCCTTTCTGATTCTGATATGCCGATCTTTCCCCGCAGCTTATTAATTTAAGAAGCGCCTTGGATGAGCCATTAGGGGGATCTGGTGCGGAGGCTGGCCCGGATCAGCCCAGCCCTGTGTTTATCACAGAGGAGATGCTAGCCGTATCCCTAGGGGGGCTAGAAGAGAGAATAGCAGCATTGATCGCTAGAGCTATTCCTGGTAAGAAACGGGTTAGATCCCCATCACCAGGCAGTGTATCCTCAGATGCTGAGATTCTCTCTCCGGAGGAATTAGAATCACAGGAGGATCAACTGGACCTGAACCAAGAGGGTTCAGGGATTGAGGGGTCTACCTCTGAGGAACCATTTTCAGACTCCCAGACAGAAAGACTGTGGGTACAGTCTTTGACGGACATGGTCCGCTCGGCATTTAGCTTGCCATTACCAGAACCTCAGGTTCCTCCGGTATCCTCTCTGGGCTCTTTGAGAGCCCCGTTAAGCAACGCAGTTTTTCCGGTCCATCCTCTCTTGGAGGAATTGATCTTTCGGGATTGGGTACGGCCGGACAGGGTTTTTCTGCCACCGAAAAGATTTGCGGTCATTTATCCCATGGAGGAAAAATTCTCCAAGAGATGGAAGCTCCCAGTAGTGGATGCAGCCATCTCATGTGTGAATAAATCACTAACTTGCCCGGTGGAAAATATACATATGTTTAGAGATCCGGTTGATAAAAGATTAGAAACACTTTTAAAAGCATCCTTTGCTACGGCAGGAGCAGTGGTGCAGCCAGCGGTAGCTGCAATTGGAGTTTGTCAGGCATTAAAAGACCAGACAAAAGAGATGTTAAAAGACATGCCTACCCAACAAGCAGAAGAGTTTGCTGACATTCCCAGAGTTCTGTGTTTTGCGGTAGATGCTATAAAAGATTCCATCCAGCAGGCTTCTCGTTTATCACTATGTTTGGTACACATGAGAAGGCTCTTATGGTTGAAGAACTGGGCGGCAGAACCCCCATGCAAAAAGCTTCTGGCAGGATTTCCCTTCCATGGAGGGCGACTCTTCGGAGAGGATCTGGATAAATATATTCAGACTATTTCAAATGGCAAGAGTACCCTTTTACCGGTCAAAAAGACATTCCGGGCTCCTACATTTAAAAGGCAGCTTTTTCCTGTCTCGGGGCCCTCTAATTCCAGGCAGTATCGACGGCCGCCTGCGCGATCCAACGGTAACAGTAGATCGCAGGGACAAACCCCTGGGGGTAAGAAGCCGTGGTATCGCAAGCCGTCAAAGGCAGCCCCTAAGTCGGCCTTATGAAGGGGCGCCCCCACTCTCACGGGTGGGGGGAAGGCTTCGTCTCTTCTCAGAAGTTTGGGAAGCCAAGATCCCCGACAAATGGGTCCGGGCATCTGTAACCACAGGTTACAGACTGGAATTTCTAAGGTATCCTCCGCCTCATTTTCAAGAATCAAGGCTACCAAGGGATCCAGCAAGGAAGGCCTCAATGCTGGCAGCCTTGGATCACCTGCTTTGCCAGGACGTAATTTTAGAAGTGCCAGCCCAAGAGCAAGGCCTAGGTTTCTATTCCAATCTCTTTGTCATACCAAAGCCCAACGGCGATGTCAGGCCAATCTTGGACCTAAAGAGGTTAAACGGTTATCTAAGGGTGCGGTCCTTCCGGATGGAATCCATCCGGTCAGCAGCCGCCGCGCTTCAGAAGAACGATTTTCTGGCCTCCATAGACATAAAAGATGCTTACCTTCATGTACCAATCTGTCAGTCGCATCAAAGGTTTTTACGCTTCGCGGTCGGGCAGCGACACTTCCAATTCAGGGCGCTCCCTTTCGGGCTGGCCACGGCCCCCCGGGTATTCACGAAGATCCTAGCCCCAGTTCTGGCCAATTTAAGAATCCAAGGAGTCACAGTCCTAGCATACTTGGACGACCTTTTAATTATAGATCATTCACGGACGGGTCTGCAGAAGGCAGTAAACCTCACGGTTCGGTACCTCGAAGAATTCGGCTGGGTCCTAAACCAGGGAAAGTCAGCATTCCAGCCTACAAAGCAGTTGGAATACCTCGGCATGAGGTTAGACACGGAACGTCAAAAGGTGTTCCTGCCCCTTGTAAAGATCAAGGCGATCAAGGGGTTGGTTCAGTTGGTTATAAACAAGAGAAGACCAACTATTCGCCTGTGTATGCGATTACTAGGCAAGCTAGTGGCCACATTCGAGGCAGTACCATACGCTCAGATCCACACTCGCGTCCTACAGGCAGCCATTCTAGCAGCCTGGGGCAAGAGGGCACATGCCTTAGAGTCCCCTTTGACGCTATCATCAAGGGTCCGACAAAGCCTGGCCTGGTGGTTGAACCCTCAGAACCTTCTAAAGGGAAGATCCTTCAGCCCTGTTGTCTGGAAGGTAGTTACCACAGACGCCAGCCTGGCAGGCTGGGGGGCGGTCTTCGAGGGGTTCTCCCGCCAGGGAACTTGGGTGAAAGCAGAGAGGCAGCTCCCCATCAATATCGTGGAAATCAGAGCTGCTCGCCTAGCCCTGTTGGCATGGACCTCCAGATTAAAGGGGTTCCCGGTGAGAATCCAGTCAGACAATGCCACGGCGGTGGCATACATAAACCACCAAGGGGGAACCAGGAGCCAGGCCGCTCAAAGGGAAGTGAACTTGATTTTTCAATGGGCAGAGGTTCATGTACCCTGCATTTCAGCGATATTCATTCCCGGAGAGGACAACCTGCAGGCAGACTTCTTAAGTCGCCAGAGTCTGTTGCCAGGGGAGTGGTCTCTGCATCCCCAGGTCTTTCAGACAATCTGCCAGAGGTGGGGAACGCCAGACGTAGATATAATGGCATCCAGGTTCAACAAGAAACTAGACAGGTTCGTGTCGCGAGCGAGGGATCCTATGGCCTGCGGAACCGATGCGTTGGTTTGCCCTTGGCATCAATTCAAACTTCTATATGCATTTCCTCCACTACAGTTACTCCCCCGCCTGTTGCGCAAGATCAGAGTGGAGCACAAGCCAGTCATTCTAATAGCTCCAGCTTGGCCCCGGAGGGCTTGGTACTCGCTAGTCCTGAATATGGCAGTGGGAGACCCTTGGACTCTTCCGCTACAACCAGACCTACTCTCACAAGGTCCGATCCTCCACCCTACATTACAGCGTCTAAATTTGACGGCCTGGAGGCTGAATCCCTGATTCTCAGGGGTAGAGGTCTGTCTAGGCAGGTAATCCCTACCCTGATTAAGGCTAGAAAGCCGGTCTCCAGGGTAATTTATTACAGGGTGTGGAGGAACTATATAGGCTGGTGTGAATCCAAAAGATGGAATTGCCGCAAATATACTATTGATAGGGTGTTAAGTTTTCTCCAGCTAGGAGTGGATAAAGGCCTGGCACTAAGCACAATCAAAGGACAGATCTCGGCTCTGTCAGTGTGGTTTCAGAGGCCGCTGGCCACCCACTCGCTGGTAAAGACCTTCTTACAGGGGGTCTTGCGTATTAATCCTCCTGTCAAGGCACCAGTTTGTCCTTGGGACCTAAATCTTGTCCTGTCCACTCTACAGAAACAGCCTTTTGAGCCTTTGGCTGAGATTCCTTTACTCTTACTGACAAGAAAATTGGGTTTCTTGGTCGCCATAGTTTCGGCCAGGAGAGTGTCAGAATTAGCAGCCTTATCATGTAAGGAACCATATCTCGTTCTGCATAAGGACAGGGCAGTTCTCCGGCCCCATCCTTCCTTTCTACCAAAGGTTATATCCAAATTTCACTTAAACCAGGATTTGGTACTTCCATCCTTCTTTCCAAAACCTACATCTAGAAAGGAGGGGTTGCTGCATACCTTGGATATTGTCCGGGCCATGAAGGCCTATCTTAAAGCTACAGAAAAGATCCGGAAAACAGATGTGTTATTCGTTCTACCAGATGGCCCCAAGAAGGGGCAGGCAGCTGCAAAATCCACCATCTCAAGATGGATTAGACAATTAATCATTCAAGCCTACGGGTTGAAGAGGTTGCCTCCTCCGTTGTCGGTAAAGGCCCATTCTACCAGGGCCATGGGCGCCTCTTGGGCAGCACACCATCAGATCTCTATGGCTCAGATATGCAAGGCGGCAACGTGGTCATCAGTCCACACGTTTACAAGGTTTTATCAACTAGACGTGAGAAGGAATGCGGATTCTGCCTTTGGACAGGCAGTACTACAGGCTGCAGTTTGAAATCCTCGGGATCAGAAACACCCTTGGTTATATAAAAAAAAAAAAAAAAAAAAAAAAAGTTTTTTCTTGACTAAGTTGGAATTATTATTATGATTTGAGTTTATCTCTAAATTGAATCCTTCTTTGGAAGATGTCTCCCTCCCCTCATTAAAGCATTGCTTTCGGACATCCCACATAGTAATGAATATGCCGCTCTGTGTCCCGTGATGTACGAGAAAGAAAAAGGGATTTTTAAATACAGCTTACCTGTAAAATCCTTTTCTTGGAGTACATCACGGGACACAGAGCTCCCACCCCTCTTTTGGGTGACCATTTTGGGAGGCATACTGCTTGCTACAAAACTGAGGGACTCCCTCTAGGGGAGGGGGTTATATAGGGAGGGGACTTCCTGTTTGAAGATTGCCAGTGTCCACACCTGAAGGTACTCCATATAACCACATAGTAATGAATATGCCGCTCTGTGTCCCGTGATGTACTCCAAGAAAAGGATTTTACAGGTAAGCTGTATTTAAAAATCCCTTTTTTTCAGGATTGGGCTCGACCTGATAGGATTTTATCCCTCCTAAAAGGTTCACCATTCTCTATCCTATGGAAGAAGAATTTGCAAAGAAATGGGCACTCCCTACCGTGGACGCAGCCATTTCCTGCGTAAATAAATCCCTGACCTGTCCGGTGGAAAATGTCCAGGTGTTTAAAGATCCAGTCGACAAAAAATTGGAGACCCTACTGAAGGCTTCTTTTACCACAGTAGGTGCCGTGGTTCAGCCAGCAGTGGCAGCCATTGGCGTTTGTCAGGCTTTAAAGGATCAGACTAAACAGATATTAAGGGACATACCGGCACAGCAAGCTCGTGAATTGGCTGACCTCCCAAGAGCTCTCTGCTTTGCAGTAGATGCTATTAAGGACTCCGTTCAACAGGCGTCCCGTTTATCTCTGCTGTTGGTTCATATGCGTCGCCTTTTGTGGCTAAAAAACTGGTCAGCAGAGGCACCCTGCAAAAAGCTTTTAGCAGGATTTCCCTTTCATGGTGGGAGACTATTCGGTGAAGACCTAGATAAATATATCCAGACCATATCAGGCGGTAAAAGTTCTTTTTTGCCTGTCAAGAAAAGATCGCGTGGGCCCGCATTTAAGCGACAGGCCTTCGTAGGCTCGGCCCCTTCAACTTCCCGTCAGTATCGACGGCCTCCCGGGCGTTCAGCATTTAATAGCCGCCCACAAGGACAAGCCACGACAGGCAAGAGGCCATGGTCTCGCAAGCCGGTTAAACCAGTCCTCAAGTCAGATTCATGAAGGGGCGCCCCCACTCTCTTGGGTGGGGGGAAGGCTTCGGTTTTTCTCTGAAGTGTGGAAGGCCAGAATTCCCGACTCTTGGGTAAGATCCGTGGTAACCACGGGCTACAAGCTAGAGTTTCGGGAAGTCCCCCCCCTCCTCATTTTCAGGGGTCAAGTCTTCCAAGCGACCCATTAAAGAGGGCCTCTCTTGTAAAAGCATTGGATCGTCTCTTGCTCCAAGGGGTAATTGTAGAAGTACCAACCCAGGAATGGGGTCTGGGATTCTACTCCAACCTTTTCATAATACCAAAGCCCAATGGCGACGTCAGGCCTATCTTGGACCTCAAACGCCTAAATCGCTTTCTAAACATTCAGACCTTTCGTATGGAGTCCATACGTTCGGTGGCAGCCAGCCTACATCAAGACGACTTGCTAGCATCTATAGACATAAAAGATGCATATCTGCACGTGCCGATCTACCCGGCACATCACAGGTTTCTTCGTTTTATGATAGATCACCGCCATTACCAGTTCGTAGCCCTCCCTTTCGGGTTGGCAACAGCTCCGCGGGTATTCACAAAGGTGTTAGCCCCGGTGCTAGCCGTCCTAAGGACAGAAGGCATTTTAGTCTTGGCATACTTGGACGATCTTCTGGTTATCGACAGCTCAGCTTCCAACCTCAATCAGGCAGTAGGTCGCACAGTTCAGCATCTAGAGGAATTCGGGTGGATTGTAAACCTAGAAAAATCGGTATTGAAACCCACAAAGCAGTTGGAATATCTAGGCCTTCGGCTAGATACAGACTGCCAGAGGATAATTTTACCTCAAGCAAAGATCAGATCAATAGCTCAAGCAGTTCAAGTGATCTTAGGCAAGAAGAGGCCGACTATTCGCCTATGTATGCGACTGCTGGGGAAGATGGTGGCCGCCTTCGAGGCTGTGCCTTACGCCCAGATCCATACCAGATATCTTCAGGCAGCCATTCTCTCTGCTTGGAACAAGTCCATTCAGGCGTTAGATCGTCCGTTAGTGCTCTCCCCGAAGGTCCGGCGCAGCCTGTCTTGGTGGCTGGTCTCTCAAAATTTGTCAAAAGGGAAATCCTTTTGCCCCATCACGTGGAAGATAGTATCCACGGATGCCAGCCTGTCAGGTTGGGGGGCAGTTCTAGAAGAACAGACCCAGCAAGGGCAGTGGTCGGAGGCAGAAAAACTGCTTCCCATCAATATCTTGGAGATCAGAGCTGCTCGGCTGGCCCTGATCGCCTGGACTCTCCCCCTTCAGGGTCTGCCAGTAAGGATACAGTCCGACAACGCCACTGCGGTGGCATACATAAACCACCAGGGGGGCACGAAGAGCCCAGCAGCCCAAAGAGAAGTAAACCTGATTTTCTCATGGGCCGAAGCCCATGTACCCTGCATCTCGGCGGTGTTCATCCCAGGGATAGACAATTCTCAAGCAGATTTTTTGAGTCGTCAACAGTTGCTCCCGGGGGAATGGTCTCTTCACCCCCAGGTATTCCAAGAGATTTGCCAAAGATTCGGAGTCCCAGATGTGGACATTATGGCAACGAGATCCAACAAAAAGTTGGACAAATTCATATCCCGAGCCAGGGATCCCTCGGCCTACGGGACCGATGCCTTGGTTTGTCCTTGGCACCAGTTTTCTCTTCTGTATGCGTTCCCTCCACTGCAGATGATTCCCCGCCTTCTACGGAGGATCCGGGTGGAGCGCAGGCCTGTGATCCTGGTGGCCCCAGCCTGGCCCAGGAGGGCTTGGTACGCACTCATCGTGAAGATGTCAGTCGGGGCGCCGTGGCCGCTCCCCCTGCGCCCAGATCTGCTGTCTCAGGGCCCAATCTGCCATCCTGCTTCACAGCAGCTAAATTTGGCGGCTGAATCCCTAATTCTTAAGGGCAGAGGCCTCTCAGATCAGGTCATATCTATGTTGATTCAGGCTAGGAAACCGGTCTCCAGAAATATTTATTACAGAGTCTGGAGAACCTATGTGGAGTGGTGCGAGTCTCAAAAATGGCATCCTCGAAAGTTTTTTATTGACAGGATCTTGCGATTCCTCCAGGTTGGCGTTGACAAAGGGTTGGCTCTTAGTACTCTAAAGGGGCAGGTGTCGGCTTTATCAATATGGTTTCAAAGACCCTTGGCCACCCATTCGCTTATGAAAACCTTCTTGCAGGGGGTCTTGCATGTGAATCCCCCTATTAGAGCTCCCCTCTGCCCCTGGAATTTAAATCTGGTCTGGTCAGCTTTACAAAGGCAGCCGTTTGAACCTCTGACAGAAATCCCTCTTGTGCTACTAACCCGAAAGTTGGTTTTCTTGGTGGCTATGGCTTCAGCCAGAAGGGTTTCCGAGCTGGCAGCCTTGTCATGCAGGGAGCCATACCTTATTCTGCATAAGGACAGAGTGGTTCTGCGGCCTCAACCTTCTTTCCTTCCTAAGGTCATATCCAGTTTTCACTTGAATCAGGACCTAGTCCTACCATCCTTCTTTCCTACTCCCCAGTCCAAAGAGGAAAGACGGCTTCATACTTTGGACGTGGTTCGAGCCATGAGGGTCTATCTCAAGGCTACAGAGAAGATTCGGAAAACAGATGTGCTTTTTGTTCTTCCGGATGGCCCCAAGAAGGGTCAGCTGGCTGCCAAGTCTTCCTTGGCTAGGTGGATTAAGCAGCTGATTTTTCAGGCATATGGTCTGAAGCGCGTTCCACCTCCCTTATCAGTTAAAGCCCATTCTACGAGGGCCATGAGTGCCTCCTGGGCGGCACACCATCAGATCTCTATGGCACAGGTTTGCAAGGCGGCAACCTGGTCTTCCGTACATACGTTTACTAAATTTTATAAGTTGGACGTTGCAAAGGGTACGGACGCAGCTTTTGGGCAGGTGGTCCTACGGGCAGCAGTATAGAATCCTCTGGCCCGGTTCACGCCCCCTTGTTTTTCTGTTGGTGGAGCCATGTTTTCTCCTGACAATGTTTTTATTTGGCTATTCTTGGCCTTACGGTCTCCCTCCCTTCATAGAGCATTGCTTTAGGACATCCCAAGTGTAATGGCTATGCGCTCTGTGTCCCGTGATGTACGATAAAGAAAAAAGGATTTTTAATAAACAGCTTACCTGTAAAATCCTTTTCTTGAAGTACATCACGGGACACAGAGCTCCCACCCCTCTTTTGGGGAACATTGTGTAACCTCGGGAGAATTGCTTGCTACAAAACTGAAGCACTCCCAGTGGGAGGGGGTTATATAGGGAGGAAACTTCCTGTGAAATTGATTACACCAGTGTCCACACCTGAAGGTACCCATATAACCCAAGTGTAATGGCTATGCGCTCTGTGTCCCGTGATGTACTTCAAGAAAAGGATTTTACAGGTAAGCTGTTTATTAAAAATCCTTTTTTTCTGCATTATACATGCCTTTCCAAACAAAAATACTTTGTAACAGGCCATAAATATAATCGGTGCCACTAGGATGTGTGGGCTGGTCTACATGTGGTCCAGACAAACAAACAACAAACTAGAGGTCCAGTTTTTATACGTCCTCTAGCCTACGTTACTTCCTTTTTTACCACATACACCGCTCACTTCCTATTCCCTGACAGACTCTACCACCAGACACCCCCCCTCCTTCCCCTGCTTGCCTTTTCCCCATCTCCCCTTTCCGTTCTCTCCTTAACCCCCTCCCTTTTCTGTGCTTATAGAACCCCCTTCTTCATATAAAATTATTGGATTCAGAAGAGGGGAATGTTCTATGATGCATCTCGAGCCCCCAGGCAATTCCAGGAGCCCTAGACTGGGCAGCCACCCAACAGCCTTTGTCTAGAAATTATGTATCTTGCTGTGGGCAGCCCAAGCTGGGTCTGACCACTCAAACCATAAAAAGACTTTGGCTATACCTGGTTATCATTAATCATTATTACAAGCTGGTAGGACATGAATGCATGCAGCTCTGGACTGTTCACACATCTGCTAAATTCCCTGACCTCCTATAGAGAACCCAATCCCCCATCCCTGTTCATATATTTGTATGTTAATATGCTAATATGTTAAATAACTTTAACTTTAAAATAACACATTATACTTGCCTCTCTGTGCAATGCTTTTGCACAGAGCAGCCCCGATACTCCTTTTTTTTTTTTGGGTCCCTCGCCAGTGCTTCAGGCCCCTCCACTTTGACAACTTCCCCCATGAAAAGCAGCTTTACATGGGGGCACCTGTGCATGCTCTCTCCCAAGCACCACTGCTGTGTCCATTAACACAGACATCTGGACTCTGCCCTGCTCCCGTGTCATAGCTGCTATCAATCTCTCCAATGAGGAGTGAGACAGCGGCAGGAGGTTTTTTACCTTAATGCATAGAATGCATTAGGGTGAAAAACCTTAAAGTGGATATAAACCCTCCATACACCCAGTGAAGTTAACAGCCTCCGATGATACACAGAGATTAACCAAATCTCCCTACATACAGTGCGGAAAATAAGTATTTGAACGCTATTTTGCAAGTTCTCCCACTTGGAAATCATGGAGGGGTCTGAAATTGTCATCGTAGGTGCATGAATGAATGAATGAAAACTTATATAGCGCGGCACATGCGAACTAAATCGCCTCTGGTGCATGTCCACTGTGAGAGACTTAATCGAAATTTTTTTTTCCAGAAATCACAATTTATGAATTTTTAACTATTTATTTGTATGATACAGCTGCAAAGAAGTATTTGAACACCTGTCTATCAGCTAGAATTCTGACCCTCAAAGACCTGTTAGTCTGCCTTTAAAATGTCCACCTCCACTCCATTTATTATCCTAAATTAGATGCACCTGTTTGAGGTCATTAGCTGCATAAAGACACCTGTCCACCCCATACAATCAGTAAGAATCCAACTACTAACATGGCCAAGACCAAAGAGCTGTCCAAAGACACTAGAGACAAAATTGTACACCTCCACAAGGCTGGAAAGGGCTACGGGGAAATTGCCAAGCAGCTTAGTGAAAAAAGGTCCACTGTTGGAGCAATCATTAGAAAATGGAAGAAGCTAAACATGACTGTCAATCTCCCTCGGACTGGGGCTCCATGCAAAATCTCACCTCGTGGGGTCTCAATGATCCTAAGAAAGGTGAGAAATCGGCCCAGGACTACACGGGAGGAGCTGGTCGATGACCTGAAAAGAGCTGGGACCACCGTTTCCAAGGTTACTGTTGGTAATACACTAAGACGTCATGGTTTGAAATCATGCATGGCACGGAAGGTTCCCCTGCTTAAACCAGCACATGTCAAGGCCCGTCTTAAGTTTGCCAATGACCATTTGGATGATCCAGAGGAGTCATGGGAGAAAGTCATGTGGTCAGATGAGACAAAAAATAGAACTTTTTGGTCATAATTCCACTAACCGTGTTTGGAGGAAGAAGAATGATGAGTACCATCCCAAGAACACCATCCCTACTGTGAAGCATGGGGGTGGTAGCATCATGCTTTGGGGGTGTTTTTCTGCACATGGGACAGGGCGACTGCACTGTATTAAGGAGAGGATGACCGGGGCCATGTATTGCGAGATTTTGGGCAACAACCTCCTTCCCTCAGTTAGAGCTTTGAAGATGGGTCGAGGCTGGGTCTTCCAACATGACAATGACCCGAAGCACACAGCCAGGATAACCAAGGAGTGGCTCTGTAAGAAGCATATCAAGGTTCTGGTGTGGCCTAGCCAGTCTCCAGACCTAAACCCAATAGAGAATCTTTGGAGGGAGCTCAAACTCTGTGTTTCTCAGCGACAGCCCAGAAACCTGACTGATCTAGAGAAGATCTGTGTGGAGGAGTGGGCCAAAATCCCTCCTCCAGTGTGTGCAAACCTGGTGAAAAACTACAAGAAACGTTTGACCTCTGTAATTGCAAACAAAGGCGACTGTACCAAATATTAACATTGATTTTCTCAGGTGTTCAAATACTTCTTTGCAGTTGTATCATACAAATAAATAGTTAAAAAATCATACATTGGGTTTCTGGAATTTTTTTTTTTGATTATGTCTCTCACAGTGGACATGCACCTACGATGACAATTTCAGACCCCTCCATGATTTCCAAGTGGGAGAACTTGCAAAATAGCAGGGTGTTCAAATACTTATTTTCCGCACTGTAGGTTTTATATGTATATCTGCTGTCTTCACATTTATATACTGTTTAGAAAGTTGGGATCCTGTTAGATTTTCTCTTCCTGGTTAACACAGAGTGTGATGTCTGGGCATACAGCCAAGATAGCTAACATTGCTGATTGGAGGAAAGGCACACGCCCCCTCTTATCATAGGCAGAGACTCTCAGAGCTGTTCTGTAATAGGAGCTGCGCTCTGCTAATCTATTTAAGCAACCTCCTTTGACAAAAGATTCAGGTTGCTTTTGTCTAAAGAGTCAAAAAATATGCCAAGAGTTCCCAGTGCCAATCACATTGAGCCACCACAGCTCCCTTTAATCACATTGATTGCATGTTTGGTGGAGCAAGGGGATGGTTTAGAACACCATGCTCATATATATTTGTGTTGTTTGCTCTTTGTGTATCTAGCTATGACTAAGCATTGATTGTCAATGCAAAACGCGTCAGCTGTTTTCCCCTTCTGCATGCTGTTTTTGTAGTGCATTTTTCTTTTACCCCAATAAAGGGCTTTTTTTGGATTTTACATTTTTTGAAGTGCGGCTGTCCATATCTGTTCCTTCCTCGTCAGGCTAATAACAGAGCAACCATTCAGAAGAGAGCTATAAGACTTAGCTCATTAAAAAGAAATAACAAAATACTCCAGATATGTGCTCAACTCAAATTTTTCATTAATCAGATTTACATCCACTTTAAGGCTTTAGAACAACTTAAACTGGCCATTTCCTGTACATATTTCAACAAGCTTTTCGATATATGGAGGTTTACAAAATGCGCAAAATTAACATATCATTAAATGTGTCTTGGTAAAGTCAAGTCATGTGAGTGCCTATTTTTTGACTTCTCATTCAGTCCCTGTACAGCAGAAATCAGAATGAGGATGGAAGACATACAAGGAGTCAATTGGTTGTGCTGCAGTGTGAGGAGCATGCTGATAGGAGAGAGCAGAGTGATAGGGTGATAAGCTTTGTCAGTGTGCTGCAGTTGATGCAGTTTTGTATGCCTTTTTGAACCTGTGTTTTTTGTATGCAATTTTTTTTAATGCATTTCGTGTTAATTTTTTTTGCCTCCATAACAAGCTTAATAGCCAGTTGTTGAGGAGCGGGTGGCCACCACATCCTTAAAAAACATTGAGTCATCAAATTGTTCTTCGCCTGCATGAATTTGCGCTATACACACATCCTTATTCTATGAGTTGCAGCAACATCACTCGTTGGGCTATTTACATTAACAAGCAGGGGTACCTGATGGACTAGACATGATTGTGTGTTTATTTTATTTTTTATTTATTTTTTAATTAATTTTATATAATAATAAAGTGAAAGTCGTGTTATATGTGTGTAACGGATGCAAACAATAGGAGTCTTCAAATAATAACACATACATTTATATTGTTTTTGCTGTATTTTATTTATTTGCTATTTTTTTTTTTTTATAGATAAATTCCGAATTTTATACTGGCTGGCTGGATCACTGGGGAGAACCACATTCTGTTGTGGCAACAGATCGCATAGTCAAAACATTAACTGAAATTCTTGATCATGGAGCAAATGTCAATATGTGAGTTGGACTAAAACAACAATAATGTATGTACTACAGTTTATTTGAGATTTTAAATATTTTCTTCTTTGTCCATCAGGTATATGTTTATAGGTGGAACCAATTTTGGCTACTGGAATGGTAAAGCTTTTTCACAATTGTGCTAAAATATTTGTCTTGGGAACATAGTGTTTGAATTGTTCTATAATCGTTGCAATTATTGTAAATTTGGTAAATAGCGGGTAAAGGGATATAAAATTGGATAGGCAGTTAGACATACGTTTTTATATAATTCATGTAATTACATATTGTTTTGGCCATGCAATTGCTTTTACTCATGTCATTGTTGATCTATTCAATGAATGGGATGGGACCTTATATACAGAATATGTATAATGGGCCCTGTTCTGGTACTGATGAGACAGACATTGGCTGGAAAGATTAAAGGTAACGGGAACATTTTTTTTTTTTTTTATAACATGTACATTCATCAGTACAACCTAAGGCCTCATTTACACTTAGGCCGGGTTCACACTTGTACGATAAATGCTTAGACATTGGGAGCTCATGTCGCATGACATGTGAAAATCAATGTTTCCCTATGGGAGCCGTTTTAACTGCTCCGACACAAGTCGGTCCGACTTTGGACTTTGGAAATGCTCCCTGTACTACTTTGGTCCGACTTTGATCCCACTTCATCCTATTGAATATCACTAAAGTCGAATCGCTGTCTTGCCTGATCCAACTTTGGCATGCAACTTGTGCTTGGATGATCTTGAACGGGAACTCCACACTAAATAATAAAAGAAAAGGCATGGGTTCCCCCTCCAAGAGCATACCAGGCCCTTTGGCCTGGTGTGGATTTTAAGGGGAACCCCTATGCCAAAAAAAACGGCATGGGGGGTCCCCCCAAAGTCCAAACCAGACCCTTATCCAAGCATGCAGGCCGGTCAGGAAAGGGGATGGGGACAAGCGAGCGCTCCCCCTCCTGAACCATACCAGGCCACATGCCCTCAACATGAAAGGGTGGGTTCTTTGGGGCAGGGGGGGCCCTGCGTCTCCCCCACCCCAAGGCACCTTTTCCCCATGTTGATGAGGACAAGGGCCTCTTCCTGACAACCCTGGCCATTGGTTTGCTGGGGGCTTACCGGAATCTGGGAGCAACCATTAATAAGGGGGAAAAAAGTGTCAAAAATAAAATGCACTACACAGGTTTTTAAAGTAATTTTATTAGGCAGCTCTGGGGGTCTCTTCCAAATTTTTTTTTTCTCCGCTCTTGCTGGTTCTTCTCCCTCTGTCCGGTGTCTTCTGCCGGGTCTCCTCTGCTATCTTCTGCTCTTTTGCCCACTCTTTTGCCTGCTCTTGCCCAGTCTTCTCTATTGTCCTCTTCCCTCTTCTCTTCTTCCGATGTTGACACGACGCTCTAATGTGCAGTGTGCCACTTAATGATCAGCCCGATGCACAAACTGTCAGCTAATCACGGAGAACCCCCACTGGGTCTCTGACATCTAATCACAAATGGCCCCATTTACAAGTGTGCAAACAACTGACTGGTGTTGCATAAAGTGGAATAAAATTCCACAGAAGGCAAAATTAAAACTGATGTCTGGGCTAAACAACCTTCTCACTGCTTACGCAGCAGATGTATTGTCTTGCATATGGCTGTGTCTAGGAATGCAACCTCAAACTTGTTATAGGATTCACTGTAGGCAGCAGCTAATAGTTTAAAAAGACAGTTCATTAACGCTTTATTTTCTTGTGCAGAGTGATCAGTGTTGTACCTATTTTCTAAATACTGCCCATTGTGGGTGGACTTGCATTCCTACTCTTGATGGGCATGCTATAGGAAATAGGCTGAGACAGCTTGCCTCGTTGCTTTACACATGCAGCATGTATATTGGCTCTGCCATGCTAGACATTGGGGAGCACTTTATAAACCACCTCAAAAAGACATTTTATTTACTGTGCAAGCTAATTAGACTACATGGACGCATTTGTCCATGCAGCGTAAACAGGGCTGTGACAACACTGAAGAAATTACACTTTGCTTCAATATAATATAATCAAAAAGTCAATTGTTTTAGTAATCCACAGTCAGTAATGATTTGAGGAGCCATGTCCTTTGCTGGTATTGGTCCACTGTGTTTTATCATGTCCAAAGTCAGCGCAGCTCTCTACCAGGAAATTCTAGAGCACTTCATGTTTCCTTCTGCTGACCAGCGAATTCCATTTTCCAGCAGGACCATGCACCTGCCCAAAAAGTACCAATACCTTTTAATGATCATGGTATCGCTGTGCTTGATTGGCCAGCAAACTCTCCTGACTTAAACCCCATAGATAATCAATGGGGTATTGTCAATAAGGAGAAGAGACACTGGACCCAACAATGCAGATGAGCTAAGGGGGCTGCTATTAAAGCTCAGCAGTGCCGCAGGCTGATTGCATCTATGCCATGCCACGTTGATGCAGTAATTCATGTAAAAGGAGCCCCGACCAAGTGATTGCTTGTGACAGCGAGAACTGGCATCTATTCCCGGTTTTCTCAGGGGAGAGGAGACCGATCGTGTGTTCTAACCAAATATGAACAACAACTATCAGTCTCCTCCCCTACTAAGCCCCCCCCCCCCAGTTAGAAAACACCTATGGAACAGTTAACCCCCTAGTGTTAACCCCCTTCCCTGCCAGTGACATTTATACAGTAATCGGTGCAGTTCTATAGCACTGATTGCTGTATAAATGTCAGCGGTCCAAAAAATGTGGCAAGTGTCCAATTTGTCTGCCGCAATATCGCAGTCCCAATAAAAATCGCTGATCGCTGCCATTACTAGTAAAAAATAATAATAAAAATGCCATAAATCTATTCCCAATTATAGTTTTATTTTTCTTTACCAAAAATATATAGGAGAATACCTAAACTGAGGGGGAAAAAAATATATATTTTTTTGGGGATATTTTTTTTTTTTTTTATGGCAAAAATGTTAAGGATATTTGATTTTTATTTGATTTTTAAATTGTCGCTCTTTTGTTTTATAGCGCAAAAAATAAAAACTGCAGATGTGGTCAAATACCACCAAAAGAAAGCTCTATTTGGGGGGGGCTGAAGGGATGTAAATTTTGTTTGGTTACAGCGGTGCACGACCACGCAATCGTCGGTTAAAGCGACAGTTAACCACTTAAGGACCCCTTCACGCTGATATACGTCGTCAGAATGGGGTCGCGCGTGCCGCCGGCGTGTGCACGTGACCCGGTCCGAAGCTCTGTGACTGCGCCCGCGGGACCTGATCGCTGCCGGTGTCCTGCGATCCGTCCTCCGCAGGTGAAGAACGGGGAGAGGTGCGTGTAAACACACCTTCCTTGTTCTTCGTTGTGGCAGTGTCATTGATTGTGTGTTCCCTGATATAGTCACACGTCCAGCCCCACCCAGTTAGAAACACATATGAGCTAACCCCTTCAGCGCCCCCTAGTGGTTAACTCCCAAACTGCAATTGTCATTTTCACAGTAAACAATGCATTTTTATAATTTTGTTTTGCTGTGAAAATGACAATGGTCCCAAAAAATGTGTCAAAATTGTCAGATTGTGTCCACCATAATGTCGCAGTCACAATTAAAAATCGCTGATCACTGCCATTGGTTGTAAAAAAAAATTATTATTAATAGAAATGCAATAAAACTATCTCCTATTCTGTAAACGCTATAAATATTGCGCAAACCAATCGATAAACGCTTTTTTCGATTTTTAATTAATTTTTACCAAAAATAGATAGAATACGTATCGGCCTAAACTGAGGGAAAAAAAAGTTTATATATATATATATATATATATATATATATATATATATATATATATATATATATGTATATATATATATATTTGGGGGATTTTTATTATAGCAAAAAGTAAAAAAAAATATATATATTTTTTCAAAATTGTCTTGTTTTTTTTTTGTTTGTAGCGCAAAAAATAAAAACCTGCAGAGGTGATGAAATACCACCAAAAGAAAGCTCTATTTGTGGGAAAAAAAGGACGCCAATTTTGTTTGGGAGCCACGTCGCACGACCGCGCAATTGTCAGTTAAAGCGACGCAGTGCCGAATCGCAAAAACTGGCCAGGTCCTTTACCTGCATAAAGGTCCGGGTCTTAAGTGGTTAAAGTGACCGCAAAGAAAAGTAATGCTCATTTTAAACCAATTTCTGCATTAGAAAGTACCCATTCTGAGTTTATTCAGGTGCCAAATCTGTGGGTCACAGAAACTTATTTACCCAGCTTTTTTTGATGTTTACGTTCAATGCTTTATTGCTTATAGGAGCAAACACACCATATGAAGCGCAACCCACAAGCTACGATTATGATGCACCATTATCTGAAGCTGGAGATCTGACCGATAAATATTTTGCTATTCGAGAGGTTATAAAAAAGGTATTTTTTGGTCTTATGTACTTTTATGTCTTTGTTGTTGGCTCCATTTGTTATCATTCCTCCAATTTGTGTGCCAAATTCTCTGGCTGTCTTTTTGGCTGGTAAAGTCTGTAATCCTAAACCTTTTTTTTTTTTTTAACTATTCTTGGATCTCTATCCTCCTTAAAAAGGAGGATTTTGTTTTCTTTTATTAAGAAATATGTTCTGCTTTATTTAACAATAACTTGTGTTAAATATAGAACGAGCTGACATAACCTTGTACACAATGGAAAGTCCCAAGACCAAAGTTAGAGTTTAGATATGCCACTCTCATCTCACAACTTGCCAAAAAAAAAGGAACTCCCTATGGGACTTTAAGGGCAGTAGATAGAGCGTAACCAAGGTATATAAAAAAAACACTAGCGCCAACACTAGCTAAGTCCTCACTCATTTCACAACACCATCATTTTCAATAGGTTTTTGGTTTCCTACATTACATTGAGGGATGCAGACTATGCAGACTAGACATGTCTGACTGGGGGACTTCACAAACCAGGCAGAAGATTATTTCATAAGCCACTGCTGTGTATAGATACTTCTATTAGGCCTTGGTCTTAGTTCACACTATTGCAAATTGGATGCCACAGTTATCAGCTAAAATCTGAAATCTAGAACTTGGTGGCATATAATGGTCAGATCTCCCCTAGGCACTCTGGTCCCTTCGTACAGCGGTCCCCAGCCTCCCCAGCACCAAGGACCGATCTCATTGACCGAAACCCCTCCACGTATAGTGGGGTGGGGGGGGGGGTTGGTGGCTTTGGCGAGAGGTTGGGTCAGGGGGAGGGAGCTAGGGTGATGTGTGTGTGTGTGTGTGCTGCCTATCGCCTCCCTTGTGTGAGTGCCACCTGTTAGTGGCGAGGGGGCTGAGGTGGTGGTGTGTGCTGCCTGTCATTGCATGCCACAGACCATCCCCTGTCCATGGCCCGGGTGTTGGGGACCTCTGCTTTTAATTGATCCATAAACGGGGCAGGGCAAACATGCATGTGTAAGTAAATGGAAGGAACGGTATGTGAAATATGCAGACAGACACTGTCAGGGCCACTTATCTTGGGAATGGGACAGTGCAAATTATTCGTTGCCCCTTAAAACCAATTGTTGCCCCTTTAAAACTGGCCAGTGACTTGGGGAAGCAACCATCCATATATTTTTGTCATGTGACCTGCCTGGTTGTGGTGGGATGTCTGTGGGCAGCAATTGCTACAGTAACTTGCCCAATGTTACTAAATAAATTGCCGTTTAAGTAGCCCTAATTAATCCATGTTTCATTTTATTTTATTCAGTATAAGAAGATCCCTGAAGGTCCTATTCCACCAACAACACCCAAATTTGCTTATGGAGAAATATATATGGAAAAAGTGAGCATTTCCTTTTTTCATCTTTTGAGTGTATTACTTATTGCAGAAAAACCTGTTTGTGATAAAAGATGAGCTTTATGTGATTTTAAGATGAATTTGCAGGCATGTTTTAGTTTTTCATTGACCCAGCTTGGACCAATATGTAAAGTGTATGTACTGGATGGTGAGTGTGGATCTTTGCAGCTGTTTTTCTGTTTACACAGTAATGTCACTCTATAACAGGAAGTGTTTGAGCAAGGACTTCAATGTTAGCAACCCTAGATATTATTTTAATGAAAGCTATACATTACAATTTAACATGTCAACATTTCATGAGATTTTAGTGATTGGGGTTAGAGCCATCTAAAACTTGTCTAAAGCCAAAAATAAAAAATATAATATTGCAGCTAACAAGTCTTTAAATGTGGTGGCTGCATTGTTTTCCCCCAAGTATTTTTACCCTTTTACTTTCAGCTGTTGATTCTGCCAGTAACACCCTTCCAGTCCAAGAATGACAAAAAGTCAATTGCCCCTCTATATCAGGACAACATAAACAATATAGGACAGAACTGTGTCAATTACTGTATTTATTGGCGTATAACACTCACTTTTTTACCCTGAAAATAGAGGGCAAACTGTACCTGCGTGTTGTACGCAGGGGGCTGTGGAAAGTTGTTTTCCCTGAAACTTCCCTCTTAAAGTAAGGGTGCGTGTTATATGCCGATAAATACGGTATATGTTGCATAGTTACATAGTTAGGTTGAAAAAAGACACAAGTCCATCCAGTTCAACCATAAAAAAATAAAAAAAAATAAACAAACAAAATAAAACACAGTACATCCCATACACCCAACTCCATACCCACAGTTGATCCAGAGCCCCATCACTGGGAGGAATTCTGCCCCATCACTGGGAGGAATTCTGCCCCATCACTGGGAGGAATTCTGCCCCATCACTGGGAGGAATTCTGCCCCATCACTGGGAGGAATTCTGCCCCATCACTGGGAGGAATTCTGCCCCATCACTGGGAGGAATTCTGCCCCATCACTGTTGGGAAATCTGCCCCATCACTGGGGGGAAATCTGCCCCATCACTGGGGGGAAATCTGCCCCATCATTGGTGTCATTGGGAGGAACTCTGCCCCATTGCTGGAAATAATTCTGCCCCATCACTGGGAGGGGAATTCTGCCCCATCACTGGGAGGGGAATTCTGCCCCATCACTGGGAGGGGAATTCTGCCCCATCACTGGGAGGGGAATTCTGCCCCATCACTGGGAGGGGAATTCTGCCCCATCACTGGGAGGGGAATTCTGCCCCATCACTGGGAGGGGAATTCTGCCCCATCATCGGGGTCATTGGGAGGAATTTTGCCACATAATTGGTGCCAATGAATAGAAAAGCACCCCAAGGGCCGGATAAAATCAAGCAAAGGGCCACATCTGGCCCCCGGGCCGCAGTTTGGAGACCACTGATCCAGAGGAAGGCAAAAAAAACAGCGAAGCATGATCCAATTCGCTACAGGAGGGGAAAAAATTCCTTCCTGATCCCCCGAGAGGCAATCGGATTTACCCCGGATCAACTTTACCTACAAATCTTAGTACTCAGTTATATTATGTGCATTTAGGAAAGAATCCAGGCCTCTCTTAAAGCAATCTACTGAGCTGATGGCAAAACGATATAAATCTCCTGCGCTCCGGTATTTCTTGCTTATGGGGACATACAATTCAATTGTACAGTGTCTTTCCAGAGTCTTGCAGCCCTCCTTAGAATCGTGGGAATTCAAAGGAACTAAAAAAGAAAAAAGAATGGAGGGCGCACCGACCTAGTGTGATACTGTTACACAATTTTTATTTAAATGCTAAAATCAATGGTTATACTCACAAAATGAGTTAGAAACAAGCTTTAAAAGACAATCCAACAGCGCCAGCAGAACAGGACGGTTGCTTCAGTCTAAAAAGGTATCTGACCGATAATCAGGCTAGGCTTACGTTTCGGGGGCGTACCCCTTTCCTCAGAGCCCCGGTGGTCTGTACTGCTCCCTCACTATGCAGCTTGTCAGAATATATACACACAGACATATACACAGAGAGGTGAAAAGAGCATGTGCTAGAGGGTCACAGGTCACTCCGCCCACAGGGAGGCAAAACTCCCCCCATTTCAAAATTAACCCTTGGATGTACGATCCCTATATATTACAGACTTGGCATGGTCTTACCGATGGGTATCCCATAATCCAAAGATTTGCCAATTTTGAAGGGAAGGGGGATGAGGGTGTATGGAGAAATACATCCATTGTCAGGTGTCAGAGGTGTTATCCTTGAAGGTGCACATACCTTACATATCCTGAGGCAGTGCCCTCCTTCCCTTCACATTTCTTTATCCCAAAGTCATCCACATGGGCTGGAACGCACGCCACCTATTCTGAAGTGGCTGCGTTCCAGCACTACACTGCCTCGGGCATCGTCATCTTCTCTGCGCATGCGTGTACCACACGACCGCGCGACGCACGGCGCATCGCGACGTGCGTCACGCCGCCCACGGCGCCGACTCGTAGGAAGCGAGTGCGCTCCAGCATCGCAAACAGGATGCAGGTGAATGCGTTCCAGCATCCCCATAGGGTGGAAGCGTCACATCCGCCCCTGTGACATTTTTCCTGTTTTTGCGGGGGATAGAGTTGCAAAGCGGTACTCCCTCTAGTGGCGGGAGGCCAGAATGGGGTTTCTAAGTGAGAGACCAAAGGCTTCTCAGCACATGTCCTTGCTCCCAAATAGTCATGACTATTTGGGAGCAAGGACATGTGCTGAGAAGCCTTTGGTCTCTCACTTAGAAACCCCATTCTGGCCTCCCGCCACTAGAGGGAGTACCGCTTTGCAACTCTATCCCCCGCAAAAACAGGAAAAATGTCACAGGGGCGGATGTGACGCTTCCACCCTATGGGGATGCTGGAACGCATTCACCTGCATCCTGTTTGCGATGCTGGAGCGCACTCGCTTCCTACGAGTCGGCGCCGTGGGCGGCGTGACGCACGTCGCGATGCGCCGTGCGTCGCGCGGTCGTGTGGTACACGCATGCGCAGAGAAGATGACGATGCCCGAGGCAGTGTAGTGCTGGAACGCAGCCACTTCAGAATAGGTGGCGTGCGTTCCAGCCCATGTGGATGACTTTGGGATAAAGAAATGTGAAGGGAAGGAGGGCACTGCCTCAGGATATGTAAGGTATGTGCACCTTCAAGGATAACACCTCTGACACCTGACAATGGATGTATTTCTCCATACACCCTCATCCCCCTTCCCTTCAAAATTGGCAAATCTTTGGATTATGGGATACCCATCGGTAAGACCATGCCAAGTCTGTAATATATAGGGATCGTACATCCAAGGGTTAATTTTGAAATGGGGGGAGTTTTGCCTCCCTGTGGGCGGAGTGACCTGTGACCCTCTAGCACATGCTCTTTTCACCTCTCTGTGTATATGTCTGTGTGTATATATTCTGACAAGCTGCATAGTGAGGGAGCAGTACAGACCACCGGGGCTCTGAGGAAAGGGGTACGCCCCCGAAACGTAAGCCTAGCCTGATTATCGGTCAGATACCTTTTTAGACTGAAGCAACCGTCCTGTTCTGCTGGCGCTGTTGGATTGTCTTTTAAAGCTTGTTTCTAACTCATTTTGTGAGTATAACCATTGATTTTAGCATTTTAATAAAAATTGTGTAACAGTATCACACTAGGTCGGTGCGCCCTCCATTCTTTTTTCTAATCTACTGAGCTGGCCAGAACCACCTCTTGAGGGAGTCTGTTCCACATTTTCACAGCTCTTACTGTGAAGAAACCTTTCCGTATTTGGAGGTGAAATCTCTTTTCCTCCAGACGTAAAGAGTGCCCCCTTGTCCTCAGTGTTGAACTCAAAGTGAATAACTCAACACCAAGTTCACTATATGGACCTCTTATATATTTGTACATGTGGATCATATCCCCCCTTATTCTCCTCTTCTCAAGAGTGAATAAATTCAGTTCTTCTAATCTTTCCTCATAACTGAGCTATGTTGTTGTCTGTAACAAAGAGGTGATTGATTAATCCTCTGAGCTAACTAAGAACAATTTACCTGATATTGGTCAGCACACAAAGTACCGTATATACTCGAGTATAAGCCAAGTTTTTCAGCCCCCTGAAAATGATCGCCTCGGCTTGTACCTGAGTCCATTCCCGCCTGACCTCACTGTGCCTATTGTAGAATCTGATCTGTGTACCTGAGTCTGTGACATATTCAGATGGCGGCCGTGCAGTTTTAAAAACTTGCGCTTCTTGTGCTGTTCCGTGACAGGCGGAACACTCGGTTTCCCAGCAAACACTGTGTTCAGTGTTCCGCCTATCATGATCGCCCTCTTATCTATCATGAACGAGAGGGCGATTGTGATAGGCAGAACACGGAACACAGGTGGAACACTCTGTTTCCCAGCAAATACTGTGTTTAGTGTTCTGCCTATCACAATCGTCCTCTCGTCTATCACGAACGAGAGGGCGATCATGATAGATGGAACACTAAACACAGTGTTTGCAGGGGAAACCGAGTGTTCCGCCTGTCACGAAACAGCACAAGGAGGAGCGCAAGTTTTTAAAACTGCACGGCCGCCGTCTGAATATGTCACGGACTCCGATACACAGATCGGATTCTGCAATGGCACAGTGAGGTCAGGCTGCAAAGGTAACGGGGCCTGCTGGTTACAGTGGAGAGAATGTAGGTGAGAGGATGGTCGAGTTGAAGAGCTGCAATGGGCACAGTGAGGTCAGGCTGCAAATGGGCACAGTGAGGTCAGGCTGCAAATGGGCACAGTGAAGCTGCAAATGGGCATTGTTGACCCTCTTTTCCGCTTACAGTAGCTGCTGCATTCTCACCCTCGGCTTATACTTTTTTTGTGGTAAAATTAGATCCTTGGCTTATACTCGGGTCGGCTTATACTTGAGTATATACGGTATTTAGCACTCAAAATTTTAATGCCCCGTACACACGATCAGTCTTTTGCCCGACCAAACTCACATCGGAATTCCGACGGGATTGCATCGGAGTAAAAGAGAACATGTTCTCTATCTAAACTCCAACGAAATTCCTCAGAGTATCCAATGGAAAAACTCCTATGGGCATGCATGCACACGGTCGGAATTTCCGATGGAAAAATTCCGTCTGACTTTTTCCATCGGAAATTCCGATCATTTGTACGGGGCATTACGCACTTAACCAGGTTTTTTTTTTTTAGTACAGGTAGTTGTGCTGCTCCATCAAAAGACCCGATTTGCTGCCTGTGTCTTGGGGTGCGATTTAAATATAAATAATTACAACAATCTGCTTTTTTACATTTTCATGATCATCTTCACAGGTTCAAACTGTCCTGGAAGCACTTGATATTTTGTCACCATATGGACCGATTAAAAGTACATATCCTTTAACATTTGATGACATTAAACAGGTATGAAACAGTTTATTTGTCTTTTCTTGTACATGCTTTTAAGTGTATGTCAGGGCAAAAAACGATAAAAAATCTATGCGGTACATTCCTGCGATGCCATCATATGCTATTGTTACCTTTCCCTATTCTGTCCATACATGCAGTGTACAGACAAATGCCAGGAGTTCTGCTGGAAATGCATTTGCCGTTGTCTTTTATCAAATGGCAGTGAATAACTGATGCATTCTGTTTTGGAACATTTGCCTCAACAGAAAACTGTAATGGTTTTTGGTCAGGTTTATCTTTATAGATTATTTGATTGATCGATTTTTTTAAATATTTTGTGTGTGTGTGTGTGTGTATATATATATATATATATATATATATATATATATATATATATATATATATATATATATATACATAAAATATACACACACACAGTACAGACCAAAAGTTTGGAGACACCTTCTCATTCAAAGAGTTTTCTTTATTTTCATGACTTTGAAAACTGTAGATTTACACTGAAGGCATCAAAACTATGAATTAACACATGTGGAATTATATACATAACAAAAAAGTGTGAAACAACTGAAAATTTGTCATATTCTAGGTTCTTCAAAGTAGCCACCTTTTGCTTTGATTACTGCTTTGCACACTCTTGGCATTCTCTTGATGAGCTTCAAGAGGTAGTCACCTGAAATGGTCTTCCAACAGTCTTGAAGGAGTTCCCAGAGATGCTTAGCACTTGTTGGCCCTTTTGCCTTCACTCTGCGGTCCAGCTCACCCCAAACCATCTCGATTGGGTTCAGGTCCGGTGACTGTGGAGGCCAGGTCATCTGGCGCAGCACCCCATCACTCTCCTTCTTGGTCAAATAGCCCTTACACAGCCTGGAGGTGTGTTTGGGGTCATTGTCCTGTTGAAAAATAAATGATGGTCCAACTAAACGCGAACCGGATGGAATAGCATGCCGCTGCAAGATGCTGTGGTAGCCATGCTGGTTCAGTATGCCTTCAATTTTAAATAAATCCCCAACAGTGTCACCAGCAAAGCACCCCCACACCATCGCACCTCCTCCTCCATGCTTCACGGTGGGAACCAGGCATGTAGAGTCCATCCGTTCACCTTTTCTGCGTCGCACAAAGACACGGTGGTTGGAACCAAAGATCTCAAATTTGGACTCATCAGACCAAAGCACAGATTTCCACTGGTCTAATGTCCATTCCTTGTGTTCTTTAGCCCAAACAAGTCTCTTCTGCTTGTTGCCTTTCTTTAGCAGTGGTTTCCTAGCAGATATTCTACCATGAAGGCCTGATTCACACAGTCTCCTCTTAACAGTTGTTCTAGAGATGTGTCTGCTGCTAGAACTCTGTGTGTCATTGACCTGGTCTCTAATCTGAGCTGCTGTTAACCTGCGATTTCTGAGGCTGGTGACTCGTATGAACTTATCCTCCGCAGTAGAGGTGACTCTTGGTCTTCCTTTCCTGGGGTGGTCCGCATGTGAGCCAGTTTCTTTGTAGAGCTTGATGGGTTTTTGTGACTGCACTTGGGGACACTTTCAAAGTTTTCCCAATTTTTCGGACTGACTGACCTTCATTTCTTAAAGTAATAATGGCCACTCGTTTTCCTGTACTTGGCTGCTTTTTTCTTGCCATAATACAAATTCTAACAGTCTATTCAGTAGGACTATCAGCTGTACAACACTTCTGACTTCTGCACAACACAACTGATGGTCCCAACCCCATTTATAAGGCAAGAAATCACTCTTATTAAACCTGACAGGGCACACCCGTGAAGTAAAAAACCATTTCAGGTGACTACCTCTTGAAGCTCATCAAGAGAATGCCAAGAGTGTGCAAAGCAGTAATCAAAGCAAAAGGTGGCTACTTTGAAGAACCTAGAATATGACATATTTTCAGTTGTTTCACACTTTTTTGTTATGTATATAATTCCACATGTGTTAATTCATAGTTTTGATGCCTTCAGTGTGAATCTACAATTTTCATAGTCATGAAAATAAAGAAAACTCTTTGAATGAGAAGGTGTGTCCAAACTTTTGGTCTGTACTGTGTATTGTGTATGTTTGCACCTGTACACTCTTAACCGTCACAACTTTTATTTAAAGTGCTTCTGAAGCCTGAAGGTTTTTTACCTTTAGGCATTCTATGATGAATAAGCTGGCAGTCCAGTAACTCATCCCTTATGGGAAGGCTCAGTGAAAAGTTGCAGTAAGGGTGGGCCAGCAGAAAAATAAGCTACTGTAACTACTTCTGTCCTGGCTCCACAATGCTCTGTGGATCCTTTCTCTTGTATGAAATTTAAAAAAATTAATTCTCTCTCTCTGGGATACAATGTTCAATGCATAGGGCAAAGGAATACCAGAGACTGGCAATGTCTACAGGCTCTCACATGCTGCTGTCAAGATGCCAAAACACCGACAGACAAGCTGGGGAGGTGCCAGACCGCAAAACGTTTCCTTCTTCAGGCAGAAAACTGTGTGCGCACGTGTATAAAAAGAGTCAAATTGAAATCAAGAAAGCTTTGCCTAAATTTCAATTTTTGTGGCATTTTATCTACAATGAAAATCAAACATTCGTTGTGTGCAAAGTTCCTGCAAATGTGTTGCCCTTGTTTGACTTTTCTTTCACTCTATCCAATAGATTCTAATCCAGCTTAACTGGGTTTTATGTCTGTGTAGGCTGTTTTTGACGTTTTTTTTTTGTACTTGTAGGGTAATGTAATGTAGGGTAGTTCGGATATAGCCTGGAGGTAAGTATGTTTAGGGTCTTTATCCTGCTGTAGGTTGAATTGATCATAAACTAGACATCGATCACAGGGTATTGCATTGCATTGCTAAATGCTGGGGTAGGCCTTTTGGTTCCTTTGTACAAGTTGAATGTGGCAAAAGAGGCCTCGATCATCGTGCTTGCTTGTTTCTCCACAATGGTTGATGTCACTCTGTTATTTGACTCATTTGGTATATAAGGCCACCCAGTCCAGTCTTCAGTATTTCACTAGTAATGGTTCTTGGCCCAGGCAAGCATTTCTTAGAAAGCCGTTCTACAAATTGCAAAATAACAGTGAGGGCAATTCCTGTCTTAGACTGTTATCCCTTGGAAGAGTGTCCCTCTAATCAAAAATTTGGGATTTCCACTTCCATTCTTTGTGACAATGTGCAAAAGTACAAGTGACCTCCCCAGTGAAGACACAGCAATAAAACCTTAACAGGGGATTCAACCCTTTCCCACTCGCTTTGCTGGACACGCCTCTTGGGCATACACATTTTTTGCTGGTGTTCTTAGGTGATTGACCTCTTCTCCCTTACAGAATTCATGCACATTTATTATTTTACTTTTGATATTGCTTAGAGATACATTTTACATTTGCTCAAAATCTTATTTTTAATTCCAGTGTTTTTTATTGGAATTTTACAATAACAACCTAAAAGTGTAGCACAGTACAAAAACATTCTTTGGTCCAGCATATTACAAAGTACTGGATTCATACAAGATAAAAGAAAGTTTTAACAGCCCAATTACTCGTAAACCTATGCGTGACCTCTTCTTTTTTTTTTATTTATTTTTTTACTAGAAATGGCGGCGATCTGCGATTTTTATTGGTACTGCGATGTTATGGCGGACACATCGGACACTTTTGACACATTTTTGGCGCCATTCACATTTATACTGCGATCAGTGCTATAAATATGCACTAATTACAGTATAAATGTGACTGGCATTGAAGGGGTTAACACTAGGGGGTGAGGAAGGGGTTAAATGTGTATCCTAGGTGTGTTCTAACTGTGGGGGGAGGGGGGGGTGACTGGGGGGGTGACCGATCTGTGTCCCTATGTACAAGGAACACAGATCGGGCTCCTCCCCTCCAGAGACAGGACGCTGTCTCTGTGTAAAACGGCAATGAGAGATGATCTATGAGATCATCTCTCATTCGCCCACAGATCGCATCACAAACGGCCACTCTGACTGGCCGTTCGCCGCGATCTGTGATTGGCCGTGTCCAAGGGACGCGGACAACACAGGGCTTCCCCGCAGCGCGCGCTGGGTACGCCCAAAGGGGCGGCCGTCAAAAGACGGCATGTTGGCTATTCAGACCCGCGCTGTTGCCGTCATTTGACGGTAGCGCGGGTCTGAAGTAGTTAAAGGGCTCAGAGGGCCCCATGTGTCAAACCCCCTTTTTTTGATAAATGTTTTTTTGTTTTTGTTTATATATGTATTTTTTTTATTAAATGGCCCAGAGGTCCCCAGGCAACCCCCTTGTTTTTTCTCCAGCAGTGGAGAACCGCTCCCTGCTGACTGCAACCACAAAAGCACCTGGAGGAGGTCCCTGGGACAGCAGACACCAGCCTGACTGGAAATAGATACTTTTTCAGGAAAACTTTATAGTTTGCCTCAATCATGGAGGTACTAAGATGAGATTTGGAATTGAATTGGGGCAGGCAAGTCTTGTTCCTATCGTACCATATAAGGTAGTTTAGTAGACCCTTCATATAGTATAGTGTACCGTGAATCCATATATGACCAGTATGTTAATCCATGGTGCTACACATGTATTCCATTGGGGTAGAGGAGGTCAAGTCATTAGTGCGTTTGACAGTGTTCAGAAAATGGATGATTTGGAAATGTCTAAATGGCTCCCCAGACTCTCAGCAACTTCTGATTCTGTTTCCTCCAGTTTCCAAGTGCATTTTGATGATGTAGGAAGTTAATCTCATTGACCGCTTTGCAGTTATTATGCTGAAACTTACATTATTTTATTTTTATTTCTACTGTAGCAATGCCATGGGTGTGTTATATCTGCAAAATTGGCAACTTTGTGTAAAACAAAAATTTGAAACAAAATAATTCAGTTATTTTGTTTGATTTTTTGTTTTGTGCTTTAGGCCCCTTTCACATTGAGGCGTTTTTCATGCGGTACAGCGCTAAAAATAGCGCTGCTATACCGCATGAAAAATCATGCCCTGTAGTGTTCAATGTGAAAGCCCGAAGGCTTTCACACTGAAGCGGTGCGCTAGCAGGAACGCTCCAAAAGTCCTGCTAGCCGCATCTTTACCGCGGTATAGGAGCGGTGTGTTCACCGCTCCTATAGCGCGCCTTCCCATTGGAAACAATGGGAAACCGCGGCAATAGCGCGGTAATACCGCCCGCAACGCGGGCGGTATTAACCCTTTTTCGGCCGCTAGCGGGGGTTAAAACCTCACCGCTAGCGCCCGAATATCGCGGTAAACACGACGGTATAGCGGCGCTACAAATAGCGCGGCTATACCGTCACCGCGGCTCCACGCCTCAATGTGAAAGGGGCCTTAATTACAGAGTACATTTAGACACTAAGCTCTGTAAATTTCAATTAAAACAGGTAAGATTACAGAAACAAAATGAACAAAAATGTTGCGTAGACTAGATCTTTTACTGTCATTTCATGATGCATGTCGCATATATAGACTAACCCATCAAGTCGTGCTGCAAACCGTTTTTTGTCAGAACAGCACAAGCAATCTGCTTACATTAACAGAAAAGAGTTCAATTCCGAAACGTTCTCTGAATTGTTTTTAGCATTGTGGATATTTTACTTAAAGGGGTTGTAAAGGTGAACATTTTTTTCACAAAATTACTTCCTTTACTTTAGTGCAGTCCTCTTTCACTTCCCTTATCCTTCGATTTTGCTTTTAAATGTCCTTATTTCTTCTGAGAAATCCTCACTTCCTGTTCTTCTGTCTGTAACTACACACAGTAATGCAAGGCTTTTTCCCTGGTGTGGAGAAAGCCTCTTGAGGGGGGAGGGGGCGAGCAGGAGGGTCGGGACGCTCTCTACTTTGCAGATAGAGAAAGGAGCTGTGTGTTAGTGGGCATCCTGTCACTCCTGCTCACACCCTCCCCCCATAAGAGGCTTTCTCCACACCAGGGAAAAAGCACACAGTAATGTGAGGTAGTAACAGACAGAAGAACAGGAAGTGAGGATTTCTCAGAAGAAATAAGAACATTTGAAAAGCAAAATTGAAGGATGAGGTAAGTGAAGGAGGACTGCACTAAGGTAAAGGAAGCTTTTTAGGGATTTTTTTTTTTTACCTTTTACAACCCCTTTTAATAATATAATAATAGCCACTAGAGGGAGAATCTATGAATCTGAGTATGGTCTGAAGTAAAAAGTAGTAGGAAAATTAAGCTATATGTGTGCAATTTACTAGCTTTAAATCAACATTTTAATTACTCCAAATTTTTAATATTACAGCAATATCTAAGTCTCTGTTCATATATGGGCAGTTTGAAATGACAGGCAGAATTGGCACAATTCTAAATCGCAAAATGATTGACACCCATTTGGATGCCATTCAACTTAACCACTTAAAAGCCGCCTCCTGCACATTTATGTCGGCAGAATGCCACGGCTGGGCACAAGCACATACAGGTACGTCCTCTTTAAGTGCCCAGCCGTGTGTCACGGGTGCGTGCCCGCAACCCGGTCCGGAGCTCCGTGACCGCGGGACCTGATCGCCACTGGAGTCCCGCGATCGGTCCCCGGAGCTGAAGAACGGGGAGAGCCGTGTGTAAACACAGCTTCCCCGTTCTTCACTGTGATTGAACGTGTGTTCCCTTTTATAGGGAAACACAATCGATGACGTCACACCTACAGCCACACCCCCTTACAGTTAGAAACACAGATGAGGTCATACATAACCCCTTCAGCGCCCCCTTGTGGTTAACTCCCAAACTGCAATCGTCATTTTCACAGTAAACAATGCATTTTAAATACATTTTTTGCTGTGAGAATGACAATGGTCCCAAAAATTTGTCAAAATTGTCCGAAGTGTCTGCCATAATGTCGCAGTCACGAAAAAAATCGCTGATCGCCGCCATTAGTAGTAAAAAAAATGTTTAATATAAAAATGCAATAAAACTATCCCCTATTTTGTAAACACTATACATTTTGCGCAAACCAACCAATAAATGCTTATTGCGTTTTTTTTTTTTCCGTTTTACTAAAAATAGGTAGAAGAATACGTATCGGCCTAAACTGAGGGGAAAAAAATGTTTTTATATATTTTTGGGGGATATTTATTATAATATTGCATTTTTTTCAAAATTGTCACTCTATTTTTGTTTTTAGCGCAAAAAATAAAAACCGCAGAGGTGATCAAATACCACCAAAAGAAAGCTCTATTTGTGAGAGAAAAAGGACGCCAATTTTGTTTGGGAGCTACGCCGCACGACCGCGCAATTGTCAGTTAAAGCGACGCAGTGCCGAATCGCAAAAACTGTCCGGGTCCTTTAGCTGCCTAAAGGTCCGGGTCTTAAGTGATTAAATGGTACACTAAACATAACTCGATTTTTGGTGCGACTGACGTGCAACGAAACACATGATAATCGCACCAAAATGCGAGTGCAAAATCTCTCCTGGCTCAGGGCCAAAAGTTGGTCGCTGAGCTTCTGTGAAGTGACAATTGCACATAGGGCAGTCCATTCAAATGAAAGGACTGCGCTATGTGAGACACGCATGAGAATCATGCAAAAAAAAAGTCGCATACATTTTGTAACCTACTTCTTGTCTTCTCAGTTATTGTTTTTAAATCCTTGTCTATTTTTTTCAGTACCATGGCTTTGTATTGTACAGAACAATATTGCCCAGAAGCTGCAATAACGCTGCAACACTTGCTACTTTATTCAATGGTGTTCGTGATCGAGCCTATGTCACTGTTAATGGGGTAAGAATAAATTTTCTATAAAATTATTTACAAAGCTTAGTTTGAGTTGGAACCAACAAAGCTTTTGAGGGAATGTGTAGTCTCTCTCCAACTCCGAGCTACGCACTGTCTTTGATTTATAAGGAGATTCTCTCTCTCGCACGCATAACACCTTGCCTTCTTACACGCACCTCTGGTCCAGGGACCTTGAGACAGAGATTCCTCTGAGTGACTGGCACACCTCCTTCACATTCACACATAAATCTTTGGTTTCCAGCTTTGCTCAGGAGAATAACTATGAATTACTTTCCCGTTGGTATAGGGACCCGATCTCCTCCAATAATAGGATGTTCCTGTACATCCCGGATACATGCACTGCCATAGAGCGAGAGGAACATATCTGCACATATGGTGGGAATGTGGTCATATCTGCCCCTTCTGGAGAGGGATATTTCAGATTTATAATGAAATTTATGATGAACCTCTCACTCCCTCCCCTAAAATCCCTCTTTTATCTATTCTTCCCGCTTCCGTCAAGCCCCTCATCAACTCTCTGTAGATGAGTTGATATTATTGATAACTTTCTCATGGAAGAGATGCAGGCTAGAGAAAATAATCTGTCGGAGAAGCACAACAAGCAATGGTACATTTGGCTCCATTATTCCTCCTCTGACAGATTTTTGAGAAGAATCCCTACATGACCCAGGAGCCCTCAGAGCACTTAGGGTTGGGTCCCCTCTCTTCATTTTTGGTCAGTACCCACGGATAGTGCCTTGTTCTGGATGCCCGCTAAGGACAGTGATAACTATGTATCTTGTAGGAAGATGATGCCGATTACTGTATCTCCTCTCCTTCCCTTCTCCTCTTTCCCATCCCACCCCCCATGGAAAATGTTCTATTACCATTATTTTGTATTATTTTGCTACCAACCAGTTACCTGTGTTAGCTTTTATGTATTGTTGCCATTTGTTAATTACTTTTATTTTGTTTTCTCCCCATTACCTTTTTTAATCAAGGTTTTCCAGGGCATTTTAGAGCGAGATAAAAAGATGTCCCTAAATATAACTGGCACCCAAGGAGCTCAACTTGACTTGCTGGTGGAAAGTATGGGCAGAGTGAACTTTGGAAAATATATCAATGACTTCAAGGTATGGTAGTCCCTTTTACATCTTATTTATTGGCCTCACATTTTAGTATACCTAATCCTTAGATCTCACCTTTACCAAAACACTATGCTAATACATTCTATTTTAGGATTGTATATAGAACTTTGTAAGCCTGGAACCAGATTTGGCTATGGTGCAAAGTGATTACTTTTTACAAGCTTGTACAGTATGTATACCGTTGTGCTCATATGATTTAAAGAGTAAACACAGTTGATAATAAACGACTTCAGCCAAACACTAACCATGCGTGAAAAATATTTTTGTGTTATCCATATTCTCTGGCAAAAGAAATCACAAATTCTGCCAGGGTATGTAAACTTATGACCGCAACTGTGCGTGTGTGTAGATATATATATTTTAGGGTTGTACCGATACCGATACCAGTATCGGGACCGATACCGAGTATTTGCGGGAGTACTTGTACTCCCGCAAATACCCCCGATACCTGAATAGAATACTTCCCCCCGCCGCATACCGCAAAGCCGCCGCGTTAATCCCCGTGCATTACAGCGCCGCATTACAGGCAGCTTTCGTTTGAATACTTGTAATCCCCGCCGCGCCATGTAAAGACACTCCCCTTCTCGGGATTGGACGGATCTGTCCAATCCCGAGCAAGGGGGAGTGTCTATGCACGGAGCCGTGTATATAATACAGGGAGTCCCTGAGTTGCGAACATCCTACTTACGAATGGGAGGCTGCGTAGCCACTTTTCGATACTGATATGGACTGGGTAATGTGTTAGGAACGAAAGGATGTCTGACCTCGGGGCATATTCCTAATGAGACGATGGATGGGTGCCGGGGTATTTCCTCCCAGATCTGGACCAGAGCATCACTGAGCTCCTGAACAGACTAAGGTGCAACCTGACGACATCAGATGGACCGAAAAATAATGTCCCAGAGGTTTTCTTTTGGATTCAGCTCAGGTGAGCGTGGGGATCATTAAATGGTTTAAATTCCTTCATCCTCCAGGAACTGACTGCATACTCTCGCCATATGAGGCCGGGCATTATTGTGCACCAGGAGGAACCCAGGACCCACTACATCAGCGTAGGGTCTGACAATGGCTCCAAGGATTTTATCCCGATATCTAAGGGCAGTAAGGGTGCCATTATCTAGCCTGTAAAGGTCTCTGCGTCCCTCCATGGATATGCCTCCCCAGACCATCACTGACCCCCCCCACCACGCCGGTCATGCTCAATGATGTTGCAGGCAGCATAACATTCTCCACAGCTTCTGCAGCCCCTTCCACATCTGCCACATATGCTCAGGGTGAACCTGCTCTCATCTGTGAAAAGCACAGGGTGCCAGTGGCAGTCCTGCCAATTGTGGTGTTCAATGGCAAATGCCAATCCAGCTTTACGGTGCTGGGCAGTGACCACATGGCCCACTAGAGGATGTCGTGCCCTCAGGCTACCATCTTGAAGTTTGTTTCTGATTGTCTGGTCAGAGAAATTCACACCAGTGGCCTGCTGGGGGTCATTTTGTAGGTCTCTGGCAGTGCTCATCCTGTTCCTTCTTGCACAAAGGAACAGATACAGATCCTGTTGATGGGTTAAGGACCTTTTACGGCCCTGTCCAGTTCTCCTAGTAACAGCCTTTCTACTGGAATTTCCTCCATACTCTTGAGACTGTGCTGGGAGACATAGAAAACCTTCTGGCATTGGCACATATTGATGTGCCATTCTGGAGGATTCCGACTGCCTGTGCAACCTTTATAGGGTCCAGGTATCTCCTCATGCTACAAGTAGTGACCATGACCTTGGCCAAATGCAAAAAAAAATTCAGTGGCCTCCACCTGTAAAACCATTCCTGTTTTGGAGGTCTTCTTACTGTTGCCCATCTAGTGAACCTGTTGTTGTTAATCAGTTTCAGCTGCTTTTGTGTTAATGAAATTAACAACCCCCTCGGCTACTTCACTTAACCAGATCAATATTCTAGAAATTTAATTGACTTGATGGTATACTCTGATTAAAGGTGTCCCTTTAATTTTTTTGAGCAGTGAATATCTCTAGCTCTATCAAACCATTGCTTAACTACATTGTTTGTGATTGTTCTTTTTCAGGGTTTGCTTACTAACCTGACTATTGATGGAGAAATTCTGGCTAACTGGACAATGTATCCCTTAGATATAGACAGTCCAGTAAAGAGTGGACATTTGCTGGAAAACTCTCTGAACACATCAAATAGTACATCTCCAGCATTTTACAAAGGGAGTTTTCTTATTCCCAGTGAAATTCCAGACTTGCCTCAGGATACATTTATAAAATTTTCCGGATGGACAAAGGTAATTTTTTTGACTTTGAAGTTATAATGTCCATATTACTTCATTATGGCACCAAGAACTGAGGTGTTGGAAAATGCATGCAACTGTTTTTTAAATTTTGGAAGTCTCAGTATATCATTTAGGGCTGATTCACACCAGCTGTTGCATTTCAATTCAGTGGCTGGTGTGCGGCAGGGTCGAAATCAATGCAGTGATGATGTGCTCTGCTCTACTGTTTTTTCCTGTGTTTTTAAATGTATATTTTTTTTAATACAAACTTTATTGAGATGTCACACAGACTTCTCATAAAATTCAATTACCAGCCACAAAGCGTGAGGCAGCGAATTGCAAATTTAATATATACCCCTACTTTGCACTTCTTACAGTGATTTTTTTTATTCAAAAACATCTCCAACTTCTAGCACAACCTCCTGTTTAAAGCAGAGTTTTTTTTTTTTTTTTTAAAGTCAGCGTCTACAAATACTACAGCTACTGACTTTTTTTAAATATGGACACTTAGCTGTCCAGGGCGCCCGCGATGTCCTACCCCGAAACCGATCTGTCCCTTGACTCTCGGGTGGAGACGCTACCATTTTCGGTAAGGAAATCGGGAAGTGAAGCCTTGAGTCCTTGCTGCTCCCTGCTGTCTTCTGGGATCTGTGTCTCCCAGAAGACACAGGTGGAAAGGACAGACATGACTTAGATCGCCACGGAGCCTGCGGCGATCTATGCCCAGAAGTGGAAGCAAATACCTGGATTAGACAGGTATCGGCTCCCCTCTGAGAGGTGCCAAATGTGACACTGGAGGGGGGGGATTCCGAAAAGCGAAAGTACAATTTTTGCGTGGAACTCCGCTTTAACCACTTAAGGCCCGGGCCTCTTTTTCACACTTGGTGTTTGCAGGTTAAAATCCTTTTCTTTTGCTTGGAAAATTACTTGGAACTTACAAACGTTATACAGTATATTTTTTTTCCCCAACACCCTAGAGAATAAAATGGTGCTCATTGCAATACTTTCAGTCACACCTTTACTATTTTTTGCCTTAACATCTACATTTTTAGAACAAGCTTTTCAGGGTGTATCCTATTCTTTTCAGGTCCAATCATTACCCTTTTAGAAGGGAATACACCCCAAAAGCTTGTCCTGAAAATGGAAATGTTGGTGCAAACAGTATCACTTTTTGTTGCAAGTGCACCAATAAGGCTATAACCATCTCAAGCTTTGATTGTTGTACAGATAGCTTGCTGAAAGTGCTTGAAAATGCCTGATGGCCAGCATTAGTGTGGAAGGTTATGCATCTTGTGCCTAGTCAGGTATTCATTGCGTTGTGTAAAAATTGTGGTGATACTGCGCTTTCAAAAAAACAAATAATAAATGCTGCAACTTTAAATGTGAGACACACACAAAATAAGTCTATGTAAAGAAAACAAGCTGCGCAAAATAAAGTGATCATTCAAACAAAAAAAAAAACTAGCATAAATAATTAAAATCGTTGTGCTATTGATGTGTTTAGATCACTGTAACAAATCAGTTGCCCTATTTGCATCACATTCTAATAAGTCCCAGTGAAAAGGGGTAAGCAAATCGCAGTCCTATTTTCAAAGGTAAAAACGCATCAGATGGTGATTCAATAGCTGGAAATGGACTGCACTCCTGCAGGTGAAAAGGTGACCTCAAACCACAAGGAACCACAGAAGAGTGATGAGATAGAAAGGAAATCCTTCCATTTTCCAAACAAACTGCCTCTTACCGAAAGGAAAGATCCCAACCAGTGAGCACCGTCGGATCTCAGTTTTAGTTTCTCAGTTTTCAAACTGAGATCCGACACTGCTCACTGCTCTGTATGGGACACTCTGGAAGCTGATGACCAAGCTAGTAAGTCTCCTGCCTGCTGGGTCCTTCCTTCCAACCTTCTTTCCTTCCTCACTTGGCTGTAATTACATCTGACCATCTGTGAGCGGTGGGATCCATTGGATACCAGTGAGATGATATTCTGTGACAAAGACCCCCAGGCTGGGTTAGAAAGCCACATGCCAACAGAAGATCTCTGGTTGGGATGTTTCCTTTCGGTAAGAGGCAGTTTGTTTGGAAGGTGGAGGATTTCCTTTCTATCTCATCACTGTTCTGTGGTTTGATGTCCCCTTTTTCACCTGCAAGAGAGCAGTCCATTTCCAGCTATTGAATCACCATCTGATGCATTTTTACCTTTGAAAATAGGACTGTGATTTGCTTACCCCTTTTTACTGGGACTTATTAGAATGTGATGCAAATAGGGCAACTTATTTGTTACAGTGATCTCAACACATCAATAGCACAACGATTTTAATTATTTATGCTAGTTGTGTTTTTTTTGTTTTTGTTTGAGTGATCACTTTATTTTGCACAGCTTGTTTTCTTTACATTCATTGCATTGTACAGTGCTGTAAATCCACTGTTTTCAGATCATAGGATCTGGAGTGGGAAGAGTTTAGGCAGCTTATTTAAAGTGGTACTCTACCCCACCCGCTTGGAGATTTTTACCTACAATAAGACTTACCTGTAGGTAAAATGAATATAGTCACCCTGAATGCAGCCAGTTACCTCATTGGCGCATGCGGTCTGAAGGTCTGGCAAGGTATGTCAGAGCTTCGTGCTGGAACCAAGAGCTCCCACAGGCATGCGCGGGAGTGAGCTCATCGCAGCTCTGGCCAATCACATAGCCAGAGAGCGTGAACCTGGAAGAAAGATTGCAGGAAGATGTCGGCTCTCAGCAGTGACGGCACACTGCTGGAAAGCTTTGTTCCAAGGTAAGTATTTCATAATGTACAATGGTAAGCATACAAACACATTATGCAATTGCCTTACAGGTACAATTTACTACCACTTTAAAGTGGTTGTAAACCTCCTGACATGAAATATCAACAAAGCATATCCACCTATAGGGCCGGATTCACAGCCATCGGCGCATCTTTTTGCCGCCGTAGCGTATCTTTACGCTACGCTGGTGCAACGTTGAGAGGCGAGTATGAAATTCACAAAAAAAATGCGCCCAACGTTGCGCTGCCGTATCGTATATTCGTCGGCCTAAGTCGACGTAAGCCAAAGTAGGTGGAAGTGGGCGTGATGCATGGTAATGAAGCGTGACCCCATGCAAATGATGATGGGCTGAGCGTCATCCAAGTACTTAAAACGAACAACGCATGCATCGTAACTTGGACGTATCCCCGTGCGCAAGCGTACAACCACGTCGAAATAACTACCTAAGATACGTTGAATCACTGCCTACGACGTGAACGTAACCTACGCCCAGCACTATTCAATTAGTACTAAGTAAACGACGTAAAATACGACGGCTGTTCCCTGGTCCATACCTTTTGCATGAGTTGCGCCTCCCATATGAGGAATAACTTTACGCCGGATGTAAACCTTACGCAAATCGCTTAAAACATGCGCCGGGCGCAAGTACGTTAGTGAATCGGGGTATCTGCCTCATTTGCATCACAAATCAATGGGAGTACCAAATGCGTCCATCGTAACTATGCGCCCACTATACGCTGGCGTAGGCAAGTTACGTCGGTCAGATGAAGTCAGTTTTTTGGCGTATCTTAGTTATATGGGTACGGCGCATAGATACGACGACGCATATTTACACTTACGCGGCGTATATCGAGATACGTCGGTGTAAGTGCTACGTGAATCCGGGCCATAGGGCCAGATTCAGGAACACTTGCGCTGGAGTATTTGGATATGCGCCGCGTAACTGTGCTGATGCGCCGACGTTTCTATGTGCCCGTACCCACCAAACTAGATGCGCCCAATAACGGCTCATTTGCGACCGGCGGAACGTTCCGACGCCAGAGTATCGTCAGCGTTTATTTTCGCTGGGCGCATCAGTCGCGCCCATTGATTTCCCCTGCAAATATGCAAATGAGGGATTTTTCTCAATTCACGAACGGATTAGCACCATACGCTGGCTACATGCGCCGCGCGTATCTGATCCGTCCGGCGCAAAGTTATTTCTACAAAAGGCTGCTTTATCTTTACTCCAGACGGTCACAGGTCAGCAGGAGAGCAGCTACAGCAGCGTTACCGACGATAGGAGCTAGCTGAGCACCCCCACTTGCAAGGACAACACCTCTGTGTGCCAACATGCCAGGGGCACTCGTGGTCCTAGAACTACTGATGGGTCCCCTGGAACCAAGAAGGCGGGCACGTGAGAGGATATACCGCACTCGTATGAGCCTCTTTGGCATGGGGGATGAGGAGGTGTATCGCCTATTCAGATTCAGCCCAGATGCAATACTTGAACTTACCACAACCCTGCAGGATGACATCACCAGCCCAACACACCGATCACAAGCAGTGCAGCCACTGGTGAAGGTCCTGGCAACACTCCATTTCCTTGCAAGTGGATCATTCCAGCGTACAAGTGGAGTGGTGGCTGGGATGTCACAATCCTCCATAAGCAGATGTGTGCACCAGGTTGTCCCCGCAATCCTCAGACGCATGTCCAACCAGTTCATCAGACCCACCACTGAGGAGCTGCGGCAGAAGGCAATGACAGATTTCTACAACATTGCCAGATTCCCACGCACTGTGGGGGCCATTGATTGCACACATGTGGCCCTACAGCCCCCCAGTGCCACAGAGCACATATACCGCAATCGGAAGCATTGGCACTCCATCAACGTACAGGTGATAGCTGATGCCCAACGCCTCATATGGCACGTCCGTGCCAAACACCCCGGGTCCAGCCATGACAGTTTCATATACCGTCAGAGCCCCATCCCAGCAGAATTTAACCAGAACATGTATGGGGACAGCTGGCTGGTTGGTGAGTGACATGGGAGTCAGGCATGACTATCCCCTCCCGTCATGCACAACAGAAATCGCACATGCATGACTAACATTCTCCTGTCTTTTACCTTACAGGTGACTCTGCATATGCATTGGGACCCCATCTAATGACTCCTTTCCGGAACCCCCAAACCAGAGGAGAGAGAAAATACAATGAAGCACACATCAAAACCCGTGCAGTGGTTGAGCAAACATTTGGGCTCCTGAAGTCCCGTTTCCGATGCTTGGATAAGTCTGGGGGGGCCCTATTGTATTCCCCTACCTTTGTGTGTCGGTGCATGTTGCATACTACATAACTTTGCTATGAAAAAAGGCCTGCATATTGACATACGTGATGACCTGACCCCCGACCCACACAGTCCCCCCCTGCCAGAGGACACCCAGTCTGCTGATGGAAGAGCAGTCAGGAGGGTCCTCGCCGTAGGCATCTTTGGACACTAACCCAAAACATTAATTACACAGACAGTGCACGCGTGTACACCACTGATGTCCCTAGATCACACACACCACATCCACATCGCATTGGATTAGCCCAAGTCCAGCATGTAGGAGTTGGGAGCAGTAACGCCAGCGTCAAGGCCCCAATGATGTCACTGTCCATTCACACACCTTTCACACATCATTCATTCAGCCGTGGGGTTCACTTCACCACCACGGCCGAGGGTGACACCCCTTACTTTCAGGAGTGCCACCCTCTCACATTCACACACCATTCACACTGTCCCCTGCACTCCTGACCGTGTGCAGTACAAAAAGAAATTAGAAAGATCATATCCTGATCAATAAAAGAAAAATAATCTCATAACCTGAGAAAAATAAAAAATAAACTCATGACCTGAGTATGTGAAAAACAATAATATAAAACCAGCAACAAAAAAAAGGCCTCATCGGGGATGCCGGGGGCTTCTTCTGGGGGCCCCTCTCTGGCTCCGCAGCTGCCTGGATGGAGTGGGTGGGGGTGGGGGGGCATCTGGAGGTGGCTGATCCCCAGGTGGGCCACTCCTGGCAGGTGTGGCCTGCGTGCCCTCCAAGGCCCTGGCTATCCGTCCAAGGTAATTGTTCGTCTGGGCCTGCATCCGGAGCTGACGGGTCACCTGGTAATGCTGGGCCCGCCGACTCAGCCTCCCCTGCTCCCGGATGGCAGCACTGTTGGCCTGGACGGCTGCAGTGAGGTGCTGGATATCCCCCTGCACCTCCCCCAAAGTGGTGACCACTGCAGCGCAATTAGAGCTGACATCCTGCACTGCGTTGCTGAGGTTGGCAACGGAGCCCAGGCTGTCAGACACTTTCTGCAAGTGGACCGCTATGGCCCCCATTTGTTCTGTCTGTCTGGCGTGATCCCTCGCCAACTGGTCCTGGACACCATCAGACACCCCCCTGGTCTTATGGCTCGCCTTCCTGGGGCCCGAAGATGGATGTCCTCGGGTGGAAGGAGTCGCCCTTGAGGGGCTTCCAAGGATGGGGGAGGGGACGACAGACGGGCCAGGAGAAGGGGAGGAGACAGACAAAACCAAAGAAAAGTCCTGCTCTGCCACAGCAGGATCTTCCACAACCACCTCGGCAGGTGTGGTGTGGCCACTCTCCTCCTCCACAACCTCTTCACCACCCAGTGGCTCGGGCACATGATGGCGTGGGGGGGATGGGGTGGAATGCAGGCTGACAGATGATGGCCCAGCTCCGTCATCTGTGGATGACACAAAGCAGACACATGTTGGTGGTCCCACACACTTGGCACATGTACCCCCCCCCCCCCCCCAAATGCAAAACATCAAATAGGGGATTAAAAAACACTTACCTGTCCTTGTGCCTTCCTCCACGGAGTCATAGCCTGCGACCCCCTCCACCTGCTCCCTCTCCAGGCACCGAGCAACCACCTCCTCCTCTGCGGTCAGGGTGACAGGACATGGGGGACCACCACCTGTGCCCCTCTCATACCTCCTGATGGAGGCCACCTTGTCCCTCACCTTGCGCCGCAGGTCATTTATTTTCTTTTGTATGTCCCCAGCAGTCCGGGTGGAGTACCCCAGGACATTGACCCTGGCAGCAATCGACTCCAGGATGCCCTGCTTCCTCTCCCGGCTGGTCTTGCGGCTTTTTTTGCCATGGAGAAATTCATTCTCCGTCTCCATAGCCGAGATAATGACAGAGACCTCCTGGGTATTAAAATTGAGGTTCCTCCTCTCTCTGGGGGTAGCGGGAGCAGCCATTACAGAGCAAAAGTATCTTCCCTGGGGTGGGGGGAAACGGAACTACTTTTGCGCCGGAATGGCGTTTCCGCCAGCGCTTTTAAGCGCCCAGCGGAACGCATTGCGCTGACGTTTCCCAGGAAGTGGTGCCGACGGAAGTTGTGAGCATGCGCACAAGGGGGCGAGTGGAGTCGCACTCACTGCGCATGCTCCGTGGATGATGCGCTGAACGTAAGCCTCTGCGCCGGGCTCCGCCCATCATTTACATATGATCACACCCACTTCCACTTGCGTCGGGTTACGCCAGCGCATTATCGTTACTCTGGCGCAAGTTTACGCGCAACTGCTATGTGAATTACAGGACTTGCGCTGAAAGGGTCTTCAGAGTAACGTAAATGAGAAGCGTTACTCCAGAGGAAAGATACTCTCATCTACCTGAATCTGGCCCAAAGTGTCTACTTTTTCAATCCAGATTACTAAGTGTAATTTCTGTCTGCTGCCTTGTTCCTCTGCTATCTGCATTTCATTTTGGGGAGGTTTTCCTAACACCAAGAGAGAAAAGGTGACGGGAAAGGAGCTCACAGTCTGTGATTAGCAGCCTCAGAGCTTTTCCTGTGTGAAGAGGTGTTTGGTTCCCTCAAATCCACTCTCCTCACTGAGATCTGCAGAGTGTAACTTCAGCTCCCTGCCCTCTAGACAAACTGTATAAATGTGGTACTTGACGCAGATACACGTGTGTGTGTGTGTGTGTGTGTGTATATATATATATATATATATATATATATATATATATATATATATATATATATATATATATTATAACTTTCTCTCTATCTCTTACTGTTATTGATAGTGCTGTGGCCATGCCAGCTATGAATTGCGACTGAGGAGATTGAACAGAAATACAAATATTTAGGCAGGTCAAAGGTTGCACATAAGTACAGTGATTCAACAATATTTATTTGGGTAGTTCTGCTTTAAAGTTGTATGTATTTAAAGATGATAAACTACAATGTAGCTTTAAACTAAAATATGTTGCATTCAAAGACTAATGATTTTAAGAAAATGCTGATTTATTTAGAGTCTTGGCAATGGTCCATCATACAGTGCCTTGAAAAAGTAGTCATCCCGCCTTGAAACTTTTCACATTTTGGGAGGGAGGGAGGATGGGGCCCTGAGCTCTAAATATGAAGCCAGCACACCCCTGAATAATCAGTGTGCTTTATCTTCCAATCTACCAAGTAGCACAAAGTATTCTTACCTCCTTTAAAATTTTCCAAATTTTGGCATGTTACAACCCAACACGTAAGTTTATTTTATTGGGATTTTATGTGATAGACCAACACAAAATGGCACATAATTGTGAAGTGGAAGAAAAATTATTATTTTTTTAAATATGAAAGTGTGGCGTGCATTTGTATTCAGCCCCTTTTACTTTGATACCCCTAAAATCTAGGGAAGCCAATTGCCTTCAGGTGTCACCTAATTAGTAAATAGAGTCCACCTGTGTGTAATTTAATCTCTGTATAAATACAGCTGTTCTGTGAAGCCCTCAGAGGTTTAGACAATCTTTAGTAAACCAACAGCACCATGAAGACCAAGGAACACACCAGACGGGTCAGTGATAGTTGTGGAGGAGTTTAAAGCAGGATTAGATTAAAAAAAGAAAAGAAAAAAAAGAAAATGGAAAGAGAATGGCACAACTGCAAACCTACCTTGATCTGGTCGTCCACCTAAACTGACAGGCTGAGCAAGGAAAGCATTAATTAGAGAAGCAGCCAAGAGGCCCATTGTAACTCTGGAGGAGCTGCAGAGATCCAAGGCTCAGGTGGGAGAATCTATCCACAGGACAACTATTGGTCATGCACTCCACAAATTTGGCCTTTATGGAAGAGTGGCAAAAAGAAAGCCATTGTTGAAGGACATCCATAAGAAGTCATGTTTTGCAGTTTGCGCGAAGCCATGTGGAAGAAGATGCTATGGTCAAATGAGTCTAAAATTTTACTTTTTGGCCTAAAAGAAAAACACTATGGGCCAGATTCTCTAAGAGATATGACAGTGTATCTCCAGATACACCATCGTATCTCTGTTTCTGGCCCTGGGTATCTATGCGATGTGATTCTTGGAATCAGTTACGCATAGATACGCCGTAGATCCGACTGGCGTAAGTCACTTACACTGTCGGATCTTAAATGCAATACTACGCTGGCCGCTCGGTGGCGTATATGCAAATGAGCATGATACGCCGATTCCCAAACGTATTTGCGCCGTGTCGCCGTAGTTTGTCGTTTCCGTAAGCCTAAGGTTACCCCTGCTATAAGGTGGTTTAACTTCACGCACGCCATGTTAAGTATGGACGTCGGGACAGCGTCGGGTTTTTACGTCGTTTACGCAACTCGTCGCGAATAGGCCTTTACTTTAATTACGTTGCCGTCGAAAACAATGTATTTGTGCCGTACTATGGAGCATGCGCACTGGGCTACTTTTACGGCCGGCGCATGCACAGTTCGTTCGGCACGGGACGTGCTAAATTTAAATAGAAGCCGGCCCCTTTGAATTACACATGGATATACGCCGAGCCATTTACACTACGCCGCCGCAAATTACGGAGTGCTTGCAGAATACGGCACTTGCTCCTGTAAGTTGCGGCGGGGTAGTGTATATAGCTTACGCGACGCCGCCGCAGGATGTACGGGAATCTGGCCCTCAGTGTGGTAGAAAACTAACACTGCACATCACTCTGAAAACACAATCCCCACCAAGAAACATGGTGGTGGCAGCATCATGCTGTGGGGATACTTTTCTTTAGCAGGGACATGGATGCTGGTCAGAGTTGATGGGAAGATGGATGGAGCCAAATACAGGGCAATCTTAGAAAAAAAACTGTTAGTCTGCAAAAGACTTGAGACTGGGGTGGAGGTTCACCTTCCAGCAGGACAATGACCCTAAACATACAGCCAGAGCTACAATGCAATGTTTTAGATCAAACCATAGTCATGTGTTAGAATGGCCCAGTCAAAGTTCAGACCAAAATCCAATTGAGCATCTGTGATGGGGCTTGAAAATTGCTGTTCACAGACGTTCTCCATCTAATTTGACAAAGTTTAGCTATTTTGCACAGAAGAATAGGCAAAAATGTCATTCTAGAGGTGCAAAGCTGTTAGAGACATACCCAAAAAGACTTGCAGCTGTAATTGCAGCAGAAGGTGGTTATACAAAGTATTGGCTCAGGGAGGCTGAATACAAATGTACGTCACACTTTTCAGATATTTATTTGTAAAAAAAAAAAAAAACATTTATCATTTTCCTTCCACTTCACAATTATGTGCCACTTTTCATCGATCTATGACATAAAATCCCAATAAAATACATTTACGGTTTTGGTTGTAACATGAAATTTCAAGGGGTATGAATACTTTTTTCAAGGCATTGCATATGCTGCTTTCAATAAGCAAATATCAATGCTTATAATACAGCCCTCATTACCTGGAGAAATTCTGAATAAACTGTATGTTGTCATTTGAAATAATACATCTCATCTTTTAATGCCTATTTGTTTCCTTAATTTTATCTTCTTGATTTTATAGGGACAGATTTGGATCAATGGCTTCAATCTGGGTCGGTACTGGCCAGCCAGAGGACCTCAAGTAACATTATATGTTCCTATGCACATTTTAACAACATCTTCATTGAATAATGTCACAGTACTGGAGCTTGAACATACTCCCTGTGATACTGGGAAATGCGTTGTAGAATTTGTGGACAAGCCTATTCTATCTACAAGAAAAAACTTTATTAGACCGGAATATTTTTTTAGGAAATTGTGACTGTCCAAAAAGGAAAATGTGCTTGTTACTTCTTCTGTAAATCTTGGATTTCTAGTGTAATCTCTGGAATAAGGGTTCTAACACTGAACTGTGAATGTCTGACAAAAGATTGTAAATGATATAATTGAAATGCTTAAGTAAAAAATCTAATTTTCATGTGATTTTTTTTTTTGCACTGTACAGATTTTATTTGGCCTCTAAATAAAATATTCATCATGTCTTAATTGATTATGTTTATTTTAATGTGGACCATAATAACAATATAGACATTGATGAAAGACGTGTAAAGACGGAGATGGAGAACGAGGACATTGTAGTGATGTTGTGAAGAAGTTCACGTGCTATGGAATCCCTGTTTCAGCAATGATGATATTAAATGTTATGCCGCGTACACACGATCATTTTTTGTGATGAAAAAAAACGACGTTTTCTGTGAAGTAAAAAACGACGTTTTTGAAACGTCACTTTTCAAAGACGATGTTGCATACACACCATCGTTTTTTTCACAAAAAGCGAGGTTACGTTCACCACTCTTTTCCATTGAAGCTCGCTTCATAACTTTTTTTTTGGTCGTTTTTTTGAAGACAAAAAACTACGTTTTGCCCACACACGATCAATTTAAATGACGTTTTAAAAAACGTTTTTTTTCATTGCAAAAAAGGACCGTGTGTACGCGGCATTAGTCTTGAGATTTAGCATGAGGTAAAGCCAAACTTTATCTAAAACTAAAATAACCATTTTAGCAAGTTTAGGAAAGGTTTAGAACCTCTGTCAGAATGTGAGCCTGGCTGACGGATTCTAGTTGTCGATGAGCTGCAATTGCTCTAGCGAGCGCTCTGGTAGTCCAGTCTATGCAGATCAGGTAAGTCCTAAATCTGCAGCTCAGCCAAATGGTGCACTGATTTCATGGATCTCCTACCATCGTCTATCCAGAGTTGCCATGGAGAGGTCACAAGTTCACAAAGAAGCCTAGTAATCCCTGTTACCATCCAAGTTGCTTCTATCTAACTAAAAAAAAACAATAGATTCATTTTACAAAAAGCTTGATTTACGCTTCGATCGCCATCATGTGTAGTATACATTATGGATCATGCAATCTATACGTTAGGATAAATAGTCAATATTTATTAATCTTTACCAAAACAATGACATCTAAAAGCTTTTTAACAAAAATAAAAAAAATTGCTGTACACAATTAATAACAAATATAATTAAGTGACCCAGAATACAAATTACAATAAAATGAATAAATAAGCATTTAGAAGAAGTATGAGGATCTATTCACAGTCCTGTATATAAAAACAAATGCATTTTATAGCTGCATTACCATGTGTAGTGGGACTAGAGTACACAGGTATATGAGATCAGTTTGTGCTTTGCTTTTATTCCTCCACAGAAGTCATTGTGAATGCATAGTAAAGGCATCTCAAATGCCTCTTTACACTAGCAATTGTGGTCCTTTCACACGGAAGTCACGTTTTTGCTTATTAAAAACTGATGAATATGGATTCAGGTTTACATCAGTTTGCACATCTGCTTTAGTTCAGCTTGGTTCACATCCATTGTTTTTGTAGAAACGAATTATAGGCGGCAACAGTTTAAGAAAAAAAAAAAATGTCTTGCCTATAAACGGATAGAAGTGGAAGGAACGTAAACAGATGGTATTTATTTCTAGATGTTTATATTCATTTTAGATCCATCTAAATGGAAAAGGATGCAGCCTTGTTCCTTTTTTTTTTTTTTTTAAACAAACCTGGACAGACACAAATGTAAATGGATAATCGTCCCTTTACATGCGCCTGCCCATAGACATTAATTGTGGTTCAGTCTGAAAAAGACAGATTCCAAATCAACACCAGTGTGAAAGAGCCCTTAGGTGTGCTTTTGTATGCATTTTAAACATGCAAAAATGATCTACAACATGCAAAAAATCACGCTAAACTTTAATGCATGACAAGAATGAAAACACGCAAATTAAATATTTGGGAAATTGTTAAATTTGTGAATTGGACCAAAAGTATTTTACTCTGTTATCGATCATATGAATATGGAGTAACATGTTTTATTATACAGGATTTATATAGCGCCATACAGTTTACGCAGCGCTTTACAACTCGAGGGTAGACTTTACAAATAAAATACACTTTAATACAGTAGGAATCAGAAGGCCCTGCTCCTTAGAGCTTACAATCTAAGAGGGAAGGTCAAGAGATACAAGAGGTAATAACTGTGGGGGATGTGCTGATGCAAAAAATTAATGTACGGTTGTTAGGTGTGGCCCAGGTAGGCTTCTCTGAAAAGATGAGTTTTCAGAGAACGTCTGAAAGTGGATAAAGTAGGATAAAGTCGGACAGATTGGGGTAGAGCATTCCAGAGGATGGGAGAGGCTCTGGAGAGGTCCTGAAGGCAAGAATGGGATGAGGTGACACATGAGTTGGAAAGCAGGAGTTCTTGGGAGGAGTGAAGAGAAGGATTAGGTTGGTATTTTGAGATTAGCTTAGTGATGTAGCTGGGGGCCAGATTGTGGATAGCTTTGTAAGTTTATAGTTGGTATCTTGAATTGAATTTGTTGGCTGAGTGGCAGCCAATGGAGGGATTGGCAGAGGGATATAGCAAATGCTGAGCGGTTTGAGAGGTGGATGAGCCTGGCAGCAGTGTTCATGATGCACTGAAGTGGGGAAAACGTATTTATAGGTAAGCCAATGAGAAGGGAGTTGACGTAGTCAAGGCGGGAGATGACCAGGGAGTGGATTAGAAGCTTTGTGGTGACATTGGTTAGGAAGGTGCGTACCTTGGAGATGTTGAGGTGGCAAATTTTGATAGTTTGATAGTTGAACCGTTGATATTGACAGAGAAATCAGGGGAGGTTATATCCCTTTATTACACTTTAGTGCTGAAAATGTTACACATACATGGTCAGTTTGTGTGGCATTGCCATCTTTTTATGTTAGGGGAATGTCTAGAAGTGCTTCTCTTGTTTTACACAATTATAGCTGATGTTAACATTAAAACATTGCTAATTCTGTACCATCTTTTGGCTGAAACAATATTCTTTACTGATATATATTTTTTTTGTCCTATTTGCTCGGCCCATGGACTTTCTGATTATATGTGCCTGCATGTTTGTAACCTGCAACATATCCAGATTGATCAACCAAATCTTCTCGACCAGCTTTGCCCCTTCCTTTTCCTGAAGGATCAAACCTTTCCTTGTGAGACCCCGTAAATTTAGACACATCTGTAAGACGGGATACAGTTGGAGAGGATACTGCTTTCTGTAAAAAAAAAAAAAAAAAAAAAAAAGAACCATCAAAAACATTAAATCTCAATACACTCAAGATGTTAGATTTTCTAGTCAGTGAAATGTTTGTGTACCCAAACTTTTGGAAATTGTTTCTATAGGCTTACTTCAATGGGCCTGAACATGCACAAATAGTTGTCTGCCTGAAGATGGATATGAGGCTGGCAATAGACGGTGTCAATTTCTTTCCTGCAACTATGGGTCAACGATGACAGGGGTGTCAGGGAAGACAGACTTTCCATGCAAGCTCCCGGCATGCACGCATGCGTACTAGCACTTTAAGACACACACCTGTCACTAATAATGGAGTCAGGCAGGCTATTTAAGCAAGGCTCCTACAGAGGTTCCTTGCTGTTTGGTCTGCAGCTTCCGTGTCATTTCCTGTTTCCTGTGTGACCTCTGACTCTGATCCAGCTTGTTGTTACCTGTGAATACCTGCTGCATGTTTTGATACCGGTTTCCCCTAGACTCTGATCCTGCCTGCTGATTCTGTCTGATGATCTTCCAGTACTACTTGGCTTGTGCCCTGACCTCTCTTCTGCCTAACGTCTTTGCCTGATCTGCCTGATTATTACCGACCCGGCCTGTCTGACCCTGCATCCCGCTCATCCAGCCTGCTACAGCTCCCAGCCCTGCAAGCCTGCATCTGGTACTGCTCCGTGGTTCATCCCAGCCTGCCACCAGTCAAGCATCGTGTCAGCTCATCTACCTGCTGATCACCGCTACTACAGGGACTACTGAACTGTTTACAGGCACTCATACCCCACCGTGCTCCTGTGGCTACTGTTTCACTGCCAGTAGTCTGCGAGCCGGAGTTGTACGAGAGGCCTTCCTCTGCACGTCAGGCTCACAGCCCAGGTACGTAACAAGGGGAATCGGTAATTGTCTTCTCTCGTGAGGGAAGGGGGGCATTGGCGAGCGTGAGAAGACCGCGATTAACGCTAGCAGCTATAGTAGCCGCTAGCAATGATCGTAAGAGAATCTGGCAGGCTGGTTATACCTAAGTTGATCGATTTTTTTTAACTTTGTACATTCAGCCTGGCCATTAACGTTTTGAAGCTCGGCCTGTTCCTGCTGAATGGGCCAAGATTCTAACCGTGTATGGCAGGCCTAAGAAACATTCTATTACAAATTAAAATAGCCTTTTCTTAAAGTGGACCTTTTAGTAATTTTTTTCAATGTATTCAATCTTCTGCCCTTGTTGTTTAAACTTTGGATAGTAAAACATTTTTTTTCCTGCCAGTTAATACCTTTTACAGCCAACTTCCTATTACTTGTCTGGTCATTTGCCTAGGCTTATGACACCATGTACATCTCTCTCTCTCTCTAACTCTTGTGAGAGTTTGCCAGGAAGGGAGGGGGGATGACTCATAAGAGGGCCAATGAGAGCTGCAGAGCTGGAGGTGTACCAGGAAGTGAACAGGCAGCAGCTTCAGCTGCCCACAGTTAAAATGGTTGCAGCCAGACTTGGTGGAGGGAGCTTTTTGCAGCATATTTGGCAAGTACAGAATAACAGTATATATAAAATAATATGCAAAGTGGTTGGAGGGAAGCTTCAGAATGGCAAATATGTTTTTAATACAAATTATGTGAGCAAACTACAGTTCCTTGTTAAATGTAATACCACACTGTATATTGTTAACAAAACAGCTAGGTAAAAAAAAAGCTAGAAATGAGAAGATCTCCGATCTAGAGGGTTAAGAAGATATAGAAAAACTATGCAAGATAGAGGTGCTAGGGATTAGTAGATAGTTAATGTTAGTGGGAAGTTATTAACATAATTAAGGCGCTAAAGAAATAAAACTTGGACAGTACATTTGCAAGTTTACAACTGCACAAAGACATCCAAACTAAAATGTAATTATGGTAACTTTTAACCACTTCAATACCCACCTATTGTCATATGACGTCCACAGATGGGACGTTTGCCGGGGGATATCTGAATGATGCCTGCAGCTACAGGCATCATTCAGATATCCATGTCTTCAGCCAGCGATCCTGCGCACCATAAGAATGATCATAGCGTCAGTTTCACCTCTTGATCGTTCTTATAGGCGGCGAGAAGGGACATCCGGTGCTTCTCCGGGCTCTCCCTTGCCATCGGGGGCCCGAAGAAGGAATCGTCCGGCGTTTGCAGGAAGCAACATTTCTAGCACTAGATCTCCTCTGTAAATCTAAACTGGTAACCTGTAAAAAATGTTGCCTATGGAGATTTTTAAGTACCGAAGTTTGCCGCCATTCCATGAGTGTGCACAATTTTAAAGCGTGACATGTTGGGTATCTATTTACTCGGTGTAACATAATCTTTCATATTTTACAAAAAAATTGGGCTAACTTTACTGTTATTTTTTTAATTCATGAGACAATTTTTTTCCAAAAAAAAAAAGCGTAAAAAAAAATTATTGCACAAATACCGTGCAAGATAAAACGTTGCAATGACTGTCATTTTATTCCCTATGGTGTCTAATAAAAAAAAACATATATAATGTTTGGGGGTACTGCGTAATTTTCTAGCAAAAAAATGATGATTTGTACATGTAGGGGAGAAGTGCCAGAATAGGCCCGGTATGGAGGTGTGTATAAAAGCCCAGTATTGAAGGGGTTAAATGTAATACCATACTGTATATTGTTGGGGGGTGGGGACAGCTAGATTTATCGCTGTTTTCTAGCTGATCTAAAACCATTTTTGACATAAAGGGACACTTTTGGTTGCTATGGACAATCTACAGTTTGCAGGCAGAAAGAACAGTTTTTATTATATAAAAGGACATGTAGTGCACAGGCAGACCACTAGGGACAAGGGGGGTGTGTATTTTTTACATACAGTACTGTAATCTATAAGATTACAGTATACTGTATGTAATGTGTTTGTTTACTTTTTTGAATTTGTCGCCGTTCTCCGCCCCCGTGCGTCGAAACGTCGCAGGGAACGGAGATCGTCGGCACTCGGGGACACTGTGTGAATCGAGCGAGGACGCCGCTCACTCACACAGCACGGATGCATTAGTGGATCCAGGAACAAGGTAAGCCAGCGTGCACTGCAGGCTCTGCATAGCTACCCCGAGCGTGACTCGGGGTTCCCGATAATGGCACAAAAAAAACACCCTGAGTCACGCTCCGGGATACCGCCAGGGGGGTTAATAGGGATATAGTGGGAAGTGAATAACAGAATTAAGGCGCTAAAGAAATAAAACTTGGACATTAGTACATTTTGCACGTTTACAACTGTAAGAAGACATCTAAAAAAAATGTAATTAACTTTTAACCACTTGAGGACCGCCGCATCTACATTTACGTCGGCAGAATGGCACCGACAGGCACATCAACGTATATATACGTTGGTGCCTTGGGGGGGATCGGGGGTCCGATCGGACCCCCCCCCGTACATGCGGCGGTCCGCGCGGCTGCAGGAGCGATCCGACAAGTGGGGGCGGCTATCCGTTTTCATCCACCCCCTCCGGATCGCTCCCAGCCAATGCGCGCGCCCGCCCGCCCTGTCACTTCCTCCTCCTGTGTAAACACAGGAAGGAGGAAGCGACGTGATCTCTCCCTCGGCGTTTGTTTCAAGCACCGCTGAGGAGAGATCACTACAGAACAAGTAAGTCCTGCACCAAACAGCACACTGACACACACACAAACACATTTAACCCCCGCGATCGCCCCTCCCCCCTGTCACAGTGTCACTGAATGCAGTAATCATACATGTATGATTACTGTATTTAGTGTCAGTGTGACAGACAGTGTGACAGTCAGTCAGTGTTAGTGTCAGGGTAGCCCCCCCCACCCCCCCCAATAAAGTTTTAACCCCTTGATCACTGCCCTAGTTAACCCTTTCACTCCCTATTGCCAGCGTCACTAAGCAATCATTTTTCTGATCGCTGTATTAGTGTCGCTGTTCCCGCTAGGTAGCTAATTTTTTTTTAATGCGATTTTTTTTTTTTTTTACTAAAGACATGTGGCTAAATAAATTTTGGCCTAAATGTTTGACTAAAATTTAGTTTATTGGTTTTTTATTATAACAAAAAGTAAAAAATATTGATTTTTTTTTCAAAAATGTCGCTCTATTTTTGTATATAGCGCAAAAAATAAAAATCGCAGAGGCGATCAAATACCACCAAAAGAAAGCTCTATTTGTGGGAAAAAAAGGACGTGAATTTTGTTTGGGAGCCACGTCGCACGACCGCGCAATTGTCTGTTAAAGCGACGCAGTGCCGAATCGCAAAAACCCCTTGGGTCATTTGCCAGCGTATTGGTCCGGGTCTTAAGTGGTTAATGGAACTTTACCCATAAAAATAATGTTTTTTTAGCGAGAAACATACAATCCACATTAAAATTGTGGTACCAAAATTAGTGTGTGCTGTAAATTGCCCCCAGCATTGTTCCTGTTTTGCTGTAAATTGCCTCCAGCATTGTTCATGTTTCTCCTGCTGAAGAGCCCCGAGTGCCAAAGCAGCAGTAAATCTTTAGGCTGTGAGCAGCAGCCTCTACAAATTTGGCACAGAACCAAAAAATAGAGAGCAACTGAGCATGAGCAGAGTGAGACCATGTATTACTGTATTTTAAAAAGTATAGGCACTTATTTCTAATGTTTTATATAACGATACCCAAAAAAGGGGCCGGTCTGAAGTGATCAAGCAGGACTTAAAGGGGTTGTAAAGGAAAAAATGTTTTTTCATAATAAGCATCCTTTACCTGCAGACATTCCTCTTTTCACTTCCTCATTGTTCGTTTTTTCTCAGAAGTTTCTCTATTTCTTCTGTGTTCTGTTCACTTCCTGCTTGTCTGATTGATTGTTACTAACCACCGTGAAGGGAGGCTTTTCCTGCGGTGGTCAGTGACATGCTCGTCCCCTCCTGGGAACTACATCTGTGTGGCAGGACGCTCTTTAGGTGTTAGAGACTTCAAGGAGGTGTAAATTACTGGGTGTGCCGCAATTCATACTGGGAAATGTAGTTCTTACATGAACAAGCACCGCAAACCAGGAAGTGAATGAGAGAACAGAAACTAAAACGCCGGAGGTGATATAGATAAAGGAATTTAATAGATATTTACTAGTTTTTTAACAGAATCATTACACTATTCTGTCTGTCTACCTTGCAGACATTCATTTTAGGCAAACATTTTTTTCCTTTACAACTCCTTTAATTTTCTGGTTAAAGCCCCACTTTCAGACAGTCAAATTGTGGCTATAATAGAAACATGTCTTACTGGAAAAAGAATGACTGGCAGCATAATTTTTATGTTTAAAATGAACAGAAACCACAAAAAGAAAAATGATTTGTCTGCTTGTAAAATTCTGTTTAAGACCAAACCTGAATGAATATATGTGCGGATCTTGACACTATACAATCTATATGCATACATTAAAACCTCTATAAATTAAATTTAAATGCAGCTACAAATTGAGAAGTGTTAGGTTATTAAAAGCCAGTTCTAAATAAAAAAAATTCTACATTACACGATAAATTTACCTTGATGGGTGAAGCTCCTAAATGTGGTTATTTGCTACTGACCATATACTGTACCTCAAAACATTTAGAATACAAGGTGCCCTGCAATACTAAAGTACCGGTATTTCAATATAGAATAAAACGTATAATTTCAAGTTAAAACAACTTATTTGAGCTTTTGTTTTATAGACAGGGGTTGCAAACTTTATATATTACAAGGCCTGCACAAAAGACAAGTGATATATATTTATATTACCATCAGTACACAAAGAGATTGTTTACCTGCAAAAGTGGCAATATCAATAATGGAAAAAAAAGTGGACAACTTTTTCCTTTAATGTATCAACTTGTTTTTAACCACTTAGCAACCACCTGCCGAAAAATAACAGCGGCAAGGTGGTTGCTTAACTCTGGGATCACGTTATATAACGTGATTCCAGAGTCGCGCTCCCGCGCGCCCCCTGGGGCGCGCACACGGGAATGTCCGTGACCGCCGGGTCCAGAGGACCCGGTGGGTCACGGATCACGGTAAATCGCCGCTGATAGCGGCGGTTTACCATGTGATCGCGCCGTCCAATGACGGCGCGATCAGATGTAAACAGACCGGCGTCATTTGATGACGCCGGTTCCTCCCTCCTCTCTCTGTACCGATCGGTACAGTGTGAGAGGAGAGGGGAGGGAGCGGATGGCAGCGCCAGTGCTGCGGGCTGGATCTGTGACAAATGTAGTCACAGATCCATCCCTCCCTGCTCAGCCATCCCTGCTGCACATACTCTGCAATGCTGGGCAATACTCTGGGGGGGCAACACTCTGGGGGGGCAACACTCTGGGGGGGCAATACTCTGGGCATACTCTGGGCATACTCCGCAATACTCTGGGCATACTCTGCAATACTCTGGGGGGCAATACTCCGCAATACTCTGGGCATACTCTGCAATACTCTGGGCATACTCTGCAATACTCTGGGCATACTCTGCAATACTCTGGGCATACTCTGCAATACTCTGGGCATACTCTGCAATACTCTGGGCATACTCTGCAATACTCTGGGCATACTCTGCAATACTCTGGGCATACTCCACAATACTCTGGGCATACTCTGGGCATACTCTGCAATACTCTGGGCATACTCTGCAATACTCTGGGCATACTCTGGGCATACTCTGGGCATACTCTGCAATACTCTGGGCATACTCTGCAATACTCTGGGCATACTCTGCAATACTCTGGGCATACTCTGCAATACTCTGGGCATACTCTGCAATACTCTGGGCATACTCTGCAATACTCTGGGCATACTCCGCAATACTCTGGGCATACTCCGCAATACTCTGGGCATACAGCGCCCCTGTCCCCGTGAGCTCGCATGCAGAAGCGAACGCATACGCAAGTCCCGCCCACATATAAAAACGGTGTTCAAACCACACATGTGAGGTATCGCTGCGAACGTTAGAGCGAGAGCAATAATTTTGGCCCCAGACCTCTTCTCCAACTAAAATGATGTAACCAGTAAAAATATTTAAAGCGTCACCTATGGGAATTTTTAAGTCGCAAAGTTTGGCGCCATTCCATGTGGCCACGCTGTGTAAAAGTCTCACACATGTGGTATCGCCATACTCGGGAGGAATAGCAGAATGTGTTTTGGGGTGTAATTTGTGGTATGCATATGCTGTGTGTGAGAAATAACCCGCTAATATGAACATTTTGTGGAAAGAAAATAAAAATGAAAAAAATCTTGATCTTGCAAAGAATTGTGGGAAAAATTACAACTTCAAAAAACTCACAATGCCTCTTTCTAAATACCTTGGAATGTCTTCTTTCCAAAAAGGGGTCATTTGGGGGGAATTTGTACTTTTCTGGCATGTTAGGGTCTCAAGAAATGAGAGGATGTCAGTACATCAGATGTGATCAAATTGATCAATTTTCAGTAATTGGTACCATAGCTTGTAGACCCTATAACTTTCACCCAGACTAAATAATATCTAAAATTTTTTTGTTTTGTTACCAAAGATATGTAGCAGTATACATTTTAGGCCAAGTTTATGAAGAAAAATTACTTTTTTGCAAAATGTTATAATAGAAATGAAGAAAAATTCATTTTTTTACAAAATTTTCGTTCTTTTTTCATTTATAGTGAAAAAAATAAAAACCGCAGAGGTGATAAAATACCACCAAAAGAAAGCTCTATTTGTGGGGAAAAAAAGGACAAAAATTTCATTTGGTTATAGTGTTGTATGACTGAGTTATTGTCATTCAAAATGTGAGAGCACCGAAAGCTGAAAATTGGTCTGGTTATTAAGTGGGTTTAAGTGCCCAGTGGTCAAGTGGTTAAATAAAGGTGGGCTGCAATGCGTATAACAAAGTTTTGGACTTGCACAACTCATTGTATGCCTGTCACACTGGTACCCAATGCATGTCAACTATACATGTTCTCAGATTTTGATATTGTCTAACTTACCCAAACGGATGTTTCTCAGCTTGTATAATACTATCGCTCCCTTGTGCTTTATTTCTCCATGCCTTTAAACTGGAGCACTGAGCTCACTATCACCGTACGCTGTTTTACACTCAATAAAATCATTGTAAAAGTATAGATAGGACAAATTAAATTTTAGGAGGGATAAAATATTTGATTTAACAGGCAGCATGGGGAGTGGTGGATCTTGAAGCAGAAGATAATTTGGAGATTGTTAGGCAGGCCATACTCAATTCTAACCATGTATGTGCATGCTGAATGTACCAAGTTGATGGAATGATCAACTTGGGTACAACCATCATGCCGGGTTTTAACTGCAATTATTTCTAGCAGCTGCTATAGCCAATAGCAATAATCACTGTCTTCTCCCTGCAGGGGGGAAGCCGTCGCTGCTGGAGAAGACAATGGCCTGGTAGGAGGGATTTTCACATCAGCACTGTCTGTGTTGATGGGGGAATCAAGCTATTATTTTCCTGCAATTCCTGTGATAAGTCGGGTGTTGAAAGAAATGATTTAGATAATGGTAAAAGAAAAGGGAGTTTGAAGATGCATGTGACACGTACCCTTAACCCCCCTGGCAGTATTCCCGAGTCTGACTCTGGGTTTAATTTTTTTGCTGCGATCGGTAACCCCGAGTCAGACTCGGGCTCACCTCACAGCATCCATAGGCAAAGTTACTTACCTTCTCCGTGGATCCAGCGATGCATCCACGCTGTGTGAGCGAGCGGGTCCTCGCTCAATTCACACAGTGTCCCGTGTGCCCCCGATTTCCGTTCCCTGCAACGTTACAACGCACGGGGGTTGAGAACGGCGACAAATTCAAAAAAGTTAACAAACACATTACATACAGTATACTGTAATCTTATAGATTACAGTACTGTATGTAAAAAATACACACCCTTTGTCCCTAGTGGTCTGTCCAGTGTCCTACATGTTCTTTTGTATAAAAAAAAAACTGTTCTTTCTCCCTGCAAACTGTAGATTGTCCATAGCAACCAAAAAGTGTCCCTTTATGTCAAAAATGGTTTTAGAGCAGCTAAAAAACGGCAATAATAAATTATAATCACTTGCAGAATTGAGCGATAGCGATTTGTGGGGAAATTCGTCATAAAAAAATAAAAGTAATGACAGCGACAATTCTGCAACTAAGCAAATTTCAGTGATTTTGAATTAATTACATTATTGAATAATTTTTATTATAATTATATTATTTGTTAAAATTATTTATTATCATTTATAATTTTGTTTTTAAAAAAAATTCATACCCGGGATGTCTACTTGTTCGGACAGATTTAAGTGAGTTATTGCTAAGAATTACAGCTCTACAATGTAAAACGCCAAATTTCCCTGCAAAATAATGGTACCGCTTTCAGCACCTAAAACCAGAAAGAATCATACCGCCAGGGAGGTTAAGAAGAACCTCTGGGGGAATCTAGGATGGGAAAGGACCTGGAGGTCCTAGTAGATGATAGGCTCAGCAATGGCATGCAAGCATCCAAGCTGCTGCTAACAAAGCAAACTGAATATTGGCATGCATTAAAAAGGGGACTAACGCCAGAGATAAAATGATAATTATTCCGCTCTACAAGACTCATCCGGCCGCACCTGGACTATGCTGTGTAGTTCTGGGCGCCAGTCCTCAGGAAGGATGAAATAGAGAGAGTACAAAGAAGAGCAACAAAGCTAATAAAGGGTCTGGCGGATATTAGTTATAACGAAAGGTTGCGAGTACTGAACTTATTATCTCTGGAGAAAAGACGCTTGAGAGGAGATTTCAATTTTCAAATACCATACTGGTACCCCACAATAGGGATAAATGTTTTTGTGGAAGGGAGTTTAACAAGACATGTGGCCACTAAAATTAAAAGAAAAGAGGTTTAACCTTAAACTATATATAGGGTTCTTTACTGTAAGAGTGGCAAGGATGTGAAATTCCCTACCACAGGCGGTGGTCTCAGCAGGGGGCATCAATGGTTTCAGGAAACTATTAGATTACATTTCTCTGTTAAATGATTTGGGTTAAATGGCACATTTAATGTTTAATAAAAAACATTTCTATATGTGTGGAGGTGTTCTCAAGAAACAATGTTGCAAAGAAGGAGAGAAAGGCATTCGATGATTTGCATATAAATACAGGAAGATCACTATAAAACCTGAAAAGAGGGGAAATATTGTTCTTACTCAGAATTATTATGTTATATTAAGAAAAATTTAAAGTGAACTCGCTGATGGAAAGAAGATGTTAGAAGATTAGGAAAAAATAACATTTTTAGAGTTAGTCTGTCCAAAGGTTAGATTAGGTGTATGTGGAGGGCAATACTCAAAAAGATAAAGGAGTACACAAGGGTGTAGGAATATAATTGTGTTCCCAATATTACATAAAAATAAAGAAGCTCCTCGTTGTCCCCCAATAATTTTGTACATATGTACTTCCACCCATAAGAGTATGTACTTGGGCTGCTTAATGATTTTGTAGCCTGCCTTCAAGTCTATGTTCAGGACAGTAAAGATATTCTAAAAGTGCTAAACTAATCAGGCTGTGGAATATTTTTTTACAACCATATAAACCAAATGCAGTGTTATATGTGGTGTAGTGAGATCTTCTTAATTAGTATTGGAAAATAACTATTTTCAATTGTGGGTAGTTCTACTGAAAAATAGGAGTATCTATGGGAGCCTCATGCACATCTGTTTAAGCATGCCTTTAATTGCGGTATTGGTAGGAAGGTATGCTGAGGGACATGTGTGAGTTTGAGGAACAGGTGGCCCAAAAGCACAAGTATATTGATGATGTGCTGGTCATGTGGAGGGGTAGTGAACTGGATTTTGAAATGTATTTAAATATAAAAAAAAAATGGATTCTTGTTTAACCACTTAAGGACCGCCTACTGCACATTTACGTCGGCAGAATGGCACGGCTGGGCACATCAATGTATATATACGTTGATTTTAGTACCCAGTCGTGAGTCGAAGCTCCGGGACCGGGACCGTGGGATTCGCGGACCCGATCGCCGCTGCAGTGCGGCGATCCGTCCCTGGAGCGGAAGAACGGGGAGAGCCGTGTGTACACACGGCTTCCCCGTGCTTCTCTGTGGCTGTAGCATCGATCGCGTCATCCCTGTAATAGGGGGACGAGATCGATGACGTCACACCTACAGCCACACCCCCCTACAGTAGTAAACCAAACACATAGGCACACATCCCCTACAGCGTCACCTGTGGTTAACTCCCAAACTGCAACTGTCATTTCCACAGTAAACAATGCAAATTTAAATGCATTTTTTGCTGTGAAAATGACAATTGTCCCAAAAATTTGTCAAAATTGTCCGAAGTGTCCGCCATATTGTCGCAGTCACGAAAAAAATCGCTGATCGCCGCTATTAGTAGTAAAAATAAATAAATTAATAAAAATGCAATAAAACTATTCCTTATTTTGTAAACACTATAAATTTTGCGAAAACCAACCGATAAACGCTTATTGCGATTTTTTTTAACCAAAAATACTTAGAAGAATACGTATCGGCCTAAACTGAGGAAAAAAAAAGTTTTTTTATATATTTTTGGGGGATTTTTATTATAGCAAAAAGTAAAAAATATTGCATTTTTTTTTTAAATTGTCGCTCTATTTTTGTTTATAGCGCAAAAAATAAAAACCGCAGAGGTGATCAAATAACACCAAAAGAAAGCTCTATTTGTGGGGAAAAAAGGATGCCAATTTTGTTTGGGAGCCACGTCACACGACCACGCAATTGTCAGTTAAAGCGACGCAGTGCCGAATCGCAAAAAGGGGCAAGGTCCTTTACCTGCATTTTGGTCCGGGTCTTAAGTGGTTAAAAAACTTAAATCAGAGATGGAGTTTTTGGATCTTGGGATAAAAAAAAGGTTGATAATTACGACCTCCACCTTTCATTAAGCAACAGCAGAAAACGCTCCTCGCCACAGGACCAGCCATCATCCCCTTTCAACTATTCAGGGGGTTTCGATAGGTCAATTCCAAGATGTACATGAAAATTGTTAGGACCAAATGTGATTTGAAAAAGAGGTTTGTGACCTAAAAGAGAAATTCAAGGAAAGGGGTTACAACCATAACACTATTAGATCGCACGATAAAAGAAAAACTATACAAGAGAAAGTTTAAGTTCCAAGAAGGAGAAGAAAGAGGAAAACAAAGTTTAAGTAATTGCAAAATATGATTCCCATTGTATTGGGATTTTATGTGATAGACCAATGCAAAGTGGCACGTAATTTTTTTTTTTTTTTTTTTTAAATATGTGAAGTGTGGCGTGCATTTGTATTCATCCCCCTTTACTTTGATACCCCTAACTACCCCTAGTGTAACCATTTGCTTTCAGAAGTCGCTTAAAGGGGTTGTAAAGGTTAGTTTTTCATTTTTTAAATAGGTTCCTTTAAGCTAGTGCATTGTTGGTTCACTTACCTTTTCCTTCAATTTACCTTCTAAATGTTTTTTTTCTTTGTCTGAATTTCTCACTTCCTGTTCCTCCTCAGTAAGGTGTTTAGTAAGCTGTTCTGAATGACTTTCCACCGCTTGGATGATGGTGGAAAGCTTACTGAGGAGAAACAGGAAGTGAGAAATTCAAACAAAGAAAAAAACCATTTAGAAGGCAAATCAGAGGAAAAGGTAAGTGAACCAACAATGCACTAGCTTAAAGGAACCTATTTAGAAAATAAAAGACGAACCTTTACAACCCCTTTAATTAGTAAATAGAGTCCACCTGTGTGTAATTTAATCTCAGTATAAATACAGCTGTTCTGTGAAGCCCTCCAAGGTTTGTTACTGAACGAACTGCATCATGAAGGGGTAAGGGACACGCCAGACAGGTCAGGAATAAAGTTGTGGAGAAGTTTAAAGCAGGGTTAGGTTTAAAAAAAATATCTCAAGCTTTGGACATCTCACCGAGCACTGTTCAATCCATCATCTGAAATGGAAATATTATGGCAGAACTGCAAAACTGACAGGCCAGGAAGGAGAGCATTATTCAGAGAAGCATTTAAGAGGCTATGAAAAAAAAACCGCCAACGCCACTAGAGTGTTGGCGGAAAAGCAGCTGAAGGCTAGACTCCTGCGGAAGCCTTCCACTGCACTCCTTAAACAAATCGTTCAGGCACGCATGACACTCCGGGAGCTCGCGATGGGAAAGGTTGATAAGGCTTTGATCCATCTTAAGCAACTTTACTATGACAAAGGTAACAAGGCGCAATCGCTCTTAGCCAGGAAACTGACAGACCGGGCTCTGGCCTCCACCCCACACCAGATAAAGAACAGGGGGGTGACCTGCTGACTCACCCCCAAGACATAGCAAACACCTTCGCTGACTTTTACACAGATCTTTATAATGAACCGGAGGTTTCACAGAACCCCCCCTTGCCCGACCTGATGGCCCGTATGACTCGGTACCCAGAGCAGACAGGCCTCCCCTGACTTCAAGAGGCAGACTTACAAGACTTAAATGCCCCCATACTGGCATCGACTGTAAAGGACCTCCCCGCCCACTAATCCCCTGGCCCGGAGAGGCTACCCTACGATTATTACAAGGCTTTCCTCCCCCTCCTGAGCCCCCCCACATGACCAAGCTGTTCAATGTGTTCCTGCAACAGACCCCAATTTCCAGTGACATGCAGGATTCCTTCCTGACTCTTATACCAAAACCGGACAAAGATCCTGCCTCCTGCGCTAGTTACAGACCAATAGCCCTGCTAAATTCGGACCTTAAGATATTTACGAAACTACTACGGTTAGACTGAATGTGATTCTCCCCGCTCTGATCTATAAGGACCAAGTGGGCTTTGTCCCTCTCCGTCAGGCGGGGGACAACACCAGGAAGGTTATAGACCTAATTGATGTCGCCAACAGGGATAAGGCGGGAGCCCTGATTCTAAGCTTAGCCGCAGAAAAGGCCTTTGATCGCCTGAGCTGGCCATTCATGCTTGACACTCTGCGACATATGGGGTTCAAGGGATTCTTCTTGTGAGCGGTACAGCACCTCTATTCTAACCCCACCTCCCAGGTAACAACCCCTTTTGCCACGTCACCCTCATCTCAGATCTCTAATGGCACGCGCCAGGGATGCCCACTCTCACCCCTGCTCTTTGCCCTATGCGTAGAACCCCTGTTGGCGACCATAAGAGGGAACCCGGAAATCAGGGGTATTTCGGTGAGAGGCAAGGAATTCACAACGTCTTTATTTGCCGATGACATTATCCTCACCCTGACCCAACCCAGGATCTCCTTGCCCAACCTTCACGTCGAACTAGGTAAATACGGGACGCTCTCGGGGTATAAGACAAATGCGCCAAAGTATGCAGCCCTCCCAATTAACATCCCAGAGGCCGAGGTTTGCCACCTGCAGTCGAATTTCCCCTATATGTGGGAACGCTCATTCCTTTAATACTTGGGGGTGCGTATCACCCCATCCTTTGGTTCCCTTTACCAGGCTAACTTCCCCTCCCTCTTTCAGACAGTTAGAGACCTCCTCCAGAAGTGGAGGGCACATCACATCTCCCTCCATTAAAATGGTCATACTTCCTAAGCTCCTTTACCTGTTTCAGACGCTGCCCATTCCGATTCCATACGCTCATCTGCGTAGACTCCAGAGTGACATGCTGAACTATGTATGTATGTATGGAACTATGGGAAGCATAGGATCCCCGGTTGGGTCATTGCGGCGTTGCGTGGGGACGGAGGCTTGGCTTTCCCTAATTTTGTTAGATATTATCAGGCTGCCCAGCTGCATGTGATTGTCTCGTAGTTCCCCCAGAGGTCCTACAATAAGTGGACGGAGATAGAGAAGATCTGGCTGGCCCCGGTCCATCCGAATAGTCTCCTTTGGGTTGCAAATGTGGAGGTAGACCCGATCGCATTCTAGGCTCAATGTCCCTGCTTCGGGGCCCTGGCGCAAGCTATCCCAGGAGGCAGCGCTTAAGTCCAAATGCTCCCTGCTGAACTCTTTTGTCTGTAATCCCAAAATACCAGCCTAACTCACCGGATGTCCTGGCCCTGGGCTTCCCGGAATTTATTCCACTTTGGGCACGTGGTAGACCCGGGTCCCGTAGGCTGCTAGCATTCTCGGAGCTCCAAACGAAACATAACCTACCCAAACAGGTGTTCTACAGCTACTTACAGATAAGACACTATTCCCAAACCATAACCCCAAGACTCCAATTCTCACAGCCGTTCCCATTTAAACCTATTGTTCTGGAGGGACGCCACAGATGGGGACCGATTACTGACATATACCAGATCCTGAATGTGTACGATTTGCTGGGGCGGGGGAAGCTCGCTTACATGTTACTTGGGAGACAGGCTGCTAAATCCTCCCTGTGTACCCTGTATAGGGAGAATTCGTACAAGATCCTTTTTTTCTGGTACCAGACCCCGGGTATACTCCACAAAATGTACCCCTCCATCTCTGACCGCTGTTGGCGTTGCCATCAAGACAGGGGCTCTCTCTTCCACATCTATTGGGCCTGCCCACTTATTGCTCCGTTCTGGCAATCTACGCAACAGTTACTTACCCGTCTCTTTGAGACGCCAATTCCCCTGACCCCCAAACTGTTCTTTCTGGGTATCTCTCAGCCCAAACTTGCCAAGCCTTACAAAAAATAGCTTTGACATATCTTAACGGCAGCTAGATGATAGCCCTTAATTGGAAGAAGTCCACGCCCCCATCTCAGGAAGCCCTGTACGCCAGGGTCAAGGACCGTGATGTCCTGGACGACCACAACGAGGTCTGGGGGGAGTGGCATCGGCGGGAAGACATGCCGGGGGCAGATGCGGGAGTAGACACGGTAACCTAAACCCTATTCTTGTTCTGTACTTTCTTTCTACCTTTCTTTTCCTTTCTCAGTTCTCGTATCTCTTTTCCTCTCATAGACTATTGTTATGTGGTCGCATGCGACACTAGACTGTAGAATACGGCATGTTACGCTATGTTTACTGACATGGTCACCAGAGGAGCTAGTTTCTATGGCTATGCCCTATTGACCAATGGCCCATCCCCTCCTGTAGTCACTGTAGGTGGGAACTGTGTTTATACTCCCTGATACATGGCTGCATTGACATTTTACTGTCTGTGCTTTACTGAAAATTGTGAACTACTTTATATAAATACAAAATTGTATTTGAAAAAAAAAAAAAAGAATGAGAACCCTAAATTGTTCAGGGATGAAGATCATTATAAAGATAGAATCCATTCCTCAGCTGAAGATGTATATCCAGAGAAGGAGGATGATTAGCAATCGCCTCCTTAACCACTTCATTACCGAGCCTGTTTTTCAGATTCGGTGCTTACGAGACTAAAACAGTTTTTTTTGCTAGAAAATTATTTAAAACCCCCAAACATTATATATATTTTTTTTTCTAACACCCTAGAGAATAAAATGGCGGTCATTGCAATACTTTTTCTCACACCGTATTTGCGCAGCGGTCTTACAAGCGCACTTTTTTTGGAAAAAATTCACTTTCTTGAATTAAAAAATAAGACAACAATAAATTCGGCCCAATTTTTTTATATATTGTGAAAGATAATGTTACGCCGAGTAAAATGATACCCAACATGTCACGCATAAAAATTGCGCCCGCTCGTGGCATGGCGTCAAACTTTTACCCTTAAAAATCTCGATATGCGACGTTTAAAAAATTCTACAGGTTGCATTTTTTGAGATGACGAGGAGGTCTAGGGCTAGAATTATTGCTCTCGCTCTAACGATCGCGGCGATACCTCACTTGTGTGGTTTGAACACCGTTTTCATATGCGGGCGCTACTCGCGTATGCGTTTGCTTCTGCGCGCGAGCTCGTCGGGACGGGGCGTTTTAAAAAATTTTTTTTTTGGTTTCGGTTTTTATTTTTATTTATTTTATAATTTTTAACACTGAAAAAAAAAAAAAAAAAAAAATTATCACTTTTATTCCTATTACAAGGAATGTAAACATCCCTTGTAATAGAAAAAAGCATGACAGGTCCCCTTATATATGAGATCTGGGGTCAAAAAGACCTCAGATCTCATATTCAGGCTTAAATGCAAAAAAAAAAAAAAAAAAAAAAAAAAAAAATAAGTCAAAATGTAAACATATTAAATGTCTCTTTAAGACGCTGGGCGGAAATGACGTTTTGACGTCACTTCCGCCCAGCAGAGAGAGGGGGACGGCTGAGGGACATTTTTTCCCTCAGTCACATCCCCGGACAGACAACGAGCGGACCCGATCGCCTCCGCCGCTACCGACGGCTACGGTAAGCGGCGGAGGGCGCGGGAGAGCGGCGGGAGGGGGGGGGCACCCTCTCCCGCCGCCGGTAACGGCGATCTCACGGCGAATCCGCCGCGATGACCGCCGTTATCGTTAACAGGACCGCCCCACGAAGAGATGGATATCTCGGTTGTGGCAGCAGCTGCTGCCGTTACCGAGATATCCATCTTCAAAAACGTGACGTCTTTGGACGTGGGGCCGGTCAGAAGTGGTTAATTTGTGATATTATATCTGCTTGCAGGAGAAAAACGTTATTAGCTGGCAAAATAGTGTCAGATTCAGAAGGTGAAACTGGATCATGAAACATACGTGAAAGTGCATCAGACTTGCAGTTCTTGGATCCTGGGCGGTAAGTTATGTGAAACACGAAACGAGAAAAGGAAAGAGCCCATCTTGCCTGTCGTGGCCTTAGTCACATTGCAGTCCTTAAATACCCCAGATTCTTGTGATCTGTAAAAATGAGGATAGGGTGTGAAGCTCCTTCCGGCAGATAGTGGCATTCCTGGAAAGCAGCCTTAATGGCTAACAGCTTTCGATCTGCCACATTGTAGTTTATTTTCGGGGAGCTCAACTTTCTGGAGAATGAGGCAACAGGGTGGAGTAGACATTTGGGCTCCTGTTGTTGGGACAATATAGCCCCAAATGCACTTTCAGAAGCATCCACTTCAAGTACATACAGTGCCTTGCAAAATTATTTACCAGCCCCCCCCCCCTGGCATTTTTCATGTTTTGTTGCCTCACAACCTGGAATTAACATTGATTGTTTGAGGATTTCATTTACAGAACATGCCCCCAACAACAAAATAGGACAACATAACAGAAAAAGTCAATGTGCATAACTATTCACCCCCCAAGGTCAATATGTTGTAGAGTCACCTTTCGCGGCTATCACAGCTCCAAGTCACTTTGGATAAGTCTCTATGAGCTTGCCACATCTTACCATTGGGATTTTGCCCAGTGGCACTTTCACAAGGCACTGTAGGCTAAAGCAGGATCTGGGTGCTTAAGAGTGGGAGCAAAAGTAAATAGACTATTTAGTTCAAATGCAGCTTGAGCCTCTGGAGTCCATTTGAATGGGGTATGCTGCTTGGTCAACCGTGTGATTGGTGCAATGATACTGGAAACGTTCTTGATAAACTTCTTATAGAAGTTAGCAAACCTCACACAGCTCTGCACTACTTTTTGCAGGTCCATAGCAATGCCATCTGCAGAGATAACAAGTCCAACAATCTGAATAGTCTGCCTTTCGAACTCGCACTTCTCAACTTTAGCATAGAGATGGTGTTTTCAAAGTCTGTCCAGTACTTTTTCACATGGCCCCTGTGTAATTTCATTAAACTGGATAATATAAGGATGTCATCCAGGTGAACAATGATCAGCAGTTGGAGACTCTGGGCGTACCAGACACACCCAAAAACATGTCATTGTACAGGGTGTGTATACACTGTCTAGTAGTCCAGTTCCTCTGCCCTGCTGCCGAGATCCTTCCCTTCCCTGTTTAAACACAGCTGCATTGCCGAGTACACAGAGAAGGTCGGCAACAGGAGTTGTCAAAAGAACCAGTCTGGCAATGTTTAGGATCTGCTGGGATCACAGAAAGTTACATTGAATCAACTGTAATGCCGCGTACACACGATCACTTTTTGTGATGAAAAAAAAAACAACGTTTTCAAAAACGTCATTTAAAATGACCGTGTGTGGGCAAAACGTTGTTTTATGTCTTCAAAAACACGACCAAAAAAAAATTCGAACATGCTTGAATTGTTTGTGTCGTTTTTCAAAATGTCATTTTTTGTGTCATAAAAAGTGATGGTGTGTGGGAAAAACGACGTTTAAAACGATGTTTTTAAACCCGCGCATGCTCAGAAGCAAGTTATGAGACAGAGCTTCAAAGGAACAGAGTGCCGTCGAACGTGGTGTACGTCACCACGCTTTGCTAGAGCATTTTGGAAAAACGATGGTGTGTATGCAACGTCGTTTTGGAAAATTAAGTTTGAAAAACATAAAACGTTGTTTTTTTTCATCACAAAAAGTGATCGTGTGTACGCGGCATTACGGTCTGTGTTTTGCATCCACAGATCAAAGGGATGAACTATTGATTTGCAGATGAAGAGAACTAAAAGGAACCTTGACAAGGATTTTTCACTGGGAATTTGTCAGGGCAATGGCTGGTGTTAGCACTTCAATCATCCCTGCACCATGCTTGATATGGTGTCAGCATGATTATTTATAGGGCTGTCCCGATACCACTTTTTTAGGACCGAGTACAAGTACCGATACTTTTTTTCATGTACTCGCCGATACCGATTACCAATACTTTTTTTAAATGTCCCCCAGAAATGCAGCCATGTCCCCCCAGAGATGCAGCCATGTCCCCCCCCCCAGTAATTCAGCCATGCCCTCCCCCCAGTAGTTCAGCCATGTCCCCCCAGAGATGCAGCCATGTCCCCCCAGTAATGCAGCCATGTCCCCCCCAGAGATGCAGCCATGTCCCCCCCAGAGATGCAGCCATGTCCCCCCCAGAGATGCAGCCATGTCCTCCCTAGAGATGCAGCCATGTCCCACTCCCCACAGAGAAAGCCAAGCCCTCCTCCCCCCGCCGCCGCCTAGATGATCAGCACGCACACAGCTATTTAAAATGAAAGCTGTATGTTCCCCGCGCTAATCATCTAGGTGGCGGCGAAACCTCAGTATCGGTATCGGGACAACCCTAATTATTTATATTATTACATTGTAGTAATAAATTAAATCGTTCAACTTACTTTAACCACTTAACCCCCAGACCATATTGCTGCCCAATGACCAGAGTACTTTTTGCGATTCGGCACTGCGTCGTTTTAACTGACAATTGCGCGGTCATGTGACGTGGCTCCCAAACAAAATTGGCGACCTTTTTTTTCCACAAATAGAGCTTTCTTTTGGTGGTATTTGACCACCTCTGCGGTTTTTATTTTTTACTCTATAAACAAAAATAGAGCGACTATTTTGTCACAGGAAACACATTGCCAAACAGTTCGGAGGAACATGTTGCCAGAGGAACAAGAAAAAGGACTTCATCGCTCAGGGACTGCCTGCAGGGGATGGAGACCGTATAGGAGGACGGGGTCCTATTCGTTAGGCTCCAGGGAAGTCTCACCTTAAGGTGTTTGGGCTCGGTTACCGTCCAGCAAAACTGGAGCAGACCCATTTTCTCCCCCTTCCAGTGCCGATGTGCACCAGTGGAGGAATGGCGTGGTTCTCCCTGGAGTGGGTAAGGGGTTTTGTCCATTACTAGCTCCTTGCTGCAGTCGCAGTGGGGGTCGGAGACGCTGATGCGTCATTTTCCGGCGGAATCGCGTCATCACTGTGCGCCGAGACTTACAGTTCCGGGTCTCCATGGTGCAAGGAGGAGTGATAAAGCCCGCGCTGGGCCTACTAATCCCTGACCTGCGTCCAGCTTTACCGGACTAGCGGCGGGATATGGAGCGGAAAAGGGGGGACCATGGAGCGAATCCCCAGGACACTCCGGTGGATGTAGGCACCAGCCTGAACCAGGTAGGCTGCTGGGCAAGCCCTGTACTGGTTTTGTGTATGCTGGTAGTGGTGGCTGGGACTAGTTACCACATGGTGGCGGATGCACTGTCCCGGGAATAGCAGCAGTGGTGGTTGCAGCATAGGTGCCTTTTAGAGGGTCAAAGGTAGTCCAACTACCTTTTTTGTTTTAGGCAAAGGAGGCTTCAGGCGAAGACAAGTTAGGCCGCAGAAAGTGCCCTAATTGTGTATCCTCAGGCTCTGACAAGGCCTTATGCAGGCAATGTATTGAAGGCTTATTAAAATCTGAGGCAGACTCCCCTTTAGCCAAGTTCCTAAGCTCATTAAGGATGAGATGGCATCAACCTTAAAACCCTTAAGGATTTAATTTCAGATGCAAATGTATCTGCTTCCACCAGTAGCGCAGCTGCAGTTTCCCCTTCACCAAGGCCCACAATACCCAGCTACAAGGAGCCCCGTAGAGTCAGGGAGCATAGCCTTGTGTTAGATAGACCTGAATCTTCTGACTCAGACCAGGAAGTGGATCAGGCCGCAGCTAACAAAGTTGCAAAATATAAACTGTCTATTGAGGAAGTAGACGAGTTGTTGAGCGATATCTATGATACACTGGAAATTGAAGCTGAAGAAGATCAATTATCCAGGCATGACAAGATGTATGCAGCTTTGGGTAAAAAGAAGGCCAGAGTGTTCCCTATACATAGCGTACTCTCTGATCTGGTTTGCAAAGAATGGGCCAAGCCAAAAAAAAAGAAGCTTTCTTTCCAAATTCTCTCTTAAGAAGGTTTCCCTTTAACGAGAACCCAGAAGCAGTCTGGAATAAAAATCCAAAGCTTGATGCCCCTCTGTCCAAGGTATCAAAGCAGTTGGACCTGGCCTTCGAGGATATGGGACACTTAAAGGACCCAATAGACAGATAGACATAGTCTTGAAAGGGCCTGGAATGCTTCAATGGCAGGATTGAAGCCAGCCTTAGACACTTCCTGTGTAGCTAGAAATTTGGAGTTCTGGTTGTCACAGTTAGAAGAACATTTACAGGCAGGCACTCATAGAGAGAAGCGGCACTCATAGAGAGGAGCTCTTGACAACATTTCCAATGCTTTTCAAGGTGACTAGCTTCATATCAGATGCTCCAACTGACACTGTTAAAGTTACAGCTAAATCTGAGGCTCTTTCAGTCGCAAACATGGGGAAGTGACATAGCGTCCAAAACACGTTTGTGCAGCGCTCCTTTTTTTACTAGAGATTTAGTCTTTGGGCCTGGATTGGATGCCGCCTTAAAGAACGGCGGACAAAAATAAATCTTTCCCTACAAGGAAAAGGGGGCATACTTTTTAACCGCCCCACTTAGGACCCCTAGTCCTAGTGACATCAGGGTCCCTGGGGGAGGAAGAATAAAGAACTTTCTCCCACAATGGGAAAGGATAACCCCAAACAAATTTGTTCTAAACCTAATCAAGATGTTATGCGCTGGAATTCCACAGCGAACCACCATCCAAGTTCTGGTGACAAAACTCCCAAGTCACTCAGGAAAAGCCAGGACTTTACCCTTACTAATAGGGGGAATGGTGGATCAAAAGGTATTGACACCAGTCCCTATTCAGGAACAGGGGGACGGTTTTTACTTGCACATTTTCATGGTAAAAAAGCCGCCAGAGAAGTTCAGACTGATTATGAACCTCAGACCCCTGAACCTCTCTATCCGTTACAAGAGATTTCGGATGGAGTCAATTTATTCAATAAAAAAATCTTCATTTTCGTTTTTCTTCGTATGGCGATTCAGATAGACTCAAAAGCGTCATTTTCAGTGCAGAGCCCTGCCCTTTGGTCTGTTGTCAGCTCTAAGAATTTTTTCCAAAGTTCTTGGAGAGGCATTGGTTCCGTTGTGATTTCAGTCAGTCTCAATCATACCATATCTAGACGACTTACTCCTCACAGCCCACTCAGAGAAACAACTCTGTCAGGATTTAGAGTTAACATAACTCACCCTGGGCCAGTTGGGGTGGATTGTCGGTTTGGAAAAATCCAAAACAACTCCAACACAGAATAATCTGTACTTGGGTTACAAGATCCTATCTGTAGAACAAAGGATAATCTTGCCGGAGGAAAAGATATCGACTCTGAAACAGAGGATGTCTTTTCTTCAAACTAACACCAATTGTACAGTGAGGGAGGTCAGGTCAGCACTGGGCCTGATGACTGCAGCCATCCCAGCTGTGCAATGGGCCAGGTTCCACCAGAGAGACCTGCAGAGGTTTTTTTTTGGAACAGGTGAAAGACCAAGGTCTAGAGGGTACATATCGATCCCCACCAAGCTAAAACATTCCCTCTGGTGGAAGGACAAAGAACCTAAACAAGGGAGTTCTCTGGGTCCTACCTATCACATCCACTCTGACCACGAATGCGAGCAGTTGGGGAGCTCATCTCAACTCATACTGGGCACAGGGCAGGTGGACAACAGAAGAGAAAAATTTATCTTCCAACTGGAAGAAGTTAACAGCCATACTAAGAGCTCTACTAGCATTTCAGGATAAGCTACACGGTCACCACCCTCAAGTCCGCTCTGACATTATGATGGCAGTGGCTTATGTAAACAAACCGAGAGGTACCAGAAGTCCTCGTCTAATGTTTGCAAAACTTATGTTTCAGTGAGCAGAAGTCAGTCTAAAATCCATCTTTGCAATATACCTGAAGGGGGAGCAAAACAGCACTGCAGACTTCCTGAGTCGACAATTAGTTTTGAATCAAGAATGGTCTCTGCATATGGAAGTTTTCAACCTCCTAACAGCTCACTGGGGGATCCCAAAAATAGACTAATTTGCAAACAAAGAGAATGGAAAAGTCACCAATTTCTGCTTGCTATGTGAAAGAGATCAATCCTTGGAGGTAGATGCCTTACAGATATCCTGGACCTTCAGTCTGGCCTATGCGTTTTCACCGCTTCACCCCATTCCGATAGTTTTGGCCAAGTTTCTTGCAGAAGAAACATGTTTAATACTAGTGGCACCTTTTTTGGCCCAAGAGACCTTGGTTCACAACGTTACTGAGGTTGACAGAACAACCTCCTCTGAGGCTCCCCTGCAGACAAGACGTCACAGGGACCCCTCTTGCATCCTCAAGTAACCATGCTGAGACTCTCAGCATAGTTACTGAGGAAGAGATTCTGAGAAACAGAGGTTTATCAGAAAAAGTGATTCAAACCTTACTTCGGAGCCGGAAACCAGTCACCCGAGCTATTTACAGTAAAATTTGGGGAAAAATGTAATTCCAGGGAAATCCTGTCAAAGATATAAAAAAAAATCTTTCAATTCCTACAGGACGGGATAGACAAGGGGTTAACCCCTAGTACTATTAAGGTACAGATAGCGGCACTAAGTGTATACTTAGAAAGGCACTTGCAGGAAGATCCTCTTATTTTCAGGTTCTGTAAAGCAATCAATAGATTGAAAATCCAACCTGGGACCCGTCAGTCGTCCTCAAAGCATTCCTGGGAACTCCATTTGAACCTATCTCAGAGGCCTATTTAAGACTACTTACTTTCAAAACAGTACTCCTTATGGCAATCACCTCAACCCGCAGGGTCAGTGAAATACAAGCTCTCTCCATAAGAGCGCCCTTCCTTCAGATCCTTGGGTTCTTGCCGAAGGAACGATCTTTTAGGATGGCAGATTCTTTGTTTATACTTTTTTTGTAACAGCGTAAGGGACAAAAAGCTTCCAAGGTCACTATAGCTAGATGGATCAGGCTAGCTATAGCAGAAAGTTATAAAACACAAAAGATCCTTCAGGGGGGGGGGGTTAAGGCCAGCTCCACAAGGGCACTTTCTGCATCCTGGGCAGAAAAAGTTGGTGCCACCCCGGAGCAAATATGTAAAGCAGCCACGTGGTCAAGCTTCTCCACCTTTCAAGGCACTATAGACTAGACTTAATGTCCAGTCAGGATCAGGCTTTTGGGAGGAAAGTCCTCCAGGCTGTGGTCCCGCCCTAATCTGGTGAGTACTTGGGGATCCTCTCAAGGGCTGTCCTGGAAGACGACTGTGGAAAACCGGAGTTAGTACTTTTCCAGTAGTCTTCCAGGACAGCACGATCCCACCCTTTAAGTTATGTTGATGCATTAACATGTTTAACTGTTGTGGTTAAATTTTTCAGTTCCATCCTTCGGTTCTTGGTAAATGACTGACCAGGGACCTGAGGGACCGCCTTTTGAACTGTTTGGCAATGTGTTTCCTGTGTCGATGGGCTGTCCTGGAAGACTACTGCAAAAGGAGTTACCGGTGAGTACTAACTCAGTTTAGGCCGATACGTATTCTTCTACATATTTTTCAGGAAAAAAAATCGCAATAAGCATTTATTGATTGGTTTGCGCAAAAGTTATAGCGTTTACAAAATAGGGGGTAGTTTATGGCATTTTTATATAAAACATTTTTTTTTTACTAGTAAAGGCGGCGATCATCGATTTTTTTTCAGTACTGAGACATTATGGCGGACACTTCGGACACTTTTGACACATTTTTGGGACCATTGGCATTTTTAAAGCGATCAGTGGTATAAAAATGCATTGGATTACTATAAAAATGCCACTGGCAGTGAAGGGGTAAACACTAGGGGGCGGGGAAGGGGTCAAGTATGTTCCTGAGTGTGTTCTATCTGTATGAGGGGGTGGCCTCACTAGGAGAAATTACTGATCTTCTGTTCATACATTGTATGAACAGAAGATCAGCATTTCCCCCCCTGACAGGAGCAGGAGCTGTGTGTCTGTATCGAGCAATCGTGAGTGCCCGGTGGCGATCGCGCCCGCCGGGCACGTGCACGGGACTCGGGGGCGAGCGCGCGCCCCATAGTGGCCGCTTAAAGAGGCGATGTAGAGCTACGGGCTCTCGTGCAGGGGAGCCGACCTGCCGCCGTAGAACTGCGGCGGCTGGTCGGCAACCAGTTAATGCATAATCAGTGGGAGCCTTGTTTGTCCTTTAAAAAAATAAAACAATGTATGTATTACGTTGTTATCTTAAGCAAAATTACAACATTTTCACCGAACAGCCTCATAGTAGAAATGTGAAAATTGCTCTGATCAGTAAAGGGGAAACATGCGCGAGACCCGAATTGGTTAAATAAATCAAGATAGTCCCGGAATATATCATTGACAAGATGTTGGAACGTAGCTGGGGCGTTACAAAGGCTGAAACAGCATGACCAAATATTCAAAATGTCCGAAGCGCGTTAGAAGCTGGCTTCCATTTGTCTTCTTTACAAATTCTGACTAGACTCAAAACCTCTGGAATAGTTCGGGAATCGGAGGGAGAGGATAGCGATTCTTGATGGTTATCTTGTTAACATCACAACAGTGCACACATGGTCTAAGGCAGGGGTAGGCAACCTTTTGATCAGAGTGTGCCGAAATTTTTTTTTTAAGAAATTTTGAGTGGCAATTATATATAAAACAAAATTTAACTTCACACTCTCAATCACGAAAAAATAGGATTTTTGTACTCACTGTAAAATCCATTTCATGGACGGACACAGCAGGATTGACCTTAGGGTATTATATCCTTCCAGGAGAGACTAGGCAGAAAACAGCACTTTAAGTGTTAAAAACACTTTCCTCAGTACAGCTCCTCCCAGGGGGTGTGGTCCCCCAGGTATAACCCACTCTCTGACTCAGCAGCTCCAGTTCGTAACAAGCAGTACAAACAAAAGGAGAGGTGGGTGCTGTGTCCATCCATGAACTCAGAGAAATGGATTTTACGGTGAGTAAAAAAAATCCTATTTTCTCTTCCGTTCATGGACAGACACAGCAGCATTGACCTTAGGGATGTCCCCAAGCAGTGTCAAAAAAAATTGAGGGGTGGGAAAACACACAGCAGACCAAGCTTCACCCCAAACAAAAAACCTGGGGCCAGATTCAGAAAGCATTTACGTCAGCGTATCAAGAGATACGCTGCGAAAATACTAAGAATAGCCGGCGTATCTTTTTTTGCTATTCAGAAAAGAAGATACGCCGGCTTTCTCCTAAGATACGAGCGGCGTAATTCGCTTACACCGTCATATATTAAATTGCATATTTACGCTGGCCACTAGGTGGCGCTTCAAGAAAATTATGCAAATGAGCTATTTACGCAGATTCACGAGCGTACTTGTGACAGTGCGTCGTATTTTACGTCATTTGCGTAAGCGTGAGACCGGCGTAAGGTTACCCCTGCTATAGCAGGCGCAGCCAATGTTAAGTATAGACGTCGGGATCGTGTCGAATTGTACATCGGTTACGTCGTTTGCGTAAATCGTTCGGGCATGGGGCTCGACGTTAGTTACGTTCACGTCGTTTACATCGAGAAAAAGCAACGTGATTTCACGCATGCGCACTGGGAACATCCACGGATGGACACCTGCGCCGTCCAAAAAAAACGTCAATTACGTGGAGTCATGATTCATTTACATGAATCACGCCCCCACTTCAGCAATTTGAATTGCGCGGCCTTACGCCGTGCACTTTACGCTACGCCGCCGCATATTATGGAGCAAGTGCTTTCTGAATAAGGCACTTGCCAATAAAATTTGCGGCGGGGTAGTGTAAAGAGGAAACGCTACGCCGCCGGAAAGATACATTTTTGTATCTGAATCCAGCCCCTGGAGTTTCTCAACGGAGGAACTCCAACCTTAAACTGCCGCCTGTAACACTTTGCGGCCGAAGGAGGCATCCGAAGATGCACTCAGATCCACCTTGTAAAATTTTGAAAAGGTGTGAATTGATGACCAGGTCGCTGCCTTACACACCTGTAAGACAGACCCTTGATGACGGAAAGCCCAAGAGGCACCAATCGTCCTGGTCGAATGCGCCATAACCTGAAAGGGTGGCGCCCGCCCCTTTAGGGCATAGGCCTGAAACACGACCTGTCTGATCCACCTAGAAATGGTGGCCAACGAGACCACCAGAACCTTTTCAGGACCAGTCACCGACACGAACAGTGAGTCCGACTTCCGGAACGGAGCCGTAGCAGACAAGTATACCTGTAGGGCCCGAACCACGTCCAAGGAATGCAGAGTGGCCTCCTTCGGGTTTTTTGGCCGAGGACATAGGAATGGTAACACAATGTCCTCATTAATGTGAAAAGCCGAAAACAACCTTTGGGAGAAATTACGGCTGTGGCCGCAGCACCACCTTATCCTTGTGGATGACCAAGTAGGGAGCCTTGCAGGACAAGGCTGCCAGTTCAGACACCCGTCTGACCGAGGTAATTGCTACCAGAAAAAACACCTTCTGGGACAGAGTCAACAAGGGGATCTTTCGAATGTGCTCAAAAGGAGCGTCTTGCAGCACAGAGAGGACTAAATTCAAGTCCCGTGGAGGCAGTGGAGGATGCACAGGAGGGGGCCACATGCCGCCAAGGGTCGCTGAAAGTAAACAGCTAGAGCCGAAATTTGACTCTTAACCGTACTTAAGGCGAGAGCCTGATCCACTCCCTGCTGTAAGAACAGCAGAATCTGGGACATCACGTATGTACAGGGGTGCCATTTCATCTCTTCACACATAGAGATGTAGGACTTCCATGTACGATGGTAAATCTTACGTGAAGTAGACTTCCGTGCTTGTAGCATGGTAGAGATCACCGAGCCTGACAGGCCACGGTCCTTCAGCACCTGGCTCTCAACAGCGAAAGATCGGACCCTGCGACAGAAGATCTTCTCTCAGGGGTAGACGCCAAGGGACGTATGCCACCAGACGCACCAGGTCCGCGTACCAGGAACGGCGCAGCCAATCTGGGGCGATCAGGATCGTTGGAATCCACTCGGCTTCCACTCTGCGCAGAGGAGGGAAGGCGTAGATTAGGCGATAGTGACCCCATTGAGCCACCAAATCGTCTGACGCGTCTGCCCACGGGTCTCTTGACCTGGCCACGAACCGTGACACCTTCCGATTGAGACGGGATGCCAGAAGGTCCACGTCTGGAGTGCCCCATTTTTGGCACAGACTCTGAAACACCTCCGGGTTTAGAGACCACTCTCCTTGGTCTAGTGTTTGGCGACTTAGGTAGTCGGAATGTACACGCCCGACAGAGCCGGAACTGACTTTTCGGCTCACCGTTGCTGCAGCCGAGCTCTGTGTGCCTCCCTGATGATTGACGTATGCCACGGCCGTGGCATTGTCGGACTGGATCCTGAGCGGTCTGTCCTGTAGACCCAGGGACCACTTGGCAAGGCACAACTTGATTGCTCGGAACTCCAGCACATTGATTGAAAGGCGGGACTCCTCCTGAGTCCAGCGCCCCTGGGCTGACTGGGTACCCCAGACACCCCCCCAGCTGGAGAGGCTGGCATCCGTCGTGACCACTGTCCAATGGCAGGGCAGAAATGACATGCCCGAAGCACCGGAGATGTTAGCCACCACACCAGGGAGGACTTGACCAGTCGACTCACCCGAATCTGGTAATCCAAAGACGAATGGAGCTTGTCCCAACGTGACAGAATCTCCTTCTGTAACACACGGGTGTGGAATTGGGCATACGGGACTGCCTCGAAAGAGGCCACCATCAGACCCAGAACCCTAATGCAGAATCGAAGCGATGACCACTTCTGGGCCGTCAAGCGCTGCACCGCAGACTGTAGTGTCTGAAGCTTTTCCAGTGGAAGGAAAACTCTTGCCTCCGAGGAATCCAGGACTAACCCCAGGTATTCCAATCGCTGAGACGGTACCAACACTGACTTCTTGATATTCAGAAGCCAGCCAAATTCTCGGAGGGTCTGACAGGTGATGGACACGTCCTCTTCTAACTCTGAGCTTGAGGAAGCTCTCAGGTGAAGGTCGTCCAGGAATCCCACGATAGCGATCCCGCACTGCCTCAGCAGGGCTAGAATCGGGGCGAGCACCTTGGTGAAGACCCTTGGTGCCGAGGCCAGTCCGAACGGGAGGGCCACAAATTGAAAGTGGTCCTCTCTGATCGCAAAGTACAGAAATCTCTGGTGCTTTGTGCATATGGGAACATGCAGGTATGCGTCCATGATGTCCAAGGACGCCATAAAGTCCCCCTGATGGAGCGCTGCCACTACCGAGCGAATCGACTCTATCCTGAATTTTTGTACTTTGACAATACAATTGAGGGCCTTGAGGTCCAGGATTGGACGGACCCCTTCCTTCTTGGTGACTACAAACAGATTGGAGTAAAACCCCTGAAACCGTTCCATCGAGGGAACCGGCACAATCACTCCCCTGGCCAGTAGATCCTGGACAGCCCCGGACAGATCCTTCCGGCGAACCAGAGGAAGCGTGAGGTTGGAAGGAAAAAATCTGTATGGTGGACAAGAGAGAAACCCAGAGGAAACTACCTTGCAAACCCAATGGTCGGAAAGAAGAGACCTCCACCGAGCCGTGAATTGGCGAAGCCGGCCCCCCACCCGAGACACGGGCGTGGGTAGACCTTCATGCGGAAGCAGGTTTGTCCACAGGCTTGTTAGGCTTGCGGTACCAGGTGTGCTTCTGCCCTGCAGCGGGTGTCTTATAAAACTTTTTCCTGCCGCATTTGGCGGGCGGAAAAAACGCTTAGGGGTAGTAAAGGAGGGACCATGCTTACGGCCAAGTTCCTTACCCTTCCCAGATTGTGGGAGTAGTGTGCTCTTACCACCTGTGGCATCCTTTCTGATGTCATCCAGGGACGCCCCAAAAAGCCGTTCACCCTTAAAGGCTAAATCCACCAAAGCCTTTTTTGAAGACTGGTCTGCAGACCAACACTTCAGCCACACGAGGCGGCGTAGTACCACCGCGTATGCAGAGGCCCTAGAAAGCAAGGGGGGCGTATCCAGGGCCGACTCACAGACAAACTTTAGGCCTTGTACCAACTGGTCAGCCAGGTCCATACAGGCCTCAGAAGCATTATGCGCCTCCAGCTCCTGCAGCAAGACCTAATGACACTAGAGCCCCGGCCAAAACTGGTCTCACTGCCAAACCCACTACTGTGAACATAGAGCGGGCCACAGCCTCAGCTCTCCTATCTGAGGGGTCCGTAAAGGCGGGAGCCCCTTCTACAGGCAACATGGTGGCTTTGCTCAGTCTGGACACCAGGGGGTCCACTGGCTGAGGAGAAACCCACTTTTTTTTAAAAGTCCTCCTCAAAAGGATAACGGACCGCAAAGTATTTTGGCACAGCAAAAACTTTCTGCAGCTTATCCCATTCCTTGTACAACAGTTTGTCCAGATATGGAACACAAGGAAACACTTTTGCGGTGCGGGGTGGCTTGCAGAACCCAAAAGGGACCGGCACATCCGATGCCTACGCCAAATCCTCACGTTTTTGAGTATCCCGCACCACAGTGATAAAAGCTCCAATAAACGCCTTGTCATGAGCTGACCCTGAAGCAAAATCATCCTCACTGTCCGTGTGGGCTAAGCCTGCATCATATGATAAGACAGAACCAGAGCCAGATGCAATAGCAGAGTCTGGTTCCGTGTCAGAGCCATCCCCAGAAGCTGGTGCAGGGAGGGGACGTTTTTTACCCCCCTTCTGGCCACTTGTCGCTTCAACCCTGGCGAGAAACGCCTCAAGGACTGCCGTCATAGCTCTATAGAGGCGGCAGGGGCAGGGGCACTAGGGGTTAACTCTTGGTATGGTTGGGGTGGAAGCCTCTGGTTCAGACTCCATGTTGACCCATGCTTATGCCTCCTTAGTACTGCAAGGCAGACACCCACCGGCACCCACCCGGCTGCAGAGCAGAGAGCAGGGGACCCCCAGGGCAACTCACCACCCGACCCGGTCTAGCGGTAGCTGAAGCGCTGAGAAGAGCTGGCTGCGCTGTCCCTCAGGAAGTGATTTGCGTGCTTTTGCTGCGCTATTTCAGGCACTAGAGGCCAAGACTTTTCCAAGATGGCGGCCGTATGCAGGAAAAAACAGCATGCAGGCCACATGCAAACCGGGTCCTATGCAAACCGGGTCCGTGGCAAAATGGCAGCCATACACGTGTTTAAAAATACAGTGACACAGTAGAAAAGACACAGCCAGCACATACAGCACTCCCCCACAAAAAACAACAGCACCTCACAGCATACGGGCCCCTGGTAGTGAAAGAAACCTACAGGAGGGCCCCCCCTTACAGCCGCCACCCAGTAAGTATGGGGAAGGAGGGAGAGGAAAGGGAGAGAGAAAAGCAGGGCGTACCCTCATTCGACCTCCCCAGGTAAGCACCAGCCATACCACCTTGCCGAGGCAAGGGGCCACTACTTACCCGTCCTGCGACACCTGGCTGGAGGCATTCCGGACAGAACCAACGTCCACTAACGGCATGGCTGTCGGCCAGACACACTGTGACAAAGCCATAGAGACCGGTCATATGTGTGCCCTGGAACATGTAGTTCCCCGGCGACCCCTGGAGCAACGGGGCATGTCGTGGACGACCCAGAGCTGATTTGAGGGCAGACACATGCTTAATGACCGAGCATGGGGGGACTACGAGGATCAAGATCCAGCCTGTCAGCCAGTCGGCAGTTGATAGTAGATCTCAGGATCCAAAAATGCAGGAACAAAACAAATAAAAGCGAAAAAAAAAAATCGCAAAAAATTTCCAGAGTACATGGACTCCAGAAGGCTGTGTCTACTCCTGACGCTAGGCAGAAAAAAACTGGAGCTGCTGAGTCAGAGTGTGGGTTATACCCGGGGGACCACGCCCCCTGGGAGGAGCTGCACTGAGGAAAGTGTTTTTAACACTTAAAGTGCTGTTTTCTGCCTAGGAAGGAAGGATATAATACCCTAAGGTCAATGCTGCTGTGTCCGTCCATGAACGGAAGAGAAACAAAATTTTATAAAGGGATTTCTATAAACAACTTCAATAATAGTAATAAACAAATTTTGATCTTTAACCTAACTTTGTTTCAGAAGATGTGTGCTATGAGGTTGGAAAAAAAACATGTGAGGTGATATTGGTAAGCCTAATAAAGTTCTTTCAGATCAAATTTTTTGCCCCTTCACACCTCAGATCAGCCCAAATTACTACCCCTTCACACCTGAGATTAGTCCCAATTGCTGCCCCTTCACACCTGAGATCAGTCACTATTCCTTCCCATTCACACCTGAGATCAGTCACTATTCCTTCCCCTTCACACCTGAGATCAGTCACTATTCCTTCCCCTTCACACCTGAGATCAGTCACTATTCCTTCCCATTCACACCTGAGATCAGTCACTATTCCTTCCCCTTCACACCTGAGATCAGTCACTATTCCTTCCCCTTCACATCTGAGATCAGTCACTATTCCTTCCCCTTCACACCTGAGATCAGTCACTATTCCTTCCCATTCACACCTGAGATTAGTCACAATTCCTTCCTATTCACACCTGAGATCAGTCACTATTCCTTCCCATTCACACCTGAGATCAGTCCCAATTCCTTCCTATTCACACCTGAGATCAGTCCCAATTCCTTCCCATTCACACCCGAGATCAGTCACTATTCCTTCCCCCTCACACCTGCGTTCCCAGCGAGTCCCAATCGCTGTCCCTTCACACCTGAGATCAGTCACAATTCCTTCCCCTTCACACCTGAGATCAGTTCCAGCAATTGGGACTTATCTCAGGTGTGAAGGGGAAGGAATTGTGACTTATCTCAGGTGTGAATGTGCAGAAATGATGACTTATCTCAGGTGTGAAGGGACAGGCATTTGGGCTGATCTGAGATGTGAAAGGGCAAAAAATTAAACTGATCTGAAAGAACTTTATTAGGATGACCAAAATCACCTTTTTTCCAACCTCATAGCACATATCTTCTGAAACAAAGTTAGGTTAAAGCTCAATATTTGTTTATTACTATTATTAAAGTTGTTTACAGAAATCCTTTTATAAAATTATGTTTTTCGTGATTGAGAGTATGAAGTTAAATCTTGTTTTATATAATTGGCACTCTCAATTTCTTAAAAAAAACACTCTGCTTAAAGGGTTGCCTACCCCTGCCTTAGACCACGTTGCTTTCTGAGCAATACTTAATAACTTTCTTGTCAAGTACTGCAAAGCCAGGTATAAAGCATTGCTCACAAAGCCATTTATAAAGCAATACTCTTTTATAACCGACTTTGTGAGAAATGCATCATATCTGGCTTTGTGAGCAAAACTTTATAACTGGCTTTGTGAAAAATGCTTTAGAACTGGCTTTGCAGTACTTAAAAAGACAGTTATTAAGCATTGCTCACAAAGCCAGATATACAGTAAAACAGTACTCTTTTGTTTTTATAACTGACTTTGTGAGAAATGCATTAAGTCTGGCTTTGTAAGAAATACATTATATCTGGCTTCGTGAGCAATACTTTATAACTGGCTTTGTGAAAAATGCTATATAACTGGCTTTGCAGTACTCACAAAGCCAATTATAAAGCTTTGCTCACAAAGCCAGATAGTATGCATTTCTTACAACGCCAGTACAGAGTGGGCAGGAGTGTACAGTGCAGGGCGGGCAAGAGGGTACAGTGCAGGGCGGGCAAGAGGGTACAGTGCAGGGCAGGCAGGAGGAGGGCACAATACAGAGTGGGCAGATGGGAACAGTGCAGGACAGGCAGTCGGGTACAGTGCAGGGCAGGCAGAAGGGCGCAGTGCAGGGCAGGCAGGTAGGTATAGTGCAGGGCATACAGGTGGGTACGGTGCAGGGCATGCAGATTGGCACTGTGCAGGGCAGGCACATGGGCACTGTGCAGGGTGGGCAGGTGGATGCAGGTCGGGCAGGTGGACAAAAGTTATAGCGTCTACAAAATAGGGGATCGTTTTATGGCATTTTTATTAATATTTTTTTACTAGTAATGGCAGTGATAAGCTATTTTTATCGTGACTGCGACATTATGGCGGATACATCGGACACTTTTGGTGCTATTTTGGGACCATTTACATTTATACAGCGATCAGTGCTATAAAAATGCACTGATTACTGTGTAAATGTGACTGGCAATGAAGGAGTTAACCACTAGGGGGCTAGGAAGGGGTTAAGTGTGTCCTACGGAGTGATTATAACTGTTAGGGGGCGAGACTTACTGTGACACAGGGAGCAGGCGATCAGTGTCAGTGTCAGTGTCACTAGGCAGAATGGGGAGATGCTTGTTCACACAGGCATCCCCGTTCTACAGCTCCGTGACACACCCTCGCGGGACACGGGTGGACATCGAGTCTGCGGGTCCCGCAGGCGCGATCACGGAGCTTATGGCAGAGGCGTGCGCACCCACATGCGGCAAATTTAAACTGACGTATAGATTTGCCTGTCCGTACCATTCTGCCGACGCAAATGTACAGGAGTCAGTCCTCAAGTGTTTAACATTGTTACTCGCTATCCGAGGTATTTCTGTATATTGAAAATTAATATGTACAATATGCAGTATATATTTTATGTATATCAGATTTGTTTTAACACCTATTTACCGTAACACCAGCTATAACCGGAGATTTGCCTTCAACCAGCTTATGCATCATAGAAACAGCTTCTTCTTTTTCATGGTCCTTAAACCGTTGCCTTGCTAGTTCTTCAAGTGCATCACTGAACTGTTGAAAAGTTATTGTTCTGCAGGACTTTGCCCTAAAACAAAATGCACAAATTATAAACATTAAAGTATATGGAACAATGAAGGAATTTAAAAGACAATAATGCAAAAGTCTGAGCACCGAATTATTTTACATATTGCATGCAAATGGAGTTAGGGTTTTTTGTTTTATCTTTCTAGCTTCAATTTAAAACTGAAATATCCCGTTTGGGAATGAGATGAACTTAAGAATTTTCCTTATTGCCAAGAGGATACTGAAAGACACGCTGAGGCTGATTTACTACTAAAGGCAAATTGGCTGTTCACTTTGCAAGGGAATCTTCTCCAGATCTTGGTGAATGTGGCATAAATTTACTTTGCAAAGAATACCCAATCACATGCAAGGAACATAAAAAACATTTTTGCTTGCACATGATTGTGTGATGCAAGTAGAGCTTAATTTCATGCTCTAAACTCTGTGGAAACTTTCCTTGCAAAGTGCAACTTCCCTTTCAATGTGAACAGTCAATTTGCCTTTAGTAAATCAACTCCACTGTGTGCATAAAAATGCTTACCTAAAGGTGGACATACACAAGGGAATCTTGGTTTTGCAATAACTGATCAGTTGTCAAATATCGTTTTTCCATCTCAGATGATTTGCCCACTACAGCCTATGAAGTATCAATTGACAGCACTGGTTTATGTTCAATTACTCCTCTGTTAGAGAAGCAATGAATAGAATATGAAAAGACTGCAATCTGTATATTCACTAGTAACACTGGTCTTTTGTAGCCCAAGAGCTATCCATACTGGTAGTGATAGCCGTTCAAATGCAGTTTCTTCTACTAAAACAAAGTGCATAAACTTCTTACCAAATTAAAGACATTCAAACTCTGCGAAGGCCACAACCATCAGAAGCATCCTTGGTATCAACACTTTTATTTTCATTGCAAGCAGCCAGATGCGAAGCTTTTAATAGATCAGGCCACCTAGACATCACTCTCAAGCACTCTTACCTAAACTCCCAGAGCAGTTGTAATCAGAAAAAATAAGTACTTTAACCATTTTTCTAAAAAAAAATCCTCACGTGCCTTTGGGCAATTTATTGGTTTCCGCAAAACAAAAGTGAATATCTTTTAGATTACATCCAAATTGTTTAATTTCCTATCCTTGGGCATGATTCCTTTTGTTTTTGGAGCATGCACTCTTGTACATTTACTGTGTTAGGGTTATATCAGTTTCCTAGCTCCACTAATTTCCACCTACTATGGGTCATCTTTCCAACCTTCTGACAACTACTAGGACAACCACAGGTTCGGCCTCTTCTGAGTAGAGGGTCATCTTTATTAGTTGTAAAACAATAAGTCGGTGGTGGGCACCTCTAAGCGTAGGGGTTGATGTTGTTGCTTGGCATAAATTGCTGGCATCTTGGGCAGTACATTTTTTACTTGTGTCTCCTTGTTCTACATTTTTATTCATCTCTTTCGCAGTGACTATGGGTCCTTATCATCCCCCATAAGGCTTAATTCACAGTTGAGCTGAGTGTCTTTGGTAGCTTTTCAGGCATTTGTGTTTGTTCGTACTGACCACAACATGCACTTCTGCACTTGTTTTTCAAGCAATGACCTCAAAGTGACACTACTCTCATGTGTGAACAGGCACCACTGAGTGTAATGTAATTATTAGTGTGAAAAGTTGAAGCATTTTTGGTGGAGCCAAAAATTGCTCAGCTGTGAATGGGGCCTAAAGTATATATACAAGTCAAAACATATTTTCAGCTTAGAAAGGAGAAAATATGAAACCGCTGCCATTTTTATTTATTTTTTGCCATCTAGATCTCACTAGGGAGCTTTCCTTTCACTTCCTGTCCTGTAGACCTAAATCAGTGAAAGTGCCATTCATAGGTTTACATTTTTTTAAAGCTATATTTAACCACTTAAGACCCGGACCAATACGCTGGTAAATGACCCAAGTTGTTTTTGCGATTCGGCACTGCGTCGATTTAACAGACAATTGCGCGGTCGTGCGACGTGGCTCCCAAACAAAATTTGCGTCCTTTTCTTCCCACAAATAGAGCTTTCTTTTGGTGGTATTTGATCACCTCTGCGATTTTTATTTTTTGCGCTATATACAAAAATAGAGCGACGTTTTTGAAAAAAAAACACTATTTTTTACTTTTTGTTAAAAAAAATCAAATAAACTAAATTTTAGTCAAACATTTAGGCCAAAATTTATTTAGCCACATGTCTTTAGTAAAAAAAAAAAAAATCGCAATAAAAAAAAATAGCTACCTAGCGGGAACAGCGACACTAATACAGCGATCAGAAAAATGATCGCTTAGTGACGCTGGCAATAGGGAGTGAAAGGGTTAACTAGGGCGGTGATCAGGGGGTTAAAACTTTATTAGGGGGGGTGGGGGGGCTATACTGAACCTAACACTAACTGATTTTACACTGCCTGTCACACTGACACTAAATGCAGTGATTAGATCACTGCATTCAGTGACACTGTGACAGGGGGGGTGGGGGGGCAGATCGCAAGGGGTTAAGTGTGCCTATGTGTGTGTATGTCAGTGTAGTGTTGGTGCACACTTACTGTTAGGTGTTTCTCCCATCGCAGCGGTTGGAAATACCGCTGCGATGGGAGATTACATCACTTCCCCCTTCCTGTGTTTACACAGGAGGAGGAAGTGACAGGAGACTGGGAGTGCGCGCATTGGCTGGGAGCGATCGCGGGGGGGCGGGTAAACGCCGACATCCGCCCGCCCTTGTGCCTGTACGAGCCATTCTGTGGGCGTATATGTGCGTGCGGGGGGTCCTTAAGTGGTTAATATAGCATTAAAATATTTACTTAATAAGACAGTAATGATGTGTACAGTGCCTGTAGTAGCCAATCATATTGTATCCTTATTTTATTTATCACAGTCAGATCGATGGAATATGCTTTATGTTAATATTGTTAAAGTTGTTGTTGTTGTTAATATTTACTTTTGTAACTTAATTCTACATAAATCATTTAACAGTGTCATTTTATGAGATAATTTATGAGGGAGCGTGTTTAGGGGCAGAATTAGGGATGTGGCAGGGTAGGGTTGGGGCAACTGGTGTCGAGTAACTCTTAAGGCCTGGCTAGTAGGTCAAGATTTGAAATTTTGAGCCCTGCTGTAGACTGAACTAAGAGAAGCTATTTACAGTGTGAGGGGAATTTACAATTCCTGTACTAGTAGCAACTAAACATTTTGGAATAAACCTAATTTTCATTCCCAGTAACATTGGTGACCAGGCAACAAATCTCTGTCAGTGATTTTAACCTTTCACCACTATATCCCCCCCAAAAAAGTTTGTCTTTGGGTATACTTTAAGCTTCACACAGCATTTGGCTGCTACCAGGAGAGGCATCAGGAGGAAGGAAAGAACTTTTCCACTTTGCCAGCCCCCCTCTTCTGTGTCCAGCTGCTTCTTGCTCAGTCAGAAATGGCTGTCTGTGGTCAGAACTGTCATTATGGCACTCTGTTGCTTAACAGTGGTGTGGTGTTGCTAGTTCTAGTTTGTGCAGTGCTATGGAAGTTCTATAAATTTATTGGTTTTCTCAATGGCTGCTATTTGCCCTGCTATTCTTTGGGTGTGGGTTTCTTGGCAGCTTAGCGTTGTGGAAGCCTGCAGCAAGTAGCTTTCTTTCTGCCCCTTCTCTGCTTGGCTATTTATTTTTCTATTCAGTCTTAAATTATGTTAGCTCTTTGTTTTTTTTCAACAGTCACCATGCCCCTCCTCCAGAGATAGAAAGTCTGCAGAATCAAGATATGAGGTGTTTTTATTGGTAACAACAGCCATGCTTAATTATACAGAAAATAGTATATTATAGTTACCTAGTTAGGTTGAAAAACAATAAACAATACATGAATTAATAGAATGAATATTCAGAGTTCTATAGTCATAGTTGACTCAGAGTAAGGCACCCCCAACGCCCCCCCCCCCCCCAAAAGTATTGTCTGATTTGTTCCAGCAGGGCAAAAATAAGTATTCCGGATAGGGTTGTCCCGATACCACTTTTTTAGGACCGAGTACAAGTACCGATACTTTTTTTCAAGTAGTCGCCGATACCGAATACCGATACTTTTTTTAAATGTCCCCCACATATTGCAGCCATGTCCCCCCACATATTGCAGCCATGTCCCCCCACATATATTGCAGCCATGTCCCCCCACATATATTGCAGCCATGCATGTCCCCCCACATATATTGCAGCCATGCATGTCCCCCACAGATGCAGCCATGAATGTCCCCCACAGATGCAGCCATGCATGTCCCCCACAGATGCAGCCATGTATGTCCCCTACATATGCAACCATGTCCTGTCCCCCATATTGCAGCCATGCCCCCCATACCTGTAGTAGTAGATATGATGCCGCCGCATACCGCCGCGTTAATCCCCCTGCATTACAGCGCGCATTACAAGCTTTTGTTGCGGCGGCTTTGCGGTATGCCGCGCGGGGGGGGTATTCTATTTAGGTATCGGGGGTATTTGCGGGAGTACAAGTACTCCCGCAAATACTCGGTATCGGGATAACCCTAATTCCGGATTCCCTAGTATGCAATCAGATATTCCCTGGATCAGCAATATCTGGAGTTATTACCTATAATTGTGAATGTCGAGTTATATTGTGTATTTAGAAATACATCCAGATATTTTTTTAAACAATCTACTGAGCTGCTCAGAACTATTTCTTGAGGCAGTCTATTCCATATTTTCAAAGCTCTTGTTGTGAAGAAGCCTTTCTGTATTTGGAGGTGAAATCTCTTTTTCCTCCAGATATAGAGTGCTTTGTAATGATCTTAAAGTTAATAACTCTGCACCAAGCTCACAATATGGACTATATGGACCACTCAAATATGGTATGGTGATCATATTCCCCCTAAATTGCCTCTTTTTAAGAGAGAATGAATTCAGGTCAAAAAAAATCTTTCCTCATACCTTCGCTCCTTCATGCCTATTATAAGCGTGGTTGTCCTTCTTTGCGCTTCTCCAATTCCCCAATGTCCTTTTTTAGTGAACTGGTGCCCAAAACTGAACTGCATATTCAAGATAAGGTCTTAATAATGATTTGCATGGGGACATCATTTTGTCTCTTTCTCTCAAATTCTGCATTCACTAAAAACATAAGACCCATATTTCTAAAGGTCTATAAACACATTTGTTACAGCCTTACGATAATCTTTTCTGGCTCCCTGATGTCCTCGGCTGTACAATTAAAGGACTAAAAGACTTTCTACCTCTCTTCAAGTATTATATCAGCCAGGAACTTGATACAAAGTCACAGAGTATTAAACAAAAATAAAACCAGCATAGTATAACTAAAAACAAAGTAAGTGTCCGTTCACACCAGTAGATGTGTTACATCCCATGTTGGCACTACAGTTTCTGTCGAATAGTCATGTTAGAGATCCAGCATTTGATCAGCGCTTGCAGCCAAGTGCAGCACAGCAGGGGAGATCCCTGCATCACACATCATTTGTGTTACTGCAGGCATCTGACAGTTTTTTAACAACCCACTGGTTGAACAGAAAAAAACTATACATATATACCCTGCTTAAATTGAACTGAGGATTAGCCTCTTCGTGCCAAGGAGGCAAGATTCTACTGTCCAAAGCGTGAAAGTTTTAGAGCTGCTTGGGGATGTACCTAGATCTTTTTCTTAAAACCAGCAAGGCCATGTCAGCCTAGCACTTCAAACTGGCTGAAAATTTTAGGTGTGCCTTTTTGACGACTCTGGCTTTGGAAACAATCCTACCTAAAGTTGATGTTTGGCTTGAGTACATCTTAAACATGTATATTTAGGATATCATTTACTACAAGACATAAAACAACATTTTGCCAAAAAAATAAATAAAAGCACACACAGTCTATTTCTTAAGAGAAACTTCTGTGTTTGTGGTCATACATAGAATCACTACCACCAGCTGTTGCCAACAAGGCAGTTCTGTGGGCCCTAGCTTGAGAATTGTAAAACCAAACCCATCTCCACTAGTTAAGGTTCTGGTGATAAAACATTTTCAGATCCTGTGCTGCAGTTAGAGCCGGTTTACACAGGGGCGGCAAGACTTTGGGGGCGACTCGGCAAGGCGATCTCAAGACGACTTGAGAGGGGACTTGCAAAATGACTTCTTTTTGGAAGTCAATGCAAGTCGCCCTCGAGTCACCCCCAAAGTCATACAAGAACCTTTTTCTAAGTCGGAGCGACTTGTGTTGCTCCTTTTAGAACGGTTCTATTGAATACAGAGGAGCGCGATTTGTCAGGCGGCTGAATGGCCTGACGAGTCGCCTCCTTTTAAAAAGGATTCATGATTATTTGTGCTGTGTATCTTATGAATATTTTAATGAACTAAAAAATGCAACTGTTCAAGCTATTTGTAAATCTTTAGACTTCCTAATTGGAGAAACTCAATGGGGCTGATTTACTAAATGTAAATAGACTTTGATTTGCAAGGGAATTATCCCCATAGTCTAATGGATAAAATGAGGGTGTGTTGACTGATCAACTATGTGCAAGCAAAAATGCAGTTTTTTTCCTTGAACATGAGTGAAACTTCACCACATTCACTAAGCTCAGGGAAAATCCCTTGCAAGCTACAACTTCCCTTGCAATGTGCCAATATATTATTATCCAAGCTTTGTAACAAAATAAAGTTAATCAGGCTTTCACATTTCTTAGTTATAAATTCATATAACATTTTCAATAATACCAGAAAAATATAGTTTTACTATAGTTAAAATGTTAAAAACAAACATATTAATATACATGCTTGTCTATATAATTAGTTGCATTTATAATGACACTAAGGCCGCGTACACACGATCAGTCCATCCGATGAGAACGGCCCGAAGGACCATTTTCATTGGTTAACCGATAAAGCTGACTGATGGTCTGATGTGCCTACACACCATCGGTTAAAAAACCGATCGCGTCAGAACGCGGTGACGTAAAACACAGCGACGTGCTGAAAAAACAAAGTTCAATGCTTCCAAGCATGCGTCGCCTTGATTCTATCGGGGGAATGAGTTAGTTAGGCTTTTATTATGGTTGTCTAAGGGTTAGTAAGGAGTTAAACAGAAACACATTACACTTAATCACTTCAATACTAGCTTGTAACACCCTCTCATTAACAGACCACTGTCTGTGATGACAGTTTGACTTTAATTCAGTCATGCAACACTGTACCCAAATTATTTTGTTTCAAATATATTTTAACCTCCCTGGCGGTATGATTCTGTCTGGAATTACGTACCAAAAGCGGTACAATTATTTGCATGGAAGTTTGGCGTTTTATACTGTAGGCCTGCAATTCTTAGGAATAACTTGCTTAAATCTGTCCAAACAAGACATCCCGGGTATGATAAAGTTTGAAAAACAAAATCATAATTTTTTATATAATAAAAAACTATAAATAATTATAACAAATTATAATAAAAAATATTCAATAATGTAATCAACTCAAAAACACTGAAATTTGCTCAGTTGCAGAATTGTCGCTGTCATTATTTATTTTTTTTATGACAAATTTCCCCACAAATCGCTATCGCTCAATTCTGAAAGTAATTATAATTTATTATCGCTGTTTTCTAGCTGATCTAAAACCATTTTTGACATAAAGGGACACTTTTGGTTGTTATGGGCAATCTACAGTTTCCAGGCAGAAAGAACAGTTTTTATTATATAAAAGGACATGTAGGGCACAGGACAGACCACTAGGGACAAGGGGGGGTGTATTTTTTACATACAGTACTGTAATCTATAAGATTACATTGTACTGTATGTAAAGTGTTTGTTTACCTTTTTAAATTTGGCGCCGTTCTCCGCTCCCGTGCGTCGTAACGTCGCAGGGAACGGAGATCGGCGGCACACGGGGACGCTGTGTGAATCGAGCGAGCACCCGCTCGCTCACACAGCGGGGATGCATCGCTGGATCCAGGAAGAAGGTAAGACAGCGCGCGCTGCAGGCTCTGCATGGCTACCCCGAGCGTGACTCGGGGATACCGATCTCTGCAAAAAAAAAACACCCCGAGTCACGCTCGGGGATACCGCCAGGGAGGTTAAACAGGTATAGGTTTCTTTTGGTGGTATTTAGCTTTCTTATCCTGGGTGGACGTCACATGACATCCTCCAGGTGCATGCCCTTGGGGCTGTGCAGCAGAGTGACCTGTCACTTGCTGTGTCCGATTGACAGATTGTTTTACCAAGTCCCCCTGGTACCATGTGATTGTTATGACCAACCGCAGCAATCACATGTCAGTAGTAGAGGTCGACCGATATGGGTTTTTCTATGGCCGATGCCGATGCCGATATTTAGAAATCGGGGAGGCCGATGGCCGATATACAATGCCGATTTTTGCGGCCGATATTTTAGGCCGATTTATTTATTGCCCCCCCCCCCCCCCCCCATTTCGGAAAATGTAACAGTTTCGTTAAATAATAAAGAAGGAATACAGAAAATTGCAAAAATTAACCATTTATTAAACAACAGAAGTACACAACAAGCTTCCAGTCAGTGCACATGTATCTTACAAATACACAAAAACAGGTGAGGTAATCAAAACTTTTTCAAGAAATCAACAGCAATAGATAATGAACATTAATGAGGTAAGTTTGTAAACAATACAAAAGTGCAAATTTTCTTTAGTTTTAGGCTTTCTTCTTTAGTTCCAGTCCCTCTTCTCTTCTCTTCTCTTAGTACTCCCAGTTTAAAAGCTTCAAGTTGTAGTTGAGGAAACACAGTCTCTCTGCGTTTTCTCCAGTGAGTCTGCTCCTCTTCTTATCATAGATAATCCCAATCTCGCTGAACACTCTCTCACTGGGAACAGAAGAGGCAGGTGGACAGAGAAATTTTCTTGCCAGTGGTGCAAGGTGGCACAGACGGGATGCATTCTGTTTCCACCATTCCAGTGGCAGACCAGTCCGTCGGTCTATGAGTGGCTCTCGGAGGTACTTCTCCAACTGCTCGGAAATTAAGTGCTCGTCACTTTCTTCAGCAGGAGTTCCATGACCATGAGCCCCCAAAATGTTTTCGTACATTTTGTCCAGAAGACCACAGGGACTGGGTTCCTCCTCCTCTTCTACCCTTGTCCTGGTCCGTTTTGGTTCTGGTCCTTCATCTCTACTTTTTTGTTGCTCGGACACAATGCTGGCGTACTCTTCTCGCAGCCAAGTTTTTGCTTTGCCGACTATGTCCCCTGCAAATACATGGCCCTTGTATCGAGGATCAAGAAGTGTTGCCAGCACCAAACATTTGGTATCCTCGATCTTAGAAAACCGTCTCTCCAAGCTTTGCCACATGGTTTCTCTAAGTGTTTTTATCCCCCTTGTGGTGTGACCCTCTGCCTGAAGCACCATCTTCAGCACAGCTATGCATGGGATAATGCAGGAGATGGAGGCCTCTGCCTTGCTGATATCCAAGGTCGCTTCCTCAATAGGGCCCAGTGTATCTATTAAATTTGAGATGATATCCCATTGTTCTGCTGGAGGTGTGGTAAACTTGCCATGTTCTGCTACATAGAAATTCAGGGCACGCTTCTGCTCCAGCATCCTCTGCAACATGTGCAATGTGGAGTTCCAGCGGGTGGGAACATCCTGAATGATGCTGTGCTGGGGGAGGCCAAGATCTTTTTGGATGGCTCCAAGACGCTGCTTTGCAAGCACAGAGTGGCTAAAGTGTGTAGCACAAGTCTTTAATTTGGCAATGATGTCCCCCACTACTCGCTGACTGCTGATGCCCTCTTTCACCACAAGCTGTAATGTGTGTGCACTGCAGCTTAAGTCTGGTATATCTGCCAGTCTGAGGCCTTTAATCATGTTGGCACCACTGTCTCGCAGCACAAGCACCACTCTGTCTTGGTTGATGTCCCAATCATTGAGCATGCTAAGAAACATCTCCCTGATATAGTCCCCAGTATGGGAGCCAGACATAGCCTTGACATTTAGAATGACTTGTTTCCTTTCCCAGTTATTGTCTATAAAATGACATGTTAGGCTCATAAGCGATTCTGTTTCTCCAGACCAACAGTCTGTTGTGAAGGACAAATAGGGGCCAGCATTCTCTGTTGCAATTAGGGTCTTAATTTTCTGTGTAACCTTTTTGTACACGCTGTCCAGCATGTCTGTGCGGTAGTATTTTTCACTTTTCATTGAATATCTTGGTTCTATTGTTGCCAGCAAACGTTGGAAGCCACTATCTGCAACAACTGTAAAGGGCTGGTTGTCCGTGGCAATCATTTCTGTGATTAGGGTATCAATTTTCTTGGACCGGGGATCAGTATTTTGCCATTTTCTTTTAGCATCAAACATCTGTACTACAGTGGGCTGAAAGTTGGATGAAGAAGCAGCTGCATCTTCTTTCTCCCTCTGTGCGTCTTTATAAGCTTGGAGGTGGTGGACTTTCAGATGATTCCAGATATTTGTGGTATTTTTAGCCTTTCCTTTTTCTGCTCCCATGCTCAGCAATTTCTGGCAGATATTGCACTTGGCCTTCCCCGATGTTGACTCGCTGAAATACTGCCATACTGGGTTTGATTTCTTTCCAGCCATCATTAGACTGTAATCATTAAAAAAGAAAAATAAGTCATTTTAAAAGGAGGGGCGGCTGGTGCTCAACATTTTTGGGGGCGTAAACAAAAAAAACCCACCAAGCGCAGCCCCCCAGTGTGCCCCATCAATTGCCACCAGTGTGCGTTCCCCGCCCGGCACTTGCCTCGTCTCGGTGGGCCAGCAGGTCACGGCAGCGGTGTCCTCCACGATCCTCAATGTCTTCTCCCGTCCTCTGTATAAGTGTCCAATCACAGCACCTGTCGTTTCAGCCAATCAGATGACGGGTAACAGACTTGAGCACCTGATTGGCTGAGAGGCGGTTTAGTGTTAGTAAAGCGAATTGATCACTTTCCTAACACAACTCTGAGTGAACAGCGAGCGCCCAGCATGGCGCCCGCTGTTCACCTTTTTGGATGCCTATGGCTCTAATCAGGTGCTTCCAAAAAATACCACGCCGTTGTAATTCAGGTGCCTGACAGATAGATTCATGCATTGCATGAGAAGTGACAGGAGAGAGGTGGCGGCGCTCGTGTGCCCCATATAGATGCACCGCCACTGGGGTAGGTGGCTGTGGAGGAGGGGGGTACAGAGAGGTGGCTGTGGAGGAGGGGGGTACAGAGAGGTGGCTCCACAGCCACCTTTCCATATTTATTGTCAAGTTTCAGGTGTTCCCATCACTGTGCCCCTTTACATCAGGTGTCCCCATCACTGTGCCCCTTTACATCAGGTGTCCCCATCACTGTGTCCCTTTACATCAGGTGTCCCCATCACTGTGCCCCTTTACATCAGGTGTCCCCATCACTGTGCCCCTTTACATCAGGTGTCCCCATCACTGTGCCCCTTTACATCAGGTGTCCCCATCACTGTGCCCCTTTACATCAGGTGTCCCCATCACTGTGCCCCTTTACATCAGGTGTCCCCATCACTGTGCCCCTTTACATCAGGTGTCCCCATCACTGTGCCCCTTTACATCAGGTGTCCCCATCACTGTGCCCCTTTACATCAGGTGTCCCCATCACTGTGCCCCTTTACATCAGGTGTCCCCATCACTGTGCCCCTTTACATCAGGTGTCCCCATCACTGTGCCCCTTTACATCAGGTGTCCCCATCACTGTGCCCCTTTACATCAGGTGTCCCCATCACTGTGCCCCTTTACATCAGGTGTCCCCATCACTGTGCCCCTTTACATCAGGTGTCCCCATCACTGTGCCCCTTTACATCAGGTGTCCCCATCACTGTGCCCCTTTACATCAGGTGTCCCCATCACTGTGCCCCTTTACATCAGGTGTCCCCATCACTGTGCCCCTTTACATCAGGTGTCCCCATCACTGTGCCCCTTTACATCAGGTGTCCCCATCACTGTGCCCCTTTACATCAGGTGTCCCCATCACTGTGCCCCTTTACATCAGGTGTCCCCATCACTGTGCCCCTTAACATAAAATAAGGGTCACGCTGATGGGCACATTTTATGTTAAGGGACACTATGATGGGCACAACAAAATGTGATCCTTAAGGACCTTAACATACAATATGCCCATCAGCGTACACATTAAAAATATACCATTCAGCGTGCCCCTTAACATAAAAGTTTTGTTGTGCCCATCAGAGTGCCGCTTAACATAAAACTTGCCCATCAGAGTGTCCCTTAATAACATAAACTGTGCCCATGGACACATTTTTTGTTATTAAGGGACACTCTGATGGGCACAACAAAACGTGACCCTTATCATAAAATTTCCCCATCAGAGTGCCCCTTAACATACAATATACCCAATCAGCGTGCCCCTTAACATAAAATATGCCCATCAGCGTACACATTAAAAATATACCCATCAGCGTGCCCCTTAACATACGTTTTGTTGTGCCCATCAGAGTGCCGCTTAACATAAAATTTGCCCATCAGAGTGTCCCTTAATAACATAACATGGGCACATTTTTTGTTATTAAGGGACACTCCGATGGGCAAATTCTATGTTAAGCGGCACTCTGATGGGCACAACAAAACGTATGTTAAGGGGCACGCTGATGGGTATATTTTTAATGTGTACGCTGATGGGCATATTTTATGTTAAGGGGCAATCTGATGGGCACAACAAAATGTGGCCATCAGTGTGCCTCTTAAAAAAAATATGATCATCAGTGAGCACATTAAAAATACACCCATCAGCGTGCCCCTTAACATAAAAAAACTGCCCATCAGTGTTGGTGTTGACAATATTAATATGCCCATTCATAGTAAAAAACGCATATGCCACATACCAAATGCAGCAAGAGCCGGGAACGTGTAGCAGGGGGCGGGGCGCACACTGGACGTCACGCGGCACGCCTCTACTTGCAAGAAGACCCGGGAACCAGGAGCAGTGACGTGAGACAGGCGTGGCCCCCACTCCCAATGCGAGCAACGAGTGGACCGCGAGCTGCAGGGGGCGGGGGAAGGTACGTGATGTCACGCCCCTACTCGCCGCCGTACGCGCGTCTAATCTATAGACTTACCGGACCTGCGGTGAGGAGAAGGGGCATGCGGATGGAGCCTTATGAATGCGGGGGGTACTGGTGACATGCGGGCCGGGTGTTTTAGCCACGAATCGGCCGATTTTTTTGCAACAATCGGCCGATACCGATTTCACGAAAACGGCCAAATATCGGCCGATATATCGGCCGACCGATATATCGGTCGACCTCTAGTCAGTGGTACTATTATGATCTCTGTAATTGGTCACAGTGATCATATGGCACTGGGGCCAACAACGGGGGCTTGTACCATGTGATAGCTGTAACCAATCACTACCACAATAGTACACAATGGGACATGAATGGGTGCTCTATAGGAAGGAACAGAGCTGACTTTTTGAGGAGACTGAGGTCCTTTAACATCTGCTGGATGACGCTGAAGATGTTTTATGGATCTGGGGTGGCCAGTGTTCTCCTGTATGCAGTAGCATGCCAGGAAAGCAGGCTTAGGGTGTCTGACACAACAGACTCAACAAACTAATTCGCAAAGCCAGTGATGTTGTTGGATTTAAATTGGAGAAGTTCAAATTCAATCTTGAACAACTCCTCCTACCCCCTCCATAATTCGCTCATCAGTCTGAGGATTACCACCACTAACAGATTGTTACAACCACGATGCACCACAGAGCAACATAGGAAATAATTTTTGCCTGTGGCGATCAAGTTATAGAATTCTTCTCTGTGAGGGGCAGTAGGTGAAGATTTACTTCTGATTTATGATCAGGATTTTGTGTTGTTTTTATAGTTAGTTGGTATTGTGTTGGGTATTATTTGAGGTGGTGTTAGAGAAAGTGCTGTTTTATTTGCATTTGGTAGTTTGATTGTCTGTTATTTTATTCTGTGTTATTTATTCTATGCTGGATTTTAACACAGCACACCTAAGGTACAAGATTGGTTAAACTTGTTAGGAATATGAAAATTGTAATTTCTGAAGTCTGAGCTCAGGTGCATGTTATATAAGTATTAAATGTTTTTTTTAAACGAAAATACAGTCATATCAAACACTCCAACAAATTTTCATGTATCAGATTCTGAAGTTTTTAAAGCGTGCTCCAGGAAATAAAACAGCATTTTGGTATAAAGTTATAAACATTTACAGTTTTTAACTAAACATAAACAGTTTTTGTCAATTGAAAAAAGCCTAGATGATGAGATAGAAAGGATGAAACTGATATTTGCTAACATTTCTGTAATAGGTGCATATAAAACAACGTACTTACTTTACTTTGCTAAATATGATGTCAACATCTGTCGTTGTCACTGTTTTTCCATCTATTATTTGGCAATCCTTGCATAATTTTGACCAGTTTTTCCCATGCATTTCCTTCCCTGTAGCTCTGGTGTCACCGTGAATAGCAAATTTTCGAAATGCTTCTTCTAAAGCACTAAGCGAAGTTGAAGTAGCACCTTCCCGATGGCTGTTAACTTCTGTCGTTTTCTTGGTCTTTGATGTGCTGTGTCCTGGGGATCCTGTAGTGTTCTTGCTTGCAGATTTTGATCGTGGGCTGTCCATATTAACTACAGTAGAATGAAGTGTCTTGTTCCTACAGAAGGAATAAATAAAATAATCAAATCTAGTCTTGTGTCCTCCTCCAAAGTTACGTCCAAGTTTTTTATTCTATATCTCGCTAAAGATTGAAGGACCCATGCTTTTTCTCAAACAGCAGGATCTGTGTTGAGACAGTCACTGACTGATTCACTGAGCATAACCATTTCACAAAGAGCACATGACTTACTGCCACAGCTGTGTTTTGGGTTCCAGCAGTCAGAGAGCTTACAACTGCTACTAGCTAAGTATGACAGAACTTTTACTATTAACCTTAGTAACAAGCACAGCAGATAGGTAATGTAAAATAAAGAAGGTATAGTCCACGCTTTAGGCCGCAATGATGTAGGCATTAGGCCTACCTTTGAGAACATCAGGCTACAGTGAGCAATTTGTACAGTTGCACATTGCATATTGATTATGTATTTGTACATGGAATCAACATTGGAGATTTGGAACAAATATTGAAATTGTATTGTAATTAATACTGTTTTTCATCTACTCCAGCGTGAACTTTTATATACATAAAATATGAACTTACTTTAAGACTTTAAGGCCCGGATTCAGAAGCGATTTACGTGGGCGTATCTCCAGATACGCCACCATAATTTCAAATGTGCGCCGTCACATCTTTGCGCCGATTCACAAAACGATATACGTCGAAAAACATGGTTTCAGCCGTCCGACATAACTTGCCTACGCCGGCGTATCGTGGGCGCATAGTTACGCTGGACGCATTCGGCGTTCCCATTATAAATATGCAAATGAGTAAGATACACCGATAAAGAGACGTAGATGCCCCCGGCCACTTCATATACGCGATTTGCGTAAGGCTTACGTCCGATGTAAAGTTACCCCTCATATAGCAGGCGCAGCTAATGCAAACTTATGGGCCAGGGAACGACGCCGTTGAATTTTACGTTGAGTACACCGTTTACGTAGTACTATGTGAATAGGGCAGTGCGTAGGTTACGTTCACGTCGTAGGCATTGCGCTGACGTATATGTGAGCATGCGCGCACATGCGCCGTTCAATGGGCCATTCATTTGCATGGGGTCACGCTTAATTTAAATAGATGACGCCCACCTCCTTCCTACTTTGAATAAGGCGGGCTTACACCGGCCAATTTACACTACCCCACCGCAACTAAGGCCCTGTACACACAAGCAAATTAATCTGTTCAAATCGGTCAGACCGACCGATTTGAACAGATTTGTCTGCTGGCTGTTTTGGTTTGATCGCTGTACACACGATCAAACCAAAATCCCCGCCAGCAGACAGCGCGGTGACGTGGCGGTGACGTTGACGCCGCCACGTCACCGCACCAGGAAGTAAATCACTTCCGCGCATGCGTCGAATCCATTTGACGCATGTGCGAGAAGATATGTCTGCTGGTTAGCGTAATAAACAGCAGACATGTCGGGCGGACGGGTTCCCAGCCGACAGATTTTAAAGCATGCTTTAAAATCTGTCGGCTGGCCAAATCCGTCTGCTCGCCTGTACACACGATCGAATCTGTCTGCTGGGACGGTCGGGCAGACCGTTTCCAGCAGATAGATTTGATTGTGTGTACGTGGCCTTACAGAGCAAGTGCTTTGTGAATATTGCACTTGCCTCTCTAAGTTGCGGCGCCGTATCGTAAAGAAGATACGCTATGCCCGCACAAAGATACGCCAATGTATCTGAATCGCAGCCTAAGGGCCAGATTCAGCAACACTTGCGCTGGAGTATTTCGATATGCGCCGCGTAACTGTGAAGATGCGCCGTTGTATCTCCGCGGCCGTACCCACCAACCTAGATGCGCCAGAAAACGGGCCATTTCCGACCGGCTTAACTTTCCGACGCCAGAGTATCGTCAGCGCATAGTTTCGCTTGGCGCATCAGTCGCGCCAATTGATTTCCCCTGCAAATATGCAAATGAGGCATTTTTCCCAATTTACGAACGGATTAGCACCATACGCTGGCTACATGCGCCACGCATATGTCGTCCGTCCGTTGCAAAGTTATTTCTACAAATAGCTGCTTTATCTTTACTCCAGACAGCCACAGGTCAGCAGGAGAGCCGCTACAGCAGCGTTACCGACGATAAGAGCTAGCTGAGCACCCCCACTTGCAGGACAACACCTCTGTCCCTGCTTGTCTGTCAACTTTTACAGCCATGGAGGAAGACATCATAGGTCTCCATAGCCGAGATGACGGCTGACAGCTCCTGGCCTTTAAAGTTCAGCTTTCTCCTGTGTGTTTGCGGGGAACGGGAGCAGCCATCTCAGAACAAAAGTAACTTCACTGCGGGAGGGGGGAACAGAATATACTTTAGTGCCTAGGAAAAAGTGCCGGAATGGCGCATTCTACGGTGCGCATTTAAACGCCCAACGGAACGCCTTGCGCTGACGTTTCCCTCCCGTGCGAAGTGTTCGCCGACGGACGTACTTGTGAGCCTGCGCACAAGGGGGCGAGTGGAGCCTCACTCACTGCGCATGCTCCGTGGTTGATGCGCTGAACGTAAGCCTCTGCGCTGGGCTCCGCCCATCATTTACATATGATCACACCCACTTCCACTTGCGTCGGGTTACGCCAGCGCATTTTCGTTACTCCGGCGCAAGTTTAGGAGCAAGTGCTATGTGAATAACAGTACTTGCGCCGAAAGTGTCTGCGGAGTAACGTAAATGAGAAACGTTACTCCAAAGTAAAGAAGCGCCCATCTACCTGAATCTGGCCCTAAGTCTTTTTCGTAATCAAATTACACAATATTAGAAATAGAGATAAACAATATCAATTACTAAAAACCATGCAATACAATAAAAAAAATTCCTAAGAAACCAAAAAAAATGGAAACAAGGATTTTTGCACATTAGCACTATTATGGAAAGCTTTTGATTTAACCACTTCAGCACTGGGATGTTTTACTCCCTTAACCATTTAAGACCCGGACCAAAATGCAGGTAAAGGACCTTGCCCCTTTTTGCGATTCGGCACTGCGTTGTTTTAACTGTCACGTGCGACGTGGCTCCCAAATAAAATTGGCGTCCTTTTTTCCCCACAAATAGAGCTTTCTTTTGGTGGTATTTGATCACCTCTGCGGTTTTTATTTTTTGCACTATACAGGGAGTGCAGAATTATTAGGCAAGTTGTATTTTTGAGGATTCATTTTATTATTGAACAACAACCATGTTCTCAATGAACCCAAAAAACTCATTAATATCAAAGTTGAATATTTTTGGAAGTAGTTTTTAGTTTGTTTTTAGTTTTAGCTATTTTAGGGGGATATCTGTGTGTGCAGGTGACTATTACTGTGCATAATTATTAGGCAACTTAACAAAAAACAAATATATACCCATTTCAATTATTTATTTTTACCAGTGAAACCAATATAACATCTCAACATTCACAAATATACATTTCTGACATACAAAAACAAATCAGTGACCAATATAGCCACCATTCTTTGCAAGGACACTCATGCAGCCTGCCATCCATGGAATCTGTCAGTGTTTTGATCTGTTCACCATCAACATTGTGTGCAGCAGCAACCACAGCCTCCCAGACACTGTTCAGAGAGGTGTACTGTTTTCCCTCCTTGTAAATCTCACATTTGATGATGGACGACAGGTTCTCAATGGGGTTCAGATCAGGTGAACAAGGAGGCCATGTCATTAGTTTTTCTTCTTTTATACCCTTTCTTGCCAGCCACGCTGTGGAGTACTTGGACGCGTGTGATGGAGCATTGTCCTGCATTAAAATCATATTTTTCTTGAAGGATGCAGACTTCTTCCTGTACCACTGCTTGAAGAAGGTGTCTTCCAGAAACTGGCAGTAGGACTGGGAGTTGAGCTTGATTCCATCCTCAACCCGAAAAGGGCCCACAAGCTCATCTTTGATGATACCAGCCCAAACCAGTACTCCACCTCCACCTTGCTGGCATCTGAGTCGGACTGGAGCTCTCTGCCCTTTACCAATCCAGCCACGGGCCCATCCATCTGGCCCATCAAGACTCACTCTCATTTCATCAGTCCATAAAACCTTAGAAAAATCAGTCTTGAGATATTTCTTGGCCCAGTCTTGACGTTTCAGCTTGTGTGTCTTGTTCAGTGGTGGTCGTCTTTCAGCCTTTCTTACCTTGGCCATGTCTCTGAGTATTGCACACCTTGTGCTTTTGGGCACTCTAGTGATGTTGCAGCTCTGAAATATGGCCAAACTGGTGGCAAGTGGCATCTTGGCAGCTGCACGCTTGACTTTTCTCAGTTCATGGGCAGTTATTTTGCGCCTTGGTTTTTCCACACGCTTCTTGCGACCCTGTTGACTATTTTGAATGAAACGCTTGATTGTTCGATGATCACGCTTCAGAAGCTTTGCAATTTTAAAAGTGCTGCATCCCTCTGCAAGATATCTCACTATTTTTGACTTTTCTGAGCCTGTCAAGTCCTTCTTTTGACCTATTTTGCCAAAGGAAAGGAAGTTGCCTAATAATTATGCACACCTGATATAGGGTGTTGATGTCATTAGACCACACCCCTTCTCATTACAGAGATGCACATCACCTAATATGCTGAATTGGTAGTAGGCTTTCGAGCCTATACAGCTTGGAGTAAGACAACATGCATAAAGAGGATGATGTGGTCAAAATACTAATTTGCCTAATAATTCTGCACTCCCTGTAAACAAAAATAGAGCGACAATTTTGAAAAAAATGCAATGGGCCAGATTCTCAAACAAGTTGCGGTGGCGTATATGGAGATGCGCGGCGTATGTGCTAATACGCGCCATCGTATCCATGGGTCGCAGCCACAGAACCAGATACGCCTGAAATTAGGATTCGTCTGACCGTCGTAACTGTTCTAAGTCTGCGTAGCGTAGGCGCATATTTACGCACGTCAAGTCTGGCATTCTCATTGATTTTGTATGCAGATATGCAAATGAAGGAGATACGGGGATTCCCGAACGTACGTGCGCCAGACGCAGACGGCTATATGCGCCGCGTTTATTACGCGTGTTCCGCGTTAATTTACACCTCATAAAGCAGGGGTAACTTTGCCCCAGACATGTGGAAGTCAGCAGGAGAGCTAATACAGCAGCACCGTTACGGACGAGCTGAGCAAACACAATTGCAGGACAACACATCCGTATGCTAACATGCCAGGGGCAGGCATGGTCATAGCACTACTAGTGGCTTTAGAGGGGCATAGAAGGAGGAGAGCACGGGAGAGGATATACCAAACACAAATGAGCCTCTTTGGCATGGGTGATGAGGAGGTGTATCGCATCTTCAGATTCAGCCCTGCTGCCATCCTGGAAATAACCACAGCCCTGCAGGATGACCTCACCAGCAGGACACAACGCTCACATGCACTGCAGCCACTGGGCAAGGTCCTGGCAACACTGCATTTCCTCGCCAGTGGTTCATTCCAGCGTACAAGTGGAGTTGTGGCTGGGATGTCACAAACCAGCATGAGCAGATGTGTGCACCAGGTTGTCCCTGCAATCCTCAGACGCATGTCCCACCACATCATCAGACCCACCACTGAGCGTCTGCGGCATAAGGCAATGCTGGATTTCTACAAAATTGACGAATTCCCATGCACAGTGGGGGCCATTGATTGCACCCATGTGGCACTACAGCCCCCCCCGTGAGACAGAGCACATATACCGCAATCGGAAGCATTGGCACTCCATCATAGTCGATGCCCAAGGACTCATATGGCACGTCCGTGCCAAACACCCCGGATCCAGCCATGACAGCTACATATACCGTCAAAGCCTCATCCCAGCAGAATTTGAACTGAACATGTATGGGGACAGCTGGTTGGTTGGTGAGTGACATGGGTGGCAGGCATGACTGCCCCCCCCCATGATGCACACATCACAAGGGGCACATGCACTACTAACATCCTCCTGTCTTTTTCCTTCCAGGTGACGCGGCATATGTACTTGGGCCCCATCTCATGACTCCATTCCGGAATCCCCAAACCAGAGGAGAGAGAAGATACAATGAAGCACATATCAAAACTCGTGCAGTCGTGGAGCACACATTCGGGCTCCTGAAGTCCCGTTTCGATGCCTGGATAAGTCTGGGGGGGCCCTGTTGTATTCCCCAAACTTTGTGTGTCAGATCATCGGTGCATGTTGCATTCTGCACAACTTAGCTGTGAGAAAAGGCCTGCAGATTGACCTACGTGATGACCTGACCCCCGAACCACACTGCCCCCCGCTGCCAGAGGAGACCCAGTCTGCTGATGGAAGAGCAGTCAGGAGGGTCCTCGTGTTACGAATCTTTGACCGTTAAACACACACAGTCATCATGGCACACAGACAATGCACGCATGCACACCACTGTGGTTCCTAGATCACACACAACCACATCCACATCACATTGGATTAGTCCAAGTCCGGCATGCAGGACTTGGGAGCAGCAACGCCGTGTCAAGGCCCCAATGGTGTCGCTGTCCATTCACATGTCATTCACACAGCCGTGGGTGACACCCCTTATTGCCAGGAGTGCCACCCCCACATTCACACACCATTCACACTGCACCGTGTGCAGTATTAAAAAAAAAAAAATAAACTCTTCACCAGAGCATATTAAAAAAAAAAAAAAACCTCTTCACCAGAGCATATTAAAAAAAAAAACCCTCTTCACCAGAGCATATGATAAAACCAAAAAAAGATATCAAAAAGGCAATCACTTGCTTTTTGGCGCTTGCGCTGCTGGTGCCCAGGCTGGCTAGTGGTCGGGGGGTGCTCGGTGGGTCAGGGGGGTGGGGCGTGGGGTGGGTGGGGGCTGGAGGTGGTATCAGGTGGAGGAGCTCCTGGTTCCTGGCTGCCCTCCAAAGCCACAGCTATGCGGGTGAGGACCGCCTCCATAGAAAACTGTCTGGGCCTGTACAGCCACTCTCAGGGCCTTCACCTCGCCCACAAGTTCCGCCGTTGAGGACTGGAGCTCCCAGGCAGGTAAGATGCAGACTGGAGCAGACATCCTGCATGATGTTGCAGAGACATCCTGCAGAGTGTCACTTAAGGGGCCCGAGGAGCCTAGGCTGTCTGCCACCCGCCTCATCTCCACCACGACTTCACCCATATGGCGGGTCTGCCGGTCCTGCTCCCTTGACAGGTGTTCTGGAAGGAAATCAGGGACATCCCTTGTCGTCCTGGTCGCCTTCCTGGGCCGTGGAGTGGCTGGGGACCTTCCATAGGGGGAGGATCTTGAGGGGCTGGTGATGACAGGGATGGACCAGGGAGGACTGGACATGACCGGGGCAGACACTGAGGGGCTGGAGATAAGGGGGGTGGATGAGTGTGATGGTCCTGTCAACACACTTGGCTCCTCCATATAGAGGCATACCTCATGGTCCATAGACACCACCTCCTCCTCAACCACCTCTCCAGTTGTGGACTGGGCACTCCCCTCCACCAATACTACCGGGCTTCCCAGGGGGTCAGAATGAGGCACAGGATGTTCCGGAGATGCCATGGGTCGGACACCAGCAGCAGATGACCCAGCTCCCTCCTGCACATCTGTGGGTGACATGTTGGTAGACCCACACACTTGACACATGTTCCCTTACACCCCCCCCCCCCCACACACATGCTACACACCAGATAGTAGATAAAACACACTTACCTGTCCTCAAGCCCAGAGCCACGGAGTCATAGCCTGGAAGTCCCTCCACCTGCTCCCTCTGTAGGCAGCGGGCAACCACTTTCTCCTCTGCAGTGAGGCGGATCGCACAGGGTGGTCCCCCTCCAGTGCCCCTTGTATGCCTGCTGATCACACCAGCTTGCCTCTGACCAGGCGCCGCAGGTCATGCATCTTCTTTGAGATGTCTTGGGGTCTCCTCACCTCATGTGACAGGGAATTTACCTGAGCGGTGATGCGCTTTAGTATCTCCTCTTTTTTAGCCTTACTTGTGGTGCCACTCTGTGGGCCATGGAGGCGAGCATCGTACTGCTCCATGACGGAGATAATGATGGCCCTCTCGTCAGGGGAGAAGTTTTTTTTCCATCTTTCTCTCCTCGGAGCAGACATGGCACTACACAAGCCGCAAAATTACCTACACCACCGGAAATAAAATGGTGTAATTTTGCGAATGACGGGCGCATGTCCGGCCACATTTATACACATTGCGTAGGCAGAGTGGGCCGGCGTTGCTCAGGTGTCACACTGTGCATAGTTGTGCACATGCGCAGAGGGGCGGTCCAGATGGTCGCGTCACTGCGCATGCTCCGTACGTACAAGCGCTCATTTGCATGGGGTCACGGTTCATTTAAATGGATCACGCCCACCTCCCTCCTAGTTTGAATTGCGTTGGTTTATGCCAAAAATGTACGTTACGCAGACGCATCATGGGGCGCAATTGCACTGAGAATATGGTGCTTGGCTATCAAAGTTATGCCGGTGTAGTGCATCTGATATGCGCTACGCCTGCATAAACATGCGCCGATGTACGATAATCTGGCCCAATATTTTTTACTTTTTGCTATAATAAATATCCCCCAAAAATATATAAAACATTTTTTTTTCCTCAGTTTAGGCCTATACGTATTTTCTCCTCCCTATTTTTGGTAAAAAAAAATCGCAATAAGCGTTTATCGGTTGGTTTTCGCAAAATTTATAGCGTTTACAAAATAAGGCATAGTTTTATTGCATTTTTATGAATTATTATTTTTTTACTACTAATAGCGGCGATCAGCGATTTTTTTCATGACTGCGACATTATGGCGGACACTTCGGATAATTTTGACACATTTTTGGGACAATTGTCATTTTCACAGCAAAAAATGCATTTAAATTGCATTGTTTACTGTGAAAATTACAGTTGCAGTTTGGGAGTTAACCACAAGGGGGCACTGTAGGATTTGAGTGTTCCCTGTGTGTGTTTACAACTGTAGGGGGGTGTGGCTGTAGGTGTGACGTCATCGATCACGTCCCCCTATTACAGGGATGACGTGATCGATGTTGCGGCCACAGTGAAGCACGGGGAAGCCGTGTTTACACACGGCTCTCCCCGTTCTTCAGCTCCGGGGACCGATCGCCTTCAGACCAGGTCACGGGAGAGCGCCGCGGGCGCGCGCCCGTGACCCACGGCTGGGTACTAGAACCAACGTATATATACGTTGATGTGCCCAGCCGTGCCATTCTGCCGACGTAAATGTGCAGTAGGCGGTCCTTAAGCAGTTAATGACCAGGCTATTTTTTGTGATACGGCACTGCATTACTTTAACCGACAACCGTGCAATGCTGTACCCAAATAAAATTGTTGCCCATTTTTTCCCACAAATAAAGATTTCTTTTGGTGGTATTTGATCACCTCTGTTGTTTGTTTTATTTTGCGCTATAAACAAAAAAAAAAAAAATACAAAATAAAATGATTTTTTTTTACTTTCTGATATAAAACATTTGCAACTATGAAAGACACATAGCAGAGGAGAGTAAACAATACGTTTTTAAAATATATTAACATTAAAAAGGCAAGTTCGGAAGACATAGGGCCCATGAAGGATGAGGATGGGAGGATAGATGAGAAGGAGAAGGCAGCTTTACTAAATACTTTCTTTTTTTCAGTCTTCACACAGGAAAATTATGGGTTCACTGACCACGACTGTATTGTTAGTGACACGTCACATGATCTACCGTTGTGGCTAAGAGGCCAGGATCCAGGAAGGATTAGAGATAAAAAAACATAAATAAATCACCAGGACCAAATGACTTACACTTGAAAGTACTTAAAGAACTCAGTCAGGTTATAGCCAGACCGCTATTCCTAAATGTTCATGGACAACATACTGACAGGATTGACAAGAATTTGCTGTATCATTAACAGTAATCAGCACGAGTTTACGAAAGGACGCTTATGCCAAACCAACCTATTAACACTCTACAAGGAAGTGATCTGTCATCTGGCAAAGTTATGCTGGTGGATGTGGTGGATCTAGATTTTGCAAAAGCATTTGATACAGCCCCCCACAAACGCTTAATCTGTAAGCTGAGGTCTGTAGGCAAGGTTTGTTCTTGGATTGATAACTGGCTACAGGGTCGTGTCCAAAGGGTTGTGATAAATAACGTATACTCAGAATGGTCTAGAGTGGTTAGTGGGGTCCTCAAAGGCTCTGTCCTGGGACCAAGTCTGTTTAATGAATTTATAAATGATATAGAGGGTGGGATAAGTAGCTTGATCTCAGTTTTTGCTGACGACACAAAAATAACAAGGCAGGATTTAGAAACCTTACAAGAGGACCTAAAAAAATTCATGGAGTGGGCATGGAAAATGAGGTTTAACATTGAAAAATGTATGGTAATGCACTTGGGGGTTAAAAATATAAATGCAAGTTACTCATTAGAGCAGTGGTTCTTAACCTTGTTGGAGGTACTGAACCCCACCAGTTTCATATGCGCATTCACCGAACCCTTCTTAATTGGAAAAATGCCCACACTGGCGGCAATTGATGGCACAGTGGCTGTGTGTGATGGTACAGTGGCTGCGTTTGATGGGCACAGTGGCTACATTTGATGGGCACAGTGGCTGCGGTTGATGGGGCAAACTGGCAGCACACCGGTGGCATTTGTTGGGGAAAACTGGCAGCACACAGGTGGCAATTGATGGCACAGTGGCTGCGTGTGATGGGCACAGTGACTGTGTGCGATGGGCATAGTGGCTGCATGTGATGGGCACAGTGGCTGCGTGTGATGGGCACAGTGGCAACAATTGATGGCACAGAGGCTGCATGTGATGGCATAGTGAGGCTGCAATTTATATATATATGTTGTTTTTTTGTGCTAGTCAGAGAAGGCTCATTTAAAATAACACAAAAATTTCTTTTTATCTGCCATTTTATATTAATAAACTGTTGGTCACCTCACCTCAGTCAGCCTCCTCCCCTCCCTTCCAATCCAGCCATTTAAGGATATGCTCTTAACAGGTTCTACTTACTTTTAAACAAGTTCAGTAGTCTTTTTTAGCACACTGTCTGCTAGGTTCAAATTCCACTAGACTAGAGTCAGGCAGGCTCCTCGAGACTAGTCCTTGCCTCTCTAGCTCGTCACAGGCAGCGCCGACACACAGCTCTCTGCGCAGAGCTCCGAGTCCCCCCCTTCCGCCTGTGAGTGGAGTGACGTCACGCCGCTGGAAGGGACCAAGAGACTCCTTCATAGGGGGAGTAGACAGGCTGCAGCAGACAGGAAAGCGAGCCGGGAGGTGACGGTCCCGGATGCAGGAGTGCACTCGGCACACAATTTGTACAGTGTCTTGACCCCCGCCGAATCCGCGAGACTGACTCACCGAATCCCTGGGGTCCGATCGAACCCAGTTTAAGAACCACTGTCCTAGAGGCTTCCAGGATAAATAAGGACCTAGGGATCCTAGTAGAAGAAAGACTGAGCAATAGCATGCAGTATCAAGCTGCGGCTACCATATTAGCATGCATTATAAAAAGGGAATTTCCTCCAGAGATAAAACGATTATTCTGCCACTTTATAAAACTCTAGTTAGGCCACATATGCAGTATTCTGTGCAGTTCTGGACCCCAGTCCTCAGAAGGGATATGCTGGAGCTGAAGTGAGTCCAGAGAAGGGCAACTAAATGAATATGGGGCTGGAGGACCTCAATTATGAGGAACGACTACAAGCGCTAAATTTATTCTCCCTTGAGAAGAGACACTTGAGAGGAGAGATGATAGCGATATACAAATATCTCAACATTGATCCCAACTTAAGTAAGAAACTTTTCAGTCCCAGGGAGTGTAAGAGGACACTGGGCGACGGGATGAGACTGGAAGAGAAGTGGTTTAACCTTAAGTTGCATAGGGGATTTTTCACTGTCAGGGCAGTTAGGATGTGGAACTCTCTTCAACAATCTGTTGTGTCGGCAGAAAGTATCGATAGTTTTAAAAGACTCTTGGACGGGTATCTTAGCCAAAACAATACCCAGGGAAATTAATTTTCTGCACACACCTACACAGGTTGAATTGGACGGACTGTTGTCTTTATTCAACCTTACCAAGTATGTAACCAAGTAACTACAGTAACTTGAAAAAGTATCCATACCCATTTACATTTTCCACATTTTGTCATGTTACAACCAAAAATGTAATTGTATTTTTTGGGAATTTTATGTGATAGATCAACACAAAGTGGCACATAATTGTGAAGTGGAAGGAAAGTGATAATGGTTTTCCAAATTTTCTTTTACAAATAAATATCTGAAAAGTGCGGCATGCATTTGTATTCAGCCCCCCCCACCGACTCAATACTTTGTAGAACCACCCTTCGCTGCAATTACAGCTGCAAGTCTTTTTAAGAATGTCTCTACCAGCTTTGCACATCTAGAGTGACATTTTTGCCCATTCTTCTTTGCAAAATAGTTCAAACTAACAACTGTTAGTTTGGATGAAAGGAGTCTGAACAGCAATTTTCCAGTCTTGCCACAGATTATCAGTTGGATTTAGGTCTGGACTTTGACTGGGCCATTCTAACACATGAATATGCCTTGATCTAAACCATTCCATTGTAGCTCTGGCTGTATGTTTAGGGTCACTGTCTTGCTGGAAGGTCAACCTCCGCCCCAGCCTCAAGTCTTTTGCAGACTACAAAGTGTTTTCTTCTAAAATTGCCCTGTATTTGGCTCCACCCTTCTTCCCATCAACTCTGACCAGCTTCCCTGTCCATGCTGAAGAAAAGCATCTCTACAACATGGTGCTGCCACCGCCATGATTCACATTGGGAATGGCGTGTTCGGGGTGATGTGCAGTGTTCATTTTTCATCACACATAGCATTTTGCTTTTAGGCCAAAAAGTTCAATTTTGGTCTTATCCGATCAAAGCACCTTCTTTCACGTTTGCTGCGTCTTCTACATAGCTTCTCGTAAACTGCAAATGGGAATTTTTATGGCTTTTTTTCAACAATAGTTTTCTTCTTGCCATCCTTCCTAAAGCCCAGATTTGTGGAGTGCACAACTAATAGTTGTCCTGTGGACAGATTCTTCCACATGAGCTTGTATCTATGCAGCTCCTCCAGAGTTACCATGGGCCTCTTGGCTGCTTCTCTAATTAATGCTCTCTTTGCCAAGCCTGTCAATTTAGGTGGACAGCCATGTCTTGGTAGGTTTGGAGTTGTGCCTTACTCTTTTCATTTTCGGGTGATGAATTAAACAGTGCTCCATGAGATGTTAAACGTTTGGGATTTTTTATAACCTAACCCTGCCTTAAACATCTCCACAACTTTATCCCTGACCTGCCTGGTGTGTTCCTTGGCCTTCATGATGCTGTTTGTTTACTAAGGTTCTCTAAGTCAGGGTTAGGTTATAAAAAAAAATCCAAATCTTTGATGATCCCTAGGAGCACCACCAAATCTATCATAACCAAATGGAAAGAACATGGTACAACAGCAAATCTGCCAAGATACGGCCGCACACCAAAACTCACAGACCGGGCAAAGAGGGCATTAATCAGAGAGGCAACACAGAGACCTAAGGTAACCCTGGAGGAGCTGCAGCGTTCCACAGCAGAGACTGGAGTATCTGTACATAGAATGACAATAAGCCATATGCTCCATAGAGTTGGGCTTTATGGCAGAGTGGCCAGAAGAAAGCCATTACTTTCAGCAAAAAACAAAATGGCACGTTTTGAGTTTGCGAAAAGCCATGTGGGAGACTCCTAAAATGTATGGAGGAAAGGTGCTTTGGTCTGATGAGACTAAAATTTAACTTGTTGGCCATCATTAAAAAACTCTATGTCTGGCACAAAACACAACCCATCACATTACCCAAAGAACACCATCCCCACAATGAAACTGGTCAGAGTTGAGGGAAAGATAGATGGTGCTAAAATCGGGGATATTCTCAGAGGTGGCTCTGGGCTGTGTGAGGCCTTAGGCAAACCTTAGACATGAGGCCCCACTAACTCCCACAATGGGAAAAATAATTCAAGCGATAAAAATTTACAGTATAAATTGCATATATAAAGAGCCTTAAATCCTATGATCTATGAATTTACAGTTTCTAGAACTTTCTTTAACCAATTTTTTATAATCAAATATATATATACTAGATTACACACACATATATATAAAAGTACAGACCAAAAGTTTGGACACACCTTCTCATTCCAAGAGTTTTCTTTAATTTCATGACTATGAAAATTGTAGAGTCACACTGAAGGCATCAAAACTATGAATTAACTTCAAAGTAGCCACCTTTTGCAGCAGACACATCTCTAGAACAACTGTGAGGAGACTATGTGAATCAGGCCTTCATGGTAGAATATCTGCTAGGAAACCACTGCTAAAGAAAGGCAACAAGCAGAAGAGACTTGTTTGGGCTAAAGAACACAAGGAATGGACATTAGACCAGTGGAAATCTGTGCTTTGGTCTGATGAGTCCAAATTTGAGATCTTTGGTTCAAACCACTGTGTCTTTGTGCCACGCAGAAAAGGTGAACGGATGGACTCTACATGCCTGGTTCCCACCGTGAAGCATGGAGGAGGAGGTGTGATGGTGTGGGGGTGCTTTGCTGGTGATGCCTTCAGTGTGACTCTACAATTTTTATAGTCATGAAAATAAAGAAAACTCTTGGAATGAGAAGGTGTGTCCAAACTTTTGGTCTATACTGTATATATTGTGATATTGGGGGTTGTTAGCTCTCGTGGTATGGGCATTTTTCAGTGATTCACTCCAGCCAGGAAGTATGTTTAAGGGCATGGTAGCCCATTTTTATTAAAAAGGCAAAATAAAAGTCCTAACAAAGGTTTCCCACGCAGGGGGTTCTTCTCCATCAAACATACAACAGAAAATGCTAGCCCACCTGGCTCTCTGTAGCAGTACTTCTGCAGCAATACTTCTGCACATTTTCCTGGTCGCCCAGACCAGCGGAATCCTCAACATAGATGCTTCCCGTCAGCATCTACAACTCTGCCTCTTGCAGTCACTGTTCTGGCTGTCTCCTACAGCCTCAGACTTCTGGAGACCTGCTGTCTCCAACTAGGAGCCGTCTCCAACTGGGAGCCATGAGATCTTCCTACACAATGATTATAAAGGGCTGTGCTCACCTGCTGGTCATCCACAAGATCTGGAGACAGGATTGGAGATTCCATCCCACCCAAGACACTATGGAATCTCCATACTACAGAGCCCCATGACAAAGTACCAAAACCTGGAGAAAGTTGCAAAAGCAATCTTCTCCAGTCCACATCTACGCTCTGTAGTCTTACACCTCTAAAGTGTGCAAACCCTGTGTCCAGTTTACAGTCACAGTAGCCCCTACTGTTTATATATATATATATATATATATATATATATATATATATATATATATAAATAACTTGCACACAAATATAGATAACATTTGTGCAGCTGCTACTAGCAATATGTTTAAGGTATAACAAGAGTCAAAACCATATTTCTCCAGTTACATGAAGGTCAGGTTAATATAACCCAGTGTTTCTCAATTCCAGTCCTCACGCCCACCCAACAGGTCATGTTTTCAGGATTTCCCTCAGATGAAAAGGCTGTTGGAATTACTAAGGCAGTGAAACTGATCAAATCACCTGTGCAAAATAATGGAAATCCTGAAAACCTGACCTGTTGGGGGGGGGGGGGGGGGGCGTGAGGACTGGAATTGAGAAACACTGATATAACCCAACAAGTTCCCCCTCACATCAGAGTGTGCATCAGAGTGTGCAGGATTCCCCCTTACAGTGCAAGGGGAACTTTGATGTAAGGAGGAATGTTGTAGACTTTGGTGTAAGGGGGAACTCTGATGTAAGAGGGGCTCTGGTGATGAGATCACCTTATATCAGAGTTGCGCTTTATGTCACGGTCTACAGGGTTCCAACTTGCATTTAAAATGGAAATTCTAATGTGGGGAAGACTCTGATCACCATAGAGCACCTTCCGCGGAGTGAATGCACTAAGGTAACTGATATAACGGGGAACCTTTATATCAGTGTCCCCTACCTTACTGTATTCACTGCCCCCTACATCAGCAATTACCCCTCAGCCTGGCCTTGCTACGCTGTTACTGACCACCACTCAGGTGCACCGTGCAGGAATCAGTCAGATGGTCCTCTCTGGGCTCCAGCTTGATGGCTCTCGTTTCATCCTATATTACACTAAGAGACTGCGTGGACATGATAAAAGAGATGGTCAGAGACTGTGCAGCCATAATACAATATGATCAGACCCTGCAGAAATACTACAGGAGATGGTCAGAGAGTGTGCGTGGACATGATACAGGAGATAGTCAGAGACTGCAAACATACCAGAGGAGATAGTCAGAGACTGTAGACATACTATAGGAAATGGTCAGAGACTGCAGGACATACTAGATGAGACAGTCAGAGACTGCAGGACATACTAGAGGAGACGGTCAGAGACTGCAGACATGATACAAGAGATGGTCATAGACTGCATTCCTGATACAAGAGATGGTCAGAGGCTGCATACCTGATACAAGAGATGGTCAGAGGCTGCATACATGATACAAAGGATGATCATAGACTGCATACCCGATACAAGAGATGGTCATAGACTGCATATCTATTAAAAGAGATAGTCAGAGACTGCAGACATACTACAGGAGATGTTCAGAGACTGCATACATGATACAAGTGATAGAGACTGCAGAAATACTACAGGAGATGGTCAGAGACTGCATACCTGATACAGGAGATGGTCAGAGACTGCATACCTGATACAGGAGATGGTCAGAGACTGCATACCTGATACAGGAGATGGTCAGAGACTGCAGACATGATACAGGAGATGGTCAGATACTGCAGACATGATACAGGAGATGGTCAGATACTGCAGACATACTACAGGAGATGGTCAGAGAGCGTGCAAATATAATTGGGCTGAAATTGCACCCGGGTCACATGTGCATTGCACAGAATGCACAGCGTGTTCCTGTGTTTTTCACCTTGCTGCAATAACATGCCTGGAAGGGGGGCACTAGTTTGGGCACCTAGAGCAATTGTGCACACCACTTGTGGGGTGCCAAGGGCCACCCCCTCTGTGGCATCCAGCATCTCTTTGATTGGGGGGGGGGGATATTTCCTAAAGGGGTTGGATTTCATATCCAAGCCCCCTTGTAGCACAAGTCCTAAAGTGCCCCCTAAAACATATCCTCTCCCTCCAAATCACTCAAAGTGAACTGTAGGCTCGTTCCCCCCTCCTCTGGAAACTCACTTGCATTAGTTCAGGCAGTCTCAGGCGAGCAGCTTTGTTTCGGCAGCGTGGTGAGCCTCCTCCTCCCCCTCTGTGTATACAGGAAACATCACAGAGGAGGAGGAGGGGGCAGGTTCAGTTCACTCCACGGCTCTCTGCAATGATTGTGTGTGTGTCAGGCAGCCAGGGAATGCGGGGAGAGATGTCGGCTGACTCCACTCTCTTTGCAGTAAAAAGTGGAGCTTGCGGGCAGCGTGCAGGAACGAAAATAGCCCACACAAGACTTTGATTTGCCGGGAAAGGGAACGGTACAGGCAAATTAGGCAGCCGCGGGGGGCCCTGGGATTTGCAAGGCCTAAGGTGGTCGCCTAATTTGCCTAATTAGAGAGCTGCCTCTGCTTGAGCAAAACCTGTACCACTCTATGTGTGATTTGAGGCTAGGAGGGAGGTTCACCTTCCAGCAGGACAATGACCCCAAACACACTGCTAAAGCAACACTTGAGTGGTTTAAGGGGAAACATGTAAATGTGTTGGACTGGTCTAGTCAAAGCTCAGACCACAAACCATCCAACTTGAAGGAGCTGGAGCAGTTTTGCAAGGAGGAATGGGCAAAAATCGCAGGGGTAAGATGTGGCAAGCTCATAGAGACTTAGTTATGAGCATGTTCTGTAAATTAAATAATGCAAATCCTCAAACAATCCATGTTAATTCCAGGTTGTGAGGCAACAAAACAGAAAAAATGCCAAGGGGGTGAATACTTTTGCAAAGCACTGTAAAGAACATCTGAGTAGGAGTGACCATAACATGATTTAATTTAATGAAATCTATAAACAACAAGTACATACTTTTAAGAGAGACAATTATCCAAGGTTGAGGGCTTCTCTCAAAGACTTAGCTTTGAGGATAATGTTGTCATTAACCACTTCAATACCAGGCACTTTCACCCCTTCCTGCCCAGGACAATTTTCAGCTTTCAGCGCCGTCGCACTTTGAATTACAATTGCGTGGTCATGCTACACTGTAAATTCATCACCTTTGGGGTTTTATTTTTTTGCTAAACAAACTAAAAAAGTCAGAAAAAAAAAGTTGTTCTTAGTTTCTGTTTTAAAATTCTGTTTTCTCCTTCACTGACGGGCACTGATGAGGCGACACTGATGGGCACTGATGAGGCAGCACTAATATGTAGAATTGATGGGCACTTATATGTAGCACCGATAGGCGGTACTGATGGACACTAATATATGGCACCGATGGGAAGCACTGATGAGGTACTGACAGGTGTTATTGCTGGGCACTGATTGGCACTGTGATGGGCACTAATTGGCACTGTGGTGGGCTCCAATTGGCACTGTGGTGAGCATTAACAGACTTTATTTTTGGGGGCGCTGATGGGCACTGATTATCAGCACAGCCTCCATTAGATGTGCCAATCAATGTGCTGATTATCACCCCCCCCCCCGACAGTGAGAGCTGCCAATTGGCTCTTCCTGTCAGCCCAAACCAAGGAATGCTGTTTACCGGCACTTCCTGGTTCATGCGATGATCAGATGTGATTGGTCACAGCTGATCACGTGATGAGAAGCCTCTATCAGAGGTCCTTGCTATGATCAGAGATGCAGTGTGTCAGGTGCGCACTGGCATGTTGTCCTACTGCAGTCAGGATAACAGAACCACTTCCTGGCCATTAATCTGCTATAGGCCCTGCGCAAAGTGGTTAAAGAATACATAACAGGAATGGGAATGTTTCAAACCACTTTATGCAAATATACAGCAAAATGTATTCCCACTTTAACAGGTTAAAAGTAAAACATATGTTGCTTAAAAAAAGCAACAAAAAAATCTGAAAATTACATTTGTTTCAATAAATATAATGGAACGTGTAGAAAGGAAATCAAGGTCACAAAAAGTCAAAATGAAAGACAGGTTGCGAAAGAGAGTAAAGTAGGACAAAACCCCCAAAACTCGTCTGATTGTAAAAAAAAATTAAAATGACAAACATGTCATACGTACCTGCTCTGTGCAATGGTTTTGCAGCTCCCATCCTCTTCTGGGGTCCTCCGTTGGTGCTCCTGACTCCCCCCCCTCTGATTTCCCCTATAGCAAGCCTCCTGCGGGCTTGATTCATTGACACACACAGGACAGCTCTGCCTTGCTTTCCTCACCCACTCTTTCCTCACAAGCTGTGATTGACAAAAGCAGGAACCAAGGGCTGCCTCCATGTCCAGTAAGGAGAGATAGATGCTACTCTTAGCAACAACGCTGCACTGAGATCAGGCTCAGGTAAGTATTTGCGGGGGGGGGGTAGTTGAACACAGAAGGTTTTTGACCTTAATGCAGAGGTTAAAACACTCCGGGCCAGATTCACGTACATCTGCGCATTATTGGACCGGCGTAGCGCACCGCCTTTACGTTAGACTGGCGCAATGTAGCAGTGCAATCACCCTATTCTCGTATTCTCGGTTTTACGCAGAAATTTGCGCCTGCGCAGCGTTATTTCAGAGGCGCAAGGCGGAGTAATACAAATTGGGAAGGACGTGGGCGTGTTACATTGAAATGAGCCGTGACCCCATGCAAATAAAGCGCCGGAATGCGCGCTTGAAGCAGACCATGGTCAGCACCTCTGTGCGCATGCTCACAACTCGGTAACGGCGCAATCAGTGAAATTGGAAGTGGACTAGGGCAAATTAGTGAACTACGCAGACAGCATAAATAGACAGACAGAAACGCACTTCCTTTGCAAAAGTACATCCCTTTGTATCCCTCCCTATGCAGCAAGGTACTTTTGTTCTGTTGTTTGTTGCGTTGTGATTTGTCTTTGTTATATTTGTGGACTGTGTGATCTAGTGTTTGGTAGAAGATATTTGAAAGTGATTTTTGGTGACTGCTTGTGAGACTTTTTGGTTGATAGATTTTTGTTTGTTTGTTTTCTTGCTTGATTTTTCCTGCTTGTTTTCGTGAGTGATTTTTGCTGATTGTTTGGGAGAGAGTTTTTGTATGAGTATGACTGAAAGGAAGAGGAAGTTAAATTTTACTTTGGGGGAGAAACAAATTCTTGCCTGGGCCATTTCCCAATATGGGCGTTTCCTCCACGGCCCGGAGAGTGCCAACACCACCCCGGCCAGGAGGCGTGATATCGTGCAGAACATTACTGACAAGGTGAATGCATCGGGGGGGGGGGGGGGACCCGGACACAGTCGGGGATTGAAAAGAAGATCAATGACCTCCGGCGTCTGGTCAGAAAGAAGCTGGCCAAAATGGTAGCCCATGCCAGGGCCACAGGAGGGGGCCCACAGGAGGGGGCCCACCATGCCCTGTTAGGCTGACAGCGGAGGAGCGTGTGGTGGCCCAGACCTTTTATAGACAACAGGTGGAGGGCCTGCCCGGCTATGACTCAAGTCATGAAGGCGTGATGCCAGGTAGGGTTTTTTTGCCCTATCAGGTGTGTAGCATGTGTGGGGTAGGGGGTGAAAGGGAATATGTGGCAAGTGTGTGGATCCTCCAACCTGTGAATGTTTTGTGTCATCCACAGATGAGCACTAGGGTGCTGGGCCATCTGGGCTGACCACACCATCCCAGGGACAACAGCCTGATGAGGACCCCCCGACAAGGCCGGAGTCCTCGGAGGAGGAGGAGTTTGAGGAGGAGGAGGATGTCATGTCAGCCAGTGGCTTGCTGTTTTTGGAGGAGTCTTCCTCTCTGGCTGGCAGCAGCCAGCCCTCCATAAGCGCTAGCCCCTCCCACTCCTCCCCCAACAGGGCTCCCCTCCCAAGGGCCTCCCCTTCTCCCCAGTCACAAGCCTCAGCTGGAGGCAGGAAGTCATCCCAGAAGACCAGGGGGGTGGCCGAGCTTCTGCCCGCCAATCTGAGAAGGGACCAGGCCCTTCAGACCCGCCATCTGGGACAGGTCAGCCAGACTTTGGGGCGGATGGAGGAGAGCCTGTCCTCCATAAAGGATACGCTTGGGGACCTGGACTACCACTCCCGGGCTTTTACAAACTGCCTAAATGCACTGCAGACTACAACAGCAGACGTTGGGCAGGATGTGAGGGCCCTCACCCAGGCTATCCAGGCCAACACAGCAACACTAGGTGCTGGCCTGAACAGAATTGCCGTGGCCTTGGAGGGCAGGCCGCCAGGTGGGCAGAGACCAGGGGCTGCTCCTCCTTCCCCGGATTACCTCCCCTCCCCATGAGTCTCCCCTGAGGAGCCGGGGCCGTGGGCACCCCAGGCGTGGCTCACGCCAACGGCATTAATTTGTTTTTCCCCTTCTTTTTTTTTTGCTGGAAATTTTTTTTTTTTGCTGGACATTTTTTTTTGTGATGTGAATGTTTTTGGAATGTGGGGGTGATATTCCTGCCGGCAAAGGGGTGTCACCCTCAGTTTTGGTGGAGAAGGGTTCCCCAGGACCAGGGAGAAGTGATTCCCAGGTCTGTGTGAATGGTGTATAAATGTACAGTGACATAATTGGAGCCGTGGCGTGGCTTTGCTGCTCACAAGTCCAGCATGCTGGGCTTGTGCTAATCCAATTAGATGAGGATGTGATGTGTCTGTGCTAGGGACCACAATGGTGTGCATGCATGCATTCTCATTGTGCCATGATTAATGTGTGTGTTTAACGTGCAAAGATGCCTAATGTGAGCTGTCTCCTGGCTGCTCTTCCCTCAGAAGACAGGGGAAACCTTGGTTAGGGGGGGATTGTCTGGTTCAGGGGTCAGGTCATCACGTATGTCAATCTGCAGGCCCTTTCTCACTGCGAAGTTGTGCAGAATGCAACATGCACCGATGATCTGGCACACAAAGTTTGGGTAGTACAACAGGGTCCCCCCAGACTTATCCAGGCATCGGAAACTTGACTTCAGGAGGCCAAAGGTGCGCTCCACCACTGCACGTGTTTGGGCGTGGGCTTTATTGTATTTTTCCTCTCCTGGGGTTTGGGGGTTCCGGATAGGAGTCATGAGATGGGGTCCCAGTGCATATGCAGAGTCACCTGGAAGGGAAAAGACAGGAGGATGTTAGTAGTGCATGTGCCCCTTGTGATGTGTGCATCATGGGGGGGACAGTCATGCCTGCCACCCATGTCACTTACCAACCAGCCAGGTGTCCCCATACACATTCTGTTCGAATTCCATTCGGATGGGGCTCTGATTGTATATGTAGCTGTCATGGCTGGATCCGGGGTTTTTGGCACGGACGTGCCATATGAGGCCTTGGGCATCGACTATCACCTGTACGTTGATGGAATGCCAATGCTTCCAATTGCGGTATATGTGCTCTGTCTCATGGGGGTGCTGGAGTGCCACATGTGTGCAATCAATGGCCCCCACGGTGCGTGGGAATCTGGCAATTCTGTAGAAATCTGTCATTGCCTTCAGCCGCAGGTCCTCAGTGGTGGGTTTGATGATTTGGTTGGCCATGCATCTGAGGATTGCAGGGATAACCTGATGCACACATCTGCTCATGGAGGATTGTGACATCCCAGCCACCACTCCACTTGTTCTTTGAAAAGAGCCACTGGCAAGGAAATGGAGTGTTGCCATGACCTTGACCAGTGGCTGCACTGCATGTGAGCGGTGATGTCCTCCTGCAAGGTTATGGTTAATTCCAGGATGGCATGAGGGGTGAATCTGAAGATGCGATACACCTCAGAATCACTCATGCCAAAGAGGTCTATGCGGGTGCAGTATATCCTCTCCCGTGCCCTCCTCCTTGTTGGCATACAGATTGTTGTGCAACACGTGTGACTGCTCAGCTTCTCACTAACGGTGTTGCTTTCTCTGACATGTAGACAAATTGTCTAATTTTAGACCACCTTTTATATGGTCTAATTTTAGACAGGCCGTGCAGCTGTTGCGCACAGCGCGTAGCCTGCGCTGCACCAACGTTCTTTTGTGGATCCCCGTAACTCCCTCATTAGCATATTTGAATAGCAAATCAATGGTGTGTCTAGCGCAGTTTTGCGCGGACGGATGCGCCTGTCTATCAAAATTACGCTGGACAAAAAAAAAGTAGATTTCTTGCGTATCTCGTTTTGGGGATGCGGAGTATCGAAACGCATGCGCACATTTAGACTTACGCCGTGCATCTCCTGTTACGCCGGCGTAATCGCTCTGTGAATCTGGCCCTCCATCTTTACAACAGTAAAGAAATGAAAATAGAAATGAAAGGCAAAACATTTTTGTATAGATATAAAAAACATTATAAATAACCTGTTCCCTGTTTTAGAAGTTATTACATACCCTCTAAGCTCCTTGAGCAGAATTGAAAAGAGAGCTGGGGAGCAGAAACAGCAGAACACTGAACTTGCCAGTGAATGGTTGTACAGAGGGGTCATGTCAGTTATTTTTTTTTGTATAATCTTTATTTTTTAAATTAAAAGACAAAGACAGTATGACTTCACAACAAAGCCACAACAATCAGGGAGGGAGGGAAGGGTAAGAGGCCAGGGGAGGAACAGAGGACAAGTGGAAATAGGGGAAAGGGAAGGGTACTGAGGGGAGGGGGGAGCACCAGGGGACATGTTTAGTATAGTCCAAGCATAGACAACCATCACATTTCGTAGAGGAGAACCACCATCAGCAATGTGCGAATGTCTGGGCACCCCACCCATCTCGGTCCGACTCGGACATTCGGTCCACGTGGACAGGCCTCCCCCCTAGACTAGACGGGGGGGGGGGGGCTGGGTGGCCAGCTGCCCCACTCCTAGAGTAGCGGCAAATACGACTCCCCTGCGCATTAGGCATGTTAATAATTTTGAAGTACCCAGAACGGTTGTGTAGTCAGTTTTTAATAGGAAAGCCGAAGGACTGACAGGAACACCAGGGCTTTTCACAGAAAGGATGCAATAAAAAGAGGATAGGATACTTTTTTTTTTATACAAGTACATGATACAGCAGACACATATCAGTTTTTATGAAATATTGGTTTTACATACTCTTCAATAACAGCCTGCAATGCCAAAATGCAGTTTCTAAAACTAGAAAAAATACTTTCTGGTATCAAGAGTCTACAGAGAGACACAATTTTGATCATGTACAAATTATAAGGGAGACCTCATCTGAAATATGCAGTTCAGTTTTGAGCACCGGTTCGTAAAAATGACATTGGAGAACTGAAGAAAGTGCAGTGAAGGGCAACCAAACTGATAAGAGGTATGAAGGAGCTCAGCTATGAGGAAATATTTGTTGGAAATAATTTATTCTCTCTTGAGAATAGGTGATTAAAGTGATTGTAAAGGCAGAAAGATTTTTTATCTTAATGCATTCTATGTGTAGTGATGTGATCATTTATTTCCCCATTTACCAAGTGTATACTCTTGTTATGCAGTGTTTATTTGCCCTTTTCCAATATGGTTTCTATGCTTTCTCTCTCTCACCAAGGATGAGGTCCTAAAAAGAGCAGAGGATGGCAAGGGGTTTTGTGGGTAAGTGGGTGGAGAGAGAGAGACATGTGGCAGAGAGACATAACAGTGAATTCCTGCTAAAAGAACGCAGACTGTGTAAGTGCTGCAGATTCACCTCACTGAGACATACATAGAGACTGTTAATGATCTCATGTTCCCTGTTTGGAAAAACCTTATGTTGGATGGTATACTGAATGTTATTTCTTCACATGGACTTTCAAATACAATGCTGTCTGGATTATCTATGTGAAGATATATTTCTCAATTGGAATTTCACTTCCTATTCACAAGCCTCAATTGAGTGGAGGCACTACGCTTGTTAGAGATCCTGTCCTAATCACACAGATTATGAAGACTCTGCTCCTAAATACTTTACAGGTGGTGCCATCATGCCTCAGTAGCCGCAGAGAGAGAGAGAGAAAAATGCATTAAGATAAAAAGCCTTCTGTGTGCAGCAGCCCCTAATCTACCTGAGGTCCCTCTAGATCCAGCGATGTTGTAGGAGTGTCTCGGCTGCCCGGGACTCCCCTCCTAATTGGCATTGGCTCCTGCTGCTGTCAATCAAAGTCAATCAACCAATAAGGAGAGAAAGGAGAGGGGCTCTGTGTCTGAATGGACACAGGGACCTGTGGCTCAGCTCAGGTGCCCCCATAGCAAGCGGCTTTCTGTGGGGGCATTTAACAGGAGGGAGGGGCCAGGAGCATTGAAGAAGGAACCGAGAAAAGGAGGATCTGGACTGCTCTGTGTAAAACCACTGCACAGAGCAGATAAGGATAACATGTTTGTTATTTTCATAGGAAAAAAAAAAAGATTTTAAAATATTTTTGGTCTAATTGGACCATGAGTGGTCCAAATAGTGAACTCGATGCATAGATATTCACTTTAAGGTTATGACAAAGGACAAGGGGGCACTCTTTGATTGCAGGAAATACATTTAACCTTCAAACACGAAAAGGCTTCCTCGGAATAAGGGCTGTGAAAATGTGGAATAAACTCCCTCAAAAAAATCTCTGGCCTGCTCAGTAGATAATATAATATAAAATAGATATATCCATTCCTAAATGCAACATGTATAACTGGATATAAACATGTACAAGTAATAACACCAGAGATTGTTGATTCACATAATATTTGCCTGCCTTCTGGAGTCAAATTGAACCATGCTGTATAAGTTGTTTTTTGCCTTCCTCTGGATCCACTATAAGTAAAGGATTCTGTATATGGGGGTTTTATATTTAATATTTATTTATTTATCTTTTGATTGAACTAGATGGAGTTTGCCTATTTTTAGCCTGACTGTACGTAACTATGTTTTTTTAGATGGCTAAAAAGTTAAAACAAAAAGGATACATTGTTAAATATTAACTAGAAAATGCATTTCCTGAGGAAAATACGTGGGAATGCTGAATTGCTAAGCCCGCTCAAATGCCATTCACCATAACCACTACACTATCTTTAGGACATACAAGCAGTGTTCATTCAGTACTTATAAAGCCTCTCTGATCATTAAAGGTGTTGTAAAGGTAAAATAATTTTCCCTAAATAGCTTCCTTTACCTTAGTGCAGTCCTCCTTTACTTATCTCATCCTTTGATTTTGCTTTTAAATGTCCTTATTTCTTCTGAAAAACCCTCACTTCCTGTTCTTCTGTCTGTAACTCCACACAGTAGTGCAAGGCTTTTTCCCTGGTGTGAAGAAAGCCTCTTGAGGGGGTGAGCAGGACGCCCACTAACCCACAGCTCCTTTATCTGCAAAGTAGAGAGTGTCCTGGTCGCCCCTCCCCCCTCAAGAGGTTTTCTCCCCTCCCCCAGGTGTGTGAGGGGAATATTGCACTGAGGTAAAGGAAGCTATTTAGGGAAAGAATTACCATTACAAACGCTTTTTATCTACACACAAAATAAGTGAAATAACCCTTCAAACAAACCTTAATAAATCCACAACCGTACATGCGATCGATACAGCGACTTCACCGTATAAAAGACAAGACCCTTGTGAAGGCATCGATATGAAATTTATGTTGATAAACTTAAAAATGTGGCCATGTCAGCGATTTAGAAAAGAGTGTCGTTGTGCATTTTATTGGCAAAAATTAAATGACGTTTATAATGAAGGCCTATGGGAGAAATGTTGGAACTCTTGTCCTTTCGAAGCTCCAGCAACGAAAAGTAAAATGCGCATCACAAAACTGATCACATTGCCTGAAAGCAGACAAAAATACCTTCCATTTGATATATAAATTGTGTATGACAAGTAGATCTTGTGGGCGTGAGAGCAATTTGTTCCCCCTTTTTTATAGATAATACGATTCTTTTCAAAACTCACACTCTAAAGGTCACATGACACACTCTAAGCCAGCTCCATAGACACGCAGTGTAATCGATAAAATTTTCTGAAAAAATCACTAAACGTAAATTGCTTTTTCACAAAAACTATAAAAGATTTCAATCTGAAAAGTCATAGCCGGATAGCTGAATATTTTGTGACCGTGGTAAAGTTTGTTTGGTGTCTGTCAGTGAAAGTATGAAGGAGGAGTTACATTTTGAATCACGTACGTTTTTAAGCAGGAATAAGCATGTTCTCATTGACTTCAATGTTAAAAAAAAGCGACTAAAAGCTTAATATTTTAAAAAATATAAATAGCACAAAAAAACTTGAAGAAGTCCCATCGTTAGCTGAATGAGATGAACATTTTAAAAGTTGAATGGTCTCAATCGCTGAAAGTATGGCGAAGTTACGCAGAGCCAAAAAACGTACGGAATAATAAAATTAAGACATAATAAGAACTAGAAAATGCATTTCCTGAGGAAAATACGTGGGAATGCTGAATAGCTGAATTGCTAAGCCCGCACAAATCCCATTCACCATAACCACTATACTATCTTTAGGACATACAAGCAGTGTTCCTTCAGTACTTCTAAAGCCTCTCTTTAATCATTAAAGGTGTTGTAAAGGTAAAATCATTTTCCCTAAATAACTTCCTTTACCTTTGTGCAGTCCTCCTTTACTTACCTCATCCTTTGATTTTGCTTTTAAATGTCCTTATTTCTTCTGAGAAATCCTCACTTCCTGTTCTTCTGTCTGTAACTCCACACAGTAATGCAAGGCTTTTTCCCTGGTGTGGAGAAAGCCTCTTGAGGGGGAGGGGGTGAGCAGGACGCCCACTAACACACAGCTCCTTTCTCTATCTGCAAAGTACAGAGCGTCCTGACTTCCTGGTCGCCCCTCCCCCCTCAAGAGGTTTTCTCCCCTCCCCCGGGTGAGTGAGGGGGATAATTGCACTGAGGTAAAGGAAGCTATTTAGGGAAAGAATTACTATTACAAACGCTTTTTATCTACACACAAAATAAGTGAAATAACCCTTCAAACAAACCTTAATAAATCCACAACCGTACATGCGATCGATACAGCGACTTCACCGTATAAAAGACAAGACTCTTGTGAACGCATCGATATGAAATTTATGTTGATAAACTTAAAAATGTGGCCATGTCAGCGATTTAGAAAAGAGTATCTTTGTGTGTCTTACTAACAAATTTTAAAAGTCGGTTATAATGAAGGTCTATGGGGAAAAATTTGGAACTCTTGTCCTTTAGAAGCTCCAGCAACGAAAAGTAAAATGCGCATCACAAAACTGATCACATCGCCTGAAAGCAGACAAAAATACCTTCCATTTGATATATAAATTGTGTATGACAAGTAGATCTTGTGGGCGTGAGAGCAATTTGTTCCCCCTTTTTATAGATAATCCGAGTTTTTTCAAAACTCACACTCTAAAGGTCACATGACTCACTCTGAGCCATGTCCATAGGAAGACTGTTTAATCGATAAAATTTTCTGAAAAAATCACTAAACGTAAATTGCTTTTTCACAAAAACTATAAAAGATTTCAATCTGAAAAGTCATAGCCGGATAGCTGAATATTTTGTGACCGTGGTAAAGTTTGTTTGGTGTCTGTCAGTGAAAGTATGAAGGAGGAGATACATTTTGAACGGCATGAGTTTTGAAGCAGGAAAAAGCATGTTCTCATTGACTTCAATGTTAAAAAAAAGCGACTAAAAGCTTAATATTTTAAAAAGTATAAATAGCACAAAAAAACTTGAAGAAGTCCCATCGTTAGCTAAATGAGATGAACATTTTAAAAGTTGAATGGTCTCAATCGCTGAAAGTATGGCGAAGTTACGCAGAGCCAAAAAACGTACGGAAAAAAATTAATAAGAATAATAAAAAACGAATAACAATACTGGGAATGCTTATTAAAGCATTCCCACTAATAATAAAAAACGAATAACAATACTGGGAATGCTTATTAAAGCATTCCCACTAATTATTTTACGATACATCATCTATCATATTACACATATCTCAGGAAAATATGTAACCACCAAACAGCAGGACATATATACGATAAAGACATTAACAAGCTCAGAAATATCAGGCAGCGAGCATAGTGGTATGTAGCTCGCCAATTCATGTAAAACAAAGCGTTGCAATGATCAATTCATTATTCTGAGAAACAAATCTCTGAACAAACAAAACCTCGCTTCTTATAAGTCTTACAATAGGATGAGTTAAGTGCTAGAAATTAGTGAAGAGCACATTTGTTTCCGACACTCACCCATTCAACAATCAAGCCATTATTATGCTCAAACAAATTAGGAGAAAACAAAATAGTTAGTTAATGTATTTTAAGTGTTAGCATTCTTAGACTGTAACAGCAAAGAAATGTAGAATTATTTTTTTTTTAATTTGTTTGATATATGATCAATCTGTTCAAAAATCAGAAGAAATATATAGCAATCCAATGTGAAAAAAAAAAGAAAAAGAAAAACATTTTCGATAATAGCAGTATTGCACCTACCACTGTAGATCAATATATCACATTATAACAACTGATGAGATCATTTGTTTGCTTTTGAAAAAAAACAAATAAATAAATGTAGTCATTGAACTTTGTACTATATACTGTAACGCTGCAGTAAGTATAGAACAATTATACTAATATGAGCATTGAAAATCATGAAATCATTACTGTTCTCCTAAAGGGCCTCTTTCCTTCAGGTTTAAACACATTTTCTAAATTGTAGAAACATTTCTTTAACAAGACAAGCACATATAACCTTCAAAAAGTATTCATACACCTTGAAATTGTCCACATTTTAACATGTTACAACCAAAACGTAAATATATTTTATTGGGATTTAATGTGATAGACCAACACAAAGTGGCAGATAATTGTGAAGTGGAAGGAAAATGATAAATGTTTTTCAAACTTTTTGACAAATAAATGTTGGAAGAGTGTGGCGTGAATTTACCAATTACCTTCAGAAGTCAGCTAATTAGTAAATAGAGTCCACCTGTGTGTAATTTAATCTCAGTATAAATACAACTGTACTGTGAAGCCCTCAGGAAGTTTGTTAGAGAACCTTAGTGAACAAACAGCATCATCAAGGCCAGGGAACACACCAGACAGGTCCGGGATAAAGGTGTGGAGAAGTTTAAAGCAGGGTTAGGTTATAAAGAAAATATTCCAAGTTTTGAACATCTCACGGAGCACTGTGTAACAGGCGCCTGGCGCCGTAATGCAATCCATGCTGGAGAACAGCGCGGCGCCTGCACAATAACGTTTTTGCCCGGCGTCGCGTGCGTTCCTGCCTGGAACGCGGAAGTGTCAAATGCAATCAGCTGCATTCGGCACACATGCTGCCTTACTATAAACAGAATGGCGTGTTTGACACACGCCGTTCTATTATTGTCAGCCGTAGCTCGGCCATGCTACATTCTTGCTGCCAGCGCTCTCCACGCTACAGATCAACTTTACTAAGAATCTGCACATCTACATAGCCATTATGCCATCTACTTCCAGACAACCATTATTGCTGGCACCCTAATGCCGCGTACACACGGTCGTTTTTTGCAATTAAAAAAAAAGTTTTTTTTTTAAAACGTCATTTAAATTTATCGTGTGTGGTCAAAACGTTGTTTTTAAGCCCCGTACACACGGTCGGACTTCCAACAAAACTTCCCTTTGATTTTTGACCTAATTGATTTGTCCGATCACACCCATAGCATACACACACTGAGACTTTTCCGGCAACCAACACGAACGTAGTGACGTTTGAACGTAATGCCGTGCGTTTAAAAGAGAAAGTGAAATTCTCCGACGTCACCCGTTGCGTTCCTTCAGCTACTCTATAGTTAGTTGATGTTTCGTGTGAGTGCTTTCCACATTTCCAGTTTCGTGCGTTTCAGAACGTTTGTGTCCGTTTGCCAAATTCCGAGATGTTGCGCGATCCTGCGAGAGAGCGTGCTGTTTACGGTCTAGGAGTTCTGGGTATTGCTCAAGCTCGGTCTAGGTCCAGGAGTAGGAGGAGGACTGTTTGGACCAAAAATTGGTTGCTTCGCCGTGAAGAATTTTCCCATATGCCATTGCTCAGGGAGCTGCAGGAAAACAATCCTAATGATTTTAGGAACTATCTTAGGATGTCAGATTCCTGCTTCCAGCGTCTTTTACATTTGCTGTCTCCGTATATCACCAAGAAGGACACATGTATGAGGCCTGCTATTCCTGCAGAGCAACGGCTCATAGCCACTTTGCGCTATTTGGCGACAGGGAGAAGCCTCCAGGATATTACATTTACTACTGGGATCTCTCCCCAGGCTCTGGGACACATAATTCCTGATACTTGCTGTGCCATTATTCAAGTCCTGCAGAAGGACTATATTCGGGTAAGTTATTTTAGTTGATATCACATTATATCCATTTCCACAATGTTCAGTCCCATTCTTGTTAGAATCTGTTCAAATAATTTTTATTTGGTGGCATGCTGACTACTTTTCCTTGCCCTAAATAGATATTTGCCTTCACTTACCTCCCTAGAAAGCTACCCTGGGACCCCAATTTGTTATTGGCCTTCCCTTAACAACCCTTATAAACTAGGGCATCTTAAAATGTTTATCCTTAACTGGCAGCAGAGTGGCAGAGTACATTTTTTGGGGTGCACAAACTGTTTATTAACCTTCCCCTTCCCAAATAGTGAATCATCTGATCCAAATATTTGTGTACTCTAGCTAAACATATCTTCATTATACCCCTTTTCTGCTTGTCATATTTGTCCCATTTTTAGAAAATTATATTATTTTTTTTGTGTTTTTTTTTGTATATGGTATGTTATTCTGTTGCCTCTGGTGTGCCAAGCCCAAAAATCAGAATGGCTTGCAACAAACATGAACCTTCATTTGTTCACCATATTGGTCACATTGAAAAGGAGAGATTTTTTTACCACTCCCCAAACTTTAAACATTCAACCTCATCTCCCTAACATTTTTGGAATGTGCCACCAGAGGGAGTCATGAAGCATATAAATGAGAATTATATCAAATTTTTAGTCCACAAACTGGTTGAATTGTTTCCTTGTTATGTTGCCCCTATAATGTATGTGTAAAAATAGGTTTCAATTTATTATGCTGAAGTAGTAACTAATTGTTCTTTGTTTGACTCCACAGTTTCCTTCCAACCCTCAGGAATGGCAGGATGTTGCGGCCCAGTTTGCCAATCTGTGGAATTTTCCCAATTGTGGGGGTGCCATTGATGGCAAACATGTCAGGATTGTTCCTCCGCCGGCCTCTGGCTCTTATTTTTATAATTACAAGGGCTTTAACAGCATAGTTCTTCTTGCTATAGTTTCTGCAAACTATGAGTTTATTTATGTTGATGTTGGTATGAATGGGCGTCATTCTGATGGAGGTGTGATGTCTCATACCGAATTCTATCAGCGTCTTACTAATGGCACCTTAAGTTTGCCACCTGCGCAGGACAACGTGGAGGGCCTCAACTTTGTATTTGTGGCAGATGAGGCCTTTGCTCTTGGGGAACATCTGTTGAAGCCCTTTCCGATGAGGAACCTCACCCCTGAGCAACGGATCTATAACTACAGACTGTCACGTGCCAGAAGGGTGGTTGAAAACGCCTTTGGCATTATGTCAAGTCGTTTTCGGCTATTTCTTACTGCCATTCACTTGGCTGAATACAAGCTGAACCACGTGGTGTTGTGCTGCTGCATCCTCCATAATTTTCTACGGAGGAATGCTACCAACTACATTGGGTCTGGCAATACTGATGACCCCTCAGGTGGACGGGCAGCTGAAGACGCAGTAATGCCAGCCCTGCAACTTACCCGACTCCCAGAATGCACGTCTTGTGCGTGAGCAGTATATGGACTACTTTGTTGGTAGAGGGGCAGTGCCTTGGCAGCAAAATGTCCTGTAGAGTTTGTTATATCTAGTTTATTTTCCTCTTAAAAATTAAAATTTTGAGCTACTGTTATCTGTGGTTGGGTTTTAATTTTTTTATGTCCTTAGAATTTTGGTGAGAATTGTCAAAACTTTAGGGAAACAAGCAGACGTGCAAATACACCTTTCTAAACTTCAATACATCTATGTTGAGTATTATTATGTTTTAGGGCTCTGCTACACCCCTTTTCGAATAATACACTGTCAATGTTCTTACCCTAAATTCAAAATATACTGGTAGTACTGATCTTATAAATAAGAAGCCACACCTTTTTTAGCAAAAACATTCTTTTTTTAACAAGCACAATCCAATGTGCCATTTTTTCCTTTTACAAAAGTGCAAAACAGTGGTAGGTCATGAAGAACGCAATAATTCGGGTGTTATTATTTTGGCGATAAACATGCATCTTTTCCAACAGAGCAATATACCTTGCCAAGTGGTTACAGCAGAAATTCAAACATTTTTGGCAGAATTCTCGGCCCAAAATATTATTATACACACACAATGTATGACCAGATGCAGTTTTGTTTATTCTGTGGCGCTTTTTTTGTGGGTCAAAAATGCATGCACAGTGCTCTCCATGCGCTACGGGGGTTCTGGTTGGTTGTAGCTCACAACATGCAGTCATCCTTAGCACCTGAAACGGAACTACCATGTTGTGAGCTAGAGCCGACCAGAACCTTCATGGAGTGCATGTCAAACACTGTGCCTGCATCCTTGTCGCATACAAAAATGCACCCCAAAATGAACGGAACTGCGTTTGATGCAAAATGCCCCTTAGCACAGTCTTTCTCCACTCTCCTTCTCCTGGTGCATTCCCAGATGTTTCACTTTTGCCATAGGTACATATTTTTTTTTGGGATGTGCATATGTCAAAATTGGTCAGGTATAGCCCTTCAAAATTGTAATACTGTTTCTTGAAAGCACCAGAAGAAGAGGAGTAGATAAAAACTCAGCTGAGATACTTAAATCACACCAAAACATTATTTTTGTAAAAATTACAGTATTGAAATAGCCTCAAAAGTCACATTTGCTAACATCTGCGTATTGCAAAGTGAATTAGTGCCATTTCTAAACAAATAACAAAACTCAGCCTGTGCTAACAAGTCTAGTTGCATCAAGTTCACTGAAAAGTTAAATAACAGTAGGTACAAATGTAAACTATAAACCTACGTCACAAAAACAGCTAAAATTTAGCTAACAGGTCGTAATAATCCCTGATTCGTCTCTGAACACCAGTGGCAGCCTCCTTTAGATTTTCAAGCCTTGTCATTGCCTGCAGCATATCAGCACTGATCCGACCAATAGTGCATCCTGGTAGTTGGTGGCCTTGGAAGAAGATAATAAATTAGAATGTGTTTGATGGTCAAGTGACTGAGGCAAAAAACATAGGGACACATTATTAATCAGGGCTACTTTATGAAAATACTTACCTAAACATAGACACTCAATTGGTGCTTGCAAAATGCTTGATCTTCTAAATACAGCTACACTACTAGGTAATTTACACACTACAGATATACTCCGAAAATCTTGGACCAGGTGCATATGCATGTGTCTTCACGTGCAGCTACCTAAACAACACTGCCACCTCTCCCTTCTACATGCTCAAATGTTGAATGCACTACATAATTTGCTAGTGTGTTGTGGGCGTGTTTGTAGTGGACATATAATCAGTAACCATGTATTGATTGTGGAAAGCACATGTTAAAAAAACTTACTGGGGCAAACAACAGCCTCCAAAGGGTCATCTTGGATTTCTTGCACTCCTTCACCCTCAGCATATCTGGTGTCTGGGGATGTGCTGTCCACTGGTGGCTCTTTGCTGGGTCTGGCACTATCATCATTATCCTGCAAAGGTTGGTGCTGACCACACTCCTGATCCTCTAAAATTAAAGAATAAAACATCCATGAAGCCGCCCCTAAATGACATTATCTTACCAGAATCACATTTGCTGCTTTTTAACTATATACCAACCTTGCCCTGGTGACAAAGTTTGCTCGAGACTAGTGCACTACACTAGGCATTATTATAATATACAAAATGTTATGGAACAGGAGTATGATGTCATTTAAAAAGTGGGTACAAATCTCTTTAGTGGACACATTCAAAAAATCAGACAGATGACACGCATCACTCTTGTTTGCAATGGCAAGATGGGATATATGATGTGAAATCTAGCAGGCGTGACTCTCTGTGACTCTAATCCCCAGGGCCTCTCCTCTACCCATGTCTATCATTCAAATGCATCATTAATGGTCAGTGATGAGCCACACATCTAACATAAAGTTGATTTTACCCCTTAAGATATGGCCTGAGCCCATGGTCTTTGTCCTACCTAGAAACACCCCTGTCGCTGTGAAAATGCTAATTATCTAATTTTGTGCTTACGTTTTGGGGGTGATTTTGGGCATGTTGTCTCCCCTGTTGGAGCCCGGCCAATGGAAGCCTCCTTTTGTCCCCTGTGGTGTTTTTCTCTTTGCCTTTTTTTTTGTGGAAAACATTAAAATACAGTATATTATTTATTACAGAAAAGTAGCCAAGACAGAAAGAACAACTTTCACATTATAATGAACTACATTAAAACTTGCATTATCTTTTTCTGGAGCCCTCACAATAACAAATCACCATTAAATGTAATCCATCTCTAATGTACAGACACATATTGACATAATTACATGTACTTACTTTTTTTGATAATGGTGCGATGAATGGAGTCCAAATGATCTTGCTCTCTGTGCTTCAAATCTGACCATCGTTTTCTGATTTGGTCTTTTGTTCGTTTTACCCCATAATCTTCTTCCAATACTGCAAGGACCTTCTCCAGAACCCAGTCTTTATGGCTGTTGGGTCTATCATAGTTCTCCATTTTGCAATCGTAATCGTATTTCTTAAAGATGCGCACCATCTCCACCATCTCCCCCTTGCTCATGGGGGTGGCCTTGTGCTTAATATAAACTCCTCCACTGCGCGGCCTGTTCGTATTCGTTGACTGCGCCATCATCTTCTCCCTCACACATGTACCTCACAGAATGGCGCAGGAATAAAAAAGAATGTGGTCACGCCCCAGCGTCATGGTGCACGTAGAGCGGAGCTTCACGCATGCGTAGGCTATATAAATCAATAACGAGCGGTCGAGGTCCCGCACGCATGAACGAATCCATTGTTGCGACTCCACGTTAAGGCAAAGGAATACACTGAACGAAGGTAGGTGAATACATTGTGACACTAGTGGTTACTGCACGATTTAGCTTAGAGAACCAAACACACATTGTATAAGCATGTTAGGAACTCAAAGCAAGCACTTATTGGTTGTATTGTAACCTTTATTGCAGAGATCTGATCAAAAACATGCCAAAACCTAAGGGTGGAAAACTAAATTCACGTCAATTCGTCAGTGCTTTTATCGAACTCTACAGATCGCAGACCTGTCTGTGGCAGTCGAAACATAAAGATTATTCAGATAAAAATAAAAGACAGGCAGCAGTAGATACATTGGTGGCAGAAGCAAAGACTATGTACCCCAGGGCCAATGCAACACAAATTAAAGCTAAAATTGGGAGCCTGAGGAGCACGTTTCTCAGAGAGCTAAAGAAGGTCGAGGGATCGAAAAGATCGGGAGCTGCAGCAGATGACGTGTATGTACCCAAACTGTGGTACTTCAACAGCCTGATGTTTTTAAAGGACCAAACTGAGCCAAGAAAACATCTATCCACACTATCCTCCCTATCAGCAGAGGCCACAGATACTGAGGCAGAACCAACAGAGGAGGAGGAGGAGGAGGAGGAGGAGGAGATCAGCTTTACCCAGGTCTAGTATTTTTCAACAACTGGCCATTCAAATATACTATGATGTTAATTTGTTGTTATGATGGCAACAAAACTGAAATGATGCTCCTTTTTCACACACAGGACCTTGGCAGCCAAGAAGAGGCTGGGCCCAGCAGCCTGTCAACACAATGCCAAATCCCTACACTAAACCCTCCTCGAAAAAGGGCCAAGAAGAGGCAACAGCTAGATGACGCCACTGCTGAATTTCTAAGTAGGGCCACATCGGTCATCACCTCAGCACCCGAGTGCAGAAGGGTTTGGCTGTTTCATTGCCAACAAGCTCCGAGAAATAGAGGCAGATCAAAGGGAGCTGTGTGAGGGGATGATGGTACAGCTCCTTAGCAAGGCCAGGAAACGGGATAATGGGGTTGTTAGAAGTTGACACACAAAAGAATCTTGAAATTTGCTTGATTCATCTAAACAAAATACACTAATCAAAAGTAAATTAATTTGTTTTTAATCCATCCGTATCACCAGCAAACCAGGGCCAATGCAACACAAATTAAAGCTAAAATTGGGAGCCTGAGGAGCACGTTTCTCAGAGAGCTAAAGAAGGTCGAGGGATCGAAAAGATCGGGAGCTGCAGCAGATGACGTGTATGTACCCAAACTGTGGTACTTCAACAGCCTGATGTTTTTAAAGGACCAAACTGAGCCAAGAAAACATCTATCCACACTATCCTCCCTATCAGCAGAGGCCACAGATACTGAGGCAGAACCAACAGAGGAGGAGGAGGAGGAGGAGGAGGAGGAGGAGGAGGAGGAGGAGGAGATCAGCTTTACCCAGGTCTAGTATTTTTCAACAACTGGCCATTCAAATATACTATGATGTTAATTTGTTGTTATGATGGCAACAAAACTGAAATGATGCTCCTTTTTCACACACAGGACCTTGGCAGCCAAGAAGAGGCTGGGCCCAGCAGCCTGTCAACACAATGCCAAATCCCTACACTAAACCCTCCTCGAAAAAGGGCCAAGAAGAGGCAACAGCTAGATGACGCCACTGCTGAATTTCTAAGTAGGGCCACATCGGTCATCACCTCAGCACCCGAGTGCAGAAGGGTTTGGCTGTTTCATTGCCAACAAGCTCCGAGAAATAGAGGCAGATCAAAGGGAGCTGTGTGAGGGGATGATGGTACAGCTCCTTAGCAAGGCCAGGAAACGGGAGCTAACCCCTAATTCCCATGTCTGTGATTTAGATCACACACCTCCAGCTAATCAACAACAGGCCTACCAACCACAGCCAGCCTACCAAACCCAGACAAGTTACCAAGCCCACCCAGCCTACCCACACCAGCCAACCTACCCACAACAGCCATCCTACCCACAACAGCCAACCTACCCACAACAGCCAACCTACCCACAACAGCCAACCTTCCCACCCCAGCAAGCCCAACCACCCCAGCAGCATGGGGGTCAGTGGCCAACTCAGAGCCCAGATTTTAGGAGCTACTAATTTGGCCACCAACATAATGGTTTGGTACATATTTTGATGGGTTGTTATTTTTGGTTAAAAATTTTAACCATTTAGATCCATTTTAGGGATAATTTTATGTTTGGCTTCAAAAATGGAACGACAAATGGGCGAAAACATGTATCTTTAATTTTTTTTTGATTTTGTATTATTGTGATGGGAGTGACAAAGAAAAAAAATGGCCTCAGCTGATGGGGAGAGAAGTGTGGATAGTGTTGTTCTTGGTTCAGTTTGGTCGGCAAAAAATATCAGCCTGTTGAAGTACCACAGCCTGGGGACAGACATGTCTTCTGCTGCTGCTCCCCATCTTTTGGAGTCCATGATCTTCTGGTGCTCCCTATATTGTAATTCTCAGGTCCCCAAGTTTGGAGATTTACCAAAAAATTGTTATGTATGCCCTGGGGTACAGAGGCTTTGCAAAGTCCACCATTTGTTCTATTGCTGCCTTCCTTATGTTTTGGATTTGTCCTATTTTAGGAGATTTTTTTTTAAATAAATGGATGATGTGAAGGTGTCTTGAATTATTTGTGTAAAGTCAAATGTCAGTTTGTGAGTAGGTAGGTCCTTTGCTCAAATTAAAGGGAGACAAATAGAGTAGTTGGTACTTTAACCATCAAAAATAATAAGGGATAATGGGGTTGTTAGAAGTTGACACACAAAAGAATCTTGAAATTTGCTTGATTCATCTAAACAAAATACACTAATCAAAAGTAAATTAATTTGTTTTTAATCCATCCGTATCACCAGCAAAGCAGGTTTTAAGATTATTGTCATTACAAAGAAAAGGATAATATGCGCTGTTTTTCGAGATTTCGAAACTAGCCGCGTCACGAATGTTCTTTTTCTAATACAAACGCTAGTTTTACTAGACAGAAGGCTTCCGGCTGCTCTTTACTTCGGAGCATGCGCATTTTAACTTTGGACAATAGTCCGATGGTTTGCTGTACACACAATCGGATTTTGCACCATCGGACTTTTGTTGCCTGAAAGTTGGTCCGTTCGCAGACCAAACTTTTTGTCCGATGAAAGCCAAAAAAGTTGGTCCGATGGAACGTACACACGGTCGGACAAATGCGAAAAGTGTCGGATTTTGATGTTGGTTGGGCAAAAGTCCGACCGTGTGTACGGGGCTTTAGTCTTAAAAAAAACGACAAAAAAAAAATTCCAACATGCTTGAATTTTTTGTGTCGTTTTTCAAAACGTCGTTTTGTGTTTCACAAAAAGTCACCGTGTGTAGCAAAAACGTTGTTTAAAACAACGGTTTTCAACCTGCGCATGCCCAGAAGCTAGTTATGAAGCAAGCTTCAATGGAAAAGAGTGGTGAACGTAACCTCGCTTTTTGTGAAAAAACTATGGTGTGTATGCAACATCGTCTTTGAAAAGTGACGTTTCAAAAACGTAGTTTTTTACTTCACAGAAAACTTCGTTTTTTTTCATCACAAAAAATGATCGTGTGTAAGCGGCATAAGAGAAATTCCTACACTACGTAATCCCTTGTCTCAAGTCCTACAAACGGATAAGTTGCACATGTTTTACTTGTAGTACCATAGGAAGATCTGCTGCAGATTATGGGCCAGATTCAGGTAGAGTTACTCTGGAGTATCAGTGATACTCCAGCCTAACTCTCACTTTGAGCCGGGGTTTCTGTTTTAAGTAAGCAGAAAACAAGAAACGCCGGGTTGGAGTTCCTATACGAGTGGCATAATTGTATTTCGCCATCGTATCGGAACTGCAATTTTAAAAATGGCGCTCGGGGCGTTCCCGCTGATTAACGCCGAGAATATGTTTATCAGCGAGAATCGGCAATTCACGATCGTATTCGGGCCCGACGCAGTGACTTTCCGACGTTTCCGTAAGAGATACGCGGCGTAAAGAAAAAACAGTCCCCCTAGTGGAGTATCCTTTGTTAAGTATGGCCGTCGTCATCGCGTCGAATACATTTTTTTTCGAGTCGTTTGCGTAAAACGTCCGTGAATGGGGATTGACGTCATTGACGTTCACTGACAGAATTTGGAGCATGCGCAGAGACAGTCGATGCATGCGCAGTACGTTCGCTGCGGGATCGCGCCTATTTTAAATACTACACGCCCCCTACCCGCCCAATTTGAATTCCGCCGGCTCATTTTCGCTACGCCGCCGCAACTTTAGGAGCAAGTGGTTTGTGAATACAGTACTTGCTCCTAAAATTTCGGCGGAGTAACGTAAATGAGAAAAGTTACTCCAAATTAAAGATTCGCCCATCTACCTGAATCTGGCCCATAATAGTTAACCGATTCCTTTTAAAAACGATGAAAAATAGATAAAATCAATCATATAATGTTTCTAGTTTCATTTTTGCATGTTTCCTGCCTCTCTGCCTTACAGAGCCAATACAGGGCAGTGCTGGTTTGGAAAATAAAACTGATTGGTGCTGTGGGGTTTTAGACACACAGTAATCACACCTCCTTGATTAGTGACCACAGAGAGAAAGCTCCCAGTACTGTGGTCATCAGGAAACAGACAACCAGGAAGTGTGGAGATCAGAGAAGAATTACAGCAACTTGAGAGCAAAAACAAACAATGAGGACATGAAAATAGCACTGCATTAAGGTAAAGGAAGCTATTAAGATAACAAAAAAAATTCCTTTACAAACCCCTTACTTCCAATAACCTGAGCTATATATGCCTCTCTTATGTTGTTGCTATTGGTTACCACTATTCTTACTAACTACGTGCTTGACATAGATTCCTGGTTGTTAAAGGGCCCTTGCCCTAGGTTGCAGAACGTGTTTGCTCTAATTTTTCTGTGCTAGGGGTTGAAGGTATTCTATACCTACTCCCTTAGTGGCCTAATGCACTACTGTATGTTTAAGGAATATGATGTAGAGAACCTCCAAACTGCTGTTCTCAGATTGGAGTGACGCCTGGGGTCCAATACTGATAATTTCTTGCATACAGCTGTGCATTGGAATTTCCTAGTGCATTGTAACTTTTTAAATCTAGGGTACGATCGCATGTTGTAATGCGCTCACCCCTAGTAGCTCAACGCATCCCTTTATGTGAGAGAGACATGATGTAGAGAACGCCCAAATTCCTGTTTGAGTGGAGTGACGCCTGGGGTCCAATACTGAATTCTCACTTAGAGAGGTGCATTGAAATTACTTGCACACTGCTCAATCCATCATCTGGAAACTGCAAGAGAATGGCACAACTCCAAACCTACCAAGACATTGCTATCCACCTAAACTGACAGGCCGGGCAAGGTGAGCATTAATCAGAGAAGCAGCCAAGAGGCCCATGGTAACTCTGCAGTAGAGCTGAAACGATTAATCGATATTATCGATAATAATCGAAAATTAAAAATAGTTGTCAACGATTTTCATTATCGATTAGTTGGTCCGCACCTTCCGACTGTCCCATTTGCAGTTTGCGAGAAAACATGTGGAAGAAGGTGCTCTGGTCAGATGAGACCAAAATTTAACTGCTATATGTGGTGGAAAACTAACACTGCACATCACCCTGAACACACCATCCCTACCATGAAACATGGTGGTGGCAGCATCATGTGGGTATGCTTTTCTTCAAACGGGGACATGGAAGCTAGTCAGAGTAGATGGGAAAATGGAAGGAGCCTCATCCAGGGCAATCTTAGAAGAAAACGTGTTAAAGTCTGCAAACGGTCTGAGATGGGGCAGATTCACCTTCCAGCAGGATAACAACCCTAAACATATAGCCAGAGCATTAATGGAATGGTTTAGATCAAAGCATATTCATGTGTTAGAATGGCTCAGCCAAAGCCCAGACCTAAATTAAATTGAGAATCTCTGGAAAGACTTAAAAATTGCTGTTCACAGGCGCTCTCCATCCAATCTGACAGAGCCTGAGCCATTTCGCAAAGTAGAATGGGCAAAAATGTCACTCTCTAAGGGCCAGATTCAGGTAGAGTTAGGCTGGAGTATCAGTGATACTCCAACCTAACTCTCACTTTGAGCCGGCGTTTCTGTTTTCTGTAAGCAAAAAACAAGAAACGCCGGGTTGGAGTTACTATACGAGCGGCGTAATTGTATTTCGCCGTCGTATCGTAACTTCAAGTTTAAAAATGACACACTCCCCCTTGCTCTGGATTGGACAGATCACCCGTCCAATCCCGAGCAAGGGGAAGTGTCTATACGCGGCGCGGCGGAGAACACTACAGATATTCAAATGAAAGCTGTAATGTTCCCCGCGCTGATTAACTAGGTGGCGGCGTTGCGGTATGCGGCGGCGGTGAACAGAAAAACCAGTAATCGGCTTTTTACTCGCGTCTGTCAGACGCGAGTAGAGGAGAGCCGATCGGCTGCTCCTCTGACAGGGGGGTTTGTGCTGATTGATTATCAGCACAGCCCCCCCGAGGATGCCCACTGGACCACCAGAGATGCCACTAGACCACCAGGGATGCAAAACACAGGTATGCCACCCTAGACCACCAGGGATGTAACACAATGACACAAATAATGGATGCCAATTAGTGCCCGCAATAGATGCCAACACAGTATGACACATACGTTGGTGCCACCTATCAGTGCCCATCTATGCCCATCCGTGCCGCCTATCAGTGCCCATCCGTGCTGCCTATCCGTGCCCATCCATGCCGCCTATCAGTGCCCATCCGTGACGGCCATCAGTGCCGCATATTAGTGCCCATCAGTGCCCATCAATGCCACCACATCAGTGCCACCTCATCGGTGCCCATCAGTGCTGCTTTATCAGTTCCCATCAGTGCAGTACCATCAGTGCCCATCAGTGAAGGAGAAAACATACTTATTTACAATGTTTTATAACTAAAACAAAAAAAAAAAAAATTTCGGTCATTTTTTTTTTTTGTGCAGAAAATAAAAATCCCAGAGGTGATCAAATACCACCAAAAGAAAGCTCTATTTGTGGGTACAAAATGATAACAATTTAGTTTGGGTACAGTGTAGCATGACCGTGCAATTGTCATTCAAAGTGCAACAGCACTGAAAGTTAAAAATTGGTCTGGGCGGGAAGGTTTATAAGTGCCCTGTATAGAAGTGGTTAAGTAGCTAGATATTTATGCATTACCAAGGAGCAAGCCAAAAGATATGAGGACAGCTATGCAAAATATACTAAGCTTACAGAGAGAAATTCCTCTGAAGCCCCGTACACACGGCCGAGGTTCTCGGCAGAAACCAGCGAGAACCTCGCTGGGAGTCGCATTCTGCCGAGAACTTCGGCCGTGTGTACGCTCTCGGCGAGCCCCGCCCGTCGGCAAACCCGTCGAGCAGAATGGCTGGTTGCCTTTCCCGATGGGCGGGTTGCCGATTCTGACGGCCGGCAGAGAACCTCGACAGGCGGAACGATGTGTTCCGCCCGTCGAGGTTCTCTGCCGTGTGTACGGGGCCTTAAAGGGAATTGCCCTCAATTATAGCAGGCGTACAGTCAAACTTGAAGTTGCGTGTCCGCCATACATGACATGATTTCCATTTATTGATCTGGTTTGAACTTTCTGACGTTTGGGACGCACGCCACCTTGGACCAAGTGGTGTGCAAGATAATCAAACAGACTGGTGGTGTTGGTGCCACCAGCCTGTTCGTTAGCACCATGAAATGTGAGTGGCAAAGACCAGAGCACTTTTTGCGATTTTGGCACTGCGTCGCTTTAACTGACAATTGTGCGGTCGTGCAAAGTGGCTCCCAAACAAAATTGACGTCCTTTTTTTCCCACAAATAGAGCTTTCTTTTGGTGGTATTTGATCACCTCTGCGTTGCGTTATAAACAAAAATAAAGTGACAATTTTGAAAAAAAAGCAATATTTTTTACTTTTTGCTATACTAAATATCCCCCAAAAATATATATAAAACATTTTTTTCCTCAGTTTATGTATTATTCTACATATTTTTGGTAAAAAAAAAAAAATCGCAATAAGCATTTATTAACCACTTCCCGACCGCCCACCGCAGGTATACGTCGGCACTTTAGAGATGGATATCTCGGTAACGGCAGCAGCTGCTGCCACAACCGAGATATCCATCTCTTCTGTGGGCGGTCGGGTAAACGATAATGGCGGTCTCCGCGGCAGAATCGCCGCGAGATCGCCGTTATCGGTGGCGGACGAGCGTCCCCCCCCCCCTCCCGCTACGCTCCCGCGCTCTCCGCCGCTTACCGAGGCGTCGGTAGCGGCGGAGGCGATCGGGTGCGCTCGTCTGGTCAGCGGGGATGCGAGTGAGGGAAAAAATTTCCCTCGTCCATCCCCGTAGCTCTGCTGGGCGGAAGTGACGTCAAACGTCAGTTCCAAACAGCGTCTTAAAGAGACATTTTTTTTTAAATGTCATTTGAAAAATGACATTTAAAATTTTTTTTTTTTTTTTTGCATTTTAGACTTTGTGTCACGCCGTATTTGCGCAGCGGTCTTTCAAGCACACTTTTTGTTGGATTTTTTTTTTATTAAAATATAAAACAGTAAAGTTATCCCAAGTAATAATAGAAGTCTATGGCTCAGTGCAGGTAACCCACACCAGCACTGCTTTGCAGATTCGTTTGAAAGCAGCCCAGTAACCACCAGAGAACAGATATGCCTATATATACACTGTGATTTTAGTATTAAACTGACCCTTAATAACAGTATTCTATTTTATTCCAGAGCATGAGGTCGCGGGCCACATCAGAGGGCTCCGCGGGCCACTGGTTGGGCACATTTGACCTAAGTGGTGCCTGGGCGGAAGAAGGAAGTGCGACAGGAAGTCCCACTCTTACTGAAACTCCCACCCCCCCCCCCAAAAAAAAAAAATCAAATGCCAAATGTGGCATGTAAGGGGGCAGAGAATGGATTAAGCGGAAGTTCCACTTTTGGGTAGAACTCTGCTTTAAGAGGGATGGGCTGGAAGGGAGCATTTGTCTTTTAGACACATGCCCCTTCTATGATACTGAAGTGAGAGGCGTGCCTCCACTGTAGCATTTTTATTGGACAGCTGGGACCAATGGTACTTTACTATTAGTCCAAGACTCCAAGCTGTTTATTGAGCTCAGTGCCTCTGACAAGAAGTGAGAGGCACTGTGAGCTCAACCTCTCAGTCTGCTGCAAACAATGGCCCAGATTCAGGTACATCTGCGCATTATTGGACCGGCGTAGCGCACCGCCTTTACGTTAGACTTGCGCAATTTTGCCGCGTAATCACCCTATTCTCGTAGCTTTTGCGCAGGAAATTGCGCAAGCGTAACGTTTTTTCTGAGGCGTAAGGAGGAGTAATACAAATTGGGAGGGACGTGGGCGTGTTACATTGAAATGAGCCGTGACCCCATGCAAATGAAGGTCCGGCCGGCTCGCGCATGCGCCCGTGAAGGAGACCATGACAGCTCCGCTGTGCGCATGCTCACAACTCGGGAGCGGCGCAATCAGTGAAATTGGAAATGGACTAGGGCAACGTTGTGAACCACGCAGCAGCATAAATAGACACACACAAACGCACTTGCATTGCAAAAGTACATCCCTTTGTGTCCCTTCCCATTTAACCAAGTGCTTTTGTTCCTGTTGTTCGTTGCAGTGTGTTTTGTAGTTGTCAGATTAGTGTTCTGTGTGATCAAGTGCTTGTTGGTATATTTGTGAAAGTGTTTTTATGATAAGTGTTTGAGAGACTGTTTGTTTGATTGATATATTTCTGTTGGGTTTTTTTCTTGCCGTTTTTTTTTTTGTTTATATTGTTTTGTGACAGTTTCTTGCTGAGTAGTTTTCTCTCTGTGTGTGTTTTTTTGTGTTTGTTTGTGCTTGTTTGTGTGAGTGAATTTTGTTGACTGGGACTGATTGTTTTTGGAAGTATGACTGAGAGAAAAAGAAAGCTGAATTTTACTGTGGGGGAAAAAAGAATTCTTGCCCGGGCCATTAGCGAGTATGGGCGTTACCTCCACGGCCCGCAGAGTGCCAACACCACCCCGGCCAGGAGGAGGGAGATTTTGGATAGGATCACTGAGCAGGTCAATTCATCGGGGGAGGGGGAGACACGGACCAGGTCTGGGATTGACAAAAAAATCAACGACCTCCGGCGTCTGGTCAAAAAGAAACTGGCCGCAATGCATGCCCATGCCAGGGGCACAGGAGGGGGCCCACCATGCCGTATTAGTCTGACAGTGACGGAGCGTGCGGTGGCCCTGACCTTTCACCGGCATGAAGTGGAGGGCCTGCCAGGCTTTGACACAAGTCCGGTCCCCGTGGTGCCAGGTAAGGTTTTTTTTTCTATCAGGTGTGTAGCATGTGTGGGGGAGGGGGTGAAAGGGAATATGTGCCAAGTGTGTGGATCCTCCAACCTGTGAATGTTTTGTGTCATCCACAGATGTGCAGGAGGGTGCAGGGCCATCTGGGCTGACCGCACCAACCCCAGGACAGCAGCCTAATGAGGCCCCCCCAACAAGGCCGGAGTCCGCGGAGGAGGTTCAAGAGGAGGAGGGGAATCATGAGGAGGAGGGGAATCATGAGGAGGAGGATAATCATGAGGAGGAGGATAATCATGAGGAGGAGGGGAATCATGAGGAGGAGGATAATCATGAGGAGGAGGATAATCATGAGGAGGAGGAGTCAGGCACTGGACGATTGGTTTTTGCGGACTCTTCCCCTCTGGCTGGCAGAAGCCTGCCCTCCCTAAGGGGGAGCCCCCCCTCCTCCCCCAACATGGCTCCCCTCACAAGGGCCTCCCCTTCTCCCCGGCCACAACCATCAGCTGGAGGCAGGATTTCATCCCAGACCACCAGGGGGGCGCCCAATCTCCTGCCCGCCACTCTGAGAAGGGACCAGGCCCTCCAGACCCGCCATATGGGACAGGTCAGCCAGACTTTGGGGCGGATGGAGGAGAGCCTGTCCTCCATCAAGGATACGCTGGGTAACCTGGACTCCCACTCCCGGGCTTTCACAACCTGCCTAAACGAACTGCAGACTACATCAGCAGGCGTTGGGCAGGATGTGAGGGCCCTTACCCAGGCTATCCAGGCCAACACGGCAACACTTGGTGCTGCCCTGGACAGAATTGCCGTGGCCTTGGAGGGCAGGCCGCTAGGTGGGCAGAGATCGGGGGCTGCTCCTCCTTCCCCGGGTTTGCCCCCCCCCATGAGTCTCCCCTGAGGGGCCGAGGCCGTGGCCGGGGGCGCCCCAGGCGTGGCTCACGCAGAGGGCAATAATTTATTTTTCCCCCTTTTTTCTTTTTTTTTTGCTGACATTTTTTGCCTTTTTTTAATTTTTTTGCTGACATTTTTTGTAAATTTTGGGTTGTGCATGCTGTTTGAATGTGGGGGTGACATTCCTGCTGGAAAAGGGGTGTCATCCTCAATTTTGGAGGAGAAGGGTTCCCCAGGACCAGGGAGAAGTGATCCTCAGGTCCGTGTGATTGGTGTATGAATGTTCAGTGACATAATTGGAGCCTTGACGTGGCGTTACTGCTCACCAGTCTTGCATGGTGGACTGGTGCCAATCCAAATTGATGAGGATGTGGGGTGTGTGTGCTAGGGACCACAGTGGTGTGCATGCATGCATTCTCATTGTGCCATGATTAATGTGTGTGTTTAACGTGCAAAGATGCCTAATGTGAGCTGTCTCCTGGCTGCTCTTCCCTCAGAAGACGGGGTAGCCTCGGTTAGGGGGGGATTGTCTGGTTTCCCCTCCTTGTTGCTTTTTCTCTCTCGTCGAACTCCTCTCTCTCCGCCCTTAGACTGGGTAATTCTAATTGACAGGATACAAATATGACTAACATAACATTCACCATGTATGATGTTAAGGGGCTAAATATCCCGGAAAAACTAGTACGATTGCTAACGGAATTGAATAGACTCAAATCCCGACAGTATACCATAGTACATCACAGAGCTCCAAAACATGTGGAGTGTCTATTTTGATTTCTAAGCAAATGGCCTGGAAGGAATCTGCGGTGATCAGGGATAAAGTGGGACGCATCTTAATAGTTAAAGGAACTTTGAACCAACAAAAGGTCACGCTAGTAAATGTATATCTACCGAATGCGGATCAGATACATTTTCTAGAAACATGTCTAGAGATGGTTCATCAACAGAGGGAGGGAATTTTGGTGATAGGGGGTGATTTTAATATTGCCCTGGATCCGATAAAAGACACCTCGAAAGGTACCTCTCATCTGTCATATATCAAATTAAGGAAAGCGAAAAAACTTTTACAAGAGCTTCAAGCATCTCATCTAGTCAGAGTAGTAGAGTGGTGTGGGCGGAATAAGAAACCATGGATAAAAATAGAGCAAGAGACGGTAGTAATAGCACTGGAAGGCCTGGGCTGGATACCAGAGGCTGAAATAACAGCAGATGTAAAGAAAAATCCAATGATAGGAGCTACTATACGATTACTATAGGAGCTACTATACGAATACTTTTACTTTACTTTACTTTACTTTTTAAAAAGATCTTTGAAAAAACGAATGTGTCTAAATACCCAAGCCCGTTGGCTCCGATCCTGGGCACTAAGGCATTTCAACCAGGCCTGGTGGATTCAAGATTCAATGCTCTGCGACAAAGGGGCATTAGCAGGATCATTCATTTCTCAAAAGACAACCAACTGATGACAAGGAGAGAGATTGAAAGAGAAACTACACCAGAGTTAGACTTCCTTAGGCGGTTGCAGTTAGAAGCGTTCCTACGGATAAAAGAAAACATATATACAGAAGTTAGAACTTTGTCGAAATGCGAGCAGATTAGAGGGGAACCCTATGAGACACTCACTGTCATATTTCTATACAACATTAATTAACGTAGACACGCCACAAGAACTGGGGTTCATACAAGCATGGGAGAGAGATCTGGGATTAACATTTTCCCAAGAACAGAAAGTTAGGATTCTGTGGTTCACACATAAGGCTTCAGTAGCAAGTAAGTACGAGGAGGAAGGATATAAAATTTTAACCAGATGGTATAGAACACCAACAGTTCTACATCGAATATATCCTCAGACGTCAGATGCTTGTTGGAGATGTCATGCAGCAGAGGGGACACTACTGCATATTTTTTGGGAATGCGTAAAAATACAGGAATTTTGAAAAAATGGTAATAGAAACGATTAAAAAAATTACAGGAATCAACTTAGAAGATAAACCAGCAGCTGTTTTATTACTAGACATTCCTATGTCAATTAAAAAATATAAAAACTTGTTGTTAAGACATCTTATCATAGCCGCGAGGGCGTGTATCCCGACCCTGTGGAAACAGGAGATTTCCCCATCTAGAGCACAATGGCTCGCGAGAGTTGCTGAGATTTAACAAATGGAGAATCTCACATTGGCAATGAAAGACCAGGATGAGAGATACCAGACGATATGGGCCCCATATTTGAAATATAGGGAAGAGTGAGGGGGTGGACTTGAGAGGGGGGAGTGACGGTCGGCAACGTTGGTGTGTTTTTTTTTTCCCTGTCACTGGAAGGTAATGGGAGAGAAAGAGGGAGAAGAAAGGTAGTGAGAAAATGAGAAGTTGCACGGAACTAGAGAGGAGGTGGGGAGAGGGCGGGGAGGGGGACGGCAATGGTGCCTTTCCATCTCCCCCCCCCTCATTGATACAGTAGATATGAATGGATAATATGAAATGTGACAATCTGTAACGTGAAACTTGTGAAAAATAAAGAATTTATAAAATTCTAATAAAATACATGTTTTTGGTTGTATCATGACAAAATGTGGACAATTTTAAGGAGTATAAATACTTTTTCCATGTCCACAGCCAAAAGTACCCACACTGGGCACATGAGCATCAAAACTGGACTATGGATCAATGGAAGGAGGTGGCCTGGTCTTATCAATTCAAGAATGGTTTGAGGTGTCCATCATCTGCACTGGAAAAACAAGTCCGATCTATGGAGGCCACACCTCGCAACTTTCAGGACTTAAAGGATCTGGTACTGACAGCTTGGTGCCAGATATCACGGCATACTATCAGAGGTCTAATGAAGTCCATGCCTTGACAGGTTAGAATGGGTGGTCATAATATGGCTGATCAGTATATCTGCATGTTTGGAGTTCAAATCAAGAGAGCAGCCTGTGGGTGACAACCATGTCTCCCTCCATAGATACACTGATGCCTATGCGTTTGGTGCATCTTGTATTTGTGCAGGCACAGCAGCCCATTCACTTGAATGGGCTGCTGTACCTTCGGGAAATGCAGGAAAAAGGTCTCTGCACCATTTTCAAAAAGCAGCTGAAGGGAAAGCACCAATGCAATTTCCAGCACTCCAAGATCCATCGGGTGCCATTAAGAATGAATGGCAGCCCAGCATATCTGTAAAAGAGCAAAGGGCCAGATTCACAGAGCCATTACGCCGGCGTTACACGAGATGCGTGGCGTAAGTCTAAATTTGCACATGCGTTTTGATGCGCCGCATCCCCAAAACAAGATACGCAAGAAATCTACTTTTTTTGGACCGGCGTAATTTCGATAGACCGGTGTATCCGTCCGCGCAAAACTGCGCTAGACACACCATTGATTTGCTATTCAAATATGCAAATGAGGGAGTTACAGGAATCCACAAAAGTTGGTGCAGCGCAGGCTACGCGCTGTGCTCAACAGCTGCACGTCCTGTCTAAAATTAGACCATATAAAAGGTGGAATAAAATTAGACAATCCGTCTACATGTCAGCTAAAGCAACACTGTTAGTGAGGAGCTGAGCAGTCACACTTGCTGGACAACAAACTTTATGCCAACATGCCAGGGGCATCCTTGCTCATAGCTATACTAATGACTTTAGATGAGCAAAGAAGGAGGAGGGCACGGAGGAGGGCATGGAGGAGGGCACGGGAGAGGATATACCGCACACGCATAGACCTCTTTGGCATGAGTGATTCTGAGGTGTATCGCATCTTCAGATTCACCCCTCATGCCATCCTGGAGTTAACCATAACCCTGCAGCCCAACACACCGCTCACATGCAGTGCAGCCACTGGTCAAGGTCCTGGCAACACTCCATTTCCTTGCCAGTGGCTCCTTTCAAAGAACAAGTGGAGTGGTGGCTGGGATGTCACAATCCTCCATGAGCAGATGTGTGCACCAGGTTATCCCTGCAATCCTCAGACGCATGGCCAACCAAATCATCAAACCAACCACTGAGGACCTGCGGCTGAAGGCAATGACAGATTTCTACAGAATTGCCAGATTCCCACGCACCGTGGGGGCCATTGATTGCACACATGTGGCACTCCAGCCCCCCCATGAGACAGAGCACATATACCGCAATCGGAAGCATTGGCATTCCATCAACGTACAGGTGGTCGATGCCCAAGGCCTTATATGGCACGTCCGTGCCAAACACCCCGGATCCAGCCATGACAGCTACATATACAATCAGAGCCCCATCCCAATGGAATTCGAACAGAACGTGTATGGGGACACCTGGCTGGTTGGTGAGTGACATGGGTGGCAGGCATGACTGTCCCCCCCATGATGCACACATCACAAGGGTCTCATGCATGACTAACATCCTCCTGTCTTTTCCCTTCCAGGTGACTCTGCATATGCACTGGGACCCCATCTCATGACGTTTCCGATGCCTGGATAAGTCTGGGGGGACCCTGTTGTATTCCCCAAACTTCGTGTGCCAGATCATCGATGCATGTTGCATGCTGCACAACTTCGCAGTGAGAAAGGGCCTGCAGATTGACATACATGATGACCTGACCCCTGAACAAGACAATCCCCCCCTAACCGAGGCTACCCCGTCTTCTGAGGGAAGAGCAGCCAGGAGACAGCTCACATTAGGCATCTTTGCACGTTAAACACACACATTAATCATGGCACAATGAGAATGCATGCATGCACACCACTGTGGTCCCTAGCACAGACACATCACATCCTCATCAAATTGGATTAGCACAAGCCCACCATGCAGGACTTGTGAGCAGCAACGCCACACCACGGCTCCAATTATGTCACTGTACATTCATACACCATTCACACGGACCTGGGGATCACTTCTGCCTGGTCCTGGGGAACCCTCCTCCACCACAAATGAGGGTGACACCCCTTTTCCGGCAGGAATGTCCCCCCCCATATTCCGAAATCATTCACGACACCAAAAAAAAAATAAAAAAATTGTCCAGCACAAAACAAAAAATTTCCAGCAAAACCCCCCCCCCCCAAAAAAAAAGTCCTGGAAAAAAAAGGGGGGGGGAAACCAAATTAATGCCGCTGGCGTGACCCACGCCTGGGGCGCCCACGGCCACGGCCCCGGCTCCTCAGGGGAGACTCATGGGGAGGGGGGGGGTAATCCAGGGAAGGAGGAGCAGCCCCTGGTCTATGCCCACCTGGCGGCCTGCCCTCCAAGGCCACGGCAATTCTGGTCAGGCCAGCACTTAGTGTTGCCGTATTGGCCTGGATAGCCTGGGTGAGGGCCCTCACATCCTGCCCAACGTCTGCTGTAGTAGTCTGCAGTTCGTTTAGGCAGTTTGTAAGTTTAGGCAGTTTGTAAGAGCCAGGGAGTGGCAGTCCAGGTCCCCAAGCATATCCTTTATGGAGGACAGGCTCTCTTCCATCCGCACCAAAGTCTGGCTGACCTGTCCCAGATGGTGGGTCTGAAGGGCCTGGTCCCTTCTGAGATTAGCAGGCAGAACCTCGGCCACCCCCCTGGTCTTCTGGGACGACTTCCTTCCTCCAGCTGATGCTTGTGGCCGGGGAGAAGGGGAGGCCCTTGGGAGGGGAGCCCTGTTGAGGGAGGAGGGGAGGGGCTACCCCTTATGGAGGGCTGGCTGCTGCCAGCCAGAGGGGAAGACTCCTCCAAAAACAACAATCCACTGGCTGACATGACATCCTCCTCAAACTCCTCCTCCTCCGAGGACTCCGGCCTTGTCTGGGGGTCCTCATCAGGCTGGTGTCCCGGGGATGGTGCAGTCAGGCCAGATGGCCCAGCACCCTCCTGCACAACTGTGGATGACACAAAACATTCACAGGTTGGAGGATCCACACACTTGCCACATATTCCTTTCCCCCCTCCCCCACACATGCTACACACCAGATAGGAAAAAAAAAACCTTACCTGTCATCACGGCCTCCTGACTGGAGTCATAGCCAGACAGGCCCTCCACTTGTTGTCTATTAAAGGTGTGGGCCACCGCACGCTCCTCCACTGTCAGCCTAACAGGGCATGGTGGGCCCCCTCCAGTGCCCTTGGCATTGGCTGCCATTTTGGCCAGCTTCCCACGGACCACACGCCGGAGGTCATTGATTTTCTTTACGATCCCCTCGCGTGTCCGGGTCTCCCCCCCCCCCAATGCATTTACTTGGTCGGTAATGTTCTGCAAAATCTCCTTCTTCCTGGCCGGGGTGGTGTTGGCACTCTCCGGGCCGTGAAGGAAACACCCATATTGGGTAAGGGCCTGGGCAATAATTTGTTTCTCCCCCAAAGAAAAATTGCTCTTCCGCTTCCTCTCAGTCATACTCATACAACAACTCTCTCCCAAACAATCACCAAAAATCACACACAAAAACAAGCAGGAAAAATCAAGCAAAAAAACAAACAAACAAAATCTATCAACCAAAAAGTCTCACAACCAGTCACCAAAAGACACTATCAAATATATTCTACAAAACACTAGATCAAACAAACAGTCAACAAATATCACAAAGACAAGTCACAACGCAACAAACAACAGAACAAAAGCACCTTGCTGTATAGGAAGGGATACAAAGGGATGTACTTTTGCAAAGGAAGGGCCTTTGTGACTGTCTATTTATCCTGTCTGCGTAGTTCACCAAGTTGCCCGGGTCCACTTCCAATTTCACTAATTGCGCCGTTCCCGAGTTGTGAGCATGCGCACAGAGGTGCTGACCATGGTCTGCTTCATGTGCGCATGCGCGATCCGGCCGGCCCTTGATTTGCATGGGGTCACGGCTCATTTCAATGAAACACGCCCACGTCCTTCACAATTTGAATTACTCCGCCTTACGCCTCGGAATTTACGTTACACCGGCGCTAATTTCTGCGCAAATACTACGAGGATACGGTGATTGCGCCTCTACATTGCGCCGGTCTAGCGTAAAGGAGGTGCGCTACGCTGGTCAAAATATGCGCCAATGTATGTGAATCTGGCCCAAAGTGTTTTGGCTGTGGCTGCGTTACATGGTGTCCCGCATCGCAACCACCTGCAGAAGTGTGAACCTAACCTGAAAGCGCTACACCCAAGCACAAGAAGTAAGTTATTTTCAGGATTACCAGGTGAAAAAAAAAACTTAATGCAGTCACCATACCAAGGACTAGTAAGCTATAATATATTACATTTTTTTATAATACATTTTTGGTTTAAGATACACATAAAAAAACAACAACAATACCTGGTCATTAAGGCTATGTTTGCATCTATTAGGTATTCCTGCAGCTGTGTTTTTGCAGGCACAGTAGCTCATGTATCTGAAAGGGCTGCTGTATCTGCAGGAAATGGAGGGAAAAAGTCCCTGCACCTTTTCTAAAATTGCAGCTGCATGTAAACACCAGTGTGCTATGCATTTCTGTACACAGGACAATCTGCAGTGGCTTCCAATGGGTGGGGTGACATTAACAGCACCCCCACCCATGCGCTAAACAGCAGTGCTGGCATACGGTATGATTTACATGCAGCCCCACTCCTGCATAGACTAAATGGACAATACACCTTTGCTTAACCACTACCCACCCAGCCACTGCACATATACGGCTGGGTGGGCGCTCTCTCCTTCTAAATGGACGTTCAGAAGGAGGGGGATCGTGCACGTTCCCGTGCAGAGGCGCGATCCTGATGCACTCATGTCACCCGGGCACGGCGCATCATAGATCGGCAGGAGGGCTCTGTTATTGGCCCTCCTGATCACATGACGGTCGTGTCCAATCACAGTCGTCATGTGATGTAAACAAACAGCCGGTTGCTAGGTGATTGGCTCTCCTCTCCTCACACAGAAGTCGTCGGTGGGGAGAGGAGGGTGGATCGCTGCAGCAGGTGATCAGTGAGTATGAGCTGTTTTTTTTCAGCTTTTTAGTCACTGATCACCAGTCTAGTGTCTCACACACTGTAAAACACAAAGTAAACACACATGTCCCCACATAGTAAAAACACCTGCCCCCCCCCCACATATGTAACAGTAAATCACATGTCCCAATGATCATTTGCACACATATGTCCGTTATCACCTGAGCACATCTGTACATGATCATTTGCGTACATTCGTGATCACACAAACCAATTATTATACACTTAAGAGATTTTTTTTTACCAAAACATGTAGTAGAATACATTTTGGCATAAATTTATGACAAAATTAGATTTTATTGGATTATTTTTTAAATAGAAAGACGAAAATATAATTTTTTTTCCAAGTTTCCGCTCTTTTTCCGCTTATATCACAAAAAAAAAAAACTGAGTTGTGAAAAAATACCACCAAAAGAAAGCTCTATTTGTGTGAACACAATGATAAAAATTTCATTTAGGTACAGTGTAGCATGACTGCGCAATTGTCATTGAAAATGCGAGAGCGCGGAAAGCTGAAAATTGGTCTGGGAAGGAAGGGGGGCGAAAGTGCCCAGTATTGATGTGGTTAAATTATAATTATAGGCAAACCTTTTTTTTCCATTTTTGGATAGAATAAGGGAAGATTATAACCATCTGTGTTTCATTACGGAGATTTCACTTCACTTCCTGTCCCATAGCCAAACAGGAAGTAAGGGGAAATCCCTGCAAATTAGGAGAATTCCTTGGGGACACTGAGTCACCAGAACAAGTGTCACCATTGGGAACTCCACAGCGCTAATCACAGACATTGAGACATTTACTTATGCGTGGCTGCACAGATCGGGAAATGTCTCACTACCTGTGATTAGCGCCGTGGAGTGTCAGCTTCCTGTCGGGCGCGGACGTGTGGAGTCGCGAACACGCCTGAGCTCATCCTTATTAATTAGGGATGCACCAATAACATATTTTTTAACACTGAGTTGCAGGTACTCGCCGATACCAATTATCGATACCTATCGCCTAGGAAGAGGGGTAGTTTGGGAGGTGGGGGGTGGTGGTGGTTTTTAGGAAGTTAGGTGAGGGCAGGGTTGGAATAGAGGGTAAGTGAGGGCAAGGTAGTTGAGGGTAGGGTGAAATAGGATTGTGGGGTGGGAGAGTTGGGATGGAAAAGGCTTTGGATAGGAGGGTTATTGGGAGATACGGGAGCAGAGATAACAGCTGGTGGAGGGAAGAAGGAGGCACATTGCAAAACCCGCCCATCAACAGTGAAATACCCGCCCTTCATTTGTTTTAACACACCCCGCAAAGACGTGTACTTTATTGCTAAAATTACCCCTGCCCCTTGCAGAGTAGCACTAGCATCGGGAGGGTGCGGCATGTGTCAGTCATTGCGCAGGCGCCGCGTAGAGCTGACCCTCAGCTCTACATCTTTTTTTTTTTTTTTTTATGACGGAGACACCAGTCCGACCGGACCTCAACATTACAGTCAACGCATCAACATTGGCATGGGGTAAGACACATTTACATTGCATATATGGTTTAATACATGGTGAACGTCTCAGCTGACCCCCCGCTGATCCCGCTCCCATCATAGGAGGTCGCAGGGGTCCAGACGGGTGAGCCACCAGGAGTTCTTACGTTCCCCAGCACTCGGCCCAAGGGGGCCTTTTCCGACTATTCGTATCAAAGGTTGCACTGACTCCCATTTGCAACAAAGTCTGTGTAGTTGGGTCCAAACGTTCCAGTCCCTCCACCCGTTTTCCTGTGTCAAGATATTGAGATATAGCAGATAGTAGAAGGGAGAAAGGTGGGGGATGGGTTCTTGAAGGGGTAGAAGAAGAAGGGAGGGGGGGAGACTGGGGGTTTTCGCACAAGCATGGACTTATCAAAGCACCCCTGAGGGGTGTAAGCGGCCCTTAGGCCGCGGTCACTCAGAGCCTCTAAGACTCTGTCCCTCGTCAGAGAATTTGAACATGTTCCAGATTTGCCAAGTTTCGGTGTAGGCTTCTTGTCTCTGCTGGCTTGAGAGGATCAGATCCTCCATCAGACTTATTTCATCAACTTTCCTGAGCCACAGCGCTATGGTCGGCGGATGAGGGGATTTCCAGTGCAGAGGCACGCAGGCCTTGGCTGCGTCTAGAAGATGGAGCACAATCGACTTTTTGTATGACTTCGCCGGCACATCTGTCGCATGTAAAAGAAAGTATGCCGGGTCGTCCGGCACTGTACGTTCTGTACATTTCTGGGTGATGCGGCGTACCTCCCCCCAGAATCCCCTAATCCGCGAGCATGACCAAAACACGTGCAGAAGCGTGCCCCTTTCCTGTCCACATCTCCAGCAGGTGTCTGCGGAGCCTGGGAACATCTTGCTCAGAAGGTCCGGGGTTCTATACCACCGCACGAGTATTTTGTAATTTGTCTCTTGGATTTTGGCACACAATGAGGATTTGTGGGTAAATCTGACTATGTTTTGTTTCTTTATTGGCGAGAACTGAATACCCAAATCCCGCTCCCACTTTGTAAGAGCTGGAATCTGGTATTCACCATGGGGAGTGATCAGCATGGAGTATATCAATGATAGTGCATGAGGTTGCACCCCAGACTCCTCGCAGAGTTCCTCCAGGGTCGTAGGGGGTGTTTGTGGTCTCCGGGGGGGGGGGGGCTGCTAAGAAAGTGGCCCAGTTGGTTTGCTCTCATGAAGTCCGGTCTGTAAATCCCTGTAGGGTCTGCTAGTTCTGTCACTGACCTCCACCTACCCGCAGCACTAAAGTGGGATGCCTGAAAAAGCCCTGAGCGTCGGATGTCGAGGAATACCTTGTCCCGTAACCCAGGTTCAAAATTAGGGTGCTCAAGAATTGGTCTGAGGGGTGAGGTCTGGTCTGATAGTGAGTGTTGTGAAAACAGCCGTGCGCATATCCTGATCGTGTTCCCTACCACTGGGTGTCGCGCCATCTTCGATGGTAATGCCGCGAGGCACCAGGGGGCTCTGTGTAGTGGTATTTCTCCCTGTCCCTGTTCTATTTGTGTCCAGAGCTTGTTAGCACTGTGACGGCACCAGTCCAATAGCCTCCCTAAATGTATTGAAGAAAAAAATTAAGTGCGCTAGTTAAATAAATCAATTGCATTAAATTAGTGCTAATATAAGCAGTTGATATATAACAAAAAAAGACACAGATAGTAAAGTCCATAGGTGATAGACCAGATAGTCACAATGATTAATGACTACTCAATAAAGTCCCAATATGTGCAAAGTTGCTTGAGAAAATCTTGTAAATAGTAGTATTCCCCGAATCTTGATTATGTGTAGAAACAAAGCCTTCACCTTGTATTAGGAATGACACCCAATAGTGCTCAAATAATTAATGCGCTTACCAAATAGCCCTGACTCCTTTAATTAAAAAGAAAGTCAGAAACAGCAGAAGCAGTATGTGACTGCAAACACTTGGTTAGACTGGATAACTGACGGTCTCAAGCCCAGGTAGTAGACGGTGACATATATGCAAAAGAGAAATCACAATGCCCCATAGCATAATACTGTTTGGTTTATTAAAATATGAACGGATAAAAACAGCCAAATGGCCTTTTACATTAAAGGATGCCAGACCCGGCATCAAGGCTGATCGCTTGTAGGGACTATGGAACCAGCATGGAGCATCTGCTCTGCAGCGGCGTGAATCGGCGTGCGTTCCACACGGCGATACCCGACAACCAGATGACCGGAAACGGCGTTAAAACATGTGACTCGATACGCTGCCGACGTACGTTTCGTTAATTCAAACGTCTTCAGGGCGCGTAACTAGTCACCAAAAGCTCATAGGGCCAGATTCAGCAACACTTGCGCTGGAGTATTTCGATATGCGCCGCGTAACTGTGAAGATGCGCCGTCGTTTCTATGTGGCCGTACCCACCAAACTAGATGCGCCCAATAACGGGCCATTTCCGACCGGCGGAACGTTCCGACGCCAGAGTATCGTCAGAGCTTAATTTCGCTTGCCGCATCAGTCGCGCCTATTGATTTCCCCTGCAAATATGCAAATGAGGGAGATTTCCCAATTCGCGAACGGATTAGCACCATACGCTGGCTACATGCGCCGCGCGTATCTCGTCCGTCCGGCGCAAAGTTATTTCTACAAAAGGCTGCTTTATCTTTACTCCAGACGGTCACAGGTCAGCAGGAGAGCAGCTACAGCAGCGTTACCGACGAAACTAGCAAGCTGAACAACCACACTTGCAAGGACAACACCTCTGTGTGCCAACATGCCAGGGGCACTCGTGGTCCTAAGACTAGTACTGGGTCCCTCGCTACGGAGGAGGCGGGCACGTGAGAGGATATACCGCACGCGTATGAACCTCTTTGGCATGGGTGATGAGGAGGTGTATCGCCTCTTCAGATTCAGCCCAGATGCAATACTTGAACTAACCACAACCCTGCAGGATGACATCACCAGCAAGACACACCGCTCACAAGCAGTGCAGCCACTGGTGAAGGTACTGGCAACACTTCATTTCCTTGCCAGTGGATCATTCCAGCGTACAAGTGGAGTGGTGGCTGGGATGTCACAATCCTCCATAAGCAGATGTGTGCACCAGGTTGTCCCCGCAATCCTCAGACGCATGTCCAACCAGTTCATCAGACCCACCACTGAGCACCTGCGGCTGAAGGCAATGACAGATTTCTACAACATTGCCAGATTCCCACGCACTGTGGGGGCCATTGATTGCACACATGTGGCACTCCAGCCCCCCAGTGCCACAGAGCACATATACCGCAATCGGAAGCATTGGCATTCCATCAACGTACAGGTGATAGCCGATGCCCAGCGCCTCATATGGCACGTCCGTGCCAAACACCCCGGGTCCAGCCATGACAGCTTCATATACCTTGACGCTGAATTGAACCCTATACGTCATTACGTTACATGTGACGTTTTTCTTCCGGGTTAAGCAGCGTTTTTAAGACAGCGCGCGACTGTTTGAATTCCTGCCCTGCTGAAGAAGTAATTTTTACGCAACGCGTCCGGGGACAGGAATTACCCATACAGTCGCTCGTTCATGGTCTGAACCTCTTCCTGAAGTAACCTCTCCGTCCGGTCCTTATGGTTTTCGTTGATGCCTTTTATTTCCTCACCAAATGTGAGTAAGCTGTATGCTATATGCTGCAATAAATCCCTGGTTTTTATGGAAGCTCTTAGATGTTTGTTTTTTCTCTCTTTGCTTTGACATTATCATGCCTGACATGTGAGGATTCTACATAACATCCCTTCCCTGGGCTTCCTGTTGGATACTTATGCGCAGTATGACCATCTGGTAAAACAGTGGTCTCTCTTGGAGGTAATAGTAGAATACCCATTTGGTGGCGGGATCACCGTATATCTTCTCATCACGTTTGCACTCTGGTGGATTTTAATTAGATCAATTTAATTATTGGATCAATTTTCATCACGTTTGCACTCTGGTGGACTTCAATTAGACCAATTGGAAAATTGGATCTTCTGCACAGATTATTATATGTATGGACATTCGTTAAGATATTCTATGCACTCATTTATTGGTGTAATATATCACTTTTTATATATTTTTTTTTTGTTTCTATTTACACAGATTTATGATATATGGTGCATGAGAAGCACCATTAGAGACACTATATTGTATTGTTTGCGCTGCACTATTTCTATGTTGTAGCTTCATATACCGTCAGAGCCCCATCCCAACAGAATTCGAGCAGAACATGTATGGGGACAGCTGGCTGGTTGGTGAGTGACAAGGGTGGCAGGCATGACTATCCCCTCCCGTGATGCACAACAGAAGTCGCACATGCATGACTAACATCCTCCTGTCTTTTCCCTTACAGGTGACTCTGCATATGCACTGGGACCCCATCTAATGACTCCTTTCCGGAACCCCCAAACCAGAGGAGAGAGAAGATACAATGAAGCCCACATCAAAACCCGTGGAGTGGTGGAGCAAACATTTGGGCTCCTGAAGTCCCGTTTCCGCTGCCTGGATAAGTCCGGGGGGACCCTATTGTATTCCCCTACCTTCGTGTGTCATATCATCGCTGCATGTTGTATTCTGCACAACTTTGCTATGAGAAAAGGCCTGCAGATTGACATACGTGATGACCTGACCCCCGACCCACACAGTCCTCACCTGCCAGAGGACACCCAGTCTGCTGATGGAAGAGCAGTCAGGAGGGTCCTCGCCGTAGGCATCTTTGGACACTAAACCAAAACATTAATCACACAGACAATGCACGCGTGTACACCACTGATGTCCCTAGATCACACACACCACATCCACATCGCATTGGATTAGCCCAAGTCCAGCATGTAGGACTTGGGAGCAGCAACGCCAGCGTCAAGGCCCCAATGATGTCACTGTCCATTCATACACCTTTCACACGTCATTCATACAGCCGTGGGGTTAACTTCACCACCACGGCCGAGGGTGACACCCCTTACTGTCAGGAGTGCCACCCTCTCACATTCACACACCATTCACACTGTCCCCTGCACTCCTGACCGTGTGCAGTACAAAATAAAAAAAAATATCTCATAACCTGAGAACAAAAATAAACAAAAACTCATATCCTGAGTATAAACAAAAATATTCAAAAATAAACAAAAACTCATATCCTGAGTATAAACAAAAATATTCAAAAATAAACAAAAACTCATATCCTGAGTATAAACAAAAATATATAACAACCAAAAAATCAAAAAACCCTCATCTGGGATGACGGGGGCTCCTCCTTGGGGGCACTCTCGGGCTCCTCAGCTGCCTGGAGGGAGTGGGTGGTGGTGGGGGTGGGGGGGCATCAGGAGTTTTGGCGTGGTCCAACACTACCTGGTCCTGGACCAGATCAGACACCCCCCTGGTCTTCCGGGTCGCCTTCCTGGGGGCAGAAGAAGGTTGTCCCCGTAGGGATGGAGTCGCCCTTGAGGGGCTACCTAGGATGGGGGAGGGGATCACAGAGGGCCCTGCAGAGGAGGAGGACTCCTCCAACATTAAAATAAAGTCCTGTTCAGGGACAGGCTCCTCCTCAACCACCTCTGCTGAAGTGGTGTGGGTACTCTCCTCCTCCACCTCGGTGTCTCCAGCACCCAGGGCCTCGTCATCAGCATCCCGTTGGGAGGTTGGGGTGGACTGGCCGGCAAGAGATGATGGCCCAGCTCCGTCATCTGTGGATGACACAAAGCAGACACATGTTGGTGGTCCCACACACTTGGCACCTGTACCCTCCCCCCCCCCACATGCAACACACCAAAAAGGGGGTAAAAATCACTTACCTGTCCTGGAGCCTTCCTCTACGGAGTCATAGCCAGGGACCCCCTCCAACTGCTCCCTGTCCAGGCAGCGGGCGACCACCTCCTCCTCCGCGGTCAGGGTGACAGGACATGGTGGACCACCACCTGTGCTCCGCTCATGGCTCCGAATGGTGGCCACCTTGCCACGGACCTTGCGCCGCAGGTCGTTTATTTTTTTTTGAATGTCGCCTGCAGTCCGGGTGGAGTACCCTAGCACATTGACCCTGGCAGCAATGGTGTCCAGGATGCCCTGCTTCCTCTCCCGGCTGGTCTTCCTGCTTTTTTTCCCATGGAGGAAATCATTAAACGTCTCCATAGCCGAGATGATCACAGAGACCTCCTGGGCATTAAAGTTGAGGTTCCTCCTCTCTTTGGGGGTAGCGGGAGCAGCCATCACAGCACAAAAGTATCTTCCCTGGGGTGGGGGGAAACGGATATACTTTTGCGCCGGAATGGCGTTTCCGCCTGCGCTTTTAAGCGCCCAACGGAAGGCATTGCGCTGACGTTTCCCGTGAAGTGGTGCCGACGGAAGTTGTGAGCATGCGCACAAGGGGGCGAGTGGAGCCGCACTCACTGCGCATGCTCCGTGGAGGATGCGCTGAACGTAAGCCTCTGCGCTGGGCTCCGCCCATCATTTACATGTGATCACACCCACTTCCAGTTGCGTCGGGTTACGCCAGCGCATTATCGTTACTCTGGCGCAAGTTTACGCGCAACTGCTATGTGAATAACAGTACTTGCGCCGAAAGTGTCGGCGGAGTAACGTAAATGAGAAACGTTACTCCAAAGTAAAGAAGCGCCCATCTACCTGAATCTGGCCCATAGTATTTATAGTGAGTGTAACCCCTCCCATTTCAATTGAGTCTGGTTGCCATTAACCCCGGAAGCGCTGATACAGCCTTGGTCTCGGGCATTACGATTGAACAAATAGGAAGTGATACCACACACAAGTAAAATACAATTCTATCAATATAAAATAAAGAGAATTGCAACACCATCTAGGAGATGTGATTGAGCATGAGTAGTGCACAATATAGCTTCAAGCAAAATATATGACTTATATGCCGTGTCTGCCACAATCCTCTGTCAATAAAACAACGGTAGTGTGCAAACTCAATAATTAATCTTAGTCAGCAATATATTAAAAAACCACTCCAGACTCGACCTAAGCGAGGGTCACACATCTAACCGATAGATTACATAACTTGAAGGTGGTAACATTATATGAGTCTTACAGCTAAATTAAAAATGAACAAAGAAGAACTAAAGGGGAACTCTAGATTCCCTCAAGATTGAACTTGAACACTGGAAAAGTTATATATATACACAAAAATACATCTGCAGAGGTATCCAATATATAATAACAAACTAAATAGATGCAACATAAATGCTGATATATTACTTCCCTTATATTAACTTGTTAACAATACCCCAAAATTGAGATCTAGCTCAATGTTCATACCCAACGGTTGCATGGTATGGAGGGTGTATATCCATTTCGTTTCATTTTGCGAAATGCTCCGAGTCATGTTGGTCCCTCTCCAGTGTTTTGTCACCTTGTCTATGCCCATAAAGGAGCATAAACTAGGGTCACTAGCATGATGGCTAGCAAAATGCCTAGAAACACTATGATTGGGAAAACTTTTTGATGTTACCTAAATGCTCATTGATCCTGATTTTTAATTCTCGGGTAGTGCGTCCGACATATTGAAGGGGGCATGGGCACTGGAGAATATACGCGACATGATCAGTATGGCAGGAAATGAATGGTCGAATTTTGAATTGTTCTTCTGTAACAGTTGATTGGAAATGTGTGGTCTTTTTTCGATCATTGGACTTTCTAGTTGTTCTACATGCCTTACATCTAGTACAGTGATAGAAACCAGATCCATCTAGAAAAGTGCTAGGTTTTTTTGGGGGGTCAGGCACATTGGGGGCAATTCTGTTTCTAAGTCCTGGTGCCCTCCTGTAAATAAACTTCGGGGCACGAGGAATAACTGTTTGTAGATCTTTGTCTTTCAGGAGTATTGGCCAATATTTCCTAAAAATACATTCTATTTGTTTATATTGCCTATGATACCCTATTATGAATGCCATTTCTCCCTTATATTCTTTTTTGGGATTGGTAGCCAAGAGCGCTTGTCTATCTACCTGGGATACTTGGGTTAACGCTTGATTGAGCACCTTAGGAGAGTATCCTTTTTCTATAAAACGTGATGTTAAAGTTCGGGCTTGTTGTTCAAAATCGCCTGAAGATGCACAATTTAGTTTAAGTCTCATATATTGTCCTTTTGGAACAGCGCCAATCCACTGGGGATGATGGCAGCTACTGATAGGGACAAAGCCATTTCTATCCGTCTCTTTAAAAAAAGTGAGAGTCTCAAACTTGGTTCCTTTTTATAGTAAGGTCCAGATAATTTACAGTATCTGAATTAATTTCAGCCGAAAACTTGAGTCCATATTGGTTATTATTCATTTGATTAATGTACTCATTTAAAGTGTTTTCTGGGCCCATCCAAAATATTATAATATCGTCTATATATCGTCTGTAGAACATGAGTGATTCATGTCTATCAGAAAAAATGGATTCTTGTTCCCATTTGTTTAATACTTTATTGGCAACGCTGGGGGCATAACGAGCCCCCATCGCTACACCACCAATCTGGTTATAGGATTTATTGTTGGCCCAGAAATAATTGTTTCCCATAGCTAAATCCAATCCTTTGATAAGGAATCTAATTTGGATTTTTTTAATCTTAGCATCTTTGGTCATTTGGCTGTTTTTATCCATTCCTATTTTAATAAACCAAACAGTATTATGCTATGGGGCATTGTGATTTCTCTTTTGCATATATGTCACCGTCTACTACCTGGGCTTGAGACCGTCAGTTATCCAGTCTAACCAAGTGTTTGCAGTCACATACTGCTTCTGCTGTTTCTGTTTCTGACTTTCTTTTTAATTAAAGGAGTCAGGGCTATTTGGTAAGCGCATTAATTATTTGAGCACTATTGGGTGTCATTCCTAATACAAGATGAAGGCTTTGTTTCTACACATAATCAAGATTCTGGGAATACTACTATTCACAAGATTTTCTCAAGCAACTTTGCACATATTGGGACTTTATTGAGTAGTCATTAATCATTGTGACTATCTGGTCTATCACCTATGGACTTTACTATCTGTGTCTTTTTTTGTTATATATCAACTACTTATATTAGCACTAATTTAATGCAATTGATTAATTTAACTAGTGCACTTAATTTTTTTCTTCAACAATTGACAAATCAAATATATATTTTTTATTTGTTACTAAGTAGCAGCTTTTTCACTTAATTTTGTTGGCGCGGAACATCCAATTCTTATTTCCCTAAATGTATTGCCTGGTAATAGATCCGAACCTCCGGCAGCGCCAACCCACCCCAAAGTTTTGGCAGGGAGAGTACCATCCTTTAAAGGCGTGACTTCTTCCCGGCCCAGAGAAAGCGTGAGAAAGATGAGTGTATTTGTTTAAAATAGCTACTCGGGATGTGGATCGGGATGGCTTGCATGAGGTAGAGGAATTTGGGTAGTATGGACATCTTGAGTATGTTACCCAAGTATGTAGGCCGCCGGACCATTGATCAAGCAGTCTCTGGACTTCCTTCAGCAGAGGAGGAAAGTTCATCTTAAATAGTTGTGAGAGGGAGGGTGGGATGCGTGTCCCCAAGTATTTCAATGCTACCTCCGTCCAGTTAAGGTGAAAACTGTTCTTGAGGCGTGAGAGATGTTGTGGCTGTATCCCTACCCCCATGGCCTCTGATTTTGTCAGGTTTATCTTCAGATTAGAGAGTTGTCCGTATCTGTCAAACTCCCGCAGGAGGGGTGGCAAGGAAACCTCCGGTCTCGTCAGGGTGAACATTAAATCATCCGCATAGGCGCATACTTTGTGTTGCACCTCTTTAAGCTGTACACCAACAATATCAGGGTTGAGCCGCACGTGGCATAGGAAAAGGCTCTAGGGAGAGTGCAAACAAAAGGGGTGACAGGGGGCAGCCCTGTCTCGTCCCATTAGTAATGGGAAACAGCTCAGAGAGTACCCCGTTAGCCCTCACCCTAGCCGTCGGTTCCCTGTATGCCGCCAAGACCCAGTTCTGCATTTTGTCTCCTAGGCCTACGTGTTGTAGTGTCGTCTGCAGGAACTGCCAATCTACCCGATCAAAAGCTTTTTCGGCATTTGTCCCCAAGAACAGGCATGGCGTCTTACTATCTGTCACTATGTGCAGGAGATTGAGGACTTTAGTTGTGTTGTCCCTCGCCTCTCTGGACGGGACGAAACCCACTTGGTCTAGGTGGATTAATTGCTGGACGTGTTTTTGTAACCTGGTTGCCAGAATTTTCGTGAACAATTTTAGATCCACGTTCAGGAGGGAGATCAGGCGGTAACTCCCGCAGAGGGCCGGGTCCTTGCCCTCCTTGGGTATTACCGATATCTGGGCCTGTAATGTTACAGCATGAAGAGATTCCCCCGAGCCCAGGTCATTGTATAACTTAACCATTTGGTGTCCAAGGGAGGGTAGGAGGGCTTTATAATAGGCGATAGTCAGGCCATCAGGGCCCAGGGCTTTCCCTGGCTTCGCAGTCTTCAGGGCGTGTTGGAGCTCAGACATGGCAATCGGTTCCTCCAGGCTCTCCCTCACTTCTGGTGTCAGGGAGGGCATGAGGGACGAAGCGATGTATTCCAGAGCAGCGTCTTGGGTATTCAGGGTTTTCTCCAAGTTGTATAGGGTATTGTAGTAGTTCCTAAACTCCCGTGTGATCTGTTGGGGAAGGGAGTGTTTCTGTCCTGTGTTGGACATGATGCTGGGGATGTAGGTGGCGAGACGTTGCACGCGTAGTGTATTAGCTAAAAGCCTCCCGCACTTATTGCCCGACTCGTAGGTTTTTCGTCGACATATTTGTAGAGCCGATTTAGCTTTAAAGTGTAGAACGTCTGTCACCTTTGAACGTACCAGGTCAAGTTCCGCACCGAGCTGTCTAGTGGGGGTCAATTTGTGCGTCGTCTCCAGCGCGTGCAATTTAGCAAGAATCACGGCCTTATGTGCCTCCCATACCACCCCTGCGGTGCTGTCTGTAGTAGTGTTTGTTTGAAAATAGTGTTCTAGTTCTCTGACCACATCGGCTAGAACCTCTGAGTCCTGCAGGAGACCCTCGTTAAGTCTCCATACATACCCCTGTCCCCCCGTGTGGTCTGAGATGGAGTATTTCAAAGTAATCGGGGTGTGGTCGGACCAGGTGATCGACCCGATAGATATGTCTCGAACTGCTTGTAATTGTCCGTGGGGTAACAGGAAATAGTCAATCCGCGAGTATGTTTGGTGCGGCTTAGAGAAAAAGGTGTAATCTCTCTCTCCCACATGCAGCAGGCGCCAGGCGTCTACTAGTTGCTGTGAGTGGAGGACGTCTCCTATTCGTCTGCGCACATCTCGGGATGTGGAGGACTTCCCAGATGAGGTGTCCTCATGCGGGTTCAAGGGGATGTTCAGATCACCCCCCACTATCAGAAGGCCCTCCGCGAAACGCCGGAGGCGAGCCAATTTTTTTTTAAGGAAAACGTCCTGTTGGGTGTTGGGTGTGTACAGATTGGCCAAGGTCACTTTCCTGTCTCCTATTGTGCCCTTTAAAAACAGGAATCGTCCCTCTGTATCCGTGCAAACCTCTGAGGGTCTCCAAGGGACCCTTGAGGCCACAAGGATGGAGACCCCCCTAGACTTCGCCTCCGTGTATTGTGAGTGGTAGGTTGTGGGATAGTGTCTATTTTTCAGTAGTGGCAATTTGCTTGCATTAAAGTGGGTTTCCTGCAACATCACCTCATCAGCCCTAATGCGTCTCATGTCTTGGAGCAGCATACGCCTCTTTTCGGGCGTATTGAGGCCCTTCACGTTCAGCGTTACAACAGTGAGTTCGTCCATGCCTGTGCAAAAGAGGGGGATGGGGGGGTACCCCATCAGGGGGAAGGGGCAGATAAGGAGGAGAGTTCTCTAGTGGAAAGGGATAGAACGGGGAAGAGTACAAGGATAAGAGATGGGTAGAGACAAAAGAGGCGTACACTAGGGTGTGCAGCCAAGAGGGGTATACTAAGGTAGCCAAAAAATGGCTAAGACGCTCTCCGGTGAGACCCAGAAATTGAGCGCAGTCCTAGGTGGGGTAGGGACTAGAGAGAGCCAGGAGATGAGCTCCCGTCCCTCCCCACCCCTTCCCGGCGTGCAAGGATGGTGTTATAACTAAGATTACATCTCGGCAAGATAATTATATCAATAGCAACGGAACTTTTCAACAGGTATAATTATAGGAAAACAGTTCACATGTAACAAAATATGCTAACTGAGCAAAGAAAGTGAAACAAGTATGCATTTTGCTGCAGGTACATACATTAGAGGTTATCAGGTTCGGGCAGCATGAGGCGCATCCTGAGGGCTCCCCACAAGGGGGCGACAGGAGACCTATCCCTTCACCCCCGTCCCCCTCCCCTCCACGGGATCCATCTCCCCCTCCTTAGAAAAAATGCCACAAAACGAGGGGGGCATAGTATCGGTCACTCTTCCCCCAGCAACAACATTAAGTCCCAACTCAGATTCCCTCGTCAACAGTGCCCATAACGTGGGCCATGCGTCCCCCCTCCCGTCCCCTGCATCGCATCCCGCCTGCACCCTCCTCCACATCCCCCCCACCCCCTCCCGCAGAACCCGGCCAGCTGTACTGTCCATACTCCACCCCCCTGCTCAGTGTCCCACCACGCCGGAATGGTTCCAAAAACCACGATGCTGTCCCGTATAATCTCCCCTCTTCGCCGCACACACAGTACTGGGTGTCTCTGGCTTTAGGCACAGGCGGGGGAGCGGCCCCTCCAGCCGGCGAGGTAGAAAACAATCAAGCTCATGAACGGGAGCTGCAGCCCTGCAGGGGGACTCCTCCGTCGGGGATAGTTCAGGGGGAAGGGGGGGAGGGCATGATCGGGCCTAAAAACTCGAGGGGTAGGTGAATCCTCCCAAGCTGTCAGGCCGCGGGATCAGGATAGCGTTATTACTGATGGGACACTAATGCGGGGGGGGGGGGGGGACACGGGCAAGGGGCGCAGATCAAGTGTTCCAAAAAGAGGGGACAGATGGGGGGACCCAGGGTCAGGGAAGTGCGGCCCAGGGCCTACTCACGTGGGGCTGCGTTTTAGTTCTGATTGTGCCTCCGTCCGTTTCTCCGCTGTCTGGGTTGCAAGGGACCACGGTGTGCTGCTATGCCCGAGCGACCGGTCTGGCGGGGCAGGAGCTGTTGCCAGTCAGGTACTGGTATGGGATCCGTCCCCATGAAGTGGAAAAGAGCTGGGAGGTCTGCCGCTGTCTGGAGTGTGTAGGCCTCTGCATCCTTGCGGAAGGTGACAGCCAGGGGATAGCCCCAGCGGTAGGAGTGATCGGTCTGTCTGGCGAGATCCAGGAGAGGCCTCAGAAGTGCCCTGCGGCGAAGTGTAGCTCTGGACAAGTCTTGCAGGATCCTGACACGGGCACCGTCCAGCTCAACGTCCTCCTGATCCCAGGCCCGGCGAAGGATGGCTTCCCGCTGGACGTACCGGTGGAACCGGCAGATGATGTCGCGGGGTCTGTCCGGATCTGTCGGCTTGGGGCCTAGCACTCTATGCGCCCTGTCCAGTTCGATCACGGCCTCTGGCTCTCCCAACACTCCCCGGAAGATCTCCGTCACACGGGCCCCGACATCTTCCATCTCCGCCGCCTCCGGGACCCCCCGGATCCGTAAGTTGTTGCATCTGCTCCGGTCTTCCGCGTCTTCCAAGTGTAGCTGGAGGGACACCGCTGCCTCGTGATGATGGTCTCTGGCCTGTTTAAGTGCGGCTACTCTAGCTTCCAGGGAGGTCACCGATTCTTCTCCCGATACCACTCTCTCTGTAAGGCTGAAGACCTCTCCCCGCACTTCTTGTATATCTCGCCTGTGCGTCTCCTCCAGGCGTAGGATCAGGGCCTCGATATCGGATCTGGTCGGCAGAGCCTGCAACAGTGTCCGGATCTCCTGGTCCATTCCCCCGTCCTCCAGTGTTTGCAGGGTCGGCATTTCCCCTGGAGTGTTCTCCGGGGATCGTGCCTCGATGAGCTCGTTGCTGGTGGTCGCCTCAGCACAGCCCAGTGGTTGGGCCTCTCCCTCCGTTCCACGTGCAGCGCCGCGTATGGTGGTCAAAGCGGCCTCGGGAGAGATCACATGCAGGGACTTGAAATACTTCTGTATTTCGCCCGGAATCTTGCCCGTCGGGGTCTCCTTTGTTGCCGCTCTGGTTTTGTACCATTTAGCCGAGTACATGCCGGTGTAAGGGTAATTTTAGCCGGTAATTGGGGGATCAGGCCGGGAGCTCAGTGTAAAAGCATTCTCACTCAGCCATGTCCAGGCCACGCCCCCTCAGCTCTACATCTTTGGCTATTTTCTGAGGCTCAGTTGAGGTTCGTACTGCGCAAGCGCCGTGCCTGAGGGGGTCCTTATCTGCCGGGGTGAACTTTTTCGGCAGGACACTGGCACTCAGAGACTGGACTGGTGCACATTTGTAACTCAGTTTACAGCCCTGGAAGAGACCGTGAGCAGCAGTGGCATATGTTTTTTTTTTGGGGGGGGGGGGGGCTGAAAACAATTCCCCTACAGCCCCAGCCCCCTGGCCTGGCATGTGTCATAGTCAGTGCGCAGGCACCGTGTAGGTTCGTACTGCGCAAGCGCTGCGCCTGCGGAGTACAGGGGGGTCCTTATCCACCGCGAGGAACTTATTTGGCAGAACACCAGGAAGACTGCTTTCTGCTCAGGAGTGATGTCATCCAGAGCCAGCCAATGAGGAGGCCCGAAGACTGGCAGATGCTGGCTTTAGTTCTACTTTAATAAAAACTAATTTTCAATAAAGTAAGTTCAGAACTCCAGATAAAAACAAAATAAGACAAAAAAAAAAAAGGATCACATTCATGTTTTACAGCAACAATGTCTCTTCCACTGTAAACACACGCTAAGGGTTAACATAACAGTATATAATTATTGTATATGGTTGGATCAGAGCTTCCTGATAGGTTCAGAGACACACAGCGTTCACAGAACAGAATGTTTACAAGGATGATGTCACAGAGATGCATTCCATGTACACAAACCGAAAGTACAGAGATTTTCTGCCATGTAAACACGCAGACTGCTCTGTGAGTCGTTCCATTTCCCCATGCACCAGACTCCATTGCATATATCATCATGAGAAAACAGAAATGTACAATTCGCTCACTTACTTCTTGTAGGAATCCAAAGTGACAGGTCTCAGAGCAAAAAAATCGAAAAGCTGTCAGAACAAGAGCGGCCCGCCCTCTGCTCAGCCATTGGTTAAAATCTGCATCCAATGACAGAGCTCGCTGGGAACATTTTCGTCAGTCTTTCCCTGTGGCTGCGAAGAAGGGTATGTATGCACTATGCAGGGATTCCTTGGCAGCGTGCACGAGCCTCAACGCGTTCCTGTGTGATGAGGCTTGTGCTCTGCGCGCTCCTGCCCTCGTGAGGCGGGAAATGTATCTAGTCACACCTCCACACATCACTACAATCTGTACCTCACTTGAAGAATGGAACTACAGATATCACCCGGCTGATGTTTCACTGGCTAAGCTGGTAAAAGAAACCTTTTATTACAGCATATGCAGGTAAAAGAAACAAATACTGGCCTAATATGTCAAAACAAGCTTGCTGTTATAAAATGAGCCATGAGGTAGTTTTTGTACTTGCAAGCAGGTTGAAATGCATACAGCCAGTGTTCTGTCAAAAGCTTCAATTAAGTCACTTCTGGTGACTCCAGCAGCAATAATTGCAGATTGGCTGTTTTCATAGAACACTGGCAGCGTATACACTACAGTACACAATATAATGAGGGGACATTGTTAATCCGCCTGCTAGTAACCAACAACAAAGCCGCCTCCAAGGTGGCAACAACTTTTTTACTCCTTAGCCGGTGTTCTGTCAAAACAGACAATTCGTTGTGTACCGTAATGTATATGCTGTCAGTGTTCTGTGGAAACAGGAAAGTCCTTGAAATCTGCAATTCCTGCTGCTGGAGAGTCATCGAAAGCAGTGGCGGCCCGTCCATAGGGGGCACACGGGCACTGCCCCCCTTTCTAAGCTTTTCAAAAATTAAAAAAAACTTGCCCTTTAACCACTTAAGACCCGGACCTTTAGGCAGGAAAAGGACCTGGCCAGTTTTTGCGAATCGTTTTTGCGTTGTTTTAAATGACAAATTGCTCGGTCGTGCGACGTGGCTCCCAAACAAAATTGGCGTCATTTTTTTCCCCACAAATAGAGCTTTCTTTTGGTGGTATTTGATTACCTCTGTGGTTTTTATTTTTTGCGCTAGAAACAAAAATAGAGCGACAATTTTGAAAAAAATGCAATATTTTTTACTTTTTGCTATAATAAATATCCTCCAAAAATATATATAAAAAAATGTTTTCCTCAGTTTAGGCCGATATGTATTCTACCTATTTTTTATTTTTTTACTACTAATGGTGGCGATCAGCGTTTTTTTTTTTTCGTGACTGCAACATTATGGCATACACATTGGACACGTCGGACAATTTTGACACATTTTTGAGACCATTGTCATTTTCACAGCAAAAAATGCATTATAAATGCATTGTTTACTGTGAAAATAGCATTTGCAGTTTGGGAGTTAACCACTAGGGGGCGCTGAAGGGGTTGTGTGTGACCTCATTTGTGTTTCTAACTGTAGGGGGGTGTGGCTGTAGGTGTGACATCATTGATTTCCCTATATCAGGGAACACACGATCAATGACAGCGCCACAGTGAAGCTCCTTGGACCGATCGCGGGACTCCAGCGGTGATCGGGTCCACGTGCCCTGCGGTCACGGAGCTTCAGACCGGGTTGCAGGCGCGCACCCGAGACCCACGGCTGGGCACTTAAATCGGACGTACAGCTGGCTGGGATCCTGAAGGTAAAAGCATTGGCCCATCTACAATTATTGACCAAAATCTGCCGATTAGTGTGAGAAATCCCTGACTGAGAATGAAAGCTGGGTGACAGATGGGCACAGTGACAGTGATCTGAGTGACAGGTGGGCACAGTGACAGTAATCTAAGTGACAGATGGGCACACAATGGCTTTGCATGGATGGGCACAGTGGCTTTGCATGGATGGGCACAGTGGCTAGCATTGATATGCACAGTGAGGCTGCATTTGATTGGCACAGTGAGGCTGCAATTTGTTTTTTTTTCTTGTCGTGAAAACAGTCGTGTGTAGGCTTTAACCACTTAAGACCCGGACCAATACGCTGGCAAATGACCCAAGGGGTTTTTGCGATTCGGCACTGCGTCGCTTTAACAGACAATTGCGCGGTCGTGCGACGTGGCTCCCAAACAAAATTTGCGTCCTTTTTTTCCCACAAATAGAGCTTTCTTTTGGTGGTATTTGATCGCCTCTGCGATTTTTATTTTTTGCGCTATATACAAAAATAGAGCGACATTTTTGAAAAAAAAACAATATTTTTTAGTTTTTGTTATAATAAAAAACCAATAAACTAAATTTTAGTCAAACATTTAGGCCAAAATTTATTTAGCCACATGTCTTTAGTAAAAAAAAATCGCATTAAAAAAAAATTAGCTACCTAGCGGGAACAGCGACACTAATACAGCGATCAGAAAAATGATCGCTTAGTGACGCTGGCAATAGGGAGTGAAAGGGTTAACTAGGGCAGTGATCAAGGGGTTAAAACTTTATTGGGGGGGGTGGGGGGGGCTACCCTGACACTAACACTGAGTGACTGTCACACTGTCTGTCACACTGACACTAAATACAGTAATCATACATGTATGATTACTGCATTCAGTGACACTGTGACAGGGGGGAGGGGGGGGGGGCGATCGCGGGGGTTAAATGTGATTTTGTGTGTAGTGTAGTGTAGTGTTAGTGCAGACTTACTTGTAGTGTGGTGATCTCTCCTCAGCGGCGCTTGAAACAAACGCCGAGGGAGAGATCACGTCGCTTCCTCCTTCCTGTGTTTACACAGGAGGAGGAAGTGACAGGTCAGGCGGGCGCGCGCATTGGCTGGGAGCGATCCGGAGGGGGCGGATGAAAACGGATAGCCGCCCCCACTCGTCGGATCGCTCCTGCAGCCGCGCGGACCGCCGCATGTACGGGGGGGGGGGTCCGATCGGACCCCCGATCCCCCCCAAGGCACCAACGTATATATACGTTGATGTGCCTGTCGGTGCCATTCTGCCGACGTAAATGTACATGCGGCGGTCCTTAAGTGGTTAACGACGGGGGGGGAGCGTGCATGTTTAGAAGCAAGTTATGAGAAGGGAAATTTGCAAAATCAGCCCAAAGGGTGGCGCCATTCGAATGGTATTTTCAAGTATTAAATAACCCCCATTGTCACGGTATACACCAAATTACTGCAAGCAAAGTTCAACATTGAAAAACTGAGGGCAATATCAGACATTATAGTGTGTCCAAACTGTCTTGATCTTGCCTTCGTCAGATGGGGTGATGTCACCCCTGAACAAGCCAAATTTTGAAGATGCGCAAAAATTGAGATGCAAAATTGGGATTTCCCTCCTAATCCCATGCCTAATGTTAACATGTGCTATCTCCCATCATAGGGGAGCAATGGCTGCTGCATGAGCCGCTGGTTTGATGTGGGATCGGCATAATTGAAGTTACCTCTGTAATATGTCTAGGGGTGATAGCAGTGACGGAATGTCCAGGCAGTTGGCTGACTCTTTAAAATGCTTTATTCTTGGTCAACACGACCAACAGTCAACTTGGAATAGATAGGACAGATTGGTGAAAAGAGCAACCTTGCAGATTCAGGCTTTGGATAGAAGGAAGCAATCCTGCCTCCAAATAGTATTCTCGCTTTCGTCGCCACCCCAGCTGGGATGGGTGCAGTGCAACCAGAACAGGCCTCCCTCACAGAACTGGCAGCCGGAGTGTCACTATGAGCTCCGAGAAGGAACAAGTCTCTGCCACCGACTTGGCTTTAGTAAAGGCCTCTGCCACAGGTCCAATACTGAAGGACAACAATTAAAGCGGATTCTCTCAGTCAGTAGTTGGGGTCACCGATTGACAGTTTGCAACTCACAACCTGTCAGTGTCCGGTCACCCAGATCCCCGATGGTTCCGTCTAAATCCTATTGGATCACCTGCCTCTGGTTTCACATCAGACCAACTCCCCACCGAACAGCATCCAGCTTGGGATCTTTCTCTAAGTGTGGGGTGACTGGAATCCCCCTTTGGTTGCTTCAAATTCTCTGAGCCATATGGGCCCAGAGCCAGGAACTCTGCGTTGCACGGGCTCCCGCCAGGGAGGTCATAGTGGTGGGGCCTGTGATGTGCGCACACCCTGAAGGTGGGTGCCACACCTGGAAGCATGAACACGTGAAGACCCTGAAAAAATGGCGTCTGCCACAGATAAACCCCTCCCAGCATGCCCCACGAGGAGAAACTCCTCCAATTGGCTGCTGGGGAAAAGCGACTGCCTGGACCCCTCTGGCGCCACCTATTGCACAGAGATGGAACTACATCTCTGAAGCACAGCATGACCTACAGGACAGTCCAGGGCTGACAGCAGCCGAATTTAAACAATTCAAACTGGTGAGAGCAAATAAGTCTCTCACCCGACTACATTTACAACAGTGTCCCTACTGAAAGTAGAGGGGCGCTACACTGCTTTTGCCTCTGTTTACACTATTTCATCCCCAAAGATGTGTGATTTACAATGCGACTTTGCAATGTGATTTTTCATGCAGTCATGCGACTGTTGAAAACCATGTGAGAACAAGTGGCACTGAAGTTGGAACAAAGTAGTGCACGAATATTTTTGCACAATTGTACTCCTGCACGTCAGAATAGATCAATGTAAATCACACCACAAAATTTCAAAAAGTAGTGCTGAAACTTCTTTTTAAAATTGTTGCTGCACAAAAAATGCAGCTTTGGAAAGAAAAAGGTCTCAGAAGTCAATTTCAGGTCATTTATTTTTTATTTTTTATTTAAAACACAAAATCAAAAACAGAGGAGAGGAATAGGGGGAAATGGCTGTTCAGCTTCCAAACAACTTCTGGCATTCCAGGGTGTTTATGCAGGTCCAAGATGCCAGTTCTTGCCTTGTGCCCCAACATACACATTTGTGTGAAGATGGCTTTCTTCCAACAGGATGATCCGTAAGCAGTACCACTCCTGTACAATGACAATGAAATACAGTATATACGAGTCATATTTCAGAATATCCTTTCATTTATTGCAGGCTAGTTAGAGTTTAGTCAATCACTTTATTTTTATTTTCAGGAGTGAATCTAACATATTGGTTGCAAACACATGTTGATTTCCACAGTATATTTACTCAGGCCCGATCCACCCTATAGGCTCACTATGCAAGCCACTTAGTGCCCCACAAAGCTGCAGGGGCCCCCCAAATTACTAGAGGCCCCGCCTGGTAAGAATTTAATTTTTGGTCCCTCACCCCACTCAACTCGCTGGGCTGCATGGGAGAAGAGGTAAGAAGTCAGCACCCCCGCCTTCTCACTTTAATGTAAGATGTCAGTTCCGATATCAGAACACCCGCTTCTCAACTTTAATATTTAATGTGACATGTCACTGTCGGCAGTGCCCCCCCCCCCCCTTCTCAACTTTAATGTGACATGTCATTTTTTTTAGGGCCCCAGGGAGGTCAGGATTAGGGTTGCCACCTCATCCCTTTAAACCCGAACACATATGAATTGCACAGGTTCTGAAGCTAATTTAATGCAGGTAAAGTACCAAGTGAGTTTAATTACCACCTTAACCACTTAAGACCCGGACACATACGCTGCTAAATGACCCAAGGTGTTTTTACAATTCGGCGCTGCGTCGCTTTAACAGACAATTGCGCGGTCGTGCGACGTGGCTCCCAAACAAAATTTGCGTCCTTTTCTTCCCACAAATAGAGCTTTCTTTCGGTGGTATTTGATCGCCTCTGCGACTTTTATTTTTTGCGCTATAAACTAAAATAGAGCGACAATTTTGAAAAAAATCACAATTTTTTTACTTTTTGTTATAAAAAAAAATTAAACTACATTTTAGTAAAACATTTAGGCCAAAATTAATTCAGCCACATGTCTTTAGTAAAAAAAAAAAAAATCGCAATAAAAAAAATAGCTACCTAGCGGGAACAGCGACACTAATACAGCGATCAGAAAAATGATCGCTTAGTGATGCTGGCAATAGGGAGTGAAAGGGTTAACTAGGGCAGTGATCAGGGGGTTAAAACTTTATTAGGGGGGGTGGGGGGGCTATCCTGGACCTAACACTAACTGATTTTACACTGCCTGTCACACTGACACTAAATGCAGTGATTAGATCACTGCATTCAGTGACACTGTGACAGGGGGGTGGGGGGGGGCGATCACAAGGGGTTAATGTGCCTATGTGTGTGTGTGTGTGTCAGTGTTGTGTTGGTGCACACTTACTGTGGATGTCTTCTCTCATCAGCAGCGGTGGGAAACACTGCTGCGATGAGAGGTGACATCATTTCCTCCTTCCTGTGTAAACACAGGAGGAGGAACTGAAACGAAGGGGGAGCGCTCCCATTGGCTGGGAGCGATCGCGGGGGGGGCGGAAAACATGGACATCCGCCCGCTCGTCGGCGATCGCTCCCAGAGCCAGGGGGACCGCCGCACGCCGCGGAGGGGGTCCCGATGGGACCCCCGAACCGCACGAAGGCGAGGACGTAAATTTACGCCCTTGTGCCTGTACAAGCCATGTTGTGGCCGTAAATGTGCGTGCGGGGGTCCTTAAGTGGTTAATTAGCCACAGAACCTGTGTAACTAATATGTGTTCGGTTTTAAAGGGATGAGGTGGCAACTCTAGTCAGGATTGGCACTGTATTATAACTTCATGTGGGGCATACAGGACTAGTTAGGTGCAGGTTTGTCATTGGGCACCTATAGACTCAGGAGAGCCATGTGTGCATGCTGGTCTGTGTAGTGTCTGCTGTGCATATTTAGGTTTTGGTTGCCGTTAGAAATCAATCACAAAGTTAATAAAGATGTTCCTAATTTATGGAATTACAAACAGCTTTGCTTCCTTGGACAGGGAGCTGTGATTGTGTATCACCTGGGTACTGGTTAAGGCACACACCTGTGACTCCAGACACTCGCTCTGAACGGGTTTTCCAGGGTCCAAACGGCATGTGCTTATTACGCTAAAGAATAAAAAAAACATTATAAACATCAAAAACATAGCAGAAGTCATTTCATAATAGACAGGTTAGTTCTCTCAAAAAGGCACACACAAACACCTGACAGCTGTTCCACTCCTTCTCCACTCCATGTCAGAAAATAAACTATGCTTGCCATTTACGTGTAAAGTATCGCCTGATCATCTCAGCCCGAGTAGCCAATCCTGCCTCAGTATTCTTCCTTCTGGCTGATGGAGCTCAGGCTCCCTCTCCTCAGAAGGCTCCCAGGATTCACCCCTTACCAAACAGATGTTCTGTAATACACAACAGGCAAGAATGATCCTGGCAGCCTTCTGAGGAGAGTACAGGAGTTCTTCCCCAGGCTTGGCCAAGCACATGAATCGGCTTTTCAGGAGCCCAAATGTGGACTCTACAATAGCCCTGCTTTTTTGTGGGCCCTGTTGTATCTGTGCTCTGCCTGGCTCTGGGGGTACCTGACTGGAGCCATGCCAGTTGGGGGTAACCAGCATCCCCTGCCAAAAGAAAAGTCAAAATGAGTAAATTTTATGTTTGGGAAGTGACTTCCCCACTACATCACCCACAAAAAATGCACTTCAAGGGTTAGGTTATTTTTCCATCAAGTTCAAAGTTTACACTATACATGGTACCTAAGGCTGGCCATACATTATACAATTTTCTTGTATAACTTTCCTTTAGAGTTACCATAACCATATACACACTTAAATTTTGTTTGCAATCAGGCCCTTGCACTAAGGAGTTTAGGGTAAATCTGATCAAAATTGTTTTATAAAATTGTATGGTGTATGGCCAGCTTATGGCTGATCTGTTCAAAACTTTGTTCCAAGTCAGCTCAGATTTCTTATGGTAGGCTGACCTTAAACAGGTAAGCTGATTGTTTGATATGCAGAAGTGAGTCTTATTTTGCAATCTCCAGTTTGTTTAAAACAGGGATCCTCAAACTACGGCCCTCCAGATGTTGTAGAACTACACATCCCATGAGGCATTGTAACACACTGACATTCACAGACATCACTAGGCATTATGGGAATTGTAGTTCCTGAACAACTGGAGGGCCGTAGTTTGAAGACCCATGGTTTAAAATAAGGGTTTTATTTCCATAAGCTGGGGATTGCAATGTCAGCCTTATGGCCCATACACACGATCCGAATATCGGACGAAAACGATCATACGATTTTCGGATCGTGTGTACACTACTTTCGACAGCCGATCACGGCTGTTCATCCGATATTTTTTCGATCGGACATGCACGAAAATTTTCCTTGTACGATGTCAGATCGTACGATTTTCGTTTAGTCAGTACAGCCGTCGTCCGACAATACAATACAAATACATTACAACACATGACATCACTTCCGATCTTTTTTTTCTGTCGTACGAGAATTTTCGTGAGTTTAATAACCTATTTTATTTTACTTGCGACTATTAAGCGAAAAAAGTCGTACGATCCATCGGCCGATATTCGGATCGTGTGTATGGGCCATTACTTCTGCCTACAAACCAATCATTATCAAGGTTTAAGTGCCAACACTTCTTTGAACAAGCTGATTGGCTACCATGCACAGCTGCAGCAGATTCAAAGTGCACCAGTTATAGCTACTATACCCCAATGATGCCATTCATGTCAACCTAGCACACTGGTTCTCAACTCCTGTCCTCAGGACCCACTAACAGGCCAGATTTTTTTTTTTAATTTAAGATTTTTATTTAAATGAATATCAAAGGAATACAATCAATGCTCCCAGAACAATTTTGGAGCGAATAAACAAGTGAGAGGACAAATACTGACAGAGTACAAATAGTACAATTCATCCTGAAAAAAAATAAAATAGAATACTCCTCCTCAATCTAATATAAACAGGTGGATAGTGATAAATAACAAATAGTTAAATCATAAGAATATAATTATAATTAAGTGTTGCAGAGGAGAAGAAGTAGGGGGCTAAGCCTCCAACTATCAGTCAGTATAAAACAGTTCAATCTGCCCTACCAGGTAAATAGAGTTCCATAGGAGAGAGGAAGCCTGAAACAGGAGCAAGACCTAAAGTACTGTTTCGACACCCCTATTGGGAACAAACTGTGCCAAAAGAGAACTTACCTCCTGGTCTTAAACCACAGTCATAAAACTCCCGGAATATCCCTACAGATGCCCTGAAGGATCAAAGATCCGTGAGCTGCATGGGTAACCAAAATCAAAAAAAGAAAAAACCAGGGCAAAGAAGAGTATCAAGATGGTAATGGAGACTGGGTAGAATCCAGGATCATCTTGCTAATAATAAATCAGCAAACAGGAAATCCCCTTCATTCCCATGAATTGATTGTGAAAGGATTACTTTCTACCTCCAGAGAAGTTCCATCAACAATAACATACCAATCAAAAAAAAAGGAGGGAAAAAGGTTAATTAGTGAACTGGTAAGGTGCACATGAACATCGAGCACCTAGAGAAATAAAAGGTGGGAAAGGAAATGGAGAAAGAGAGGAGAGGGGACAGAGAAAGGGAAGAAGGAAACGGAATTGAGTTGATTGTCAGCCTATCTACCCAGTGCCCATGGATGGCGCCACACTTCCAGTTGATGGGGAGATTCCCACATATCTGGCCCAGGGTTCCCAAACAGCCTCAAAAAGGTTAGAATTGTTTGAAATGGAGCTAATCATTTTTTCCTGGGTCATAACCCACGAAATCTTCCTTTTGGCTGCCAGATAGGAGACTCTTGGTTGTTTCCACGCCCCTGCTAGAGTAGTTTTTGCTCCCAGAAGCATAAAGTCTATCAATCTTTGTCTGTGTCTAGAAGTCTGGGATATAGTAGTCCCTAACAGTGCAACCTGTGGGGATTTCTCCACAGTCACCCCTGTGACCTTTCTGATGAGACTAAAAATCCTATTCCAGAATCCTCTAATTCTTGGACACTCCCACCAAATATGAAGCATAGTGCCCTGAGCTTGACATTCTCTAAAACACAATGGGGAGGCAGTTGGGAACATTGACGCAAGCCTACTGGGAACCAGATACCATCTCATCAGTACCTTGAGATTGGCTTCTATCAAGGATATATTGTTTAAACCTTTAAAGGTTCTCGTACCTATCCTATGCCACTCCTCCAGGTCCCAAGTCATTTGCAGATCCCTCTCCCATGCCTCCATGTAAGCGAACTTAGAGAATACTTCGGATAAGGCAGTATATATTATGGAGATTCCTCCTCTGTGTTCTTCCATCCGGTGACACCAGCGCTCGTAATTGGTGAAAGCCAGCGGACCAATATTGTTATCCCAAAATGAAGAAACAAAGTTGAAAATCAGAGAGTATCAGGACTTCTCTTGGTCAGGCATACCCAATTTCTTCACACAATGCGTCAGAGAGAGGGGTCCCGTGGTTAGAAGGAAATCTCCTATTCTATAAATCCCCTTGTCCGTCCACCATTGGAATGCCTTAATGTCCATTCCTGCTGCAAATTGAGGGTTGTGGAAAATACTGGTTAGGGGCTTAGTTTCCGAGATCAAAGAAGGAAGATGTCTCATATCATCCCAGATTTTCAGTGATTGGGACAGTGTTGGGGACATTATAGCTGGCCTAGATTTTTGGGGCATCCAAAGCAGGTTCTCCAGTTTTAGACCGGGGACTGCCATCCCCTCTATGTCTAGCCACTCAGGTTTCTCACACTTAGAGTAGATGGAGGACAATTGGGCTAATCTGGCTGCTTGATAGTATTTAAATAGGTTAGGCAGACCAAGTCCCCCCCCCGTGTCTTGAGTCCAAATGAGACATTTTGGGCCAATCTATAGCCTTTACCTCCCCAGATGAATTTGACAATTTTACTCTGGAATGACTTCAGTTGATCTTTTTTGATGGGAATGGGGAGGGATCTGAATAAATAGAGCAATCTAGGTAAAAGGGTCATTTTAATCGAATTGATCCTACCCACCCAGGAGATTGTATGTCGAGCCCACAACTGAAGATCACTTTCCAATTTACGGTACATGGGGGGGAAGTTGGTCTGATAAAGCCGTTCGATCCTGGAGGTCAGGTTAATACCTAAGTAGCGAATAGACGTCTCCGCCCATTTAAAGTCAAAGTGAGGTTTCAAGGCCTCGATTATTGAGGGGCGTGTGGAAATATTTAGTGCCTGGGATTTATTAAAGTTGACCCTGAGTCCCGATATCTTTCCAAACGACCCGAGTAAGTTACAAATAATGGGGAGGGAGGTAACAGGAGAGGTGACAAAAAGGAGGAGATCATCTGCGAAAAGTGCACATTTGTGGATTTGAGGTCCACAGGTCACCCCCTTTATGTCGGGCTCAGATCGAATGGCTATAGCCAAAGTTTCGATCGCTATAGCAAAAATTAAAGGGGAGAGGGGACATCCCTGCCTCGTACCCCTTGAGATGCTAATGAAATCTGAGAAACAACCCTGCAACTTAACCCTCGCCCTGGGGGTTGAATAAAGGGATTTTAGAAGACCCCGGAAGCTTTCACCGAAGCCCCACCGCTGCAGGACCTCAAAAAGGTACTCCCAAGACAGGGAGTCGAATGCCTTCTGGAGATCTAACGACAGGAAGATTCCCTCCTGAGGGGGGTCCCCGGACCAGCCTGACTGGAGTAACGAGAGAATGTCCAACGCTCTCCTTACCTGGTCCGGACCCTGCCTCCCTGGGATGAAACCAACCTGGTCCTTATGAATGTAAAGGCGAATAAAAGAGTTCATTCTGTTGGCCAGGATTTTGGTTAGTATCTTTAAGTCATTATTAATTAAAGAGATGGGCCTATAGTTCTCCACTAGTTCTGGATCCTTATCTGGTTTGGGTATGACCGTAATGAATGCCTCATTCAAATGTGGATGTAGGCCTTCTCCCCCTCGCTTTGAATTATAAAATTTTGTGAGATGAGGACCCAATGTTTCCGCAAACATTTTATAATAAGGGGAAGAGAAGCCGTCAGGTCCTGGCGCTGAACCCCCTTTAAGTTGTTTGATAACCTCTAATGTTTCGTCCACTGAGATCGGGGCATCCATTAGGTCAATATGGCCCTTTTGTAAAGACGGGATCTCTAGGTGATCTAAAAAAGATTTGATGTCAGAGTGTCCGGTCGTTCCCGACTTTTGATAAAGGGACGAGTAAAAAGTTTCAAATTCGTGCAAAATGCGCATAGGATTAAGGGTGGTGGTCCCATCGCGTGACCTAATTTTTGGGAGTGAAAACGCGTGGAACCTCGGGGAGAGCTTAGTTGCCAACATCGTATTCATTTTGTCTTTCTGCAAATAAAATCTTGCGTTACTCCAATTTAGAGATTTTTCAGCCCTGACTGTGAGTGATAAGTTTAATGCTAGCCTAGCAGAGTCTAGCTGTGAGGTAAGTACCTTCTTCTGGTCCTTCTTATGGTCCTTGCGTAATAGCTCAAATTCTCTTTCGAGTTTAGCTATCTTCGCATTTTTCTCCCTTTTTCATTTAGATGCTAATTGAATTAGTTTCCCGCGGACAACAGTTTTGTGAGCGGCCCATAAAGTCTCAGCCGAGGTTCCATCAACATTATTTAGCGTGAAATATTCTTCTATCGTTTTGTTAATTTCCGCGACTACACTGGGGTCATCAAGAAGGGTCTCATTCAATCTCCAATGCGATTTGAGGGGGCCTAAATTTTGCGTTTGTATCGAGCAGATCACTATTGAATGATCTGAGAGTGATGTGTCTTTTATGATGGCTTTATTCACCAATGGGACATGTCTAGTAGAAATCAGAATGTGATCAATCCTAGAATAGGAAAGATGTGGGTTTGAATAATGGGTATAATCCCTTTTTGTCGGATTAAGTTCCCGCCATATATCCACTAGATTTTGTTGGAAAATTAATTTCGCTATGTGCAAGCTGGCTTTGGTTGGGCGGGTAAGTCTGCTACCCATAGGCTTGGATTTGTCCAGGCTCTGATCAAAAGCTATATTTGAATCACCGGCGCAGACAATCGCTCCCTCAAGAAGTGGTTCCAAAGCAGTGAACATGGATTGAAAAAAGGTTTTCTGGCCTCTATTGGGGGCATAGTATGAGACAAATGACATTAATTGTTCATCATTCCTTTAACCAGCAGAAACCTGCCTTCTGGGTCTCTGTGTATTAAAATCGGGCTAAACTTGCAAGATTTTGCAAAAAGAATCGCCACCCCTCTAGTCTTGTCCTCCGCATTTGCTAAGAAAAATTGAGGATATTGAGCGTGCAGAAAAGTGGGGGTGAAACTAGTAGGAAAATTAGTTTCCTGTAGAAGAACCACTGAAATCTTCTGGGTATGATAAGATTGAAAGATCTTCCTCCTCTTAATAGGCGAGTTCAAGCCCTGAACATTATGTGAGGCTATTTTCATAATACTAGGAAGAAGTGAGATTCAGAATGCAGCTATAATGGTGGAGTAACAAGGCGATCAACATTTCACTTACCCTGATCCACACGAGGCATGAGAGAGGGAGGCACAGACTACAGACCCTGGGTAAGTCCGGAGAATGACAAGTAAGGTATTGCTGGAGCTGGCTGACAATCGAAGAAAAGAGGTTAAGTATCAGAAGAACTGAAGGATAAGACACACAAAAATGAAAACATCTTAAGAAACATCTTAAGAGAAGAGACAGTATGAACCAACAAGGGTAGGAGAAAAAAAGAATTCCCCTATTCTTGTCATTCAAACCACTAACGTAGCCCTCAAAATGGGCTACAGGGCCACCTCCAAACAGTGAATGATCCACCGTCCAGAAGCGGTCAGAGGCACAGGGCAGCCACCCCAGCTCCCATCAGCCTTCAGATTAAGCAAATTAATGTTAAAAGTCATTTTAGAGAAAAAAAAAAACACGAACATACTCAATCTAAAACTATAATAGTACATACAAAGGAATAATACGGATCACGGTCGGTGCAAACTCATTAGCACTTGAAGGAAAGAGAAAATTTTACAATTTTAGATACAGTGATGTCAAGTTTATTTTCTATTATTTCCATCCTGGAGCCTAAATTCTGAAAATCCAAACGTATGTCATTAGTAATTTTCATTGCTGTTTGTGCAAGACCCCTTTCAAGCAATTCAGAAAACTTCTGAAAAAGCTCCCCTGCGTTCTGAGGGACCATAAGATCAGTGTTTCCTGAGGGGAAAATGGCTGTATGGTAAGCAGGTGAGGAGGTCTGAGGTGAAACAGCATATTGGGGCAATGTAGCAATAAGTTTGGTTTCTGAAGCAAATACTGTTCCTGACACAGAGCCTGAGGTATCCTGGGCGAGGTGTTGTGAGGGAGAGTGCAGTGTGGTTGTAGATAGAACTTGCCTCACCATAATGTCTCCTTCAGTATAAGACGCCAGCGGCTGAGGCGCGGCCGCCATCTTGGATTCGGCCTGGGCTTCCATCGCTGTGAATGTCGGTTCCAGGCCCCTTCTAACCACACTGCTGTACATCAGGGTGATCACCGGGTCTTCCCCTGTCTAATCCTCCCAAAACGGGATACTGCACCGCTGTGAATCCGGTGCTATGGCCGATGGGTGGCTGTGGTGGAGCGGAGCTCCCGGCTTAAGCGGCCATCTTGGACGCCTCCGCGCATGCGCCTCGAACAGGCCAGATTTTAAGTATTACGTTGGGGAGATGCAGACTAGAATACTGCAATCACTGAGCAGCAAATGATAACACCTGTGATGCATTTCAGTTATCTTGCAAACCTGGCCTGTTAGTGGGCCCTCAGGACAGAGTTGATTACATTAAACGGCGTAGATTTGGTTAAGCAAATGTTTCAACATTATATCTTACAAATGAGCCATCCTGAGGGCATTTGGCTACTCTCACATTTTTGATATAAGGCCGTCTGGCGTAGGATAAAAGCATCATGACATGACCCTGGAAAACCTGTTCACACACTCATTATCCGCTATCTGGCATCACATACTACCTGGACATTCAGAGAGTGGTACTACTTATGGTTCCTGTAGTCCACTTCACATCTCCTGGGGGGGCCTAATAGCAACGTGGGTACAATCAATGGCCCCCAGGATCTGTGAAAATTCTCTACGCTGGTAGAAAGCCACCTTCACATCAGTCCACTCATCTTCAGTTTGTGGCCAGTGTATAAATTGGGGCACAAGGTCAAGAATGGCATTAATGACCTGCATAAACACCCTGGACGTGGATTTGTGAAAAAAACATGAAATCATGTCTTTAACAAAAAATGGACTTTATAGGCACAACCTGATAAAATTGAGATTTTTAATAGAAAAGTACAAAATACATCACAATTAGACTGTAATGAAAAAACAAATAAGGACCCCAATCTTGTCACTCTAAAAATGAACACTCATTAGCCACAGGGCTTGTTGTATTAAACAAATGTTGCGCTGGGTGGAGTGATGATTTCACAGATGAGACCAATTGGATCCTTGGGATATAAAATTCAGATTGACATGTTTCGCGACTTGGTGTACGTCCCTTCTTCGGGAGCTTCTGAATATTAAAAAAAAAAAATTATTATTATTATTATTATTATTATTAAAATATATATATATATATATATATATATATATATATATATATATATATATATATATATATACACACACACAGGGCTTTTTTTCTGGGGGAACTTGGGGGAACTCAGTTCCACCACCTTTGGCTCAGACCCTTTGGTGCCTGCTCACCACAATCACTTGTAAACACAGAAGTCTCGTTTCTGTGTTTACAAGTGACAGCTTTGTAACCCCCTGAACTCTGCACTCTGTATGTAATGCAATTCTGGTATTTAATGCCCCTTTAAGACCCTTCTACTGTTTGTGAAATCTGAACGGGTCGTGGTTGAGTTCCTGTACCTATTTTCTGAGAAAAAAAGCTCTGTATATATATATAATTATAATATAATATTTCGCATCTCAAATCGTTGGCATTTGCCGGCAATGACACCTTCTTAATCGGTGCGACGCCGACCGATTTAAAAAAGTTCCTGTACTACTTTTTGCGATTTGGGGCTGCGATTTACATTGACATCTGTGCAGAAACCCGCACAGATGTCTCTTAAATCGCGGCTGAAATCGGGACTGCCAGCGGGAGTGAAATCGTGTGAGTTCAGCTGAATTCGCACAGCTTCACTCCCACAGCCCAGTGTGAACCAGGGCTTAGACAGACAAGTTTGTTCTTTCCTTGAGGGCAGCCCAGGGACAATCCTTTACAGCTTTTTGTTCCATCTTTGATTTTTCTTGGTAACGGGGTTGCTTTTGTCTGCCCAGCAGCACATGCATTGTAATGTACTGCTGGGTAATGGTTTTATGCATCCAAATGTTTCTCTCTGCAGGGGCTGGTTAAGTTCATGTTGATTCCCAAACAAGATTTTTCATGTTTATTGCAGCAGTTGAGGGGGAAGGCTCCATGGAGTTTAGTAATTTGATCACACTATGGGGTCGTCAGCCTTGTCTGCTCCCTCTATAACACTTTAGGGCGCGTACACACGATCAGACCGGTCCGGTGAAATTTGTCTGCAGACCAGTTTCATTGGACTAATTCGATGGTGTGTACGGCCTATCGGACCGTTGTTCGTCGGACCAAAGTTTTAAAACTTGCTTTAAGATCTGTCCGACGGACACCTGTCCGTCGGACAGATTCGATGGTTAGTACGCAAAAGCATCGGACCAAAAACCCGCACATGCTCAGAATCAAGTCGACGCATTCTTGGAAGCATTGAACTTCGTTTTTTCAGCACGTCGTTGTGTTTTATGTCACCGCGTTCTGGTCTGATTGGATTTTTGGTCTGATGGTGTGCACACACATCAGACCACTTCAGCCTGGTCCGATGAAAACGGTCCGTCGGACCAGTTTCATCGGACCGGACTGATCGTGTGTACGTGGCCTTACTCAATGGAATTTTGCCTTAAGCTATATGTATAGCATTGCATCTTTAAAAAAAAATTCTGACATCCCTTTAGCATCCCAATGGGACCCCTCTGCTCTCAAACTTTCTGGAGACATGGCACCCTCTGCCCCCCCCCCCTCCCCCTTGGTTGCAGGTTGCTAGCCATTAATGTTATCCATGGTTTCCTTCTTGTTTGATAAAACAAATGTTTTTTTTTTTTTAAGATTTTTTGGGGCTCGTTTAAGGGCAATTTTCTGGGGTGTGCCTTTGTTCCTATAATGTAAGTTCCTCCTCCAGCCTTGGTTGCTAGCTATTCATGTTATCCATGGTTTGATTGAACAAATTTTTTTTTTTTTTTTTCAGATTTGGCTTGATCATTTTGGGACCAGGACCACCAGGCCCAGGGGTTTGAGGTTGTCAGGCCGTGGTGCAGCTGGAGGGGTAGATCTTCACGCCTGATGGTTCCTGAAGTAAGGATGGCCCCAAGCCTGGAGTCGCCAGGGGAGGGTTCATCCAAGCACACCCAAACGCCACAAGGGCGTTTACCCCCCTTTTCCGAAGAGGGAAATCAAGTTCTTGTTGGAAGCTCTCTGCAAAGACACACCCAAATCCGGGGCCTGGGCATCTCCAGTGTGAGTGCTCCTAAAAGAGAACGCCTATGGGAGCAGATCGCTGTGGCAGTGAGTGCAGTGGGAGGCCGTGCTCGCCGTACCGCTGACAAGGTGCAGAAGCACTTAAATGACCTGGTGGGGCGACTCAGGAGGTTACTGGGCAGGTTTAATAAGTATGGAAATGTAATTGAGATAAGATGTCTACTCTTGTCACCAGGGTGCTCGAGCAATAAAAAATATGCAGAGAAGAGGGGAAAGAGAGAAAGGGAAAGGGAGGTAAAGATGTAATGGTCTGCAGCTGCAATGTTGACCGTTGCTATATTTGTGTCAGTCATATATTTCTGCAAATTTCAAGGTGCCATTTACAGGTAATTCTTATCCACTGTCACCACGGTGACTGTATATTTTTCAATAGGGTAACAGGGAATAGATCACAGTACTTTACCAGAGGTTGATTGAAGTGTCTCCTTCAGTTACAAGTTGGTATTTAGAATGTGTCCTGTGAAGAGCTTCTGTATCAGTGGATATATTCCCAGGTTTTCTTCAGAGGCAGTGTGCTTTACTGATTCATGCAGGTGTGATGTCTTCTCATCAGACAGGATCGATTGCTACGATCAGGTCACGTTGCGTGCAGCGGTACCGCTGTTCACTTGTGAGATATCACTTGTATAGAAGTCTTTGATACTCTAAGGCCTCGTACACACTATCGGACATATCCGATGAAAACGGTCCGCGGACCATTTCCATCGGATATGTCCGATCGGGAGTTTGATCCGATGGTGTGTACACACCATCGGATCAAATTCTCCGCCGCCGGACGGCGCGGTGACGTGGCGGTGACGCGGCGGTGACGTTGACGCCGCCACGTCACCGCACCAGGAAGTTAAACACTTCCGCGCATGCGCCGAATCCATTCGGCGGCGGCGGTGGGGGACGACATGTCTGCTGGTAAGTGTACTAACCAGCAGACATGTCGGGCGGACAGATTCCCACCAGATAGATTTCAAAGCATGCTTTGAAATCTGTCGGGTGGAGAAATCTGTCCGCTAGCCCATACACACGAGCGGAGATGTCTGCTGAAACGGTCCATCGGACCGTTTTCAGCGGACATATCCCCTCGTGTGTACGAGGCCTAAGTCCGTAGAAGTCCGGAGTTCACAGTGAGAGATTATGCGGGTTTTGCTTCCTTCCCATTCGTTCAGGTCCCCTCAGAGCACCGCTGTAGTGAAAATCATATAGACCGGGGGGGAATGGTCTATTTGGACGAGCTGGACAGTCGGATCGAAACGCCGACTAGTTTCGCTGACTTGGACGTAGCTTCATCTGGGCGTGGCAATGATGGGCAGGAATTCCCTCTTTATGGTGTCACTCCCTATTAACCCATCGTTGTTTGATTTGAAAGGAAGAGGAATTGAAAACACAAAGACAAGCATCGTATGTTAATCTGCGGTGTCAGTGATTGTGGTGATTACTTATCCCTGATATACTGGTTGTTAGCAGGGTACCCGTCAGTCTTTGATCACTTATGTCATTATTTTAGTGCCATTTCCGTATCATGGAAAAGTAAGTTATAACCATGATAGTGACCAGATCAAGGCAAAGAAGGGAAACAAGCAAATTATAGGAGAGAAGGAAAAAGAGAAATGGAAAAGAAAAGGGAAAGAGAATGAAATAAAATAAAAAAGCTCTTCACAGGACACATTCTAAATACCAACTTGTAACTAGGGTTGTCCCGATACCGATACCAGTATCGGTATCGGGACCGATTCCGAGTATTTGCGGGAGTACTTGTACTCCCGCAAATACCCCCGATACCAAAATAGAATACTCCCCCCCGCCGCTCGCCACTCACCGCAAATCGCCCGCTGCACAACGCCCGCCGCCGACCGCCGCTAATCCCGTGCACCTTGTAAGCATGTAATACACGCGGCGCCATGTATAGACACGCGATTGGACGGATCCGTCCAATCGCGAGCAAGGGGGGAGTGTCTATACACGGAAACGTCCATAGACACTCCCCCTTGCTCGCGATTGGACGGATCCGTCCAATCGCGTGTCTTTACATGGCGCCGCGGGAATGTGTTACACAGTGGTTAACCCTGCAGCAGCGGCGGCGGCTGGGGAGATATGGGGACATTACATGGCTGCAATATGGGGCACAGGACATGGCTGCATATGTGGGGGGACATGACATGGCTGCATATGTGGGGGGACATGACATGGCTGCATATGTGGGGGACATTACATGGCTGCAATATGGGGCACAGGACATGGCTGCATATGTGGGGGGACATGACTGCATATGTGGGGGGACATGACATGGCTGCATATGTGGGGGGACATGACTGCATATGTGGGGGGACATGACATGGCTGCATATGTGGGGGACATTACATGGCTGCAATATGGGGCACAGGACATGGCTGCATATGTGGGGGGACATGACATGGCTGCATATGTGGGGGGACATGACTGCATATGTGGGGGGACATGACATGGCTGCATATGTGGGGGGACATGACTGCATATGTGGGGGGACATGACATGGCTGCATATGTGGGGGGACATGACATGGCTGCAATATGTGGGGGGACATGACATGGCTGCAATATGTGGGGGGACATGACATGGCTGCAATATGTGGGGGGACATGACATGGCTGCAATATGTGGGGGGACATGACATGGCTGCAATATGTGGGGGGACATGACATGGCTGCATATGTGGGGGGACATGACATGGCTGCATATGTGGGGGACATGACATGGCTGCAATATGTGGGGGACATGACATGGCTGCAATATGTGGGGGGACATGGCTGCAATATGTGGGGGGACATGGCTGCATTTGGGGACACGTTTAAAAAAAGTATCGGTACTTGTACTCGGTCCTAAAAAAGTGGTATCGGGACAACCCTACTTGTAACTGAAGGAGACACTTCAATCAACCTCTGGTAAAGTACTGTGATCTATTCCCTGTTACCCTATTGAAAAATATACAGTCACCGTGGTGACAGTGGATAAGAATTACCTGTAAATGGCACCTTGAAATTTGCAGAAATATATGACTGACACAAATATAGCAACGGTCAACATTGCAGCTGCAGCCCATTACATCTTTACCTCCCTTTCCCTTTCTCTCTCTCCCCTCTTCTCTGCATATTTTTTATTGCTGGAGCACCCTGGTGACAAGAGGAGACATCTAATCTCAATTACATTTCCATACTTATTAAAGTTAACCAATTAGAGACATTTTTGTCTATCAATGAGATAGATACCTTCTCTTCCTCACCCGCAGACGTCCGGACAGTCTTTTAATTTCTTTTGTAAGTTTTGTATATGTATGTTTTTGCCAGCATCAGATTAACACCTTGATTGCATAACATTGGTATCTTAGCCTCCCTTGTACATATATTTCTCATTCCTATGTTGTCCAACAACCAATAAAAGTTTTATTAATTTTGGATTTGACAACCAGTCAATTGGTTCGTTTTTAGTCTCTGTCTATTTTTCAGCCTCTTTAGGTCTGAAATACTTTCTATATGTAAGTCAGAAAATGTATGGGGAACATTGAAAGGAGTCCTATGTACTTGTTGTAATGCCAGACTTTTTTTTTGGTTTTAGGCTATTCAAGAAAATGCAGCTGCTTCTGCTGACTTGCATCTACAGGTGGTAATTTCAAATCATGAATCTTCTTTGCCACAAGTGTTTACACATAACCTTTATATTTGTTATACCTTGTCAATTGATCCACCAAGTTGCTTTTATCAAGGGTTGACATAGCCATGGAAACTAAGGGGTTGATTTTCCTAAATAAGATAGTAACATTCTGGGGATGTTAATCGTATTCTAAATTCATCTTGTTCTAAACATTTTGTTTGAAAAACAAAGTTTTTGTAAAAAGTTGAAGTTTCCTGTGGAAGTTTCCTGTGCTAAGTAAAGCCTTGAACATGTTCTATTCTTTGGGAAAATGGCACCCACTTTTACTACTGTTTGTGTGTTCAGCATTGCAAATAATTTGTTTTCTAATGGAATCTTTATTTTTTATTTTTTTGTGTTTCTTTCCAGCCCACATTGGATGCAGCAGAATCGGCACCCCTGCCACCTGGGCGAAGGCAACTTATCGAACTTGGTGAAAGGTTGGCTGCCCAGGCGGATAGATTATGGGAGCAAGGTAGGCCTTCTACACAAATTAATTATGTAGAAAGGACACTGGAACTCTTACAGCAAGACTTGAGCCAACAAGCTTAGGACCGCCAGCAATTGAAAGAACAATTGCAGCGTATGGACCAGAATCAGGCTTCACAACTTCTAATGTTGACTACAGCCATTAACAACCAGACTGGAGTCCTCAGGCAAAGTCGTGAAGAGATTCGGGCCCTGCGTTTAGCGGTACAGCAACTAAATGCAACAATCGCCAGATGCTCTCACAGCAGGGGCAGTAGCAGTGAAGAGCAAGGTGTTGTGTTGCTACAATATCAGCATGTTGCCAGGCCAGGGACTGAAAGCCAGGGGGTGACTGATTCTGAATTACCCCCAGTGGACCCTATCTCCTAATTAGTTACTCTCCCCACTTACTCACATGCCCCCACAGACCCAAACACACCATTCTGATCTTTCACATCACACAGCATCTCCCTGTTCCCATAGTTCTAATATGCCCCCACCTGACCAGCCTACATCAACTCGCATAGTACCTACCTCCACTCCACTTTTCTCCTTGCCCTCTGCCACACACATACCTCCAGACACGCTCAACCTGACCTCTCCCCTTATTCAACTTTCACTATCCCGCTTCGTGAAAGTCCAAATCCCCAAATCCGTTCTTATTTACCAGCCCAAAATTAAATTACCTCTACCCCTTTTCAGCCTCCCGATCAACCTTGCTCCCCAAAGTTTCACTCACCTCCCTGGTTTCACCTTTTTCACATCTTTAAATTCCCTCTTGCAACAATCCACCTCTCATACCTTCCCCACCCCTCAGGCACAACCCCTGTCCAGTAACCCACTCCAGAAGCTAGCCATACAACTACTACAGCAGCAGGAGCAGATGGCCATGCTTCAGCAGCAGGAGCAGATGGCCATGCTTCAGCAGCAGGAGCAGATGGCAATGCTTCTCGAACCACGCTGGGAACCACACCAAGAACCACGCCAGGAACCACAGCAGCCGCATTAATGCAGCCCCTGCTAACTCAGCAGTAGGGCTCCTTTTTTATATTGTTTTCAGATCCATTTTCTGTTAAAAAATGTCATTCTTTAAATTTACTTGCCCTTGTTTGTATGTTTGAATGTTTTTTTTTTTTTCAAATAACATTTCGGTTTGAATAGGAGGCTTGCCTTTGTTTTTGTTTTTTAATACCTGTAGATATTTCACTCTGTAAATGAAAGTCCCCATACACACTATTAGATTTTCAGAAGGTATATTTTCTTTTTTTTTAACAAACGATATAATATGAGCACAAAGCTTAAAGGGGTTATAAAGGTTAGTTTTGTATTTTCAAAATAGGTTCCTTTAAGCTAGTGCATTGTTGGTTCACTTACCCTTTTCCTTCCATTTCCCTTCTAAATGTTTTTTTTTCTTTGTTTTATTTGTCTGAATTTCTCACTTCCTGTTCATCCTCAGTAAGGTATTTAGTAAGCTGTTCTGAATGACTTTCCACCACTCGGATGATGATGGGAAGCTTACTGAGGAGGAACAGTAAGTGAGAAATTCAAACAAAGAAAAAACATTTTGAAGGGAAATGGAAGAAGGAATGGGTAAGTGAACCAACAATGCACTAGCGTTAAGAAACCTATTTAGAGAATACAAAACAAACCTTTACAACCCCTTTAAGAGCTTCAATTGGTATGCAATATGGCAGGCCATTGCACTACAGTACATGTTTTGGGTAAAGATGCATTCCTAAATCAAAAGATTATCAAATTGTGTGTCTGCCATTGCTGGAGTGTTAAGGAGGGGAAGATAAGATTGTGCCAGCTAGGCACATATTGAGCAGAATACCATAGTAGCCTAACTGACCCTTTGCCAGTCTTATTAACAAATACAATTGGAGCTGTTTACAAAAGGTAAATCCTCTTTGCACTACAAGTGCAAACTGCACTTGGAAATGCAGTTGCTGTAGATTCAAGTGGGACATGCAAGGAAACCAAAAACAGCAATTTAGCTTGCAAATTATTGTATAAGAAATTCAGCAGAGCTCCCCCTCATTTCAGATCTACAGCGACTGCACTTGTAGTGCAAAGTGGGTTTCACTTTCATATATAACCCCTTTTGACCACTGAGGAGTCTTCCCAAACTTGCACACATTAAACCTAACTTTTGTCAAAGATTTTTAGCTAACTTGATCTAACTTGAACTTTTTTTTTTTGCAAAGAATTTTAAAACTAAATATTGTATGAGCTGCAATCCCTTGCAAACATTAACCTTGAAACACAACAACTTTAAAAGGTAACCGCTGAAGTTAGAGGTTGTTTTCCTATTGTCATCTGCTACACATCTTTCCTTTTGTAACTAATCACCTGAGATATTTTTTCGCACTGCAGCTGAAATGGTCTAAATCTGCCCATCGTGCCTCAAGCTATCAGACTTGGGCAGATATGTATGTGTTTTGTACCTGCAGGGTTTCAGAGTGTGTTCAAATTCTAAATATGAAAGGGCATATGACCAGATATAGCATGTATTAAGTTATGTGTCAGTTTGCACACAAGAGAATATTTTTTTCATTTTGCTACTACAGAGGCAGATTGCATTGAGAGGTATGGAGATTATATACATTTTAATTACAGATAGGATATATTAAAGTAATTGAATGTTGTACAGTAGTTCACTTGTTATTATACAGCTCATTTCTTATTTGCATCTGCCACCTTGTGGTGTGTTGGTAGTAATGCTGATAGGCATGCAGTGGTAAAATATATTGGTTATTGCAATGTGTTCATTTTTAAATTGATGAAGCGAAGGGAAAAAGAATACTGGGAGTATGCTATAGGCCCCCTAACCTAAGGAAGGCAGGGGAGATGGATCTCCTATCACAATTTTGAATTAGCAACAAGGATGGGAAGTGTTTATCATAATGGGGGGACTTTAATTACTGGGGGGAGGGAACCACACATTTGTCTAAGGCTCACCAGTTCCTAAACGTCTTGCAGGACAATTTTATGGGTCAGATGGTAGATGCACCAACTAGAAACAAGGCGTTACTAGATCTACTGATTACCAACAATATAGACCTGATCATGGATGTGGAAATGCGGGGCAATTTAGGAAACCGTGATCACAGGTCAATTGGCTTCAGTATAAATCACAAAAATAGGAAACGCAAGGGGAACACAAAGACACTAAACTTCAAAACGGCCAACTTCCCTAAACTACGAAACCTGCTAGAAGATATAAATTGGGCTAAAATCTTAGAAACAAAGAACACGGAGGAGAGATGGGTTTGCTTTAACCACTTGCCAACTGCTGCACACCGGCAAAATGGCAATGGTGGACACAAAGGCGTACAGGTATGTCCTCTCCAAGACCGTGCCCGCGGGCCCCGCAAACTCGATGTTTGCCGGCGGCCCGCGATCATGTAAACAAGGCATTTCCCTGTTCTGCCTACTGACAGGACAGTGATCTACTGCTCCCTGTCATCGGGAGCAGTGATCACTGTTGTGTTACTGGTAGCCCACCCCCCCACAGTTAGAATCACTCCCTAGGTCACACTTAACCCCTTCCTCGCCCCCTAGTGGTTAACCCCTTCCATGCCAGTGTCATTTACACAGTAATCAGTACATTTTTATAGCAATGATCGCTGTATAAATGACAATGGTCCGAAAATAGCGTCAAAAACTCAAGTGTCCGATATGTCCGCCATAATGTCGCAGACATGATAAAAATCGCAGATCGCCACCATTAGTAGTAAAAAAATAAATAAAGTGTAATAAAACTATCCCCTATTTTGTAGACGCTATAACTTTTGCGCAAACCAATCAATAAACGCATATTGTGTTTTTTTTTTGTTTTGTTTTGTTTTTTTTACAAGAAATATGTAAAAGAATACATATTGTCCTAAACGGAGGAAACTTTTTTTTATATATTTTTGGGGATATTTATTATAGCAAAAAGTAAAAAATATAGTTTTTCAAAATTGTTGCTCTACTTTTGCTTATAGCGCAAAAAGAAAAAAAAAATTGCAGAGGTGATCAAATACCATCAAAAGAAAGCTGTATTTGTGGGGAAAAAAAAGAACGTCCATTTTGTTTGGGTGCAATGTCGCACGACCGGGCAATTGTCAGTTAAAGCAATGCAGTGCCTAATCGCAAAAAGTGCTCTGGTCATTCTTCCGGGGCTGGAGTGGTTAAGAGCATATTAAATAAGGGCATTAGCCAGTGCATCCCTTTGGGAAATACATTTAAAAGAGAGAACATAAAACTCTGATCTTAACTCTAATGCACACGGTCGTTTTTTTTGTGATGAAATAAAATTAAATTTTTAAAAACGTCATTTAAAATGATTGTGTGTGTGTGGGCTTCACATAGTTTTTTGTCTTCTGAAAAACGACAAAAAAATACGTGCTTCAATTTTTTTATGTCGTTTCTGAAAATGTCTTTTTTTGTGCTGTAAAAAATGATCGTGTGTGGGCTAAAAGAACGTTTTAAACCCGCGCATGCTCAGAAGCAAGTTATGAGACGGGCGCACTCGTTCTGGTAATACTATCATTTATAATGGAGTAAGCACATTCATCGCGCTGTAACAGACAAAAAAGTGCGAATCGTCTTTTACTAACAAGGAATCGGCTAAAAGCAGCCCAAAGGCGAATAGAACTTTCACTTTAGAGTGCCGTCGTACGTGTTGTACGTCACCACGCTTTGTTCATCATTTTTAAAAAACAATGGTGTGTGGGCAACATCGTTTTTAATGATGAAGTTGGAAAAGTGATCGTGTGTACGCGGCAATAAAATGTATATAAAAGCAAAGGAAAATGCCTTCAAAAAATACAAGGCTGAGGGATCAGCATTCAGACTTTACAAAGAATGCCACAAGATATGAGAGGGTGCAATTATAGCAGCTAAGATAGAACACGAAAGACACATAGCAGAGGAGAGCAAAAAAAAAAAAATCCCAAGAAATTCTTTAAGTATATAAATAGTAATCAAGGGAGGACAGACCATATTGGCCCCATAAAGAATAAGGAAGGACATCTGGTTACAAAAGGATGTAGAGATGGCAAAGGTATTGGATTTATTCTTCTCCTCCATCTTCACAAGAGAATCGGGGGGGGGGGGGGGGGGATTCAGTAACTAAAACTTTAGTGTTTATCCTTATGACACATCACAGGAAACACCCTCATGGCTAACAGAGGACAAAATTTAGAAATAGACTTGGGAAATGTAACATTAATTACCGTAACCAGATGGTTTGCACCCGAGGGAACTTGGGGAACTCAGTCAAGTAATTGCCAGACCGTTCCTAATTTTTACTTACAGGCTACTGACTGGAATGGTACCAGCTGATTGGAGAAAAGCCAATGTGGCACCAATATTTAAAAAAGGGCCAAAATACATCCCTGGGAATTAGACCAGTTAGCCTAACATCAATAAATGTAACAGTCACCACCGCTTACGACCCTTCCATCCAACCACGACAAGCTTATCCGACACACCAACAACTAGGCAGACATGATCCATTCCATATCCCAGAATAAACGAGACTGCGCTCCGTTCTCTAGTTTCCAAAAAGTATGACTGACTTGGTTTTCTTAGCTTGCTTATATATCCAGTACAGCATAATACAGTTCATCACAGGACAATGCAGTCCCCACCCCCCTATTCACTCACTGAGGATAATTCTTTAATTGGTAGCTAGACATGACGGCACCGCATCATCAATAGAGTTCAATTAACCTTGGATAATAACACAGACATCTAGTTGAATAAGTTATCTAGACAGCTTTATCACACAATGGCAGAGTCTTGTGAGAGTGGGTGCAATCAACACCTTTTCAACGGAATGTCTTTACAGTGAATAGCCAACACCTTAAGATATTTCAATAGCCTATTATACAAAGGTATGAGTCACTGTCTGGTTGACCTGGTCATGTCATCATGAACTCCTTGTAATATGAAGTATTAATAATGTCCCATCTGTTGCAATATATGAATTATGATTATTTGTCACCCTATGGCCCTAGTGGACATAAGGTGACCCTAGACATAGGAATATCTCAGTCTGTCACGGTTCATTCTGTTACAAATAGTATGAAAGCTCTTGGAGGGGATAAGGGACTATATACAAGATTTTAGTAATGAGAACAGTATCATTCGCAGTAATTGGCATGGATTAATGAAGAATCATTCTTAATAAAGAAAAAAGGTGAGTGGAAAAATGTCTCCCAACTATGATTGATAACAGCTCACAATCCTATAAAAGAACATATAAAAAATTAAGCAAAGAGGGTAGAGGAAGCTCCTCTTCCCAACTCTAAGGATTTTAATGTGAGATTTCAATCGTGGTAATAAGGTAGGCACACCAAACACGTAGGTTATATATCAAAAATAGAAAGTTTAATTTACATAAAATTATTATACATATAAAACAAATCAATTGAAAAACTACCACAATATTTGCAGAAAGCAAAGACAGAGTTTTGTGCGCTAATTGCCAACTAGTTTCGCACTTGCGTGCTTCTTTAGGGCTTTACACCTCGGTCTCTTCTGAGAAATGGTTGTCTGTGTGTAACAATAGATGCCATTAGTACAGAACAACAAACATGGCAGATTGTATAACACAATTATTTCAGAATTATCAACATTTAGTATAAGAGACAAATTATTATATATAACAAAAATCTGGAAGTAATATATGAAAGTGTGCTTACCAATCCTGTTTTAAAAATGTGACTAGACATAAAGTCAGAACGCCTCTAGTATCCCGACAACATAGGATAAAACTGGGAGTGGGAAAAACCAGTGGATAATAAGTGTTTGGTGTGCCTACCTTATTACCACAATTATCACATTAAAATCCTTAGAGTTGGGAAGAGGAGCTTCCTCTACCCTCTTTGCTTCATTTTTTATATGAAGAATCATTCTTGTGGCAAGCTCAGCACTATGAAATGCCTTTTTTGCGCTGTGGTTTTAGAAGAATTTTGATTTTAGTCCAAACAAGACTATCTGTTACTCTATAATTCCTCTAGCGTTGTTGTATGGAAACAGTCGTTTTTTTAACAGAGGAAACAGTAGGTTTAAAGAGCACACCAAACTCTTGAAATAACTTCTTTATTAACTTCAGCTTTTCTTCATATATAACATTGACAATTTCGCAGCAGGCAGTCCATGTACAAACACGTGTTGAATAAAGTATAACAAATGGTTGTTCAACTGTTCAATCTTGTCATTCTACATAAAATGGTAGATATTTTTTTTCTCAGTATCTGTACTCTCACTTAAGTTATTTAAACACTTTTGAGTCTCTCTGAGGCTTAAATCAATAGTTTTACTCGCTCTATATTGCTGTTTGCAGTTTGATAGCTTGCTTAAACATTTGCTGTGATGTTTGGAGCTACAAGTGAACACATGACTAGTTAGTATACAGTTCTAATCACACTATTAACAATAGGAACATATATAGCTGTATTAAATACCTATTTTGGCCACTTGCTTCCATAAAACAGAACTGTGACTGGTGTGTGTCTGTTCAGTTATTCTTTCTCTGGTGTAATGCATTCTAGCAGTGTGCTGGGAATTTTCCAGACAGAATGAGTGTAAAGTTGGCTGAGATTGGCTGTAATTGGCCAAGACTCCTGCTGAATAACAAAAGCTTAACTCTATGCTTTCTGGTTTCAATTCCACTGTGTCATTGAGCTTACATTACAGTCAAACAACAAATCTTAAAAGGCATATTCTCTCTTTTTGCTTCTGTGAACACAATATACAACTGTTACATGACATCCATATATAAAGTCACAGTAAATAACTCTGCTTTTCTCTTACATATGAACTGTATTAAGATTATTAGCAGGTCTAGCTGTATATGCATGCAAGTCACATTAGCAACCTAGGACAGATCTTATCTGGCCAGTTACACTCCCACCAAAATTACCTATAATTCTATGTTATCTATAGTAGGATTTGAACATGAATTTTTGGGAATTTTCCATCAGGTTCTTAACTTCCAAGTGTCTTATCACTCTCAAGTAGAACAACTATCTTCTGTATAGGATATTCCAACTTGAGTGGCATAGTGAAACTTTTTCCCTTTTGAACATCTGGCTAGTCTTTTAAGTATGTCATCTTGACACTAGGCAGCAGTGCTTAATGTTTGTACAACTTTTACTTCTGGATCACCCATAGACAATTCTGTGTAACCTTCACTGGGTATGAATTTATTTTCCCAAAGGAACTCTGGACCGGTGAACCAATTCAAATTTTTCAATTGTGTTACATTCAGGCTTCTTGAAGCGTGATCTGCCGGGTTATGCTTTGTATCAATGTGATGCCAATGTTCCGGATTTATTTCCCAAGTTTTCTAAACTCTGTTGGCGACAAAGACATGCAATCTTCAAGCTTCGTTGTTTATGTATCCTAGGACAACTTGCGAGTCTGTCCAAAAATATTCATCTATTTTTAACTCTAATTCTTCTCTCAGAAAATTGCTTACTGATGCTGAAACAGCTGCTGTCCAAGTCTTGGTATTGTCTGAATACTTGTAGGTGCGACTCTGGTCTTTCCCATAACCAGGGCACAGTGTATTTTTCCTTCTCCTATCACTCTGATGTAGGAGCACTGTCCATAACCATAACTACTGGCTTCGAAAAAGTGATGAAGTTCTATTTTCTTGTACTCTCCGAAATCATCAGGGACAAAACATCTAGGTATCCGAACGTCTTTCAAATTTTGCAAAACTTTTATCCAAGCCCCCTACCTTGCCCTTAAATCTTCAGGTATGTGTTCATCCCATCCCAACTTTTGTCTACATATATTCCTCTTGCTTTGAGGATTACTGGTGCCAAGAATCCCAATGGATCATATATAGAAGCCACTGTGGAAAGAATGGTATGTCTAGTTGCAACATTCTCTACATTCCATCCCAATCCAAGTACATTCTGAACTGGTCATATTTGAGATCTACATCCTTCATTGTTGATGCACGTTCAGAGTCACTGATGGATTCCAGTACCTCTCTGTTTTGAGATGAATTTGTGAAGCCGCAGGTTTCCTCTTGCGCATAACTCTTGGCTTTCTTTTACAAGTTTGATTGCACATTCTGTGGACTCTAGACTTAAAAGACCATCATCTACGTCAACTATTTTCAACGTCACACATGACCGCTATGGGATACTTTCTGAATCTACAGAGTACTCCAAGCAGATTGTTTGTAAGATTGGGACCTTTTAGTAGATGAACATTCAATGCAACATTGTCATACTTTGAGAAATCAAATACTACTCTAATCTTATCTAGTTTCTTTGGGTGGTAAACACCTTGATGTGGGAAGTACCATACTTCTTCTTTAGGTTGGTTATTAACCTTTTCTGCATGTCCTTCTTCAAGGATGCCTTCCATGAATTTCAAATAATCCTGTGGCTCTTTTCTTACACTCCTTAGTAATATGGCTTTTTCTTAGGCACCCAAAACACAGTAGGTTAACAAGTACAAAACTTCTTTTCATTTGGGAATTTCTCCTTTAATTGTTGGCACTTCTGTGGAGAAAACCACTCTATACACAACATACACTTAAAAGTACCAGTTACTTACCGGTAGCTGGATTTCTACGAAGTCTTACAGGACGGCACCCTGAGAGTAGACTGGCTCACCTGACAGGAAACACAATAAAAAAATGAGGTTTAAAAGGCCCCACCCCTCCCGTGTGCCTCAGTTTGAGATAAGTAACCGCTATTTAGAACACGGTATAGAAACAAACCAAGAAAAAAAGGAGGAATTTAGATAGAAGTAAGAAGGGTGGGAAGTAGGCCTGCCGTCCTGTAAGACTTCGTAGAAATCCAGCTACCGGTAAGTAACTGGTACTTTCTCCCTCGTCTTCCAGGACGGCACCCTGAGAGAAAAGCAAGTAACCTCAGGCCTACCTTAGGGTAGGACCACCGTCTGTAAGACCTTCCTACCAAACCTTAGGTCTTGGGGAGACAGTAGTTCAACTCGGTAATGTTTGAGGAACGTATTCTGGCTTGACCAGGTCGCCGCTCTACATATTTGCTCTATGGAGGCTCCTGCCCGTTCTGCCCAGGAGGCTGCCAGTGAGCGAGTGGAATGAGCTCTAATAACAGGAACTGTCTTACCTGCTTGTGTGTAGGACAAAGAGATAGCCTGCCTAATCCACCTGGATATGGAAGCTTTAGATGCTTGCTGACCCTTTCTCTGACCTAAGAAATTAACTAAAAGGTGAGGGGAAGTTCTAAAATCACTGACCCTTTCCAAATAAACTAAAAGGCAGCGTCTTACATCCAAGCAATGAAAAGTGACTTCCTTTTCATTGCTGGGGTTTGCGCAAAAGGAAGGAAGTATAACCTCCTGGGATCTATGGAACCTGGTTGCCACCTTGGGGAGGTACAAGGGATCCTGAGTCAGAACCACTCTGTCTTCAAAAACCTGAAGAAAGGGTTCTTTAATAGAAAAAGCATGAAAGTCTCCCACTCTCTTGGCAGACGTTATTGCTAACAAAAAGGTAAACTTGAAAGTAAGAAGCTTAATGGGAATGCTGTCTATAGGCTCGAATGGCGCCTTAGTCAGCAGATGCAGAACTAGGGAGAGGTCCCATGCGGGAACTCTGGAAACCTGTACAGGAGAAAGTCTGTCCCTGGCTGTAAGGAACCTCTTGATAAGAGGGTCTCCTGAGAGGCTCCTGTCCAAAAAGTATGACAAGGCTGCCACCTGGACTCTTAGGGTCCTAGTGGCTAGGCCCAGATCCGCGCCATCCTGAAGGAACTCCAAGATGGCAGGCGTTTTGGGACAAGAGATCTGCTTTGTTATGCACCAACGCGAAAAGACTATCCAGACCTTTGCGTAGATGTGTCTGGTAACCTTCTTGCGGCTAGCCAGTAAGGTGTCTATGACTCTATCCGAACAGCCCTTCCGTTGCAGGTTACACCTCTCAAGAGCGATGCCGTCAGGCTGAAAAACTCTGGATTTAAGTGAGAGATCGGCCTCTGCCGCAGAAAACCTGTCCGGAGAGGAAGGGGAAGAGGGGGGGCCAGAGCCCAGTGGCTCAGGAGGGGAAACCAGGACCTCCGGGGCCACCAAGGAGCGATTAGGATTAATCTGCTTTCCGAGGAGGCCAACTTTTGTAGGACCCTCGGGATCAGATTCAAGGGGGGAAAGGCGTAGGCCAGATGGAACTTCCAGGACTGGGCCAGCGCATCCACCCCCTGAGAGCCTTGCCCTCGTCTGAGAGAAAAGAAGCTGTTCACCTTTCTGTTTTCTCTGCAGGCAAAAAGATCTATCTCTGGCTCTCCGAACCGTTGGTAAACCCAATTGAAGGTGTCTTGACACAATTCCCACTCCCCCTGAAGAATGGGACGGCGGCTCAGAAAGTCGGCCTCCAAATTGGTGGCTCCCCGTATGTGGATGGCCAGAATGGAGGGTACCCTCTGCTCCACCCAGCCCAAGATCTCCAGAGAGAGTGCTAGGAGAGATTGGGACCTGGTGCCTCCCTGCCTGTTGAGAAAGGCAACTGTAGTTGCATTGTCTGAGAGAACCAGGACAACCCTGCCCTGGATTCTCTCTTCGAACGCTCTCAGTGCTTCTCCGACTGCCAGCAATTCTCGGTAGTTGGAAGAGGCCCGGCTTTGATGGGGATTCCAAGAGCCCTGAGCTTGCAGGTCTCCCGCATGAGCTCCCCACCCCCAAGCGCTGGTGTCCGTGGTGACCTTGACCGGATTGGTTTGACTCCACGGTCGGCCCTTCAGGAGGTTTTGGGGGCAAAGCCACCAACCTAGGGTGTCTTTGACTGGGATAGGGATACTGACCCGGGAATCGAGAGTGTTCTTCCTCCCGTCCCAGGAGGAGAGGAGGAACCTTTGTAGGGGTCTTGCATGTAGCTGAGCCCAGGGGACTGCCGGAATGCAAGAGGTAATCCGCCCTAACAGCCTCATGATGTCTCTGAGGGAGGGATCTTCTGCATCCCGTAGGGACCTGACCGCTGCCACAAGTCTCTGGAATTTCTCTTGGGGAAGAATAAGATTATTTTCTCGGGAATCTATGAGAACCCCCAAGTAAGCTTTCCGTTGTTCCGGAAGGAGGGAGGACTTCTGTTTGTTGATTATCCAACCAAGCGACTCCAGAGTGGTCATGACCGCGGCCAGGTCCGAAAGGAGCCGATCCTGATTTGGACTGAAAAGCAAGAGGTCGTCCAGGTAGGGGGATGAGGGAAATCCCCTTCAGATGAAGATGAGCCATTACCTCCGCCAGGACCTTCGTAAACACCCTCGGGCTGGAGGCCAGCAAACTGCCAGTGCTGAATTCCCTGGGCGGAGGCGAGGGCGAATCTTAAAAACCTCTGGTGACCCGAGAAAATCGGGACATGGAGGTAGGCATCCCTCAAATCTATGGTCACCATAAAGACGCCTTCTAGCAAAAGACCCCTCCAGACTGTACACACTCTCCATCCGAAACTTTTTGTAGAGAAGATGGGAGTTCAGGGGTCTCAGATTGATTATTAGTCTGAACCTGCCATCTGGCTTGGGAACGACAAAAATGTGGGAGTACACCCCCTGACCTAATTGGTCTGGCGGAACAGGGACAATGACCCCCTGTTGCGCCAAACATGCCACGTTGTGGGAAAGGCCTGCAGCCTTGAGGGGGTCCCTGGGTAGATGGGTAAGGAGGAAGGTGGGGGGGGGGAGTTGGCTGAACTCTAAACGGTACCCCTCCCGGATTATCTGTAGGACATGGGGACTCTGGGTTATACTTTCCCAGGCCGGAAGGAACCTGGAGAGTCTGCCCCCTACTTTCTCGTCACTTGGGATCTTTTCCAGTGGGTTTAGGACAGCTCAGCGAAGCTGGCCCCCCTACAATCAGCACACATAAAAACTCAAGTGTGTTTCTTTAGTGCTACGTTTGTGCTGTTTTGTGCCTCAAAAAATTACGTTTGTGCTGCTTTTATTTTGAAGATATTAGCAATTGTTTTTTCCAGACTATGACATCATCTAGCCCCCCTACAAGCCCAAATGACACAAAACTGGTCTCATTGGTTAGTGCTACGTTTGTGCTGTTTTGTGCTGCTAATATTTCCATTCTATCTTTTATCGTTTTTGCGTTATTAATGATTTATTAAAGGTCACCAAAGGTCACACAGCCCCCCTACAACGCCCAAATGACATGAAACTGGTCTCATTGGTTAGTGCTACGTTTGTGCTGGTTTGTGCTGCTAATATTTTTATTTGTGCTGTTATGGTTTTAAAGTTATAACAGTTTATTTATTTTTTTTCAAACCCCACTCACTTTGCCCAGCTTACAATCAGCACAAATAAAAACTCAAGTGTGTTTCTTTAGTGCTATGTTTGTGCTGTTTTGTGCTGTTTAAATTTCCTTTCTATCTTTTATTGTTTTTGCGTTATTAATGATTTATTAAAGGTCACCAAAGGTCACACAGACCCCCTACAAGCCCAAATGACACAAAACTGGTCTCATTGGTTAGTGCTACGTTTGTGCTGTTTTGTGCTGCTAATATTTCCATTCTATCTTTTATCGTTTTTGCGTTATTAATGATTTATTAAAGGTCACCAAAGGTCACACAGCCCCCCTACAAGCCCAAATGACACGAAACTGGTCTCATTGGTTAGTGCTACGTTTGTGCTGTTTTGTGCTGCTAATATTTCCGTTCTATCTTTTATCGTTTTTGCGTTATTAATGATTTATTAAAGAGCTCAGCGAAGCTGGCCCCCCTACAATCAGCACAAATAAAAACTCAAGTTTCTTTCTTTAGTGCTACGTTTGTGCTGTTTTGTGCCGCAAAAAATTACGTTTGTGCTGCTTTTATTTTGAAGATATTAGCAATGTTTTTTTTACAGACTATGACATCATCTAGCCCCCCTACAACACCCAAATGACACAAAACTGGTCTTGTTGGTTAGTGCTACGTTTGTGCTGCTAATATTTTTATTTGTGCTGTTATGCTTTTAAAGTCATAACAGTTTATTTATTTTTTTCAAACCCCACTCACTTTGCCCACCTTACAATCAGCACAAATAAAAACTCAAGTGTGTTTCTTTAGTGCTATGTTTGTGCTGTTTTGTGCTGTTTAAATTTCCTTTATTGTTTTTGTGTTATTAATGATTTATCAAAGGTCACACAGCCCCCCTACAATGCCCAAATGACACAAAACTGGTCTCGTTGGTTAGTGCTACGTTTGTGCTGTTTTGTGCTGCTAAAAAGCACAAAAAAACCCCCCCTTACAATTAGCACAAATAAAAACTCAAATGTTTCCTTAGTGCTATGTTTGTGCTGCTAATATTTTTATTTGTGCCGTTATGGTTTTTAATATATAGCAGCTTGTTTTTATTTGATAATAACACACTCACTTTGCCCCCCATGTTATTAAATCTTAAAAACAAACATACTATTTGTTAGTGCTACTTTTGTGCTTTTTTGTGTCATAAAAATACACATTTGTGCTGCTTTTTATTTTTAAGATAATAGCAATTTGTTTTTTCCCAGACAATGACATCACCCTGCCCTCCTGTCCCATACCTGGTTAGTGATCTCCTGGTTAGAAAGCAGCAATTGAAGCACAGCAAAGTATGAGTGCCTGTGATCAGTCCAATAGACTGCATGGTGGCACCAGTCAGCTGGTGGATGTGACAACAGAACCGGCTGATGGCATATAAGCTGGCACTGAGCTTGGCTGGCGGCAGACTGTAGGTAAGCAGCTGGAAGCAGGAGACAGGTGAAACCTTGCTGGACTGAAGAGCTGTAGCAGGATGCAGGGTCAGATGAGTCGGGTCCATAATGGTCGGGCAGATCAGGCATAGATAGACGGCAGACAACAGGATAGTAATGGGAGTTAGATCAGGCAAGAACAGAAGGCAGAATCCAACGGAGGTCAGGAGCAAGCTGGGTTAGGATCAGAAGTCAAAACACAGCAATCAGGAGCGAACACACAGAAGCTGCACACCAAACTGCAGCCTGTTTAAATAGTCTGTCTGGCGCCAGCATTGATGACAGGCTCACGCTCATCTGCCCGGCCAGTTGCCAGTCTGCGCATGCGCATATGTATGCACAGAGAGACATCATTTGTGCTATGGGCAAGCCTTTGCTGACAACCCCTACAACAGCCAAACAAAATGGAAAAGGGGCTGGTTGGTTAGTGCCACGTTTGTGTTGGTTTGTGCCATTTTACTCTCCATTCTAGCTCCTGTTTTTCATTTATTGTTGATTTAATAAAGGTCACCCAGCAGCCCTACAAGAGACACAAGACATGAAACCAGGCTGGTTGGTGCCTCCTTTGTGCTGGTTTGTGCTGTTTAAGTATCAGTTCTACTGCTTTTTGTTTTTCAGCTATTTACTATTTATTAAAGGTCAGTAAAGGTCACTGGGTTGGTTGGTTAGTGCCGCGTTAGTGCTGTTAAAATTACTATGTGTGCTGCTTTTTTATTGCAAAAGTTTTTTTTAATTAATCAAACCCCACCTCCCCCACTATAAAAGCATAAGGATGTGAAACTGGCTGATTAGTTAGTGCTGCTACTGTGCTGCTTAAACATCCATTCTCTCAGGTTTTGATATTTTAAGTTATTTTTTTTATATAGTATATACTATAGTTTTACACCATATTTTTGTACAATTTGTATGTAAATATAAGCAACTTTTGTTATTCCCTATGTCACTTACATAACTATAACTTTATGTACAGTATATTGCTATATTACATGCTATAATAGGTTATTTTTAGACCTTTTATTTGTGTTACATTGTAACCATGTTCATGTGTCTGCACGTAACAAAATGTAGTTTTAGGCTCCTTTTACACATGCTGCCTGATCAGGTGCGCCTGTCCGTTTTTTCAGTCGTACCTGATCGGATCGGACACTCCATTCACCTCTATGGAGCAACAGAATATTTACATGTGCAGTACAGCGGTTTGGAGATTCTGATGGAATATGATGTCCAGGGGGGCCCTGGCATCTTCAAAGTTAGGAATCCAAGACAATGTGATGGCAGACCCATTCCTTTTTCAATACTTGACATGCTAGGGGCCTCATTGCTAAATTTCGGGGGGCCTCTAGCCTACTCCCAGCATGCATATATACAAACAGGTAAGGGGGATGGTCTGCCATCAACCTATCTTAGTTCCCTCAACTTTAGAGGTTTTAGATATACCCAAAGATATCATAATCTCTAAACTAGGGGTATTTAATTAAATTCTATGTCACTAAAATTCTCTTTTAGCCAAGGTCCGAAACTCAAGTTTGTGCTATGACCTAGAAGATTTGTAGTCACTGTATGTCTATCAAAAACTGAAAAATGTATACTTTCCATAGCATTTCAACAATATTTTTTGTCAAGTTTCAGTTTCGACATTCTTACATTAGTTGTCCCCATCAGAGTGCCCCTTTCCATCTTATGTGCTCATAGAGTGCCCCATTGCATCCTATTTCCCATCAGAGTGCCCCTTTCCATCTTATGTGCTCATAGAGTGCCCCATTGCATCCTATTTCCCATCAGAGTGCCCCTTTACATCAGGGGTCCCCACCCATCACAGTGCCCCTTTACATCAATTGTCCCCATCAGAGTGCCCATTTCCATAATTTGTGCCCACCAGAGAGCCCCTTCACACCATATGTGCCCACCAGAACGCCCCATTACACCATATGTGCCCAGCAGAGTGCCCCTCTTCATCATATGTGCCCATCAGAGTGCCTCTTTCCATCATATGTGCTCCTCAGAGTGCCCCTATACATCAGGTGCCCTCATGAGAGTGCCCCCTTTACATCATATGTGCCCAACAGATTGCCTCTTCATATCATATGTGCCCATCAGAGTGCCACTTTACACCATATGTACCCATCATAGTGTCCCTTTACACCAGAAGTGGCAAACACAAGGCCTGCGGACCTCTCCAGTCATCCTCCAGACCCTTACTTTCTGCTTTCAAGCAATGCATCCAACTTCTTCCCAGCAGCAACATAAGGAAAGGGGGGTGCACTGTGATGTAAGGGAGAGTGGGGGACTCAACTTCTGATTGTGGGGTGGTTCTTGACATCTAATGTAAGGGGAAGGGATGCGCTGGACATCTTAATCTTACAGATACAACTGGTCCTTTTGAGGGCAACCATAATGCTGATTCGGTCCACGATGAAATTGAGTTTGACACCCCTGCTTTACACCATATGTGCCTATCAGAGTGCACCTATAAACCCCATTCAAGTGAACAGCATACCTGCACACGTCAAGTAGCTGGACAGGCACAGTACATTGTAGAAGGGAGGAGCTGCAGGGGGCAGTACCTGGGTGGATCAACTTGCTACAGGGGGTGGGGCCCACATGTAACATCACTGGTTGCTGGGACACCGGCGATATCAGAAACAAATGACTGTTGAGCAGCTGGGGTCACGCCCTGCATACTGGTGGGCTGAAAGTGTGGACATGGCATTGTTCGGTCTTCTATTTACTGAAGGCTGCTCTAAACATTTCCAACCGGCGCATGCACAGTACAGCTACGAGATTTTGATGAGTTGGCGATCTTGACAGAACAATGGTTTCGTTTTAGAGAAATTTCACATTATATTTTACATTGTGTCACCTCTAGTCCTGCCCACTTTACACCCCCATGGTATTACATTTTAAATATAAAGGCACCATTCAATTTTTTCACTTTTTGTGCCTTAAAAATATTCTCCCCTCTACCTTGCACCCCATCTAACAGTAAAAGCTATAGCTACTGAAAGCTTATACTTAAAGCAGAGATCCACCATTTTTTTTTATTTAGATGTCAGCAGCTACAAATACTGCAGCTGCTGACTTTAAAATATGGACACTTATCTGTCCAGCGCGCCTGCGATGATAGCACCTGAGGTCAACCCGTGCCTCGGATGCTGCCGCTGCCATCTTCGTTAAGGGAATCAGGAAATGTAGCCTTGCAACTTCACTTCCCGATTCCCTACTGCGCATGTGCGAGTCGTGCTGCGCAATCGAAATGGTCCCTCCTGTCTTCTGTCTCCCAGAACGGGGGACGACAGGATGTGATACATAGACCCCTGCAGATTCTGTGGAGGTCTACGCCTGGAAGTGGGTGCAAATACCAGATTAGACAGGTGTCTTCACCCCCTCCCCCTGAAAGGTGCCAAATGTGGAGGGGGGGTTCCGAAAAGCGGAAGTTCCATTTTTGTGTGGACCTCTGCTTTAAGTATTCTCCATGCATCAGTGTCTTCAACACAGCACAGCCTGAGTTGCTAGCATTATGTGGTTTAAATCTCAAATATGTGTGTGTATATTTATATAGTGTGTGTGTGTATATATATATATATATATATATATATATAGTGTGTATATATATATATATATATATATATATATATATATATATATAATATATCACATACATCATACAAGTGTTTGAAGTGTAGAATTTCCACAGTCTGGCCTAGCATTTACAATTCCCTTACAGTTTACCATTTAGTTAAAGTCAGAACAAATAGGTACCCAGTTTGGGCAAAAAAAGAAAAAAGAAAAAATTGGGAGTACAGTTACCAATGTACCTTTGTGTGTAGACAGGAAATGATTTCAGTATATTGCTACATGGATTCAAAATTCTGGATAACACAGAACACAGTGTATACACATGGATGCATCACTAACAAACACATCAAAAGAAAAAATTAGTGGGCTATACTTTAATTGACTTGATTTACACTCAGGTAGCCGTCAAAGCATCAAGCATGAGGTTGCAAAAGCTGTAATAACAAGTGGGTTAAACTTAGATTTACCCTGTAATCTTTCAGGCAGCAGTCAAAACATCAAGCATGAGGTTGCTTAAGCTGTATTAGTGCCTTCCTCCAAGGTACTGTGTGCAGTGCTTACAGAGCTAGGTACAGAGGAGGAGCATTACAAAAATAAACTCCAGGCTGAGTAAGAGGCCTAGCAAGGAACAATGTAAAAAATTGTGCTATTATAACAAAATGGATATTACAATTTAGAAAAACATTTCTACTGACTAGTGAAAAGTGTTTGTGTAGCTTGCACTCCTCTTTCACCTGTTTCCATACAATTTTAAACAACAAGACACCAATTATGTTCTTTGCGCTCTAAATATATTATCCAGCAAACCAATAGATAAGTACAACTTGGATTTCTCCATTATATTTTTTCAAGCATACATGAAAATCATACTTATTTTTTTTCGCATGCACAGACTGTTGAAGTTCTGTCTGTGTGAAAGAGAAATTGTTAGCATGTGATTCTAACATGCAGAGGGGGTTTCATCAACTATAATGTACAAGATCTCCAAAACCAAATCAGCACAAATGTAATTTTTTTTACAAGTTATCACAGATGCAGCACAAATGAATGGTGTAATTGTTATAGTATCTAATAACATGGGATGCCAAGTGGGTGGGGTTTGATAAAAAAAACAAAAAACTTTTGCAATAAAAAAGCAGCACACATAGTAATTTTAACAGCACTAATGCGGCACTAACCAACCAACCCAGTGACCTTTACTGACCTTTAACCACTTGCTTACTGGGCACATAAACCCCCTTCGTGCCCAGGCGAAATTTCAGCTTCCGGCACTGCGTTGCTTTAACTGACAATTGCGCGGTAGTGCGACGTGGCACCCAAACAAAATTGGCGTCCCTTTTTTCCCCACAAATAGAGCTTTCTTTTGGTGGTATTTGATCGCCCGTGCGGTTTTTATTTTTTGCGTTATAATGAAAAAAGGAGCGACAATTTAAAAATATATATATATTTTTTACTTGTTGCTATAATAAATATCCCATTTTTTTTTTTTTTTTTTATATTTTTTTTTCTCAGTTAAGGTCGATACGTATTCGTCTACGTATTTTTGTAAAAAAAAAAAAAAAAATCACAATAAGTGACTGCTTTGCGCAAAAGTTATAGCGCCTACAAAATAGGGGACATAATTATGATTTTTTTTTTATATATTTTTTTTTTACTAGTAATGGCGGCGATCTGCGATTTTTATTGGGACTGCGATATTGCGACGGACACATCGGACACTTTTGACACATTTTTGGCGCCATTCACATTTATACAGCGACCAGTGCTATAAAAATGCACTAATTACTGTATAAATGTGACTGGCATTGAAGGGGTTAACACTAGGGGGTGAGGAAGGGGTTAAATGTATTGCCTGGGTGTGTTCTAACTGTATGGGGGGAGGGGGGTGACTGGGGGAGGTGACCGATGCTGTCTCCCTATGTACAAGAGAAACAGCATCTGTCACCTCACTGACAGGACGTGAAGCTCTGTGTTTACACTCAGAGCTCCACGTCCCTGCTGTCTCACCGACGATCGCGTGTACCTGACGGACATCGCGGCCGCCGGGTACACGCATCGGATCCTCGGTGATGCGTCGGGACTGTTTTTCCCCGCCGCGCGCCACCCTGTGGCGCGCGCGGGGAATTACAAGCAAATCACGTCCAAAGACGTCAACCCGGCGCCTCAGGTTTGCGCTGTTCACGTCTTTGGACGTGAAGGAGGATTGAAGTGGTTAATAAATAGTAAATAGCTGAAAAACAAAAAGCAGTAGAACTGATACTTAAACAGCACAAACCAGCACAAAGGAGGCACCAACCAGCCTGGTTTCATGTCTTGTGTCTCTTGTAGGGCTGCTGGGTGATCTTTATTAAATCAACAATAAATGAAAAACAAAAGGAGCTAGAATAGAGAGTAAAATGGCACAAACCAACACAAACGTGGCACTAACCAACCAGCCCCTTTTCATTTTGTTTGGCTGTTGTAGGGGTTGTCAGCAAAGGCTTGCCCATAGCACAAATGATGTCTCTCTGTGCATACATATGCGCATGCGCAGACTGGCAACTGGCCGGGCAGATGAGCGTGAGCCTGTCATCAATGCTGGCGCCAGACAGACTATTTAAACAGGCTGCAGTTTGGTGTGCAGCTTCTGTGTGTTCGCTCCTGATTGCTGTGTTTGACTTCTGATCCTAACCCAGCTTGCTCCTGACCTCCGTTGGATTCTGCCTTCTGTTCTTGCCTGATCTAACTCCCATTGCTGATTTGGCTTGTGACCCAACTATCCTGTTGTCTGCCGTCTATGCCTGATCTGCCCGACCATTATGGACCCGGCTCATCTGACCCTGCATCCTGCTACAGCTCTTCAGTCCAGCAAGGTTTCACCTGTCTCCTGCTTCCAGCTGCTTACCCACAGTCTGCCGCCAGCCAAGCTCAGTGCCAGCTTATATGCCATCAGCCGGTTCTGTTGTCACATCCACCAGCTGACTGGTGCCACCATGCAGTCTATTGGACTGATCACAGGCACTCATACTTTGCTGTGCTTCAATTGCTGCTTTCTAACCAGGAGATCACTAACCAGGTATGGGACAGGAGGGCAGGGTGATGTCATTGTCTGGGAAAAAAACAAATTGCGATTATCTTAAAAATAAAAGCAGCACAAATGTGTATTTTTATGACACAAAAAAGCACAAAAGTAGCACTAACAAATAGTATGTTTGTTTTTAAGATTTAATAACATGGGGGGCAAAGTGAGTGTGTTATTATCAAATAAAAACAAGCTGCTATATATTAAAAACCATAACGGCACAAATAAAAATATTAGCAGCACAAACATAGCACTAAAGAAACATTTGAGTTTTTATTTGTGCTAATTGTAAGGGGGGGGGGAGTGAGTGGGATTTAAAAAAAAACAAAAAAAAATTTATAACTTAAAAACCATAACAGCACAAATATTTTTTTAGCAGCACAAACGTAGCACTAACCAACGAGACCAGTTTTGTGTCATTTGGGCATTGTAGGGGGGCTGTGTGACCTTTGGTGACCTTTAATAAATCATTAATAACGCAAAAACGATAAAAGATAGAATGGAAATATTAGCAGCACAAAACAGCACAAACGTAGCACTAACCAATGAGACCAGTTTTGTGTCATTTGGGCTTGTAGGGGGGCTGTGTGACCTTTGGTGACCTTTAATAAATCATTAATAACGCAAAAACAATAAAAGATAGAAAGGAAATTTAAACAGCACAAACATAGCACTAAAGAAACAAACTTGAGTTTTTATTTGTGCTGATTGTAAGGTGGGCAAAGTGAGTGGGGTTTGAAAAAAATAAATAAACTGTTATAACTTTAAAACCATAACAGCACAAATAAAAATATTAGCAGCACAAACCAGCACAAATGTAGCACTAACCAATGAGACCAGTTTCGTGTCATTTGGGCGTTGTAGGGGGGCTGATTGACCTTTGGTGACCTTTAATAAATCATTAATAACGCAAAAACGATAAAAGATAGAACGGAAATATTAGCAGCACAAAACAGCACAAACGTAGCACTAACCAACCAGACCAGTTTCGTGTCATTTGGGCTTGTAGGGGGGCTGTGTGACCTTTGGTGACCTTTAATAAATCATTAATAAGGCAAAAACGATAAAAGATAGAACGGAAATATTAGCAGCACAAAACCGCACAAACGTAGCACTAACCAACCAGACCAGTTTTGTGTCATTTGGGCTTGTAGGGGGGCTGTGTGACCTTTGGTGACCTTTAATAAATCATTAATAAGGCAAAAACGATAAAAGATAGAACGGAAATATTAGCAGCACAAAACGGCACAAACGTAGCACTAACCAACCAGACCAGTTTTGTGTCATTTGGGCTTGTAGGGGGGCTGTGTGACCTTTGGTGACCTTTAATAAATCATTAATAAGGCAAAAACGATAAAAGATAGAACGGAAATATTAGCAGCACAAAACAGCACAAACGTAGCACTAACCAATGAGACCAGTTTTGTGTCATTTGGGCTTGTAGGGGGGCTAGATGATGTCATAGTCTGGAAAAAACAATTGCTAATATCTTCAAAATAAAAGCAGCACAAACGTAATTTTTTGTGGCACAAAAGTAGCACTAAAGAAACACACTTGAGTTTTTATTTGTGCTGATTGTAGGGGGGCCAGCTTCGCTGAGCTGTAGAAGTGCCCTGTATGGAAGTGGTTAATAACCCCTGTGAGGATAATTTATTTTTAATGCCTTGAACCTTTTTTTTCTAAATAAAGGGGGGAAATAAACCCCCAAGAAAAGAAGATATTGGCTCTACAATTTAAAGCTAGTTCCCACAGTCCCTATGACACAAGGACCTATAGCAGTGATGGCGAACCTCGGCACTCCAGATGCTTTGGAACTACATTTCCCATGATGCTCAGGCACTCTGAAGTGTGGTGGAGCATCATGGGAAATGTAGTTCCAAAACATTTGTGGTGCCGAGATTCGCCATCACTGACCTATAGGAAGGCTGGAGAGACGTGTCCAAACTCAAATTGTACTGGATAGGTTGAAATTTTGGATATTCTTTTAACTGCCCATAATGATCGCTTTGTCACCAGGATTTTGTTGTTGATGCCGAGTATCTTGAACTGCAGCAAAGTGATATGTTTACTGAAGGGAAGAAGGTTCTGCAAAGCGAATCTTTTTTTTTATATAGACTTGTCCTTTAAATCTCCCACATTCCTCAGTTATTTAGTTTCTCATTTGCTTGTATGGCATAACAGAGAAAAAGGCAGCTGAAGTGTGATGAGCCGGGATAAAGAGGACATGGCTGATGTATTTCTGGAATATATCTGTCCGTTCCTTGTTTTGAAGAAGTAGAGGATAAGCCACGCTGAGGCTGATTGTAAAAAGACGAAGACGCGGCATGTCTAAGCTGTCTGTAGGAATTGGATTCCATCTGTCAAACTTCCATTGTAGGCTAGAAAATAACATCTGGAATTTGGTGGCTATTCTTAAGTTTTAGACATCAATGCAGTTCTTGTTTTACATATGAGTTAATGTAAATATTCCGGTGATGACCACATTGTATGACATCTGCGGTTTCCATTAGGGGTGCAACGGATCAAAAAAACGCACGGTTCGGATCGTTCCTCGGATCAGGCGTCACGGATCGATCATTTTTCGGATCAGAAAAAAAAAAAATCTCCCCCACTGTAATATGCACTATTACCCCCCCCTCAGTACAGACACCCCACAGTAGTACAGACCTCAGACAGTAACCCCCACAGTAGTGCAGACCTCAGACAGCGGCGTGTGTTTCCCTCGATTGCGGGCTCCTCCTCCTCTCTGGGTGTGAACAGAGAGAAGGGCCGCCGCTGGGTGTACCAAGATGGCCGGAGCTAGGCTGAAGTCGGGGACTTTCCTAGGCCGAGGCTCTGGAGTGGATCGCGGGATGTGCCGATCCGAACGGGGTGACACGTTCGGATCACGGATCGGTGACGATCCGTTGCACCCCTAGTTCCCATTGTACCGGAAGCGAGGTGCTGTACATGTACTGCCAAGTAAGATGTGGCCGAGTTTTCCTAAGACATTGATCAGATTCCCAAAAGTTGGAGAGAGCAGAGGGATTACTCATCGGTGTGGTTCTGCTCCTTAACTGTCCAATCAGCAGGCTGCAAATGGGGAGGTAATGCCTAATGACACAAAAACCTCTACTCCTGTTATTCAATTTTTTTTTCTGTTCTTCAGATAAAATCTCTACAATGGGGCACAGAAACGGCTACTGAATGGACATGGCACCCAGGCAACTAGCACTTGCCAGGAGCCCCAAAGTGGGAATTGGTCCTCGTGGTCCGATGTGTCTAAATGGAGAACTTTCTGCCCATTGAAACTAAGCATATTCTCAATTAATTTTCCTATACTGCACTAGAGCTGTGATGAGACACGAAGCGTTGGAACAGAAAACTGGTCCAATCAGAGATCCACATCCACTAATTTTATATGGTTTGTTACCAAGGAACATCAATGGGTTTCAGTACACACATTATATTTTATTATGTAATGCCGCATCCTTCATCTAAACTCTCCTCTCCATGAAGGGGCCTTCCTTTCCGATCAGCAGGGGATCTGAGCTGGTCTCTTGCTGAGCGGATGACCTTTGCATGTCCACACGTTTTACGCCCTTCGCTCCATAGGAATGCATGGACCTTCTGATCAGGTCTGCCTGAAATACTGATCTGATCACACGTGTGTAAGGAACCTATTAACCCGTTCAAAATAAAAATGAATAAAAAAACACAGCAAATGCAAGCGAAAATAAATTGTAACCACAGTAGGTCATATCGTTCTATGCAATAAGCCTTAAACAATCTGAATGCCCAATGTAAGGACAATCAAGCATTGTATAACAAATATTTGCTTTATGTAAAATTGAACCCCCCCACCAAAAAAAAAAAAAAAATCTACAATTCGAACACAGAAAATATTGCGTTTTTTATTTTTTTTAAAGAAAAAAATAATAAATTTATATTGCCGGCGATTCACCTATTTTGAATCTATGCTGGTTCAGCAGGGACAGGTCAAGATTTAAACCATGTATGGGCTGATCGACTTGGGTACAACTAGCCTGTATGATTTCCATGGCTCTAAACACTCTTCTAAAATGAGGAATAATGTTTTTTGGGTTTGTAATATAAGTAATTCATACAGATAACCTTCCGTGTTTTTTATTTTTATTTGGTAAGTAGGGGGATTTCCAGTTTCTTTTTAGACCACCTCACCATTTCCTGTCATATTATTATACTTGAACATTTTAGAAAATCCCGGCAACTGCAGATTGACTTAGATGGGAAAATGTTGATGAAGTTTGTTACCAGTAGCTCATATAGTAAAATGTTAGCAATAGGTTGTTATGGGGGCACCCAAGCCAAGCTGCAGCTTTGTGTGTCCACACGGAGCTGTGGTTTGGAACCGCCCCCTCTCTCTCCTGATTGGCTCCTGCTGCTGTCAGTCAGGTAGCCAATGGTGCCACTGCTGTGTCAGCCAATCGGGACAGCCGAAGGACTTCGCTGGGCAGAGAGCGGGCTAAGGGGGCGTCTGCACACAGAAGGCTTTTTATTTTGATGCATTGATTGCATTAATCACTTCCCACCCGGTCAATAACAGATTGATGTCCGGGAAGTGGTTCTGAAATCCTAACTGGACGTCTATTTACGTCCTGCAGGATTTCATGCTGCGCGGGGCGCACGGCGATCGGTGATGTGGGGTGTCGGTCTGACACCCTGCATCTCCGATCTTGGTAAAGAGCCTCCGGCGGAGGCTCTTTACCACGTGATCAGCTGTGTCTAATCACGGCTGATCACGATGTAAACAGGAAGAGCCGTTGATGGCTCTTCCTCACTCGCGTCTGACAGACACGAGTACAGGAGAGCCGATCAGTGGCTCTCCTGACAAGGGGGGGTTCGCGCTGATTGTTTATCAGTGCACCCCTCCTCGGATGCCCACACTGGACCACCAGGGAAGCTCACACTGGACCACGAGGGAAGTGCAACATAAAAGGGGCAATAAAAAAAGGGCAGTAAAAAAAAAATAGCCAATCGGTGCCCACAAATGGGCACTTACTGGCAACATAGATCCATCAGTGCCACCCCTCAGTGCCGACCATGCTCAGTGCCCACCCATCAGTGCCGCCTATGAGTGCCACCTCATCTGTGCCCATCAATGCCGCCATATCAGTAACAGTAATTGAAAGATAAAAACTTAACAGAAAAAAATAAAAACGTATTTTTTTTTCAAAATTTTCATTTTTTTTTTTGTTGCGCAAAAAAAAAAAAAAATCGCAGAGGTGATCAGATACCACCAAAAGAAAGCTCTATTTGTGGGGAAAAAAGGACGCCAATTTTGTTTGGATACAGTGTAGCATGACCGCGCAATTGTCATTCAAAGTGCGACAGCGCTGAAAGCTGAAAATTGGCTTGGGCGGGAAGGTGCGTAATTGCCTGGTATGGAAGTGGTTAAGGATCAAAAAAACACTTCTGCCTTCACAACCACTTTTTAGTCATATGTAGTAAATCCCTTGGCCAGAGGTAGAAGCTATATACTTTGTAATTCACACAAGAGTCATAATTTATATAAAGTATTAAAGTGTTAAATGCTTTATTGTAGGGTCATAGAGTTTTTGTTATATGATTTTCTTTATGCATTTTGATTGCATAGGATGAGTTAGACATCTGTCTAAAACTCTGAAGCCCTGTACACAAGACCGGAATCCTGTCGTGGGGGGAGGGGGGTGGGGGTAGAAACGTTGGGTTTCCTGATGGGATTCCTGGCAGGCTTGCCCTGAAAAGCGGCGTCAACACACACGGCCACACAAAAACCTACCGTTCTTTTGAATGGCAAAAACGTGGTGAGCTCATTGACTACAATGAGCCGATGTCTGGTCACATTCGATTTTGTCGCCGCCATCTTGCTACACCCCAGACTAACGTTGTATGCTACCGCGCATGCGTCAAAGTGTTATCGCACGTGCTCGGTTTTTCTACACTCAAGAAAACATACAGACTGGTTTTCTTGTCAGGAAACACTCTGCTGGGAATCCTGACAGGAAAATGAAGGGCAGGATTCTCTGGCTGTTTTCCTGACTGAAAAACTGCTATGAAGCATACACACGGCCGGGATTCCTGGTCAAATGCTCTCCTGGCAGTTTTCCTGTCGGGATAACTGGGCGTGTGTAGGAGGCTTAACAGTGAATGGGTGGGAAAAGGAAAAAGACATGGACTATAGAAAAGGAACAAGTGAAGGATAAAAGGAGAGAATAGGATAGGAGTGTTCAGGGGGCGAGGGGGGTATGAGGGAGACCATTGTTGATGGACAATGGGTCAGACCTGCCCTGCGTTGGTATTTCAAACGTTTCTAAATGTTGGTGAACAGAAGTGTGTTTTCCTTATACCACCCTCTCTGGATCAACTGTGGGTATAGGTTTGTGTATATGGGGGTTTTCTATTTATTTTTTGGATTAACAAGAGAGACTTGATTTTTATTTATTTTTTCACAACCTGATTAACCATGAACCCCCTTGAACACCTAAAGGCTTCATATGTGCAACACGTAATGGGATTAGGTAACAAGTTCTTGTTAATTTATATGCAGATTAAAATAGATGTAGTGTTTATAGAACGTTTAGAAATGGGCTGCCATATGTTAAGACTTTCTTCCTCAAGCATCTTTTGATAGAAAAAGATTTTTCTCCCATTTGGCAACATAAGGATATGATGTATGAGGAAATACAGATTATAAAGTGTAATAGAGTGCAAATCTGCTTTGGCAAATTAAAATTCTAGAGCCAGATGTGCTTGACGCTAGCGAGGTTTTGAAAACTGTCTTTTACAAGGGAGTTTAACCAACAAGGCATTTTAACCACCGTTTTTGTATATCACACATTTTTTATATTTCTTTGGATGTGGAAATTTTGCCTGGGGTTCCGAAATGTGTGCCCGGTGATGTAATTATTTATCATCTACAAAGAAAAAGGCCTCATGTCTTCTAGTCTTGGGAAAGGAACTGGGGAGTATAGGTCAAGGGTAGCGGTGGGATGATGTTAACAGTGGCGGCCTGTCTATTAGGGATGCCGTCTCACCAAAATCCATGCGCACAACTTCTAATCTACATGCAAGTGGCCAGACACATATAATTTTAATGGGGTGTTTTTTTTTTTTTTGCACTTGACTAGAGCCTGTGGCTTTAATTGACTTAAGAAAAAAAAGGGTGTGCTTGGAGTGCAGAGCGCTTCGCCCTGAGCCCACTCAGTTGTGTGACATCTGTTTCTCCTCCTGGCCAATCAGAAAGTGGGTCCATTGGCCCAGAGGAGAAGCGGCCACCGCTGGGACACGGAGGAAACAGAGGGGGTAAGTGCTGATCGATGGTGGTCTGGAGAGAGGGGGGGCAGATGTGTTAGGTTTGTTTGCTGAATCCCCCCCCCACAATTGACTGAGCACAAGCCACCACTGGACTTTAAACTGATTGAATTCCTAAAACTATTCCAGAGTCTTCAGATTTTGTTCAAAAGAGCTCTTAAAGTGGCCATAGATGGATAGAATCGCAAACAAAATTCTTAAGAAAAATCTATGGAAAATTCTCAGAACATTTGTCATCCAAAAGTTTTTAACAATCGGTTTGGAATAAATAGACATTGGCAAACGAAAACCACATACATCGTGTTAGAAATGTTGTTCTAGAAAATGTTTCCATTCTGCTTCTTCGAATTTTCTTGTAAATCTGGTTGAAAAGGAACATCAATTTGACCCCCGAATGGTTAGAAAAATAAATAGACTTTCTTAAAACCAAGTTCTTTTCCCATGAGTTTTTGTTAGAAGTTTTACTCATCTATGGTCCGCTTTATTGTAGGCAGGCATAAAAAGGCCCAGGAACCCCAGACTTCTTTTTATAGAAATGGGATCACAATTTTGGAATTGATTGATCAATCCAAAGTGCAAGATCATTTGCTGCATGAAATTTTGCGATTGGTTACGATTTGCAAAACCCGTTACATTTTATATTGGAAACCCCCTGTCCTCACAAATATCTGTGCTTATTGTTCTGCAAATATGGCGGGTTTTCGTGTTTTGCCAAGTACAGTACATAATTTTTTTTGTACTGGAATAACCCCCCCATTGAGGCAAAACTACGGGCAAAGTAGTATAGGATTTAATTACAAAAATACATCTGAACTGTGAGATATTTTGGTGTTCCGTAGAAAAGCAAGTAAGCAAAAAGAAGGTGGTAGTTGTTAAGATAAAAATTACTATTTTTATATTCAAGGTACCAGACAAGAAAAGGTAGAAAGGGTAAATGCTGGGAAATCAACACGTTTAGGCCCCTTTCACGCTTGTGCGACTTGGGACTGCAACGTCACATGACAATTCGTACCACATGATTTCCAATACCATTCATCTCTGCACTACTTTGGTCCGACTTTGATGTGACTTGACGTTCATAGACCTTAAGATTACACAGGCATTTCTTCAAGTCGTGGCAAAGTTGCACAGCCCCACTGCAAGTTATCATTTTTGAAAGCTGAATTTCACCCAAAGGCCTCATTCACACATGGATCCGTTCTGGTCCGCCTGTCAGTTTTTCAGGCGGACCTGAACGGGCGCTCCATGCATGTCTATGGAGCGTCGGATGTCAGCTGAGACATGTCCGATTACATCCGATCTGATCCGCTAAAAACAAATGTATAGGGGATACGTCCCCATCCGTCCATGCGGATGGGATCGGGTAAGATCTGATGAAAACGGACATGCTGTCCGTTTTCATCAGGTCGCTCCATAGAGGACAGCGGGGCTCGACAAGCTCCTCCCCGCTCAGTGAGCAGCTTGTCATCCTGCGGACAGATCTCCGGCTGAGCTGGCGGATACAGGCGGACTCCGTCACAAATGAGGCCAAAAGTGGTAGTTCTGCTCTTCCTCCTCCTCCTCCTGAACCAAACCCCCCTCCACATTTGGCACCAAATTTTTTTGATGGGTGGCAGGTACCCGCTCACCACTTCTGGTCAGATTGCCGTGGTGATCCGAGTGGAAGTTTGATCCTCCCTCCTTGCTCTTGCGCATTGAGCAGCCAGCTGTGAAGCTGGTCACAGCTGGAAGCCACCAGTTGGTATGCTGGCGCTGGAGTCCGAAGCCCGGTAAAGAAAGCAGTAAGTGAGGGTAGCACTGGATCCAGGGACAGATGAGTGTCCTTTAATTAAAAGTCAGCACTTCCAGTTTTTGTTGACTTCTAATTTTTCAAACGATGACTAAAGAACCACTTTAAGACCCGCCATACATAGTTCAAATCTTGGCTGGTTCCTGCTGAATTGGAACCATTACTGGGCAGGCTGAATGTACCAAGTTGATTGATCAACTTTTGGTGCAACCAGCCTGCTGGATTCTCTTGCGATTATCGCTGGTGGCTATAATCACGGTCTTCTCCCAGCAGTGATGACTTCCCCTGCCTCCCTTCTACCCGCCAGGAGAAGACAATGACCTGGCAGGAGGGATTCCTGCATCAAAACTGTCTGTGTTGATGGTGGAATCAAGAGAATTTCTTTCCTGCAACCCGTGTATTTCTCGGAGTTGGCCTTTAAAACTTTCCACTGTATAATTTTGTTTTTAGCGGGGGTTTCCCCCGAGACCTCCAATTATTTCAAAGGTTCTTGCAGGGCAAAAAAGGTTAATAAAAACTGATTTAGTTGGTGACAAAAGAAAGACCTTGGGACTGATCTTCCTCAACATATTTCAGATTGGAATATACAGTCGTCGCCTTCTTTCATTTTCCTAATGCAGTTGGAAAAAGTGACCCATCTGTGCATGCTTCAGTAATCTGACTGGTGAATCAAAGCCTGAGTCCCTCCCCAGCCATTGTACACTTGGACCCCCCTCTGTCTGTCCCTCTCCCTTCCATTTCTGCACGCCCCCACACGCTTCCTCTTGCTTGATGTCCCGTCAGCCGTAACCTATCACTAAATTCACTTGCCATCCCACGCAGACTTCCTTCAGTCCCGAAGAAGCACTCTGCTAGTGAGACATTCACAATCGGAGCTGACAGAGCCAGCCGTCGAAAAGCTATCCAGGTGTCGCTTTTGACTGTCAGGGCAACTAGCTTTGCGGGGATGTAATAAGTAACCAGTTAGATGCCGAGAGAAATTGAAAATAAAAAGGAATTATTGAAAGCAAGCAGATTGTGGCTCGGGTATTAATCTTTTGTTTTATGGCCTCTCTTATTTGCTGTTTGGGGCCTAAATATGGGAGCTGAAAATGTCCTACGCGCCTGTTAATTCCATATGTTGACACCCCCGTGTTAGAGGGTATGCCGCCCCCTCATCAGTCTCAGAGCTGGCCTGCGTTTGTGGAGAATCGGGCATACTGCGTATTAGTGTGGTGTTTTTTTGTTGCTTGGCAATGCCTAATTCTAAATAGTGAATCTACTTCCTTACATGGGAATTTGATTTCTGTCTGTGCTATTTTTATTTATTTTTATTCTGGTTCTAGAGAAAACCTCATGCTTAGTCCAAAAAAATATAATTTAAAAATAATAATAGCGACCACTATCTTAGGCTGGCGAGGACATGCCTTTTTGTCTGAATGATCCTTTCTGGCTGTTAGTGTATATGTCCAATCGGTTGAGCTTTGGCCTGAGAGGTGACACCATTATATTCCTTGACTCTAACAGGAAGTGGTGCCATCCTGCCAGCTGTGTTACTGCCTGGCACAGGTTTATGAACCACTAAAGTTTCTTTAGGAGGCGAGTCCTCTTTGACATCTCAACAGAGGCAACCAAGGTCTTCATTTTGCCAGAGGTGGGATTTAACTGTGGGGGCCCTCTGTCATTTCTTTCAGTTGTAAGGTGGTCTGTTTGACTGCAAGGCTAGTCCCGTGCAGCTGAAGGTGACAACAGTGCAACAAAATCATAGCAGTGTTGTCACCCGACTGGAGGAAGTCCTGGGTGTTAGCATGGTCACCAAAAATATATATAATATATATATTTTCTCAGAAAAGTAATTGAAATCATGATAATAAGTTGTTTTAATGCTCTATTGATTTATTTGTACGCATATTTTGTGACGGCGGTTCAATCACGTATTAATACTAAGTGTATTTTTATATATTTTACTTGCATTTATTATTTGAACGCAGTTTAATCATGGATTAATGTTTGGCAATAGGTTTATTTGAGGTTGTAATTTTATTATCTTTTATAAATAATTTATACAGCTGCTGGATTTGGGGCCAAGACAGGATCATTTGGTTTACTGTTTTAGTTTAATCAATCCTGATACCACTTTTTTATTTTGTTTTGTTTGTACAGACCCTGGGCTAGATTCTCATACGGCGGCACAAGTACGAGCGCGGCGTAGCGGATTCTTTTTATGCTACGCCGCTGCAACTCTGAACGCAAGTGCCGTATTCGCAAAGCACTTGCGTCCTAAGTTACGGCGGCGTAGCCTAAATGACTCGGCGTAAGCCCGGGTAATTCAAATGTGGATGAGGTGGGCGTGTTTTATGTAAAAGAATTGTGACCCCACGTTTTTTAAGGTTTTTTTTTTTGAACTGCGCATGTGCCGTCTGTGGACGTGTCCCAGTGCGCATGCTCCAAATTATGCCGCAAATACATTGGTTTCAACATGAACGTAACTTACGCAAAGCCCTATTCGCGAACGATTTACACAAATGACGTAAAAATCTACGCTGTCCCGTGTGCATACATAACATTGCGTACGTCTCGCCTACGCAAAATTACCCCTCATATAGCAGGGGTAACTTAACGCTTAGGCAAACTACGTAAAATACGATGACCGGGCGCAATTGCGTTCGGGAATCGGCGGATCTAGCTAATTTGCATATTCTACGCGGCTAATCGACGGTAGCGGCCAGCATATAATTGCAATAGGCAAGTTACGTCCGCGGAGGAAGCCTATTTTTTTTTACGTATCTGCCTTTGAGAATCGGCGTATGCAGAACACACGCCGGTGCAGATTTGAAATTACGGCGGCGTATCTGGAGATACGCCGCCGTAACACTTTTGAGAATCTGGCCCCCTATCTTGTTTGTAGCCCAGGGACTGCCTGTATAACTTATTTTTATTTTTAAACATGAGCCTTTAGCATCACTTTAAAAAGGTTGTAAACCTCTAAACCAAGGGTGTGCAACCTTTTTTTGTAGTGTGAGGGCCATTTTAAGCAACTTGGTAACTGGTTGCGGACCACTATCGGCGGAGCAGGCGGATGGCAGGTCCGTGCAAATGTGGAGCGCACACGGACACTGCCGGATCAGATTGAAGGTAGGCCACAAGTTGGTTTACATCTCCCACACCTTATGCCCCATAACCAGATCGGGATTTCCAATGGGAAAAGGTCAGTTGGAAATTCCGACGGGAAAATGGAGAAACGGCTCTCAATTCCCGACAGAAAAAGTATTCCCAACCAAAAGCTTTTTGACCTTTTCTGTTGAGAATTTCAACCGTGTGTACGGGGCTTTGGAGGTGAATGGAGGCTCCAACTGGGTTGGACTGACCATGTGAAATGGGCCCATGTCTGCTTTCACACTGATGTGTTGCACACTTTACCGCACCACGGGTACTTTTTTTTTTTTTTTTTAAGCTTTTCTGCAATTTGCAATAGACTTCTATTATATTCTGCAGGTTTGGTGCACTTATAGAAAGCTCACCAAAGTTGCAGGTAATAACAAAAGTCTATGGCTCAGTGCAGTTAACGGGTGCTCTGCATTTGCAGATTAGTTTGAAAGCAGCCCAGTAACCACTGCAGAACAGATATGTCCATATATACGCTGTGATTTTAGTAATAAACTGACCATTAATAAATAATCGTATTCTATTCCATCCCAAAGCAGGAGGTCGCGGGCCACATTAGAGGGCTCCAGGGGCCACTGGTTGGGCACCCCTGCTCTAAACCCCCCCCCCCAAAAAAAACCTGCAAGACAAAGGCATAATGCGCTAGTATGCATTGCATCCTAGCTCATTATGAAATACTTTCCTTAAAACTAAGCTGTTGCAGCGGTCCCTGCACACCGCTGTCACAGCCACCATCTTTCCCAGAGCTTCTTCTGGGTTCGTGGGCTCCAGTGCTCTGGCCAGAGTTGCGATGAAGTCACTCCCGCACATGCGCACGAGACCCACCGTTTACAGCAAGGGCTTGGAAGGAGCAACACCTGTGGGGCCGTTTGTTCAGAGCGCATTCGCCAGTGATGTCACTGGCTGCATGCATTGGAAATATCTCCCAAATGGTACATTTTCACACTACCACGACTTCAAAGTGGCACAATTTTTACATCGATTTCAACGCAATTTTGCCACGATTTCTATGAACTTGAACTTGCATCAAAGTCGGACCAAACTAGTGCAGGGACTACTTTAACATTGGCATGACTTGAAGTTGTACAAATATGAATGAGGAACGACTTGTCATGCTACTTTTCAGTCCCAAATCGTGAGACAAGTTGTACAAGTGTGGCCTAAGAAGATATTTTCAATACCTATAGGTAAGCCTTATTATAGGCTTTTCTATAGGTAAACCTCTACTTCCTCTTAACAGTTAAAAATTTGCCAGCACATCACAGATCGCAGACCGCATCCAAAAATGTAATACAAATAAGGCATCACAAAAAAAGTGCAAAGTTTTGAGGCCACGCAGGACCTCTTCATCAGGCAAGTAATACTTCCTCTTTAAGTCACCAGTCACCACTCCTCCAGTGTTTTTGTAGCTCGAATCTCCAAAACACTCGACATCCAAAATTGTTTGGCTTTCATTTTTGCTTGCTCACACGTGAGTGTAGTGTCGCTTGTAGATCGAAAAGCACATGAACATCTTTTGACCTTCAAGTGTTTTTGGTCCCAATAGACTTTAATGGGAGCAACTGAAAAACACATGAACACACATCTTGCATTTTTTCTTTTTTTTCCCTAGCAACTAACTTGGCTAATGAAAAAAGATGGCTGCAAAAATGCCATTACAAGTGCTCAAAAAAAGACGCTCAGCTCCAGTGTCAATGCATCCTGACTGTTGATCGCTAGACACATTGATGTGCGTATCACCAGTTCTAGAAGCATACAATAACTAATGCTAGAAGATATACCTTCCCAGATTTTCAAGAAGCTCTGCAAAGTCGCCAGCACCCTACACTAGGCTGGCAATGGGCAACCTGGTAATGGCAAGCTTAGCTTCTGGTTTTGAACCGTTGGCACTTTGTGATCTCACATTGGGTGATAGGAAATGTACCTGGCCACATTTGTATTGGTAAATATTCTGTGAAAGGCTGGTGTTACACTCTTTCAGGGTTTGACATTAATGGGCTTGCTGTGGTCCACCAAATTGCTGTATCCTACGACGCTCCATCACAGACCTGATAACACAAAATGTTCACTGCTGACATTTCCCAGCCACGCTACAGATCTGTCTGCAATGGCACAATTACCTGTAATAGCCCAGCTGTAATAAGAATTTATTTAAAGCCCTTTGCACTCTATGAAGCCCTTTATCTCTCTTCAGTAGTGATAAATGTTCTTTGCAATTTTTACACCTAGCCATGCAATAGCTTTTGTAAACTGTGGATATTGTTGTATTGATTGGCATTAAGAAATTGATTATATTGTGAAGTTTGAAGGCCGGTGTGTTGTACCGGCTATGAGGGGAGATTGAAGGCCGGTAGGTTTTTGAGGCGCGTGTTGGACCGGCTATAAGAGGAGGTTGAAGGCTGGTATATTTTTGAGGAGTGTGTTGGACCAGCTAAGGGGAGGTTGGAGGCCGGTATATTCTTGAGGCGTGTGTTGGACCAGTTGGCGATATGTTTGATCTATGTATTGTCGATTTGGCATTAAGAAATTGATTATGTTGTGAAGTTTGAAGGCTGGTATGTTTTTAAGGCGCGTGTTGTACCGGCTATGAGGGGAGGTTGGAGGCCGGTATATTCTTGAGGCGTGTGTTGGACCAGCTATAAGGGGAGGTTGAAGGCCGGTATGTTTTTGAGGCACGTGTTGGACTGGCTATAAGTGGAGGTTGGAATTTTTTTTGTTTTCAGGTCGGAGGAGTCTTTCCAGCTTTCTTTAGGTTTTCTCTGCTAGAGAAATGAGAACTCTTGCCGCCAGTGTGGTCCTTCATGGAGAAGTCTGAGGCCTCACTCACAAAGGGTGTATGAATCTTGTACCCTGTGTGGGAGCTGCGTTAACCCCAATAAGGACATCCATGTGGGTGCAGTTGTGCGGACGCACCCTGGGTGCGTTCGGGGCCGTGCACCGGCATCCACACAGATGTCACATTGGGTACAGCCGCTGCACCTCAGATGACAGCAAAGGGACTGCCTACATGGAATGCTGGAAACACCTATGCATCCCCATTCCAGTAAACAGGGACCTCCCATGGGGTACGGATTAATACCCCACGTTTGAATGAGGCCTAAGGGTGAATGGAATATTTAGCTCCATTGTGTTGTTAATTTGGGGACCACTGTACCCCTCTTTATTGTTATTTGGGTGTGTTTAATTACAGGAGTGTTATATATTGTAGATTAGGATAAGTTTGGATTTCTTCTGAAGGCACTTTGAGTGAACATAAGTGATGTACCCCGCTCAGCGGGGGGCGGGCCTTAGAGAACAGAGGTCGCATATGGGCAGCACAGAGGCTTAGTGGTGAGCCTTGCAGCACTGGGGTCCTTGTTTCAGATTCTGACCAGGACACTATCTGCATGGAGTTTGCATGTTCTCCCTGTGCTTGCGTGGGTTTCCTCCGGGTACTCCGGTTTCCTCCCACACTACATGCTACTTTTGCGTTGGTGGTGCAGTGGTAAGCATAGCTGCCTTCCAAGCAGCTGACCCGGGTTCGATTCCCGGCCAACGCCATCTCTAATACTTGGAGTCCTCAGAGAGAAAAGCACTATACAAGGTCAATGAAGAGTATATGAAGAAAATGTTCCCCCAGAATCTATAGAAGGTGAGCGCATCAACTGATAGAAGACACTTAGCTTTGGCTGCGATCACACCTAGGTGTTCCGGATCGCGGGCATAATTACTGCAATTTCCCAAATTGCCGCAAAACGCGTGACACGCTTGTGATCCCGTTACTTTCAATGGCACCCCAATCATGGCACAATATTGTCATCTGACAAATCACACAAACAAAATGACGGGACACCCGTTTCCTAAAAGCAGTCCTGCGGCAAAAATCATGCCTCGATTGGGGTGATATTGAAAGTAAGGGGGATCCCATACTCCACCCAGTGGGAATATTAGACCCCCTCAACTATGTAGATTTAAATTAAAGTTTCAAATATAAAAATCCTTCATTGTTGCAGACCTCAGCACACACTATGTGTGATGTAACCACTTATAGACCACAATAAATATATACAGCATCTCACAAAAGTAAGTACACCCCTCTGTGTGCGGGAGATCACATACAGCATGTCACCAAAGTAAGTACAACCCTTGCATTTGTGTAAATCTTTTCTTGTATCTTTTCATGTGACAACACTGAAGAAATGACACTTTGCTACAATAGTGAGTGTACAGCTTGTATAACAGTGTAAATTTCCTGTCCACTCAAAATAACTCAACACACAGCCATTAATGTCTAAATCTGAAGAATTTTATACAGGACAGTCAATGGAAGAAAGTGTAGAACTATTGTCATTTGGAAGCTCAACCAGCCAAAAGCAAAAGGCGTATCACAAAACTGAGCACAAAATACCTACGTTTTGATGTATAAACACGTAGATCTTGTGGGCTTGAGAGCAATTTATAGAGAAGGAACACATTTTTTTGTAAAGCTCTGGGCTCTAGCTGTGACATCATCCACTCTTTTTTTTCGATTTTTTTTTGGGAGAGGACAGAGATTTTAAGGATTTGAAGCATCCTCTCATTGACTTCAATGTTAAAAAAAAGTGTTAAAAAGCTTAAATATTAAAAAAAAAGTATAAATAGTACAAAAAAAATTGAAAAAGTCCCATCATTAGCTGAATATTTTAGAAGTTGAATGGTTTTAATAGCTGAAAGTATGCAGAAGTTACGCAGAGCCAAAAAACGTAGGGAATAACATTTTAATTAATAAGAATAATAAAAAACGAATGACAATACTGGAAATGCTATTGAGCATTCTGATAGGATAATTCTTCCCCTGTGATCAGTCAAACTTCAAGTGTTTCAGAAGAAAGATAATTTATTTCAGTTGCACCGGTATAACTGGATGAGATCTTCATGCTAAGAGAAAAAGCAAAAGTCCCATACAGACACGAGGTGTGTGACGACCTTTATAGGGTCAACAGGCAGAATACTATTGGCTAAAAGACCACCGGTGGCTACACTAGAAGTACTGAATCACGGCAGGTTCGGAACCAGATGGTTGAACCCGGGTCCCGGTAGCAATCGGCCCCTATTTGACCACTAATGTTAAGTGGGGGGACTTATTTTGTCAGTGAGTTTTGAGATCCGATACTCTCCGATTTCTGATCGACCATTGGACCCGGGCTTCACACATTGGTAGCGGCTAGAAGGACCAAAAGTGATAGGATAATTCTTCCCCTGTGATCAGTCAAACTTCAAGTGTTTCAGAAGCAAGATATTTTATTTCAGTTGCACCGGTATAACTTGATGAGATCTTCATGCTAAGAGAAAAAGCAAAAGTCCCATACAGACACGAGGTGTGTGACGACCTTTATAGGATCAACAGGAAGAATACTATTGGCTAAAAGACCACCAGTGGCTCATGACGCAAACAAGCTTTATTGCCAGTCACAGTGCCTTTTTACAATTCTTAGCAAAGTTTGATTTAAAGAAGTAACACAAACAATAGAATTAGGCTAGTTAAGCAACGTGTCATTAGAAGCCATTTTACATTTCTACAAATAGTAACACAATACACATAAAAAAAACTTTTCCAACACATTCCCACTAATTCACAGCAGAATATGTCAGTTGGCTGACTCTGCAGTTGACCGTTGGGCAGCCAATCAGATTGAAGGTGTCAGGTGTGAGGTGACAGGTATCAGGTGTGAAGGAGATGCACAGATCTGACAGGCAACCCAATTGTAAAGTAAAGGATTGCACATGACAGAGCTGCTGCCCCATCACCACCATCCCCATCATTGTCACTGGGAGTAGTCATGTGGACAGACATGTTCTGGGCTCTGTATGGGGGCTGCAGGAGGAGATTCCTTCTATTTTATCATATAGTGTCCAGAACATAACTGCCCACAGGACTCACCCCCTTTCCCTGGTCTTTATCACCAAGATCTCAGCGCAGTCAGAGATCACATTGTGATTTCTATCTCTAGGTGGCCACAAAGTATAAATATCATTCAAGGTTTACAACCATTTTATATGTCCACAGATTCTGTGTAGCATCAATAAATTAAGTGTAAATAGCAGGAATAGAAATAAATGCTTTATTTTTTCTCCCCAGAAGCACAAAATTACCCAACTGCCAATAAAATTGAGCGCACAGTCCATGGGATATTTCCACCGGTCCCATCCAGCATCCAGGTGCCTCCTCATTAGCGTACAACAGTGCCTCCTCATTAGTGCACATCAGTGCCTCCGCATTAGTGCATGTCGGAGCCTCCTCATTAGTGCACATCAGTGCCTCCTCATTAGTGCACGTTGGTGCCTCCTCATTAGTGCACGTTGGTGCCTCCTCATTAGCGTAGAACGATGCCTCCTCATGAGTGCCCATCAGTGCCTCAGTGCACGTCGTTGCCTCCTCATTAGCATACGTCGGTGCCTCCTCATTATTATACGTCGGTGCCTCCTCATTAGTGCACATCAGTGCCTCCTCATTAGTAAACATTGGCCTCAAGCCCCATATATCCATCCAATTATCTCGGTGATCATTCATGTGGAATGTTATCTACTAAAACAGTAGGTACTTTGATATCTATTAATTACCAGTTGAGTCGTTATATGTTAGACTATTCTAATTTATTTTAATTAACCACTACTATATAAATTATTTTTAGACTCTGACTTCACATATTCCTTAAGTGTAAACAAGGTCCAGCAGCTCCACAGCAATCTGCTGGGTTTGGCTACCATTAGGTGTATGTTCTGCAATGAATGATCGACATTGCCTTTCATGTTCACGAGGCGCCTTATGTAGTCCCTTAAAAAGTCCAACAGAATAGGTGAGCACAATACCTCAATTAGATTACTATTAAAAATATGATTCAAAAATGATATTATATCCCTGAATGTAGATCTATACTATTAACGTGCTTTGTTTTGTATATGTCCAGATGAAGAAATAGATGGATGCGGCACCCTGATGACACTTAAAGGGACACTAAAGTCAGGGCTTTTAAAAAAAACAAAAAACAAACATGTTCTACTTACCTCCACTGTGCAGTTCGTTTTGCACAGAGTGGCCCGGTCTTCTGGGGTCCCTCGGCGGCTGTCTGGGCTCCTCCTTGCAAAAGCTTTCCCTCTTCATGCGAGGGCGCTCGCACGGAGGAAAGCTTTTGCGAGCGCGCTCCCATGATACAGCGGCGGCCATAGCCGCCGACTGTATCACTCGGTTCCGCCCCCCAGCGCGCCGCGTCATCCGCTCTGATTGACAGCAGCGCTAGCCAATGGCTGCGCTGCTATCAATCCGCCCAGCCTAGCCAATCAACGGCCAGGCTGGGAACCGAAGAGGACGACGCGGACGCGCCCGGGAGATTCGAACGGTCAGGTAAGTACAACGGGGGCTCGGGGGGGGGCGGTGCTGTGAGATGTTTTTTTTACCTTAATGCATAGGATGCATTAAGGTAAAAAAACTTGTACCTTTACAACCCCTTTAACAACTTCCCACCTGGTCAATAGTCAATTGACGTCCAGAAAGTAGTTCTGAAATCCTGACTGGATGTCTATTGACATCCTGCAGGATTACCTGGCGGCGCGCAACGCGGCGATCGGTGATGCGGGTTGTCCCCCCCCACCCTGCATCTCCAATCTCTGTAAAGAGCCTCCGGTGCATTGCCATGAATTGTGATTTGCCATGAAATGTGATGGTCCGCCTCCATCACATCCTATTGGCTTACTCCTGTCACGTGACATATTTACACGTCATCAGTCTCAGCTAGGCTATCATAGACCCGGCGCATCACGGATCGTGGTAAATTGCCGCTTATAGCGGTCATTTACCACGTGATCGTTCCGTCAAATGACGGAGCGATCACTTGTAAACATAATGACGCCGGTTCCTCCCTCTCCTCTCTGTACCGATCGGTACAGTGTGCGAGGAGGGGGGAGAGTGGAGGCAGCAGCAGCACTGAGGGCTGGATCTGTGACAACTGCAGTCACAGATCCAGCCATCCCTCCCTGCGCGATACTCTGCAATACCCCAATACTCTGCAATACCCTGCACGATACTCTGCAATACCCCAATACTCTGCGATACCCTGCACGATACTCTGCAATACCCCAATACTTTGCGATATCCTGCGCGATACTCTGCAATACCCCAATACTCTGCAATACCCCAATACTCTGCAATACCCCAATACTCTGCAATACCCTGCGCGATACTCTACAATACCCCAATACTCTGCAATACCCCAATACTCAAATACCTTGCAATGCGTCCCCCCCCCTCCTGCCACCGCTATTACGCCCGCTTACCAGGAACACAGTCACATACACAGTACCAGTGCCAGTGCCACCAGACTTTTTTTGAGTCTTCCCAGCCTAGAGGTGAGCCGTGGGGTCAATAAGACCCCACATCTCACCTCTAGGCTGGGAAGACTCAAAAAAAAAAATATCATGGCTTCGATCGTAGCGGTGAGTCTGTAAAAGCACCGGAGGGTGGCAGGAGGGGGGGGGGACGCATTGCAAGGTATTTGAGTATTGGGGTATTGCAGAGTATTGGGGTATTGCAGAGTACCTGTCATTAAAGAGGACCTGTCATTAGGGTTGTCCCGATACCGATACCGGAATCGGTAACGGGACCGATACCGAGTATTTGCGGGAGTACTCGTACTCCCGCAAATACCGCCGATACCAAAATAGAATACTTTTTTTTTTTTTTTTAAACGAGCAGGCTGCTGAGCGTTAGAACGGGAGCTTAGAAGGGGTGGCGACTGGCGAGCGATCATCCTAATTGGTTGCAGCAGTTTAAAAGGGGGTGGAGCGAGCGGCAGCGACATCCTAATTGGTTGGTGGCACTGGCACTGGTACTGTTTATGTGACTGTGTTCCTGGTAAGCGGGCGTAATAGCGGCATGCTGACAAGGGGTGGACACTGGAAAGAGCGGCGGCAAACATCGGGAGGTATGTCTATGTGACGTTTTTTTAACTCACCTCGCTCGAGCGTGCATACTGGGGGCGGAGAGCAGCAGCAGCTGAGGGGTGGAGAGAGCGCCAAAGAGCAGCCAATTGTTGTTCGTTTTCCTCCGCGCCTCGTGCTGCTAAATTATGAGAGGTGGAGAGTGGGCGGAGAGAGGGAGGAGAGCGGGCGGAGAGCAGGCGGAGAGCAGGACCAGGACGAACATCATAGCAGCAGTCAGCCCTCGCCGAGCAAGTAAGATTTAATGTAGAATTGTAGAGACTAGAGAGTGAGACAGTGATAAATAAGCTGAATGAATTGAATAGGAATACTGAGTGTCTAGTAATACAGTAGTGCACACAGAGGCAAGCTATGTGTAGTTGGTTGCCTTGCCACTGCCAGAAGTTGTCAGTCACTGCACTGCATTATATGGGGGACATACATGGCTGCAATATGGGGGACCATACATGGCTGCAATATGGGGGACCATACATGGTTGCAATATGTGGGGGACCATACATGGCTGCAATATGTGGGGGACCATACATGGCTGCAATATGTGGGGGACCATACATGGCTGCAATATGTGGGGGACCATACATGGCTGAAATATGTGGGGGACATGGCTGCATTTGGGGACACATGTAAAAAAAAGTATCGGTATTCGGTATCGGCGACTACTTGAAAAAAAGTATCGGTACTTGTACTCGGTCCTAAAAAAGTGGCATCGGGACAACCCTACCTGTCATGTTATATTACTATTACAAGGGATGTTTAAATTCCTTATAATAGGAATAAAAGTGATAAAAAAAATAATATTTTAACCACTTAAGACCCGGACCAAAATGCAGGTAAAGGACCTTGCCCCTTTTTGCGATTCGGCACTGCGTCGTTTTAACTGACAATTGCGCGGCCGTGCGACGTGGCTCCCAAACAAAATTGGCGTCCTTTTTTTCCCCACAATTAGAGCTTTATTTTGGTGGTATTTGATCATCTCTGCGGTTTTTATTTTTTGCGCTATAAACAAAAATAGAGCGACAATTTAAAAAAAAATTCAATATTTTTAACTTTTTGCTATAATAAATATCCCTCAAAAATATATAAAAAAAACATTTTTTTCCTCAGTTTAGGCCGATACGTATTCTTCTACATATTTTTGCTAAAAAAAAAATCGCAATAAGCGTTTATCGGTTGGTTTTCGCAAAATTTATAGCGTTTACAAAATAAGGGATAGTTTTATTGCATTTTTATTAATTATTATTTTTTTTTACTACTAATAGCGGCGATCAGCAATTTTTTTCGTGACTGCGACAATATGGCGGACACTTCGGACAATTTTGACACATTTTTGGGACAATTGTCATTTTCACAGCAAAAAATGCATTTAAATTGCATTGTTTACTGTAGAAATGACAGTTGCAGTTTGGGAGTTAACCACAGGGGGCGCTGTGACTTTGAGTGTTCCCTGTGTGTGTGTTTACAACTGTAGGGGGGTGTGGCTGTAGGTGTGACGTCATCGATCGCGTCCCCCTATAACAGGGATGACGCGATCGATGCTGCGGCCACAGAGAAGCACGGGGAAGCCGTGTTTACACACGGCTCTCCCCGTTCTTCAGCTCCAGGGACGGATCGCCGCACTGCAGCGGCGATCGGGTCCGCGAATCCCGCGGTCCCGGTCCTGGAGCTTCGGACCGGGCCACGGGAGCGCGCCGCGGGCGCGCGCCCGTGACCCACGGCTGGGTACTAAAATCAACGTATATATACGTTGATGTGCCCAGCCGTGCCATTCTGCCGACGTATATGTGCAGTAGGCGGTCCTTAAGTGGTTAAAGTAAAATGAACAATAATTTTTTTTTTTTTAAAGCACCCCTGTCCCCGTGTGCTCGCATGCTAGACCTTCTTCGTAACTAAAAACATGTAACCAATAAAAGAAATTAAAGCGTCGCCTATGGGGATTTTTAAGTAGCGAAGTTTGGCGCCATTCCACGAGTGTGCGCAATTTTGAAGGGTGACATTTTGGGTATCTATTTACTCGGCGTAACTTCATCTTTCACATTATGCAAAAACATTGCGCTAACTTTACTGTTTTTTTTTTTTTTTTAGCACAAAACTTTTTTTTTTTAAAACACACGTTCAAAAAATTTCTGCGAAAATACCATGCAAGATAAAAAGTTGTAACGGCCGCCATTGTATTCTCTAGGGTCTTTGCTAAAAAAGCATATATAATGTTTTGGGGTTCTATGTAATTTTCTAGCAAATAAATGATGAGAATTGTCAGAATTGGTCTGGGTGCTCCAGAACGCAGGAAGGTGCTCCCTGCATGTTGGGCCTCTGTATGTGGCCACGCTGTATAAAAGTCTCACACATGTGGTATCGCCATACTCGGGAGGAATAGAAGAATTTGTTTTGGGGTGTAATTTCTGGTATGCATATGCTGTGTGTGAGAAATAACCTGCTAATATGACAGAAACAAGATTTTTTTATTTTATTTTTACAGAATTTTCCGTAGTTTTTCTTTTATAGCGCAAAAAATAAAAAACCCAGAGGTGATCAAATACCACCAAAAGAAAGCTCTATTTGTGTGAAAAAAGGACAAAAATTAGAGTAATTGTCATTCAAATTGTGAGAGCACCGAAAGCTGAAAATTGGTCTGGTTAGGAAGGGGGTTTAAGTGCCCAGTGGTCAAGTGGTTAAGGTGGTTGGTCATGTTCAACATGTGCTGAGAAGAAAAATGCTCTTTTGATGGTCTGGCTGCGGAGACCTAGGAGCTATAACCGGATCCATTCCTCAGGCTGATATCAAAGGCCTAAGATGGTTGGTACCCGGGCCTCATGTAAGAAGAAACAAGGTTTGCCTGTAATGTCTCTCTGCGGAGATCTGGGCTCTGGGATCCAGACTTCTACAGGTCCAGGTATGAGTTTTTTTTTCTAATAAATCCCTTGGTAAACCTGAAGGTTGGCACAACTTACCCGCCGTGATGGGTGAAAGCTGAAACTACTTTTAGTAGATTTCCTGAGGCATGGATCAGGTAAGAAGAAGATCATTTTTATGTATGTATTATCTTCTTTGGAGTAGGATGTCTTTCCTGACGCCAGACATGGCAGCATACCTATGATATAGCCCCGCCCCTATATCCGCCCACAGGACACGTGATAACTCTCTATAAAACTCTGACTGAGAGCTAGCTCCCCCATTCTCCTTTTTGTCCTTAAAAATATCAGCCTACAGACAGTTTCATTCAGGATATGCCCTTACCTGCCGACTATGTCGAAGTTCCGGCTGGGTTCAGCCTCTCCCAGTTCGAGGTCCCACATCTTAGGCACGCTAAATGCACCAACAAGGTGGGGAACCCCTTCTGGTGGTCTTCTGGGGTTGAGGTGTTCTCTAATCAGAGACGACAGTCCTCCTTTGGCATTGCCGGCGATGGAGTCTGATTTGAGCAAGCTGGGACTGCATGATGACTTCTTTCCTATGGAAGCCCTTTTCCAGGTCTGTCAGTTTCTTTCTTGTTCTCATGTCTTTAAAAGCCCTATACACACTGCAACTTTTGTTGTCTGATTTCCTTTAGAGTTGCCAGGTCCATGTGGTGCCTGCCTGATTGCATACAGGTTAAGGCTTTAGGGTTTGGCCTCATGTTGTGTGGTTTTGATAAATCTGAAGGGTAAAATCTGCAGAAGATTGTATGGTGTGTAGCCAGCTTAAGGTGTCCTTTTGTGTGGATGGGTGTTGGCCTTCCTAATTGTATCAGAGTAGAGGTAGGAGAGGACTGAGTCTCAGGTGCAGGGAGCAGCTAATGAATGCCTTTGCTTTTAAACATCTCCTTCTGAGGTAAGTCTTATCTATCCTAGTAATGGGGATATATGGGGGAGAGAGGAGTAAGGAGCAATGTTTTACTAGGGGGATGGGGGTTCTGCCAGATTATTTTTACTATTTGTAAAAAAAAAAAAAAAAATGCTGAGATATATGTATATTTTTCTCTTTCACTTCCCTTATTTCTGTGGTCATGCAGTCCCCCCATGCACCTTTCAGTAACTCCCATCAGCATGAGCCTACTGCCACATAACAAAGACCACCCCACTATCAGGTGGAGGGCCAACTTTTGGTAAGTAAGAAGACGCGGGAGAAAAGAGTGCATTGAGCCCTGACGAGCGTGCCTTCTTATCTGTTGCAACCCCGGCCGCTCACGCCCGCTCAAGGAGATTCAGAGACCCTCTCTGGATCATCAGGATTTTCAGGGCGGAAGATGTCTCCTCCAGTCCTGGCAGACCCCAGTACAAAGGGTGCAAATGTACGCTTAAGAGAACGCACACAGCTTCTCCTCTGAGGGCTCAGCGCCCGAAAGGCGAATGTTGGTCATGTGGAGATGACCCTATGCCTGGAATGCTACTTTGCAGCGACTGCTTCAGGCAGCTTGCCAGAGAGGAGTTTGGGAGTCAGCAGGTGTCACCTTGCTCAGCAAAATAGTTCCCAACCCCCTGGCTGAATTTTCCAGCCATCTCAGGCAGCCAGGGACAGAAGTGGATGGACAGTATGGGCACTACACCAGGTCTAAACCAAGCCATTCAACCCTCTCTAACTGGAGGGGTACCAGGCACTTCGGGGGTGACTCCAGCCCAGGCTAGTTCCCCAAACCCAGTATTGTAGCCAACCTTTCAGGCAGAGGGAGATGATATTGCCTCCTCCTCAACAGAAGATCCGGAAGGTTGAGGCTTTGTTTTATGCTAATATCCTCATTTGTTATGGCAGTAAAGCTGCACTGTAATGGGTGGATCCAGTACCTCCTCCAAAGAAGGAGAAAGCCTGTTATTACACACCGTACAATCTGATTTAAAATTGTGTGACAATCGCTGTACAATATGCATTAGGTACCGTTATTCTTTCAGGGCACCCCAAATGCCATGCGATTCTGCTGTAATAAGTCACATTGGAGAACGCACCTTTCAAAACATTGTGCAGAGTTGGTCGCCCTCAAATAGGAGCAGGGGCTTCTGTTTGCGCACATAGGGCAACCAAGTGAATGGGCCGCACCCATGCGATTTACATCATTATGTACAAATCGCTCTTTGAAAATCGCATTGCATATACATTGGTCTACTCTAAGTGACAAATTCAAATACCTCTGAAAGGTGACCTAAGCACAGATTGCCTTTTAGGGCAATGGCAGATCATGCTGCAAGTGTGAGCAAGCCTTTGGGTTCCATAGGAGGAATCTAAAGAAGCAGGTAAGCTACCTTTTTTCTCTTAGGACAGAAATAGGAAGCCTGTTTTCAGAGAGGAATGAGAAAGGGAGAGAGAAAATCCTCCTCAACCAATAGGTTGCAGAAGTTGTTTCCACTAATGGGGAAGGATGCGACTCCTTTATCTACCCTCCAACAGTGGATGCGGCAGTCGCCAGACTGACCAAGAATGTGACACTTCCGATGGTAGGCCCTTCCTCCTTTCACAAGATCCTTGTGAGACGCATTGCTTTCACACCCATAGCAAGTGCTATGTGAGTATGTGGGCGCAGAACTTGGAGTATGCGATTAAACCCAGCTGCCAAAGAGAAGAGTCATCAAGGCTCTTGACTAGATGGCTTTCAGTGGACTCTACAGGTGAGGCAGCTATAGACATCATTCGATGGTTATCCAGAGCCATGCTTGGCTCAGTCGCAGCCAAAGGTGCACTGGGGCAAAATCCTGGGCGGCTGGCCCATCCTCAAAGCTGAATTGCTGTAAGCTGCCTTCTGATGGGAAGGCGCTGTTTTGTCAAAATACTGGAAACTATCTTCTCCAGGCTTATAGGAGGAAGATCAGATCTTCTGCCCCAGGATCAAAGAGCCAGAGGGGGCAACCATTCAAAGGAACACCAAACAGGTACTGCGATTTTGGAGGCTTTCGCCCATCCAAGGGCGTCAGAAGACCCATGCGGCTCCCCAAGATACTCAGAAGCCCTTTTAACGCCAGGCCTGCCCAGGAGGCAGTTGGAGCCAAGTGGCTCAAAGTGACCCAGTTCCGGTAAGACCACTACCGAAGAATGGCGATTTCAGGCCATGTAAGAGAAGAAATGGCTGCGCATCCAGGAATTTCAATATTCCTTTTATTGTCTAAAGTGGTGACCCCAAAAACACCAACACAAGCTCACATAGACGCTTTTCACACATTCATTTTGTGCTTAATCATTTCCAATGGCAAGGCCGTTATTGGTTATTTAATCGGCAGCCTCCAGAACTACCTCAAGAGGCTGAATCAATCTATACGGATAGACTCAAGATGGAGTCTCTCCATACCATAAATCCAGGTCATTCAACAAGGTTACTGGAGGATTTCAGTGGACCTGCAGTATACCTATCAGCATGTCCTGGTCCTTCAGTCATACCAACCGTTTTGAGTCGGGGGGCAAGCATTGCCAAAACTAGTTGGTGCCTATGTGGAATATGCTCTACCTAGGGGCCTTGTTTAGTACTCAGGCAGTTTCAGTTTCTTTGCCACCTCAAACTCCCTAAAGTCAGGGAGAGGTTCCAACAGGCGTTGGCTGCACCAGTGATGTCAGCATCCCAGTGCATGAGTCCTCTCGGGACAATGGCTTTTGTATTCCGAGGATCCCTTGGGCTCACTGGAAACTCAGTTTTCCAACAAGGCTTCCGGACGCAATGGAAGCATTTTGTCTAGCCAGAGGCACCAGGGTTCTGGTGATTAAAAAAAAAAAAAAAAAAAGATAAACTGCTAAATGGCTTAGTCTATTAGGGCTGTAGCCATGGATCACTATTGCTACAGATACCAGCACAGCAGGGTGGGACACCACCTGTGAGCATCTCAGGATTCAGGGCAGGTGGGAATTTCCCACTCAGGGCCTAGTTTCCATATTCTGGAACTTCTACCAGCATTGACATTGAATACTTTACTGTCACACACATAGGGTCTGCCAGTCCTACTCTGTCTGGACCACATGGCAGCAGTCCCATATACAGCGACAAGGCGACATGCACAGCCAGTCCCTCCTGGGAGAGGTGGAACCAATCCTGGCTTTGGCCCAGCAATATCTCCCAGATTTGAGGGCCATATATCTTCCAGCCTATCAGAATTTGGAAGCGGATTGTCTATCCGGGCAATTCAAGGATCCCAACGAATGGTCCCTTCACCCTGAAGTGTTCCAAGGGATCATCCACGAGTGGAGGTTCGCTCAACTGGATCTGTTTTGCCTCATCGGCCTGCTACAAGGGGAACTGGTTCCTCTCACGCTACCCTCATCCATTAGTGGAGGGGACAGATGCCTTTACCAAGCCTTGGGTTGGGCAAATGACCTATACCTTCCCTCCAGGAATTTTAGGATTAAAGAAATTGTTGAGCCTGACAGTCATCACAGGTCTTCCTTACTGGCCTCACAGACCATGGGTCTCTCTGGCAATGGGTATCAGTGTGTGCACACCGATAATTCTGCCTGTGACTCCTCATCTCCTCTTATCTGAGGGAGATGCACTACATCGGCAACCATCACATCTAAATTTAGCAGCCTGGAAATTGTAAGGCAGAGGTTACAAGAGTTTTCCAGAGGGGATTAGAACTCTGCAGAATTCTTCGAAGGGATCAATCGATGCTATCTACTCCAGAGTATGGATTAGGCCCACAAGCTTTGCAGCTGGGCATCAGTTTGACTCTTGTGACCCAAATTTTATCTCAAATCCTGTCTTTCTACAATCTGAATTGGATTTGGAGCTCAGTTTGCGCAAGGTGAAAATTTCTGCCATCTTGGCTTTTTCCCAAAAAAAAAAAAAATGGGCAGCAAACCTGCTGATGGATCACTTCATGAGAGGTACTTGGACTATGCCTTCCCAAGAGAAATAGGTTTCCTTTAATGGAACCTGGCAGCAGTCCTCGATTTTCTAGCAAACCCTCATTGTACTCTTGACAGAAGACTGCTCTTCATGGGAGATCTCCTTTAAAATCAGCCTTTTATTAGCCTTGATTTCAGGGGAGAGTGCGTCGACTCCAAAATTTGGGGCGACAGAGCCTCATTCCATGTTCTTCCGAGACAGGGTTGGGCTGAAGTCTTTTTGTTCCAAAGCATGACATCCATGTTTTGTCTTTTCAGTGAATGGGTGCTTCCAGCCTTCCCAGTGCAATCAGATGCCGATCTGCTCAAGTTAGGCTTTGAGGACTTTGGAATGTCCATCTCAGGCTACTTCTACATTCAGAATGTTTAAGATTTAAAGAGTAAGTGGCTTTGGCCTGAACCATCTCGGCCTGAATCGTGAAAATACTCACTGGGCATGTGGAAGCGGTAAGGATCCTCCAGAGATGGTTAGAGCTCATCGCTCAACCAGGGTGATGTCATCTTCTTGGATAGCCCAGGCAGGGTTGTCTCTGTAGACAGTCTGCAAAGAGGCAAGCTGGTCATCACATTATATGTTCTTAATACACCACAGGGTGGATCTAGCAGCTCTTACTACGGTAGAGTTTGGGAGGAAGTTTATCCAAGCTTCTTTGTCTTTTTTAAGTTACAGCATTAAACCCTCCCTCTAGAAAGCTCTTCATGTATCATAGGTATGCTGCCATGTCTGGCGTCAGGAAAATGGAAAATTGTATCAAATACTTACCGTAATTTTCCTTTCCTGATGCCAAGACATGGCAGCATACGAACCCTCCCTCTGATATTTTGTACTTTATACGGAGAATGGGGGAGCTAGCTCTCAGTCAGAGTTTTATAGAGAGTTATCACGTGTCCTGTGGGCGGATATAGGGGCGGGGCTATATCATAGGTATGCTGCCATGTCTTGGCATCAGGAAAGGAAAATTACGGTAAGTATTTGATACAATTTTCCATTTTCCTGGCTCTCACCACTGGAGGGAGTAAGTGCAACCTGGAGTTTTCTTACATAGCCTTCCAGGATAACATGCTCAGTGAAGTCAGTCAAATATAACACCAGTCACCTCCTTCCGCTGCAGGCTCTGCCACGATACGCATACAGGGGTCCACAAGATGCCCCCCAGTAATCTCTCCCTCCTTTTCCTTGTCTCCTGGGCGCCGCCATGACAGCGGCACATGTGCGTATGCGTGTACACGTGCGCGCGGGAGCAAATTTTTCTGTCAGAATAGAGACATGGATGGGGTGAGAGCCAAAAGTGGTTGCTCGTGCCCGTGCCCAATGCAAGAGACCTGTGTACAGGCGCCAAGAGGCTGGTTTAAAAGCCCAACACGCCAGAGCCTTCTGTAAGCGGCATGGACACAGAGCTGTGGGCTGTAGGCATCCCTGTGGATTGAACCAAGTAAACCTAATGCCGCGTACACACGATCACTTTTTGTGATGAAAAAAAACGACGTTTTATGTGACAAAACAAAACAACGTTTTTCAAACTTAATTTTCCAAAACGACGTTGCATACACACCATCGTTTTTCCAAAATGCTCTAGCAAAGCGTGGTGACGTACACCACGTTCGACGGCACTCTGTTCCATTGAAGCTCCGTCTCATAACTTGTTTCTGAGCATGCGCGGGTTTTGCCCACACACAATCACTTTTTATGACACAATGACATTTTGAAAAATTCAAGCATTTTAAATGACGTTTTTGAAAACGTAGTTTTTTTTCATCACAAAAAGTGATCGTGTGTACGCGGCATTAGACTCGGCATCAGGTTGTGCAGTGAGCTAATATTTTTGTGTATTGTAGGAGTATAGCACAACAGTGATTGCATTTATATTTATTTGTGGATAGTACCTTTGCTTTGCAGTAAGGACTATGTCCCCGAGAAGTGGGTCTAGGGCGAGTAAAAGAGGCACCAGAAAATCCCAGCATACGGCTCATGAGCTTGCCTGCAGTTTTCCATCCCATGTCAGCCTGATAGAAGCCTCATAGGATGAACCCCTGTCTGGTTTTGCAGCTTCTCCTATGGCAGCTCCTGTATACGTCACTAAGGACGCTTTAAAAGTTGCTTTGGATGGCCTGGAAGGAAGGATTGCTTATATTGTCGCAACCTCCTTGAAAGACAGCAGAAAACAGGGTAGATCCCCATTATCTGCTCTGGCTCTCTTTTCAGATGAGCCTTCTGAGCTTGAAAAATCCCTCTCTGGAGATGAGGATCATGTGTAGGTAGACCACATTTCCAAACTGCCATTCAGAGACAACCCCCCCTCTCTCACCCCCCCCCAAAAAATTAGGGGGGGGGTGGTAATGTAGTCTCGGGGTTGATGGGGAATTTGGCGGTGGGTTATTTGTCAGGTGAATGTGCCACTTGCCACCAGATGCAGTGCCGCTTACCACCCATAGCCTGCCGACACATGCTGTGCTGCTGTCACTCCCTCTGCATTAGCCACGTGCGTAGAAGGAAAGTAGTTGGGTCACTATCTGGAGAGTGAAGATTACACCAGTCCCTGCTGCTTGCCGCTGGGTGCCAGAGAAGGAGGAAGCGCCAAGGTGGGTGGGGATAGCAGTGCTGCACTTGGCGCAGGCCTCGCTCCCAGTCTCAATGTCTGAGAGTAAATTGTCACTGGTTGCAAGATGCCAGGCAGTGCTGGCCCTAGCAACAAGTTCTGGAAATGTAGTTATTAGTTAGTAGGGGGTGGCTGTGTCCTCTATTTCATTCCGGGACATTGTATTGTCCCAGAATGAAGGTGCCCAGGACCTCTGATCCTCTGGGGCTAGCTCCAAGATTACCCCTTGGAACAACAGGTGTTCCAAGGCCAACAGTAAAGGCCTTCTTTTTTCTGGATCTTTGGCAATTCTTGATCTCAAAAAACGGGGTGGCGGAAGTTCTCTGAATTCTACCTGAGGACACTGTGGCGATGACCCACTTGTCCTGGACCGTGTTCCGTCAGGCGTTTGTAAAATGAAGCATATTTTTCTATTTCTTGTGCAAACAAAAACCTGACCTGTCCTTTAAACACGCAGGGTTTTAAGGATCCAACCAGTGGCGGCTGGTGCTCAAAAATTTTGGGGGGCGCAAACAAAAAAAAACAATAACTGCCCCACTGTGCCCATCAAATGCAGCCACTGTGTCCATCAATTGTCACCACTGAACCATCAAACGCAGTCACTGTGCCATGCCATCAAATGCAGTCACTGTGCCATGCCATCAAACGAAGCCACTGTGCCCATCAATTGTCGCCACTGTGCCATGCCATCAAACGCAGCCACTGTGCCCATCAATTGTCACCACTGTGCCATGCCATCAAACGCAGCCACTGTGCCCATCAATTGTCACCACTGTGCCATGCCATCAAACGCAGCCACTGTGCCGTGCCCATCGAATGCAGCCACTGTGCCCATTGTCGCCACTGTGCCCATTGTCGCAACTGTGCCCAGTAAAATACCCCTCTCCCGCCACGGCACTTACCTTTCTGGGGGTCAGCCATCCTCCTTCCACGTCCCTCAATGTCTTCTCCCGCCCTCGATGACGCTTCAGCCAATCAGGTTACCAGTAACCAGAACCGGCGAACCTGATTGGCTGAGACACCTGTCAGTCTTATCCAAGGAAAGCACCCCCCGTGCGTCCCTTAAATAAGCATTCATAAGCTAAATACAGCCTGAGGGCTGTACTCAGAAAGCCTATCAGAAGCGCTGTTTCAATGCTGCAAGCGAGGCAAGTTTTTAATTACTTTAGCGATCGATTGGGGATCATTAATTAGGATTAGGATTAATGTGCACTGGGAGTCGGCCTGCAAGGAGATCAGCTAAAAGTAGTTGGATCTGTATGTGCGTTATAATTAATCGAAATTAGTCGATTAATCGATTTAAAAAAAATGATTAATCGAACACAAAAATGTTGATCAGTAACAGCCCTAATATTTGTGGATAGTACCTTTGCTTTGCAGTAAGGACTATGTCCCCGAGAAGTGGGTCTAGGGCGAGTAAAAGAGGCACCAGAAAATCGCTTACTCTTATTTAAATTCCCCCCCAAAAATAAAATCGTGACCAGAACCCCCGCTTTAAGAAAAAGAGTAAGCGTCCCTCATTTAACCACTTAAGGACTGCCTAACGCCGATATATACGTCGGCAGAATGGTACATCTGGGCACAATCACGTACCTGTACGTCCTCTTTAAGTGCCCAGCCGTAGGTCGCACCCTCGGACCCGATAGCCGCCGGTGTCCCACGATCAGTAAAAGGAGCTGAAGAACAGGGAGAGGTGAGTGTAAACACACCTTCACCGTTTTTCACAGTGGCAGGGTCATTGATCGTCTGTTCCCTGATGTAGGGAAAGACTCTCAATGACATCACATGTCCAGCCCCGCCCCCTACAGTTAGAAACCCCTACAGCGCCCCCTAGTGGTTAACTCCTAATCTGCAATTGCCATTTTCACAGTATCCAGTGCATTTTTATAGCATTTTTTGCTGTGAAAATGACAATGGTCCCAAAAATGTGTCAAAATTGTCCGATATGTACATGGCCATAAACTATCCCCAATTTTGTAAACGCTATAAATTTTGCACAAACCAATCGTTAAATGCTTATTGCGATTTTTTTACCAAAAATAGGTAGAAGAATACGTATCGGCCTAAACTGAGGATTTTTTTTTATATATATCTTTTTTGGAAATATTTAATATAACAAAAAGTAAAAAATATTGATTTTTTTTCAAAATTGTCGTTTTATTTTTGTTTATAGCGCAAAAAATGGGGTTTAAGGTCTAAACAGACCCCCAAAATTTCTCTATTAAGGGATGCCCCCATTCGACCGAGTGGGGAGAAAAATATGCTTAATTTTACAAACGCCTGACGGAACGAGGTCCAGGACAAGTGGGTCATCGCCACAGTGTCCTCAGGCTACAAGCTAGAATTCAGAGAACTTCCGCCACCCCGTTTTCTGAGATTAAGAATTGCCAAAGATCCAGAAAAAAGAAGGGCTTTACTGTTGGCCTTGGAACACCTGTTGTTCCAAGGGGTAATCTTGGAGCTAGCCCCAGAGGATCAGAGATCAGGATTCTATTCACGGTTTCTATTTACGGTTCCACAACCAAACAGGGATGTCAGAACTATCCTAGATCTAAGTCTGAATCAGTTTCTGAACATTCGCTCCTTCCGCATGGAGTCTGTCCGTTCAGTTGCTTCCACCCTTAAGGGAGGAGAATTCCTGGCATCAATAGGCATCATAAATGCTTATCTACATGTGCCAATATTTCCCGCTCACATAAGGTTTCTAAGGTTTGCAGTGGATCAGCGCCACTTTTAGTTTGTGGCCCATCCTTTCGGGCAGGCTACGGCACCTTAAGTGTTCACAAAAATATTGGCCCCAGCCCTGGCAAGGCTAAGGGCATGAGGCATAGCAATAACAGCCTACCTGGATGATCTGTTGATGATCAGTATGCCTCACGCTTGGGCCACAATGTGCACAGCACAGTGGAATATTTAGAGTACCTAGGCAGGGTCCTCAATCTGAAGAAATCTTCCTTGCAGCCTCAAAAAAGGCTAGAGTACTTGGGCAAGATTATTGACACGTACCTAAGCAAGGTATTCCTTCCCAAGCCAAAGGCAAAAGCCATAGGAGACTTGGTCCGATTGGTAAAGGCTAAAAAAAAGGCCTTCCATCCATCTATGCATGAGATTGTTGGAAAAGATGGTATCTTCCTTCAAGGCTGTCCCTTGCGCCCAGTTTCACCCCAGACTGTTGCAGGGCAGAATTCTGTGTAGCTTGGAACAAAGATGTTCAGGCCCTATGATCTTATCTCCAGGAGTTCGCCAGAGCACCAATTGGTGGTTGCTCCCCCAAAATCTGTCAGAAGGAAAATCCTTCACTCTAGTTACCTGGAAAGTGGTGACAACAGAGGCCAGCCTTCTGGCCTGGGGGGCAGTGCTGGAAAAAGCATCTGCCCAGGAGAAGTGGTCCGGGCCGAAAAGCTCCTATCCATCAATATTCTGGAGATTCAGGCAATTCATTTGGCCCTCAAAGTTTGGTCTTGCAGACTGCAAGGCTGGCCTGTTCGGATTCAGTCTGACAATGCTACGGCCGTAGCCTACATCAATCACCAAGGAGGCACCAGAAGTCTGGATGCCCAAAAAGAGGTGAATCACATCTTGGCCTGGGCAGAAAGTCATAATATTAACCAACATTGGTAAAGAGAACTTGGCAAAGATCTCTCTCAAAATCACTGGGAACATATTTTTACTTACATTCATAAAGGTTCCATGAATGTTTTGTCACAGTAAAAATGGCTATAAACTATACTCAAGGTCAGAGCTCAAAATTTCAAGTTCTGAGCTACTAGCCAGGCCTCAAGGAGTACTTGCCACCAGTTGCCCCGCCCAACCCCTACCATGTCCCACCCCTAGACACACCCTGATAAATCTCATGAAATGACACTTAAATATTTTATGCAGAATTAAGTTATAAAAATACTGTAAATATTAACAACAACTTTATCCATACCCAAAAATGCAGCCTGCCCATGTCTACCAGTGCAGCATGTGTCCCCAAAGCGGCAAAATGTCCCCATTTTGCAGCCAGTATGCCCCCCACATTACAGCCAGAGTTCCCCCCACATTACAGCCAGAGTTCCCCCCACATTACAGCCAGAGTTCCCCCCACATTACAGCCAGAGTTCCCCCCACATTACAGCCAGAGTGCCCCCCACATTACAGCCAGAGTGCCCCCCACATTACAGCCAGAGTGCCCCCCACATTACAGCCAGAGTGCCCCCCACATTACAGCCAAAGTTCCCCCCACATTGCAGCCAGAGTGCCCCCCACATTGCAGCCAGAGTGCCCCCCACATTGCAGCCAGCGTTGCCCCCCACATTGCAGCCAGCGTTCCCCCCACATTGCAGCCAGCGTTCCCCCCACATTGCAGCCAGCGTTCCCCCCACATTGCAGCCAGCGTTCCCCCCACATTGCAGCCAGCGTTCCCCCCACATTGCAGCCAGCGTTCCCCCCCACATTGCAGCCAGCGTTCCCCCCACATTGCAGCCAGAGTTCCCCCCACATTGCAGCCAGAGTTCCCCCCACATTGCAGCCAGAGTTCCCCCCACATTGCAGCCAGAGTTCCCCCCACATTGCAGCCAGAGTTCCCCCCACATTGCAGCCAGAGTTCCCCCCACATTACAGCCAGAGTTCCCCCCACATTACAGCCTACCTGTGCTGGGTAGGAGAGGAGCCGGAAGTCGCCGCCGCCTTCTACAGTGGCGTCTCCAGCTTTCATATTTAGGGGGGGCACAGGGACAAAAGTAGGGGGGGCCAACTATAAAATGCAATTTTATATATATTTATTTATATATATATATATATATATATATATATATATATATATATATATATATATATCTATATATATATCCATCCTGGGGCCCTTTACTATGTTCTGCAGTGAGCTCCCTTCCTACTATACTGGGGCCCCTTAGGGTGGCAGAAAACAAGAGATATATGTCACCAGCACACCAAGAAAATATAAGGGTCCAAAGCAGTGGGAGAAATTTCAGGGTTGCAAAGGTTGTCTTGCCACTGGACCCTGGTGTTCTGCCACTGTGGGGTTCCCCAGCTGTCCTGTCCCTGCTATTGACAGCGCTGGTCTGGCATCTGTCTCCTTGGCAGCGGTGACAGTCTATTAGGACCTAGTGCTGGTCACTTGGACAGGTAAGTGTTCATGTTTTAAAAGTCAGCAGCTGCTGTATTTGAAGCTGCTGGCTTTTAAAAAAAAAAAAAAAATCAGGTGAACCCCCGCTTTAATAATGCACATGCATGAAGATTGGGAAGGAGGGTGGAGGGAACACAGGATACCTGAGGGTTCCATTAACAATACACAGTCTCTGGTCTCATACATGGTCTTCTCACTAATATCAATCCTTTTGTAACAGAACTCTGCTGGCTGGAATACATCTCATAAATGTGGCTCCTTGTCAGCTGAGATGCCTTTGTATTCTCAGACTTAGGGTACAAAGCAGGACAGTAGTGGGAAGGTTCATGTGGTGCTTCCCACCTCACTCACCATCCCTGTGGTAGGACAACCGCAGCTTTGCTTCCCCAACGTCCAGTAGCACTTCATCTCAGACAGCAACTTAGGGACACCTCCCATGACAAGAGATTCCTCAACACTCCATACCTCTAGGCCCTAAGGCCTGAGGCCTACCTAAGTGGATTACACAGACATCCTCTCAGGGAAAGAGAAAGAGCAGGAAGTGATACTTAAGAGCTCTCCCAGCATGCACAGCAAGCTCCCCAAGCCTGCTGATTGGCCAGGTATTAAATATCTATAATGTGCAGTAATATCTCTAGCACACCCTGCTGGAGAACACTCACACAGCATGTGACTGAGAATAATCACTGGACACTTATGCCCCGTACACACGATCGGAAATTTCTACAGCAAAAGTCCGATGTGAGCTTTTAAACTGAAATTCAGACGTGTGTATGCTCCATTGGACTTTTACGGTCGGAATTTCTGCCAACAAAAGATAAAAAAATCCGATGGTCTGTAGCAATTCCGACGCACAAAATTCCGACGCGTGCTTGGAAACAATTCGACACAATGCTCGGAAGCATTGAACTTGATTTTTTCGGCTCGTCGTAGTGTTGTACAACACCACGTTCTCGATGGACGAAAACTCAGAGAACTTTTGTGTGACAGTGTGTATGCAAGCCAAGCTTGAGCGGAATTCTGTCGGAAAAACCATACAATGTTTTTACAACGGAAAATCCGATCGTGTGTACGTGGCATTAGGCCACTTTCACACTGAAGCGGTGGTCGCGTTGGCGGTAAAGCGACGCTAGTTTTAGCCCGCAAAGCTAGTTTTTATCGCCTGCAAAGCACCACTGCCGAAGCACTCTGCTGGCACTTCGGCAGTGCTGGCCAATGATTTCAATGCTAAGGGTGTTTTGGGAGCGGTGTATTTACTACTAATAAACCGTCCCAAAGATGCTGTTTGTAGGACTTTTTTTAATGTCCCGAAGCATACCGCTCCAGTGTGAAAGCACTCATGTTTTCTCACTGGAGTTACAGGAGAGGCGCTTTGCAGGTGCCATTTTTAGAGCTAAAATACCTGTACAGCGAGCGCTTCAGTGTAAAAGTGGGCTTATGCCGCATACACACGATCAGAAATTTCGACAAGAAAACCAGGGATTTTTTTTTTTCGACGGAATGGTGGCTCAAAATTGTGTTGCATATACACGGTCACGCAGAATTTCCGACCATCAAGAACGCGATGACATACAACACTACAACAAGCTGAGAAAAATTAAGTCAAATGATTCCGAGCATGCGTTTAATTGAGCAAAATATAAAAAAACAAGAGTGCAATCAGCGCAAAAATTACGATCAAACGTTGCCTAAATATTAATAATAATAATAAAGATTGTGAAAAAACATATAGGGCTAGATTCAGGTAGGAGAGCCTATCTTTAATTTGGCCTAACGTATCTCATTTACGTTAGGCCGCCGCAACTTTTTCAGGCGAGTGCTTTATTCACAAAGCACTGGCCTGCAAAGTTGAGGCGGCGTAGCGTAAATCACCCGGCGGAATTTAAATTCGGCGGGTAGGGGGCGTGTATCATTTAAATGAAGCGCGTCCCCGCGCCGAATGAACTGCGCATGCGCCGGCCGTGATTGATTTCCAGTGCGCATGCTCCAAATCACGTCGCTACTTGTCAATGAAAGCAACGCCCAGCTCAATTGTGAATGGACTGACGCAAATGACGTAATGACGTTGGTTCCGACGTCCGTACTTAACATTGGCTGCGCCAGCTATAGCAGGGATAACTTTAGGCCGTGCGTAAGTCTTACGTAAATGACGTAATCAGATACGCCGGCCTGGCGCACGTTCGGGAATCTGCGTATAGGCTCATTTGCATATTTTAGATGGGAACTCCACCTTGCGTCCAGCCTAAAATATGAAAATAAGATACAACGGCGTAAGAGACTTACACCAGTTGGATCTTATGGAAATCTATTCGTTACTGATTCTATGAATCAGTCGCATAAATAGGAGGGCTCAGACGCAGAAATAAGACGGCCATTAATTCATTGGAATTTGTGAATGAATGACGTGGCCATGTGGGCCCCGCACAGCAAAGTTTTTTTTCAAAAAGTGACAGCGGGTGGGGAGAAAAAATCCCTCACCCACTGTCAGAGTGGTAGAGATCAGCGGATTGGCAGCAGGAGCTGGAACATGTAACATATTCTACCCTAAATCAGGAGTGGATACCGGGGGGAACAGGGCAATTGAACCCCCCCCCCCCCCATAACTTTGTTGCAGGTGAGTGTCACAGTGTGCGCGCGGCATGTTGGGTGAGCCGGCAGGTCGCTCGGTCAAGTGATTGTGCGGGCGGCGCGGTGGGCATGCCCCCGATCTTCCCGTCCACTCGCACACTTGCAGAGTCACACTGACTGTGCGAGCGGACACAGCTGCGGCAGCGGGCGGGTATGAGAGCGGATGGGAAGCTGCCAGCTGGGAGGCTCGGTGGGTGGACTGGCCAATCAGCGGGTGACGGAGCAGAGATATGACATCTTTCACCGCCTGGCGCCCGCCCTGCATCCTGGCAGTTCCGCCCTCCCTCACTGTGCAGGCAGCAGAGAGATTACATCATCTCTCTGCTGCCCGACTCCAGATCACTGGAAGTGACAATCACCATTCTGCACCTTAGCAGGAAAGTGACAATATGCAACTTGTGGCAGGTGACGTAGCAAGTGGAAATCTGCAATGTGTGGCAGGCGACGTGGCAAGGACAATCCACAATGTGTGGCAGGTGACATGGCAAGTCGACAATCTGCAATGTGTGGCAGGTGACGTGGCAAGTTACAATCCGCAACTTGTGGCAGGTGACATGGAAAGTGACATACTGCAACTTGTGGAAAGTGACAATCTGCAACTTGTGGCAAGTGACATGGCAAGTCGACAATCTGCAATGTGTGGCAGGTGACGTGGTAAGGGACAATCTGCAACTTGTGGCAGGTGGATGTCAGAGGACTAACATGGGCAGCCACCGAGTGGCGCTTCGGGGCATGCCCGTGCGCGAATGGCACGTGCGCATGTGCGGTTTGGTGGGACAGCGCATGCACACGAGCGCATTCACGCGCACCAATCAGAGTCCTGGCCTGCCTACTTAAACCAGCCCCAGTCTCATGACGGATTGCTGGTTTGTTGTCAGCTCCTGCCTGTTGAAACTTTTTGTACCTGTGCCTGAACTCGTTGTGACCCGGATTGACCTGACGACTCTGCTCTCTCTCCTGAACCTGACCCCTGGCTTGCCTCTCTGGATCTGCTGCTGTCTGGCTTGTACTTAGGACCTGTTACCTTCTCCAGCCCCTTGACCCTGGCCAGCATCCCGGACCTGCTTACAGTCTCAGCCTTGAACTTGCTCTCAGTTGTCTGAACTTCTCTGGTACCTGACCTATGGCCTGTTCCCGTTTACCTTCTACCAACTGGGTTCCTTGTCCAGCACCACCTGATCTACTATCAACATTCAGGTTCTCTGCTGGCGATGCCTTTTCGCGCCCTCCCCCGCTGTCTCACCTCCAGGGGGCGGGGTGCGCCAAGTCGCAACGGTGAGCCGCTCTCAGCCTCAGCGAGTACATATCTGAGAGTGACATGGCAAGTGACAATCTGAAACTTGAGGCAGGTGACATGGCAAGTGACAATCCGCAACTTGAGGCAGGTGACGTGGCAAGTGACAATCCGCAACTTGAGGCAGGTGACGTGGTAAGTGACAATCCGCAACTTGTGGCATGTGACGTGGTAAGTGGATAATCCGCAATGTGTGGCAGGTGACGTGCCAAGTGACAATCTGCAACTTGTGGCAAGTGACAAACCACAACTTGTGGCAGGTGACGTTGCAAGTGAAAATCTGCATCTGGTGGCAGCTGACGGTGGCAAGTGACACGCTTAGGGCTTGCTCGATTCTGCATTATGAGTTGAACTAGTTAATTTTCCATAACAATGTAATTTTAGAAATAATGCGCAACAATAATCCTGACACCATATCAACCATGGTGTCGTGATGATTGAAGCATAACACCAGCCATTTCCCAAATAAATTTCCCACAAAAAATCTTATTTTTTGTCAGTACCCCGCCCGAGACTAGACTCTGGTTCCGCCCTTGCCCTAAATAGGGGTGGAACATGTACCACGCTCCAAAAGATGATCTTATCCTTTAAATAGGACTAGCTCCACCTGCAAAATCCATCCCTAACAGGGTTCCAATAATTCCAGAACACAAAAGAAGGCGCTTCTAAGTGCGGTTTTTAATATGTCTGTAGCGCCCCCTTACATTCAGTATGGGCACTACGCTAAAGTTAGTGGGTGAATGGGAGAGTTATTTTTAGGGTTGTCCCGATACAACTTTTTTAGGACTGAGTACAAGTACCGATACTTTTTTTAAATGTGTCCCCACATATTACAGCCATGTCCCCCCACATATTGCAGCCATGTCCCCCCACATATTGCAGCCATTTCCCCCCACATATATTGCAGCCATTTCCCCCCACATATATTGCAACCATGTCCCCCCACATATATTGCAGCCATGTCCCCCCACATATATTGCAGCCATGTCCCCCCACATATATTGCAGCCCCACATATATCCAGCCATGTCCCCCCACATATTGCAGCCATGCCCCCCCACATATTGCAGCCATGTCCCCCCACATATTGCAGCCATGGAAAAATGTGAAAGTGATCCAGCGCTACCCAAAAACAAACACTCCATGATCAGAAACAAATATATAAATATAAATAAAAGTATCAGTGTAAATATAAATATCAGCATAAATCCACATATAGGTATAAATAAACATATGAGTCCATCAGTGAGCCCACACATGCATTCAGTGAGCTGTAGTGCACATCAAAGTAGATCTGCGATTCATCCAATATCACCATATAAAGTGCAAGTGCCAATCCGTGGAGAGTAGTCTCACAAGCCTCTCACCTCACTGAGAAAGATACTCGCATTATCTCAAACTCATGGACATCTCCGGTATATGATATACTCCTGTTCGTCTGTACTCCAAGTCTTCACCGAGTATCTGAAATCTCAAAAGTACTGTCTTTGTTGGAGCCCACAGATACAGGCAGCTTGGCTCTGAACACCGGCTCTCCGCTCCCCCTCTCAATGGAAACATTTATATTGCTGGAGGAGGTGACGATCCTGACATTCCCGATGTGGTGAGCAGGCTCAGCACCGACTTTCAGATAGGTTTGCCCTCCACAGCAGCCTCCATCGGAGATCAGGTATAGATTACGTATGGATTACGAATTTGCATGTTCAGTGAAGGTCCACAGCACTCCGACTCCCGCCGTACAGTAAACAGATCCTGCCCGTTCTTGGTCTGAAAAACGTTATCCTTTAACGTCACTTCTTCCACCTGCAGAAATGTTTTCCCGAAGACTAAATCAGAATTTCTGGCACTGTGTCCATGTGTGCATTAGAGCACTAAGATCTAATGCACACATGGACACAGTGCCAGAAATTCTGATTTCGTCTTCGGGAAAACATTTCTGCAGGTGGAAGAAGTGACGTTAAAGGATAACGTTTTTCACACCAAGAACGGGCAGGATCTGTTTACTGTACGGCGGGAGTCGGAGTGCTGTGGACCTTCACTGAACATGCGACTTCATAATCCATACAAGAGGGACGTGGTTTCCCTATACCTGATCTCCGATGGAGGCTGCTGTGGAGGGCAAACCTGAAAGTCGGTGCTGAGCCTGCTCACCACATCGGGAATGTCAGGATCGTCACCTCCTCCAGCAATATAAATGTTTCCATTGAGAGGGGGAGCGGAGAGTCGGTGTTCAGAGCCAAGCTGCATGTATCTGTGGGCTCCAACAAAGACAGTACTACAGTACTGGTGATATTGGATGAATCACAGATCTACTTTGATGTGCACTACAGCTCACTGAATGCATGTGTGGGCTCACTGATGGACTCATATTTTTATATTTACACTAATACTTTTATTTATATTTATATATTTGTTTCTGATCACGGAGTGTTTGTTTTTGGGTAGCGCTGGATCACTTTCACATTTTTCTATTGTCACTTGTGTACTGTAAACACTTTTAGATTTGGCTGCTTCCCTCCATATACTGATATATTTATTTATTTATTTATATTTACACTGTGGGCGTTTGATCTGATTACACTAGTTCACTGATAGCGCGGAGGCTTTCTTTATATATTGCAGCCATGTCCCCCATATATGCAGCCATGCCCCCCCCCCCCCATATATACAGCCATGTCCTGTCCCCCATAGATGCAGCCATGTCCTGTCCCCCATATATGCAGCCATGTCCCCCACATATATGCAGCCATGTCCCCCACATATATGCAGCCATGTCCCCCACAGATGCAGCCATGTCCCTCACATATGCAGCCATGTCCTGTCCCCCATAGATGCAGCCATGTCCTGTCCCCCATATATGCAGCCATGTCCCCCACATATATGCAGCCATGTCCCCCACAGATGGTACAGGACATGGCTGCATCTATGGGGGGACATGGCTGCATCTGTGGGGGACATGGCTGCATATATGTGGGGTACAGCGCCGCACTACAGGCATCTTTCATTTGAATACTTACAATCCCCGCCGCGACGTGCATAGACATTCCCCTTGCTCGGGATTGGACAGATCCGTCCAATCCCGAGAAGGGGAGTGTGTATACATGGAGCGGCAGGGATTATCAGTATTCAAACGAAAGATGCCTGTAGTGCGGCGCTGTAATGCACGGGGATTAACACGGCGGCTTTGCGTAATGCGGCGGCGGCGGCCCCGGGGGGAAGTATTCTATTCAGGTATCGGGGGTATTTGCGGGAGTACAATTACTCCCGCAAATACTCGGTATTGGTCCCAATACCGATACTGGTATCGGGACAACCCTAGTTATTTTGCTCCCATTCATGATTTGTTGAAATTACAGGTTGCTGTCGTTCCGGAACTGTCCTGTGGGCCAGTCTGCGTCCCAGGGGTGCTATTCCACCCCTGAGCGACAGTTGGCGCTAGAGGGGTTCTGGCGGAGCCCCTTTACCCCAGCAGCCAATTGGAGGAGCTTGTCTCTCGCTGGGCATGCTGGGAGGGGTATATCTGTGACAGGTGCTATATTTATCTGGGTCTCTCTTCTTCACGGGGTCCACGTTTCAGGGGCGGCATCCACCTTCAAGGTGCGCGCATCCACGGACCCCGCCCGCATGGCCCACCTGGCTGGGGACTGCCTGCTCCATGGAGATCTATCCAGATGTTGAGAAGGACCCCAGTGACTTACTGGGTCCCCAACCTTACTGAGAAGATCCCAGGCTGTGTGTCGTTCGGTGGTGGATCGGCTTGAGGAGAACCTGGAGGCAGGTTATCCAAAAGGGCTTGAACGAACCATCGGGGATCTGGTCACTGGGATTTGACAGGTATGTTTCAGCTGTCAATCAGTGACCGATTTCATTGCATTACTGGGAGGATTCGCTCAAATTCCAATCTGTTCTCTGAAGTACTAAAGTATTAGGCCTGTGGCAGAGGCCTGAGCCAGGCCTGTCCGGGGGCCTGTTCTTCTCAGCATTCTATAAGTGACAGCTCGGCTGCCAGACTTGTGACAAAGGGTCTGTCCGGGGGCGCTTCACCCCCTCTGGCTAGAGTGGCGACGAACTGTCTCTACTACTACTGAGAGCATACCTCCCAACCGTCCCAGATTTCGCGGGAATGTCCCGCCATTCGCGGTTAATCCATCTTATTTCTTTCCTGAATCTGGCCCTTATAGTTTAAATTCACCGGAATGCCAGCTAGAACACTAAAAAGGATGCTCACAAAATCCAAAACATAGATAAATATATATAGAAAACAGTGCAGCGCAAAACCAACAATTAATAAGCAGATATAGTGAAATCAATAAAGTCCAAAGAGAAATAATGGAATAGTAACTCCAAAACTTCTTTTAGAATTCTTCACCCAAGTGAAATTGACCACACCAAACTTGTGAGAAATCCCTCCACCGAATACAGATGGCTACTCTCACCTCAGCATAAGACCTCTGTATTACCAAATGGTCAGAAAAGCAGGTATGTCAATCAAAGAATACCAGGGAGCAGGATGGTATTCACTTCCTCAAAATTCAGCCATTTAATGGATCCGGACATGAAAAAAGAAACCATAGATCTAAGAGCTTCCGCTGGATAAAACTATTTATTTAACATAAAGAAAGGCTACTCACATTTAACCAATGGGTATCAGGCATAAAATTACAGGCATCGAATCTTAAAATCACATATGGAAGCTCTCAGGGCAGCAGCGAGCGACACACAGTATGCTCCTATCCCCTGGACGCGTTGCGTTATTCAACTTCCTCAGCAGGGCGTTGAATTGATTCCGAGCATGCATGTCGGAATTGCATACAGACGAACCAGCTCTTAAAATTTTGCTGTCGGAAATTCCAACTGAAATTCCAATTCCAATACAACTGAACTGCATATTCCAGATGTATTATTACTAATGATTTGTACCGGGGGAAAATCATATCTCTCTATCTCTGGAGTCCATACCTCTCTTAATATAAGAAAGGACTTTGCTCGCTTTGGAAATGGGAGTAATGAATAAATAAAACACTTAAAGTTCAGCATTACCCTCCCTCATGGCCAGATTAACCACTTGCCGACCAGCCGCCGCAGTTATACGGCGGCAGGTCGGCACGGGTGCGCGAGAGCCCGTAGCTCTACGTCGCGCCTTTCGCGGCCACTAGGGGGCGCGTGCGCGCCGCCGGCGGCCCGCGCGCGCGCCCCCCGCTCGCCCCCGAGTCCCGTGCGTGTGCCCGGCGGGCGCGATCGCCGCCGGACACACGCGATCGCTCGTTACAGAGCGGGGAACGGGAGCTGTGTGTGAAAACACACAGCGCTCGTTCCTGTCAGCGGGGGAAACGCTGATTTTCTGTTCATACAATGTATGAACAGAAGATCAGTGATTCCCCCTAGTAAGTCCCCCCCCCCCCATACAGTTAGAACACAAATAGGAACACACGTAACCCCTTCCCCGCCCCCTAGTGTTAACCCCTTCACTGCCAATGGCATTTTTATAGTAATCCAATGCATTTTTATAGCATTGATCGCTAAAAAAATGCCAATGGTCCCAAAAATGTGTCAAAAGTGTCCGAAGTGTCCGCCATAATATCGCAGTACCGAAAAAAAACGCTGATCGCCGCCATTACTAGTAAAAAAAAAAATAATAATAAAAATGCCATAAAACTACCCCCTATCTTGTAAACGCTATAACTTTTGCGCAAACCAATCAATAAACGCTAATTGCGATTTTTTTTACGAAAAATATGTAGAAGAATACGTATCGGCCTAAACTGAGGAAAAAATATTTTTTTTTTTATATATTTTTGGGGATATTTATTATAGAAAAAAGTAAAAAATATTGCATTTTTTTCAAAATAGTCGCTCTGTTTTTGTTTATAGCGCAAAAAATAAAAACCGCAGAGATGATCAAATACCACCAAAAGAAAGCTCTATTTGTGGGAAAAAAAGGACGCCAATTTTGTTTGGGAGCCACGTCGCACGACCGCGCAATTGTCAGTTAAAGCGACGCAGTGCCGAATCTCAAAAAGTGCTCTGGTCTTTGGACAGCAATATGGTCCGGGGCTGAAGTGGTTAAGAACATCATGGGCCTGGTGCTGAGGATTTTGGTGGGGCCTTTTATAAATAATAAATAAATGCGTGAGAATGACATCAACGCAGCCCGGCCAAGGCAAGTGACCAAAGGCACAGAACGTAGAAGGAAGACCGGGTGAAGATGGAAGCGCCCAGGCCCCACCGGATTCATCACAGCGCAGCACTGGAGGACTCAGTCTGAAAATGTAAGTGTACCCTAATGTGCTAATATGCTGTGCATACTTGTACGTTGTGGCATAACCTACCTCAGGGCCTCTAAAAAGTAGTAATGACAGGAAAGTTTACTACCGCTTTAATATCACAGGATCCCAGGAGCCTCTCATGGGGCCCTCTACTGACAGTGACGGTTTGTCCATAGGGGATGCTGGAGCGTCCCCTCTGGCTCTCACCGCCACTGAGTCTAATCAAAAAGATTCATGCATTGCACAAATCTATGTTATTGTCGCTGTTCTATTCAGATTTGGGCAGGAGAAGACATCGAGGGATGTGGATGCCTGACTCCAGTAAATGTAAGTACAGGCGGGGGGGGGAAGGAGAAATTTCCAGGGCACAGCGGCGACGAAGGGCACAGGACATCAATGGATCAATGGGCACAGTCACGACAATAGGCACAGTGGGGACAATGGGGACAATTGGCACAGCGGCATTAATGGGCACAGTGGCGACAATTAGAGGGCACAGTGACATAAATGGGCACAATGGCGGCAATGGGCACAGTGGCGACAATTAAAGGGAACAGTGGTGACAATTGGCACAGTGGCGACAATTGATGGAACAGTGCCTGTATTTGATGGCATGGCACAGTGGTGCGAATTGATGGCACAGTGGCTGCGTTTGATGGCATGGCATAGTGACTGCATTTGATGACATGGAGCAGTGGTGACAATTCATGGCACAGAGTTTGATGGCATGGCACAGTGGTGCGAATTGATGGCACAGTGCCTGCGTTTGATGGCATTGAAAAGTGGTGACAATTGATGGCACAGTGGCTGCGTTTAATGGCATGGCACAGTGGTGACAATTGATGGCACAGTGGCTTACATTTCATGGGCACAGTGAGGCTGCAATTTTCTTTTTGCACCCCCAAGATTTTGAGCACCAGCCACCACTGCCTACTGACAGGGCCTGATTAACATAGGGGCTATTGGAGCTGCAGCTCCAGGCCCCTTTCTCAAGATAGGCCCATTTGCCCCCCCCCCAAAAAAAAGATCGACTTTGGGGGTTGTAGCTCGGCGACCAGAGGTCACAGAAACCCCACATTTGGGGGGTGGCTAGGTAAAGACCTACCCCACTACTGCTTGAAGTCGATCAGCTGCGGGAAAAGTGGTATAGGGACGCCATATGGTAGCATTTAAAACTTCCAGTGAAGGACTGTGAGACACCCTACGCTTTTCTGTGCGTTGGCAACCGTTTGGAAGGTTGTCTCCGGGAATGGAGCCCTGGACGATACATCTTTGCCGATGGTGTGGTTCTGAAGTGTCCCAGGAAGGTGGATCAGGTGTTTTCCATTACCACCACTGACTCCCACGGGGACACCCTTGTGTTGCCTGATCCACACTTCAATTGTTGAGGCCTTATGCCTTTGTTCCAACACTTGCTGCAGGGCCAGATTGACATAGGGGCTATTGGAGCTGCAGCTCCAGGCCCCTTTCTCAAGATAGGCCCATTTGCCCAAAAAATAAAATAAAAATCGACTTTGGGGTTGTAGCTCGACGACCAGAGGTCACAGAAACCCCACATTTGGGGGGTGGGCAGGTGAAGACCTACCCACTGGTCAGAATATGGGACGACTATCATTAATGGATCCAGAGATACCGGCCTACTTGTACAGCCTGTCAGAAGCTACATTCAGAGCGGCCATTATAAATACAAGCTGACACACTGCAGCAGACTGATAGGATGACAGGGCTTATAATAATTATTTGTATATTACTCATGGTAATTAACCCCTTGCCACCCAGGCCAATTCTGACACTTCTCTCCTACATGTAAAAATCATCATTTTTTTGCTAGAAAATTATTTTATGGTGGTCTTTGACCTTTTTATGTTGCACGGTATAGAGCTGCATGATTCTGGCTAAAATGAGAATTGCAATAGATAGATCACGATTCTCTCTCACGATTCTTGCGGCGTAACATCATCTTTCACAAAATGGGCTAACTTTACTGTTTTGTCTTTATGTTTTTTATTATTCATTGAAGTGGGCAAATACAGTGTGACATAAAATATTGCAGCAATTGCCATTTTATTCCCTAGAGTCTCTGCTAAAATATACATAATGTTTGGCGGTTCCAAGTAATTTTCTAGCAAAAAAATAGCTTTTTAACTTAAGAAACAAGTGTTGGACTTTAAGTGGTTACATTTCTTGCATTTACACACAGAAGTTTGATCTAAGAAGGAAGTTAGTTACAATGGGGCTGATTTACTAATGAAGCTGCGCTGCGCCGGTACATGCCTTAATTAGTGCGCTGGATGAAGCCCTAATTAGGCGCATGAACCGGCGGCAGCAGCAGCACGATGTGATTGATAAGTAAAGCCGCCGCCGAACTCCCTGTATAAGTCTATGGGGGAAATCTTAATTGTGAATTTTAAAGGCTAATCTGCAAGTTTTGTCCTAAAAAGTGTCTGGGGACCTCAGTCCTGCCCCAGGGGACATGTACCAATGCTTTTTTTATTTTTTAAAACGGACGTTTTTTCGGGAGCAGTGATTTTAATAATGCTAAAAGTGCAACAATAAAAGTGTAATTTTTCTTTAAATTTCGTACTATGGGGGGCTCTAATGTCAGCATGTGAAAAAGCGCATGTTTCCCGTGGTTAGAACTGTCTCTGCCCAAAATGTCATTTTTCAAAGGAAAAAAAGCCATTTAAAACTGACTCGCGGCTATAATGAATTGTCGGCTCCCGGCAATTGCAGGAGAATTCATTCATTAAAAAAACGAAAAAAAAAAAGCGTGGGGTTCCCCCCAAATATCCATAACCAGACCCTTCAGGTCTGGTGTGGAATTTAAGGGGAACTCCACCCCAAATTTAAAAAAAAATGGCGTGGAGTCCCCCCTAAAATCCACACCAGACCCCTTATCCGAGCACGTTGACCTGGCCGGCCGCAGAAAAGAGGGGGGGACAGAGCGCGGCCCCCCCCTCTCCTGAACCGCACCAGGCCACATGCCCTCAACATTGGGAGGGTGTTTTGGGGTGCCCCCCAAAACACCTTGTCCCCATGTTGATGAGGACAAGGGTCTCTTCCCCACAACCCTTGCCCGGTGGTTGTGGGGGTCTGCGGGCAGGAGGCTTTTCGAAATCTGGAAGACCCCTTTAACAAAGGGGCCCCCCAGATCCCGGCCCCCCCCCTGTGTGAAATGGTAATGGGGTACCTTGTACCTCTACCATTTCACGAGAAAAAAAAATGTAAAGGGTTAAAAAACGACAAGAGCCGGTTTTTGACAAGTCCTTTATTATCTTCTTTCTTCTTTCCTTCGGGCTTCTTCCTTCTTCTTCTTCCTCTGCTTCTGTCTTGGGTCTTCTATTCCTGCATCTTGCCCGGCGTGTTCGTCCATCTTCTTCTCCTTCCGCTGTCCTTCTCGTCCGCATCTTCTCCTTCTTCTTCTTCGCCGGAGGCGCCGCTTCCAATTGAAATCCCCGCTGTCTGCCGGACCACGCCCCCCCTCTGACGCCACGGGCAAGCTCTTAGGAAAGTCCCCGTGTGGTGCCTGTGCGTCAGAGGGGGGCGTGGTCACATGTTCCAGAAAGCGGGCAATTCAATTGGAAGCGGCGACTCTGGCAAAGAAAAAGCCGCGCACAAGCTTCAAATTGAATTGCCCGCCCTCTGACTTGTGACCACGCCCCCCTCTGACGCACTTGCAGCACACTCCTAAGAGCTTGCCCGTGGCGTCAGAGGGGGGCGTGGTCCGGCAGACAGCGGGGATTTCAATTGGAAGCGGCGCCTCCGGCGAAGAAGAAGAAGGAGAAGATGCGGACGAGAAGGACAGCGGGAGGAGCAGAAGATGGAAGAACACGCCGGGCAAGATGCGGGAATTGAAGACCCAAGACAGAAGCAGAGGAAGAAGAAGAAGGAAGAAACCCGAAGGAAAGAAGAAAGAAGATAATAAAGGACTTGTCAAAAAACGGCTCTTGTCGTTTTTTAACCCTTTACATTTTTTTTTCTCGTGAAATGGTAGAGGTACAAGGTACCCCATTACCATTTCACACAGGGGGGGGCCGGGATCTGGGGGGCCCCTTTGTTAAAGGGGTCTTCCAGATTTCGATAAGCCTCCTGCCCGCAGACACCCACAACCACCGGGCAAGGGTTGTGGGGAAGAGACCCTTGTCCTCATCAACATGGGGACAAGGTGTTTTGGGGGGCACCCCAAAACACCCTCCCAATGTTGAGGGCATGTGGCCTGGTGCGGTTCAGGAGAGGGGGGGGCCGCGCTCTGTCCCCCCCTCTTTTCTGCGGCCGGCCAGGTCAACGTGCTCGGATAAGGGGTCTGGTGTGGATTTTAGGGGGGACTCCACGCCATTTTTTTTTTATTTGGGGTGGAGTTCCCCTTAAATTCCACACCAGACCTGAAGGATCTGGTTATGGATATTTGGGGGAAACCCACGTCATTTTTTTTAAAAATTGACGGCGGGGTTCCCCTTAACCACTTCCATACCAGGCACTTACGCACCTTCCCGCCCAAGCCAATTTTCAGCTTTCAGCACTGTCGCAATTTGAATGACAATTGCGCGGTCATGCTACACTGCACCCAAACAAAATTGGCGTCCTTTTTTCCCCACAAATAGAGCTTTCTTTTGGTGGTATTTGATCACCTCTGCGATTTTTTTTTTTTTTGCGCAACAACTAAAAATAGAGCGAAGATTTTGAAAAAAAAATAAAGTTTTTATTTTTTTCTGTTAATTTTTTTGTAAATGAGTATGTTTTCTCTTTCAATTACGGGCACTGATATGGTGGCACTGATGGGCACCGATGAGGTGGCACTGATGGGCACTGATGAGGTAGTTCTGATGGGCGCCAATTAGGTAGCACTGATGGGCACTGATAGGCGGCGCTGGTATGGGGCACTGATGGGCACTCATGGGCGGCACTGATGGGCACTCATGGGCGGCACAGATGGGCACTCATGGGCGGCACAGATGGGCACTCATAGGCGGCACAGATGGGCACTCATAGGCGGCACAGATGGGCACTCATAGGCGGCACAGGTGGGCACTCATAGGCGGCACAGGTGGGCACTCATAGGCGGCACAGGTGGGCACTGATAGGTGGCACAGGTGGGCACTGATAGGTGGCACAGGTGGGCACTGATAGGTGGGCACTGGGCATGGATTGGCACTGACAATCACTGAGGGGTGGCACTGATGGATCAATGTTGCCAATCAGTGCCCATGTGTGGGCACTGATTGGCATCATTTATTTTTTTACTGCCCCCCTTCTTTTTTTTTTTCCTTTTTTTTTGTTCTTTTTTTTTATTATTTTTTAGTACCCTGGTGGTCTAGTGTGGCGATCCGAGGGGGGGCTGCGCTGATAAACAATCAGCGCGAACCCCCCCTGTCAGGAGAGCCGCTGATCGGCTCTCCTCTACACGCGTCTGTCAGACGCGAGTGAGGAAGAGCCGTCGGCGGCTCTTCCTGTTTACATCGTGATCAGCCGTGATTGGACACGGCTGATCACGTGGTAACAAGGCTCCGCCGGAGACTCGTTACCGAGATCGGAGGTGCAGGGTGTCAGACTGACACCCCGCATCACCGATCGCCGCTCTGCGCGCCCCCACGGGCGCGCGCGGCATTGAAATCGTGCTAGCCGTTTGAGAACGGCCAGTCACGATTTCATAACCACTTCCCGGGCCGTAAATCTGTTATTGGCCGGGCGGGAAGTGGTTAATATCCATACCAGACCTAAAGGGTCTGGTTATAGAATTTGGGGGGACCCCCACGCTTTTTTTTGGTGTTTTTAATGAATGAATTCTCCTGCAATTGCCGGGAGCTGACAATTCATTATTGCCGCGAGTCAGTTTTAAATGGCTTTTTTCCTTCAGAATGTCATTTTTCACATGCTGACATTACACCCAGGGCCGCCATCAGGGGGGTACAGGCAGTACACCTGCAGGGCCGCCATTAGGGGGGTACAGGCATTACACCTGTAAGGGGCCCGGGGGTCCCCAGGGGCCCGGATGGGAACCACCCTAAAAAAAAAAAAAAGCCCTTTTTTTATCAAAAAATATATATATTTAAAAAAATATATATATTTTTTTATATATTTTTCTTTTATTTTTTATTAAAGGGCCAATTTTTTTTCTTTTATTTTTTTAGAGGTCCGAAGGTCCACAGGGACCTGGAGATCTCCAGGGCCCCAGATGACAACCCCCCTTTTTTTCTAAAATAATTATTGTTTTTTTATAATTTTTTATTTCTTTTATTTTCATATTATATATATATATATATATATATATTATTATTAAAGGGCCCAGAGGTCCCCAGGGCCCCATGTGTCAAACCCCCTTTTTTTATAATTGTTTATTTTTTTTATTTTTTTATACATTTTTTTTATATATTTTTTTTTTTAGTAAAGGGCCCAGAGGTCCCCAGGGCCCTGGAAGGCAACCCCCTTGTTTTTAATTTTTTTTTATATAAATGTTATATTTAAAAAAAAAATATATATATATATTTTCTCTCTTTTTTCTTTTTATTTTATAAAGAGCACAGAGGTCCCCAGGGCCCCGGATGGCTACCCCCCTTTTTTATATATATTGAGAAGCCCCCCCGCTTCTCAATTTGCAGCACCCCCCCCCCCGGTTCTCTGCTCCAGGGGGCCCATGCCTGAAGCTGTGTAAGGGGCCCCAAAATTCCTGATGGCGGCCCTGTACACCTGTAAGGGGCCCGGGGGTCCGGAGGTGCCCAGATGCCTGGAGGCCCCCCAGCTACCCAGATGGTAACCCCCCTCTTTTTTTTTTTTTTGTATATATATTTTTTAGTTGGCTTTTGTAGGATTTTTTATTAAAGGGCCAATTTTTGGAATTTAATTTTTTTTAGCAGTCCGGAGGTCCCCAGGGGCCCAGAGGCCCCCAGGGCCCCGGGTGGCAACCCCCCATATTTTTTGTTATTAAAGGGCCAATGTTTTGTTTTAGGGGTCTGGAGGTCCCCAGTGGCCCGGAGATCCCCAGGGCTCCAGATGACAACCCCCCACCTTTAAAAAAATAAAAATAAAAAAAATTATATATTTTTATATATTTTTTGGTTATTTTTGTAACATATATATATATATAATATAATATAATTATGAAAGCTCCCAGAGGGCCCCAGATGACAACCTTTTTGCTTATAAAAATGTTATAAACATTTTATATTTTCCTCAGGTTTTTTATTTTTTACTTTAATTTCTTTTTTAAAGTGTATTTTGTGCGTGAAGTCGAGAGAGAGGAGCTGGACTTGCAATCGCCATCCTTCTCAATGCCCCCGGTGGCAATGGTGGGTGTGAGGGGGGCCTCCCACTCACCCCACCTGCTACACTTGGGAGCCCGATGGGACAGAGGGACTCCCCCTATGAGGGAGTGTAGCCCACCCAGCCAGCCCTGTAGGTCCTTCGCCTCCCTTTATTTTAGGAGACCTCATGGCCAAAGTGCGTTCGTGTGCGTGCAAGTGTGGTGTTTTTTTTGGGGGGGGGGGGTGGGCGTACTAAGCACAGGCGTACCTTGCATAGCACACCCACCGGGAGCCGGGCTGAGACCACCAAACTCAATTCACATGTAGCCGAGACCGGGATCCGAACCCTTGGCTGCAGAGGTGAACGACTTGTCAGCGCAGTGCCATTCACATTGAGCCACCACAGCTCCCACCCCATGTTATTTTTTTTTAGATTTTTGGTAGTTTTTTTTATTAAAGGGCCCAGAGCTCCCAAAGCAACCCCCTTTTTTATTATTTTATATATATATATATATATATAGATATTTTAATTTATTTTTCATTAAAGGGCCCAGAGGTTTATTTTTATTAAAGGGCCCAGTGGTCCCCAGGGCCCCCGGATGGCTACCACCCATTTTAATATATATTTTTCTATATGTATTTTTTAGTAAAGAAACCCCCCGCTTATCAAATTGCGGCAGCCCCCTCCCCCCTTTTCAATATCAGGCGGCAGCACCCCCCCCCCCCTGTTCTCTGCTCCAGGGGGCCCATGCCTGAAGCTGTGTAAGGGGCCCAATAATTCCTGATGGCGGCCCTAATTGCCCCCCCCCCCCATGGTACGAAATTTCAAGGAATTTTTCACTTTTATTGTTGCACTTTAACCACTTCCATACCGCGCCTATTCTGGCACTTCTCTCCTTCATGTAACAATTATATTTTCTTCCTTGAAAATTACTCAGGACCCCCAAACATTATATATATATTTTATTAAGAAACACCCTAGGGAATAAAGTGGCGGCCATTTTTTCGGACACATTTCCAACAGTATTTGCGCCAAAATTTTTCTAACGTTTTTTTTTTTTTTTGGCTTTCAAAAAAAAAACATGTTTCATGAATGACAAAATAAGAAAGCAGTAAAGCTAGCCCAATTTTTAGGGATAAGGTAAAAGATGATGTTACACCGAGTAAATAGATACCTAACTAGTCACGCTTTCATATTGCGTACACTCATGGAATGGCGCTAAACTTCGTTATTAAAAATCTCCATAGGCAACGCTTGACTTTTTTTCTCAGGTTACCACTTTTGAGTTACAGAGGAGGTCTAGTGCTAAAATTATTGCTCTCACTCTAACGCACGCTATGATACCCCACATGTGGGGTTTGAAGGATGTTTACATATGTGGGTGGGACTTGCATGCGTGTTCGCTTCTGAGTGCGAGCTACTAGGGACAGGAGCATTTAAATTCCTTTGTTATTTTATTTTTTAACTTAATATTTTCATTTTTGCACTTGTTTGTCCCTTTTTTTGTATTATTTTTCACTTTTCTTCCTATTACAAGGAATGTAAACATCCCTTGTAATAGGACTAGTGTGTGACAGGTCCTCTTTATAGAGAAAGGCGGGGTCAATTAGACCCCACATCTGTCCTCCAGTCTGGAAAGCATGGAATTGGTAAAAAAAAAAAAAAAAAAACATCTCATGCTTTCAGCTGCGATCATGTTCGTTCAGCACAGTAGTGTAGTGTGTAGCATGTTCACCTAGCAGCAAAAGGGTTGCTGGTTCGAATCCCGCCCGTGACACTATCTGCCTGGAGTTTGCATGTTCTCCCTGTGCGGGTTTCCTCCCACAATCTAAAAACATGCTGTAAATTGGATCCTGTCTAAATAAGCCCTAATATGCAGTAGGATATTTAGGTTTTGTGCTTCCCTAGGCCTGACCAAATTTTGGCACCCCCTAATAGAAAAATGACCCACCCTTCCTGTCAAGGCCACACCCTGTTTTTTTATGACCCACCCAGGAATTTTCAGGGGACACACACAAGTTCTGTGGGGGGGGGGGGGGGGGCCTTAATTTGCCTAGTTTTTCGATCACTTCCTGTTTGGCTATGGGGCAGGAAGTGAAGGCCAATCTCCCCAAACGGACAGGGATAATACAAAATAAACTGACAGAGCTTCTAACCCTCCCCCCCCCCCAACTCTATCCAAAATGAAAGAAATCAAAAAAATACAAGTGATGATTATAGTTCCAGTTTAACCCCAAATTTCAGATCATTTTATTGAGAGGCTTAAGAAAATATAACCATGCCAATAGGCCAGGATCCAGCGTTGCTAATATGTATGAATGTGTGTTAGGGACCCCCACAAACACCACCCAATGTTAAATCAACAATTTTCTTGTTTGTTTTGGGGATGCCTGCACCCCTGATAGGGTAAAGACACCTCACAAATGTTGTCACTTTCTGCTTAATTCATTCACTTCCTGCCACACAGCCAAACAGGAAGTGAGGGAAACACCTGAGTAATGTTTTGTTGGGGACACAGATCAATATAAATAGTTTCCCATTTTGGAAATTGCATTTTGCTGTGTACACCCCAAATTAGTAGGAATATTGGACTTTGGGGTCCATTTACTAAAGGCAAATCCACTTTGCACTACAAGTGGACAAGCAAGGAAGAAAAATAAAAACTTGGCGGGATTGGAAGTAAAAACCATCAGTGCTTCCCTTCTGATTTTCATTGCCTACACTTCTACTGCAGAGCAGCTTTGCCTTTACTAAACCCCAAAATAACTAATCATTTGGGGTGTACACTGCAGTGCAATTTGCTTAATGGTGACACTAGTTAGATTGACATGTGCCCCGAAGAAAAGACCATTGGTAGGGTTTTAACCTCACTTCCTGTTCAGCTGTGTTACAGGAAGTGAAGCCAATTTTAGGAAAAGGGACACAAAGCCCAACCTAAAAACACTAGCAGGGGTTCTAACACTCAATTGGCTTCACTCAAACAACCCACAATTAGAATAGGATTGTCTTGTGCTAGTTTCAAGCACAGCGCTGTAAATCAGCACTTCAAGCCTGTCCACCAATACACCACCCCCCCCCCCCTCCAAACAGGCCATGTTTGCAGGTTTTCCTACATCTTGCACATGTGCTTTAAAAAGTCAGTCTGGACATCAATTCTAGGAAACAATACTTACCGCTATGTCTTCCTTTTCTGGTGACTAAACATTTCATGCATACACACCAGGAAAGAGCTTAGAGACAAATCACACTTGATGGTTTAGGCCCAAACTATTTCAGCTGCAGCGGTTGAAATCCATAGCATGAAAAAAATATCACAAAACAAACTTCAAAATTTGAAAGTAATTTTATTGGTCCACAAAACAAGGAAAGCAAAACAAAAAATTACAAATAAACACACCAAAAAAATATAAAAATACCTAAAAACAAAAAAGACCAACGTTTATTTCACAGTCATTGGAAAATAAATCATGCTTTTGAAATAACAGGATAGACCCACATGATTAAAACATTAGTCATTAACATCTTGAGAAACATTTTGCAAAATTAGGCAGCAAACAAAACATCAAAAAATACAAAACTTGCTCCAAAACATCTCTGTTTCGCTCCGCCATTACTTCCAGCCAGCAAATCTGCCCACTCTGAGGCCTCGTTCACACATGGATCCGTTCAGGTCCGTCTGTCAGTTTTTCAGGCGGACCTGAACGGGCGCTCCATGCACCCCTATGGAGCGTCGGATGTCAGCGGAGACATGTCCGCTGACATCCGACCTGATCCGATCCGCTAAAAACAAACGTATGGGGCTCACGTCCCCATCCGTCCATGCGGATCGGATCGGGAAAGATCTGATGAAAACGGACATGCTGTCCGTTTTCATCAGATCGCTCCATAGAGGACAGCGGGACTCGACAAGCTCCTCCCCGCTCAGTGAGCAGAGAGGAGCTTGTCATCCGTCGGCTCAGCGGAGATCTGCGGACTGATCTCCCGCTGAGCTGGCAGACACAGGCGGACTCCGTCGGAACTGACTGCGACGGAGTCGGCTATGTGTGAATGAAGCCTGAGGGCAGCTGACACGTGCAGTATCCACGCTTTTTATAACATGTGTGCTAATGAACCAATTGGAAACACATGAAGAAATGTCAGCTTCTAGTTTGTGTGCACTTGTAACTGCTTACACCTGTTAAGGATGTCCTTAAATTACTAAGCCAAAAAAACAGCTTTCTGAGCATGCTCAGAAAGATGCAAGTCATTTTCAGGCTCAGACAACCAGCTTCTTTTTCTAAGTGTTCGAACATGCCCAGTTCACTCAAAATGCAGTACCAGAATCAAATCTGCAATGGCGGATGAAAGCATTAGAGGTGTTTAATTTTTTTTTGGTCCCCCTGAACTGATGCTTTACAAGCTGAACGGGAGGTCTTATAGAATTTTTCTATGTAACAAACATAAATAATAATAATTTAAACGCCCCTGTCCCTAGTAGCTCGCAGTCAAAAGCGAACAAGCAGCATTTTTTTTGTTTCCAGGTACCAGTTTAGATTTACAGATAGGGTCTAGTGCTAAAAATATTCCTCTTGCTCTTACGCACGCTATGATAACTCACATGTGTGGTTTGAAGGATGTTTCCATATGTGGGCGGGCCTTAAATGTGTAAGTCCCGCCCACATATTGAACCCCCGTTCAAACCCCACATGTGAGGTATCATAGCGTACGTTAGAGCGAGAGCAATACTTTTAGCACTAGACCTCCTCTGTAAATCTAAACTGGTAACCTGAAACACATAAAAAAGCGTTGCCTATGGGTATTTTCAAGTACTGAAGTTTGGCCCCATTCCATGAGTGTGTGCAATATTAAAGTGTAACATGTTGGGTATCTATTTACTCGGTGTAACATCATCTTTTACATTATGGCCATAAATTGGGGTAACTTTAGTGTATTCTTAATTTGTAACCACTTGAGCCCCAGAGCATATTACTGGTCACTGACGGGGCCAGTTTTTGCATTTCAACACTGCGTCATTTTGACTGACAATTGCGTGGTTGTGCGACGTGGCCCCCAAACAAATTTGGCGTCCTCATTTCCCCCCCCCCAAAAAATGTTTAATTTATTTTTTTGGGTGGTATTTGATCACCTCTGCGTTTTTTCTTATTTTTGCTTGAACCAAAAATATAGCGACAATTTGGTAAATAAAAAGACATCTTTTTTACTGTTTGCTATAATAAATCTCCCCCAAAATATATTCAAAAAATGTTTGCCCTCAGTTTAGGCCGATAAGTATTCTTCGACATATTTTTGTTTCCAAAAAATCACAATAAGCGTTTGATTGGTTTGGGCAAAATTTATAAGTAGGGGTTGGTCTTATGGGTTTTTTAGGAATAATTTTTTGTTTTACTAGTAATGGTGGCTATCATTGATTTTTCTGGCTACTGCGACATTGTGGCGGACACATTTTTGTGAGATTTGGCATTTTTCTAGCGAGCAATGGTATAGAAATGCATTGCTTACTCAAAAAATGACACTGGCAGGGAAGGGGTTAACACTAGGGGCGCGGAAGGGGTTGCTTATGTTACCTGGGTGTGTTCTAACTGTAAAGGGGGTGGGACTGTGTAGGGGAAATGACAGATCGCTGTTCATACATTGTAGGGACAGACGAGCAGGCATCCCCCCCCCCCCCTGACAGGACCGGGATAAAGGGGAACTCCACCCCAAATTTAACAAAAAAAACGGCGTGGGGGTCCCCCTTCAGGTGCACAACAGGCTCTTAGATTTGATCTGGAACATAAGGGGTTAAACCCACGCCAAAAACGGCGTGGGGTTCCCCCTCAGATCCAGACAAAACCCTTCTCCCAGGCACGCAGTCTGGCCGGACAGGAATGGGGGTGGGGACGAGCGAGCGCCCCCCCCCCCTCCTGAGCCGTACCAGACCACATGCCCTCGACATGGGGGAGTGTGTGCTGTGGGGGAGGGGGCACTGCCCCCCCACCCCAAAGCACTCTTGTCCCCATGTCGATAGTGACAAGAGCCTCTTCCCGACAACCCTGGCCGTTGGTTGTCGGGGTATGCGGGCGGGGGGCTTATCAGAATCTGAGAGCCCCCTATAATAAGGGGGCCCCCAGATTCTGGCCCCCCACCCTATGTGAATGAGTATGGGGTACATCGTACACCTACCCATTCACCGGATGAAAAAGTGTAAACACAAATAAACCACACAGAAAAAAATAATTTATTAGTCAGCTCTGGGGGTCTTCTGCCGGGACCCCCCACCACCAGCCCATTGGGCCCCGGGCTTCGCCGTTTTCTGCCGGGGGGGGGACACCCACCAATGCTCTCCGCCATGTCCAGCCAGGCCCCCACCCCAAAATAAGCTCTTTTCCATCCGGGGGGGGCCGGCCGAAAAAAGCAGAGAACAACGGGGGGCGGAGCCCCTCGGTCTTCCAGACGTTTTCTGCCGGGGGGGCTCCAGCCCCGCACCGGTCTTCGCCGCCGCCTTCCCGCCGGGGGGGACACCCACCGATGCTCTCGGCCATATTCGGCCAGGCCCCCTACCCCAAATTAAGCTCTTTCACATCCGGGGGGGGGGGCGGCGGAAATGGCGGAGAACAGTCTCAGTGCAGCTCCTCCCACTGGCAGTAGTTCCAGCTCCTCCCACTCCCTTCAGTTTGCATCCTGCTGGAGAGGAGTGAAGACCTTTTTCCTGAGCTCCTGAGTTCCAGTGCTTCCAGCCACCAAGACCAGCCTCCAGCCCCAGCCCCCGGAAGAGGGGAGGGATGGCCTCCCTCAGCCCAGGGGAAGGACCAGCATCCGGCCTCCGGAGGAACCAGCAGCACCTGCCCTCCAGCCAGATCACCACCACCACCACCACCACCATCAGCAGGGAGGACCGTCTCTTCCTAGGGACCCAAGAAGGACTCTCAGATTGGACCGCTCCCCAGCCAGGTGAGACGGAGGCTAAAGCTAGGAAGAGGCGGGAGAAGATCAAATCCCTGCTGGTGAAGATATCCCAGGCCTGCGTGGAAAAAATGACATCTCTCGCAGGCCTGAGGGACAAGAGGGACAGGTGTGCCAGTACTAGGAGGTCGGAGTTTAGGGGGGCCATCAACACCCTAAACCTAGAGGTTAAAGAAATCTGGGAATATTTAGGGGGGTTTTTTGAACGTGGGGCTGGGGAGGTGAGCTTCTTAGAGGAGCTCAGGAAGACCCTCCAGCAGGCAAGCCGGGAAGGAACCCAGGCGGCGAGGAGAAAAAGCGGGCGATCAGAGTCCCAACCCCCCAAGCAGCCGGGGAAGCCAGGAGAGCCTGGGTGTAGTGGGGGTGGGAGTTCCGGTGGTGCAGGGCCCAGTATGGCCATAAAACCTGGGGAGGGCTCCCGGGAGTCAATCCCTCGGTCCGTGAAAGGGACTGGGGGGTTGGCTAGGTCGGGGGAGTCCAGTGATCCAGGAGGTCGCAGGGCCCAAGCGCCGCCGGAGGTACCCCCCCGGCGTCTACAGGTCAGCATGCCCAGGCTCCCACAGGAGGGCCACGCTGCAGTTGTGGAAGCCCGCTGTGTGCCTGTCTCCAGGACCCCTCAGCCTGCAGTGGAGCGGGAGGACCTGGCAGAGGCAGCGCCAGTGACCGCTCCTGCGGCTGGTAAAGAACAGGGAGAGAGGCAGGTGCATGGCGGCGTAGTGAGAGTATGCAGCGTGGCCAAGATGGCGCCGGCTGCTGGGGGAGGAGCAGCTGAGGCCAGCATCAGGGACCCGGAAATCCCCCCCCCCCCCCCCCCCCGGCGAACCGGAAGTGACCCCCCGCGAACCGGAAGTGCCCCCGCGGACCGGAAGTGACCCCCCGCGGACCGGAAGTGTCACCGGCTTGGAGGACCCGGGGGATGAGAGGTCGGGTGTAATGGACAGTAGAATGGACGGTATAATGGACGGTATGTTGCCTACCCCCCAGGTCCCCATGAACATAACCACAGGCCCCGAGGGGCTCCCTGCAGCACAGGCGGGGTGGGGGGAATGTCAGGTGGGACCCCTCCCGGTGGACTGTGTAGCCTATGACTTTATCCGGCAGTTGGAGGGGTCCCAGGGGGGCATCCCCCCAGTACAGGTTGAGTCCCAAGGGGCTGGTGAGATTGCAGAGGGGTCTGGGTGGGGGAGTTTGGTGGGGGTGGTACCCCCCTCTGCTGTGGTCCCGGGGGGGGGGAGCCAAAGGTGGTGGGTCAGGGTGGTCAGGGTATATCAGCGGGGGTGGGTGCAACACCACCGGCAGGGATGGGGGCCCCCCCGTCCCCCCCACTTCTGGGGGTGCTGAGGGGGGTGCCCCACTTCCGGAGAACATCTTTCGGGGGTCTCCGGAGGCCAACTTATTGTCTGCCCTAAAGGGGGGTCGCTCTTTCGCCCAGGTGTTGGGCTCTCGTGCCCCTCTGGACCACCTGTACAGCCGGTTTGGCGCCCAGAATTTCCGCGCCCCCCCTGCTGACCAGGAGAGGACGCAGGGGTCGGCGTGGACGAGGGGTACAGGTGGTCCAGAGAGGAGGCGTAGGAATGTTGTCCAGCTTCGGTACGAGGGTCCGGACCCCTGCCCCGCTCGAGGTGAGGTGGTGGGCCTGGTACTCTCCTTGGGTTTTGGGGTGGATGACCTTTTTGCTGTCATCCATCCCACCAACACACGGGAGTTTGATATAAGTTTTGTCACTCCCGTGTGTATGGAACGCTTTATCACCAGCTTTGGGTTGGTGAGGGGCGTTGACCCTTGGAAGAGGTACAGGCTCATTCCCATCTCCAGGCAGGAGGAGGTTAAGAACATCACCATCCTGGTGAGGAATGAGTCGCTCCCTCCGGAGGACATTGCCACCTGGCTCGGGAGGTACGGGCAGTTGCAGACCCCCCTGAGGAAGAACCTTGATGAGCGCGGGGTCTGGACCGGGGCTTGGTTAACCAGGATCCGGCTCAAGAGGGAGGGCAACAGTGTTGCCCACCTCCCTGGCAGCGCCTTTCTAGGCAGAGACCGGATCCTGGCGTTCTACCCGGGACAGCTCCGTCGTGCGCTCGGACTGCATGGTGGTCAGATGTGGCCGGTGCCACGAGTTTGGCCACCAGTCCGAGTCATGTGGGAAGATATGCTGCAACTTGTGTGGTGAGATGGGGCACCCATTTAGCAGGTGTCCCAAAGCATATCGGGGTTCTTCCTCAGGGGGGGGACCTCCCGGGCCGGGAGCGGCCGAAGCCCCCCCGGCGAGTGATGGCCGGGGGGGTGGGGATCCTGGACCCCCTAGTACTGCTCCGGAGGGACCAACAGGCCCATTGCCTCAAAGAAGGCGGAGCAGGCGTGGGCGTGGGGCTCCCCCCCCGGGGGACACAGGCTCGGTTAGTCAGGAGGCTCCCGATCCTCCGGAGGGCGGAGCCGGTGGGGAGGAGTCGGGGAGGCCTGGGGGTCCCGGGCCTGAGGGTCCGGGGCCCGGGCCTTCCCCTCCTAATGTTGCAGGGCCGATCCCCATCCCCCTTCCCCCTCCCCCTCGTACTCCCCCCCCCTCGTCCCCCCCCTCCCAAGTCCCGCCCCCCCCTCCCCCTTCTTCTTCCCGTCCAGCTAAGTCTGGTCCCCCCCCTGTCCTCTCCCCTGTCTCTGGCCCCCCTCCTGCCTCTTCCATTCCCCCCCCCTTCTGGACCCAGAGTCTCCTCTGGCCCTATGGCCATGGAGATGGAGACTGCTCGAGCCTCATCCAAGAGGGAAATCTCGAGCAGCGGGTCCGAGGAGGGGGGTGGTGTAGTCATCTCGGAGATGTGGCAGGAGTGGGAGCAGGTGAGACGCAAAAAGAAGAAGGGGAAGGCTGTCAGATCTGGGGGCGGGAAGTCCCCAGTGAAGGGTGGGGTTCCCCCAGGGGCACGAAGTGGGGTGTCCCTGGGGAACCCGTTTGGTATCTTCTCCTCCTCCTCGGGCTCAGAGGAGGAGGAAGTGTAAATATGTAAATATGTTTTTGTGTTTGTAGTATGAAGGAGAACGTGACCACTTTCAATCATTCTGATGGCGGTACCCTCTCCAATACGGCTTGCGACCATTAATGTCGCAAGTATTCGTTCTGCAGGAGCTCGTTTTATGGCCTTCGATTTTCTCAGCCATGTTGAAGCTGACATTTTGTTTTTGCAGGAGACCTGGCTGGCATCTGTGGCAGAGATGCATCTAGCAAAGAGGGAGTGGAGATGTGGGCCCTCCCTCTGGTCTCTTGCGGCCGAGCCCTGCAGTGGGGTTGCGGTCCTTTTTAAGACTGGTCCGGTGGCTTGCCGGCGAGTGATTGAAGTGGAGATCGGTAGATGTCTGGTGGTGGACGCTGTTGTGAGGGGGCAATTCCTCCGGCTCATAAATTTTTATGGGCCTCAAACTAGGAGGGAGAGGAGGAGCCTCCTTACGGCGGTTAAGCCTTATCTTTTTACGTCCCAGCAGGTGATTTTTGGTGGCGATTTCAATATGATCACTAGGCCCAAAGACCGGGCAGGTGCCGCCAACCCTCTGGGATATGATAGTATTTTTTTGAATAACGTAGTGAGGGAGGCCAGGTTGGTGGATGTGCACGTTCGTCACCTCCCCAACCTCACTGGTTTCACATTTTCCCGAGGTAGTAGTAAGAGTAGATAGGTTTTTTTTAAAGGAGGACTCTGTCTGCTCGGCTCCTGAGCTGCAGTCGGTAGAGTTCTCCGATCACTGTATGGTATCTGTGGCCCTGAATGTCGCTGACACTCCTCAGAAAGGGAGGGGTTTGTGGCGCCTGAATGGGTCGCTACTAGAGGATCCTGAGGTTAGGGAAGCCTATAAGGTTTTCTTCCTGGGCCAGACCTCGCTCCTTGAGGGCAACTGCTCCCGCCTTGAGTGGTGGGAAGTAGTTAAAAAGAGGTCTGGCGACTTTTTCCGGGAAATCTCTGGGTACAGGGCAGCTTCCAAGTACCAAGCCTACCAGAGACTACGCAGGCAGCTTGACCGCCTGGTGTCCTCTGGGGGCTCTCGGGAACAGATATCCGGTCTGAAGGCGCAGATGAAGGAGTGTCAGTACGACCGTCTCGCCTCCCTGGTTTTTGAGAGGGATTACGGGAAGTTTATCTCTCCTGATCCCTACAGGAGCTGTGGTGAGGTGGCGAGGTCGAAGGTCGTACATGGCCTGAAGGATGCCTCAGGATCTCTGGTCCGGTCCAGATCGGGGATCCTGGGTGTCGTCAGAGACCACTTTTCGGACCTCCTGAAGAAGCGGCCTCTAGACATGGAGAAAGTCAGGGAATTCCTTGATGAGACCCCACTGGAAGTGGGGTCTGACCTTCCTGACTCTCTGACAGAAGAGATCTCGGTAGCTGAAGTCGAGCAGGCTATTAGCCGATGGGCTCACGGCCGAATTCTACAAAACCTTTAAGAGCCTCTTGGCTCCTCATCTGAGGGACGTGTTTAGTGAATGTTTGGCCTATGGCCTGCTGCCTCCCTCAATGAGAAGGTCAGCTCTGATCCTACTGTCAAAGGGGAAAGATCCGTCTGTGGTGGAGAATTGGCGTCCGATCGCCCTTCTTACCACAGATAGGAAGATACTGGCAAAGATCTTGTTTACACGTCTGTCTGCTTTGGCGGGCAGGATGCTGTCTCCCTCTCAGCACTGCACAATTCCTGGCCGGGGCACTTTTAGTGCCGTCCTGAGCATCCGGGAGGCTGTGGAAAGGTGCAGGGCTGATGGCAGCGAGCGGTATCTGCTTGCACTGGATCAGGCTAAGGCGTTTGATCGGGTGAACCACGAGTACCTTTGGCTGCTTCTGAGGAGATACGGTCTGCCTGATCAATTCGTTGATTGGCTGCAGGTATTGTATAGGGGAGCTGAGAGCTTCCCTCTTGTCAACGGTTGGGTGGGCCGGGCCTTTGCTGTGGACTCTGGCGTCCGGCAGGGGTGCCCGCTGAGCCCCCTCCTGTACATCTTTGCGGTCGACCCCTTCGTAAGGAGGCTAGACTGCGGGCGTCTGGGGGGGGTTCCGGTGGGACCTGTCGGGGGTCCGGTTTCGGCGGTGAGGGTTGTGGCCTATGCGGACGACGTCTCGGTGGTGGTATCTGGTCGTGAGGAGGCCCATTATGTGGAGTCCCAGATCGGGTGCTACTCTGAGGCGTCAGGCTCGCTGGTCAATTGGGACAAGAGTGAAGTTTTCTGGTTGGGGAAGGAGGGGGAGCAGTTCCCCCTTCCGGACGTGTTCCCCACGCCCGTACCAGAGATTCGAGTTCTTGGCATTCATTTCGGCCCGGGAGATTATCCCAAGCTAAACTGGGAGCGCAGGCTGGTGAGTGCCACTCGGAAGGTGAAGGCCTGGAAAGGTTGGAAACTTTCCCTGAGGGAAAGGGTAAGCTTGGTCAAGACGTACTTATTGCCTGAGTTTCTCTTTGTAAGCTATGTGTGTCTTTTGCCAGCATCTCTCTATGCTCGGGTCTATTGTCTGTTCTTCCTGCTGTTGTGGGGAAGCAGACTGAACCTGATCAAGAGGGAGGTCACATACCGCCAGCGACGGCAAGGTGGGTTGGACATGGTCAACCCGGTGGTGTTCTTTGTCACCATCTTTGTTAAATACAATTTGCAGTCCATATTTGTGGACGAGCCTTCCTGGTGGGAGTGTTCATGCAAGGACTGGCTCTTGCTGTTCTTGAGGCAGTGGGGGGAGGGGGGGAGGCCCGACGATCTGAGGAGATCGCATGGGTATCTCCCTTCCTATGTCCCCCTGGCATTAAAGGTACTGAGGCAGTGGCGGATAACTGCCCTGGAGGTGGGCTCTTTGGGTCGGCGGGAGCTGTACCTGAGGGTCATGGCCTCGGACATTTTGAAGCCCCTGTCTTTGAGGGACTGCCCTGAGAGGGTCCTCACGGAGGGGCTAGCCCTCTTGAATTCTTCTAGAATTCCAAATAAGTTTTGGGATCTCGCATGGAGGTCGTTCCATGGACGACTCTATGTCCGTGCGAATCTCAAATACAGGAACCTGGGGGACAGGGACTGCCCCCGTCAGGAATGTGGTGGGACATTGGAGACCATGGACCATTTTCTGGTCCAATGTCCCTTCAACATGGAGGTTCTTACGAGGGTAGGGGGTGCCATTGGCTACCCCCGCCTTCCGGCCCTGACCTATGCTGAGCAAGTGTATGGTGATTTTGGGGTCCGCAGGGGATTTGAGTTATCGTCACTTTATTTAGTCAGCCTAGTTGTGCTTTATTACACTTGGCACGCTCAGTGTTTGGTGTCCACTAGGGACAAAATCCTGTCTGTGCATGAGGTGGTGGGCGATATCTTTCGGGAGTTGGTGAAGGTGCGGGATCTGGAAAGGAGCAGGGTCGGGCCTGAGAGGTGTGCCCATTTATGGAGGGGGTTCCTCTTCCAGCCCCCTTAGGTCACGGCTCTGCCCCTCTCCATGGGTAGGGGCATCTATCCTTTTTCACCCCCTTAGATTTTGTTTATGGTATTTTTTTTGAAATAAGGCTACAGACATGTCTGACTATCATGTTCTTGCTCATACGTGGGTTGTAGGTATTTGTTGTTGTGATGGTGGGGTGTGTTGTGGGTTGGCGATGATCTGGACAGTAGTGGTTTCTATGGACTTTAATATCTCCCTACTGTACCAGTGAGCCGTTTTAAGTGTTTTTTTTTTTTTTTTTTGGCAATGATCTGGGCAAGCTTTTCTGATGGACTATAAAGACTTTCTCTTGTACCAGTGAGCCTGTTGTAAATACCTGTTCTGGTGCTATTTTTCTTTCTTTATAGTTATTTCTTGGTGGGTGGAGGTCGGTGATTTGATGGTTTGTGTTTTGTTGTTTGTTTTTGTGTTATTTGGTTTATTTAGTTATTTTGTTTATTTTATATATTTGTTAACCTTTTGGTCGTAGTTTTATAAATAAAAAAATTACCCCTCCTCGGTCTCAGTGCAGCTCCTCCCACTGGCAGTAGTTCCGGCTCCTCCCACAGAGCTCATTCTGTTTCCTGCTGGAGAGGAGAGAAGACCTGTCTTCCAGAGCTCCTGTGTTCCAGGATCCAGCCTACCAGGACCAGCCTCCAGCCCCCAGCCCCCTGCCCCGGAAGAGGGGTGGGATGGCCTCCCTCAGCCCCGGAGGTGGACCGGCTTCCGGCCTCCGGGGGAGTCAACAGCACCTGCCCTCCAGCCAGACCACCGCCACCACCATCAGCAGGGAGGACCGTCTCTTCCTGGAGACCCAGGAGGGTCTCTCAGACTGGACAGCCCCTCAGCCAGGTGAGAATGAGGCAAGAGCCAGGAAGAGGCGGGATAAAATCAAATCCCTCCTGGTGAGGATATCTCAGGCCTGCGTGGAAAAGATGACTACTCTCGCAGGCCTGAGGGAAAAGAGGGACAGGTGCTCCAGCAATAAGAGAGCTGAATACAAGGGGGCCATCACCACCCTAGGAATAGAAGTAAAAGAAATACGGGAATACCTGGGGGGCTTTTGCCAACGTGGGGCTGGAGAGGTGAACTTCCTGGAGGAGCTCCGGAAGACCCTCCAGCAGGCCAACCGGGAAGGGAGCCAGGCAGCGAGGAGGAGCGGGCGGTCAAAGAAGGGGTCCCAACCCCCCAGACAGCCAGGAGAGTCAGGGGAGCCTGGGTGCAGTGGGGGGGGGGCGAGTGCCGGTGGTGCAGGGCCCAGTATGGCCATAAAACCTGGGGAGGGTTCCCGGGAGCCGATCCCTCGGTCCGTGGAAGGGACTGGGGGGTTGGCGAAGTCCGGGGAGCCCAGTGATCCAGGAGGTCGCCGGGCCCGGGTGCCGCCGGTGGTACCCCCCCGCCATCTTCAAGTCAGCGTGCCCAGGCTCCCCCAGGTTGGTCACACTGCCCCAGCTGAAACCCGCCGTGTGTCGACCTCCATGACCCCTCAGCTGGCAGTGGAGCAGGATGATCTGGCAGGGAGTAAGCCAGGGACTGCTCCTGCAGCTGCCATGTTACTGGGAGAGAGACAGACACACGGTGGAGACATAATGCTGCAGACATCCTATGGTAAACAGCTGGGGTGTAGTGTGGTCAAGATGGCACCGGCTGTTGGGGGTGGAGAAACTGTGAGACCTGGGGAACCGGAAGTGCCCCGACCGGAAACCGGAAGTGCCCCGACCGGAACCGGAAGTGCCTACAGAGGTTGGCGGCAGCTTGGGAGACCTGGGGGATGAGAGGCTGGGGGCGCGGGGGAGCCCAGTACCAGGTACTGCAGCAGGCACCTCCAGGTGCCCCCGGCAGGAGATGGATGGAGCAGTGGACGGTAGTAAGGACGGTACTATGGACGGTACTATGGACGGTAAGCTGCCACCCCCCCAGGTCCCCATGGACACTACTGTAAGCCCCGAGGGGCTCCAGGCAGCGCAGGCGGGTTGGGGGGAGTGTCAGGTGGGACCCCTCCCGGTGGACTGTGCCGCTTATGATTTCATCAGGCAGTTGGAGGGGTCCCAGGGGGGCGTCCCCCCAGTGCAGGTGGAGTCCCAAGGGGCTGTTGAGGTGGCAGAGGGGTCTGGGTGGGGGAGTTTGGTGGGGGAGGTGTCCCCCTCTGCTTTGGCCCCAGGGGGGGAAGGACCTGTAGTCAGTCCAAGGGTGGTGGGCCAGGGTGTCTCAGCGGGGGTGGGTGCAGCACCACCGGCAGGGATGGGGGCCCCCCCGTCCCCTCCCATTTCTGGGGGCGCTGAGGGGGGTGCCCCACTTCCGGAGAATATTTTTCGGGGGTCTCCAGAGACCAACCTGTTGACGGCCTTGAAGGGGGGTCGCTCATTCGCCCAGGTGGCGGGCTCTCGTGCCCCTCTGGACCACCTGTACAGCCGTTTTGGAGCCCAGAATTTCCGCGCCCCCCCTGCTGACCAGGAGAGGGCGCAGGGGTCGGCGTGGACGAGGGGTACGGGTGGTCCAGAGAGGAGGCGAAGGAATGTGGTTCAGCTTAGGTACGAGGGTCCGGACCCCTGCCCCGCCCGTGGTGAGGTAGTGGGCCTGGTACTCTCCTTGGGTTTTTGGGTGGGTGACCTTTTTGCTGTCATTCACCCCACCAACACACGGGAGTTCGATATAAGTTTTGTCACTCCCGTGTGTATGGAACGCTTCATCACCAACTTTGGGTTGGTGAGGGGCGTTGACCCTTGGAAGAAGTACAGGCTCGTTCCCATCTCCAGGCAGGAGGAGGTTAAGAACGTCACCATCCTGGTGCTGAACGAGTCGCTCCCTCCGGAGGACATTGCCACCTGGCTCGGGAGGTACGGGCAGTTGCAGACCCCCCTGAGGAAGAACCTCGATGAGCACGGGGTCTGGACCGGGGCTTGGTTGACCAGGGTCCGGCTCAGGAGGGAGGGCAACAGCGTTGCCCAACTCCCTGGGAGCACTTTCCTGGGAAGAGACCGGATCCTGGCCTTCTACCCGGGACAGCCCCGCCGGTGGGGAGGAGTCGGGAAGGCCTGGGGGTCCCGGGCCTGTGGATCCGGGGGCCTGGCCTTCCCCTCCTTTTGTTGCAGGGCCTATCCCCATCCCCCTTCCCCCCTCACCCCACTGCCCCCCCCACCACCCGGTCCTCCATCTGTCACCCCGTGCCCTCCCCCCTCACCCCCCCTCCCTCGTGTCCTACCCCCTAGTCCCCCCCCTCGTAGGTCCCGTCCCCCCCTGCCCCTTCTTCCTCTTCCCACCCGGCCAGGTCTGGTCCCCCCTCCTGTCTCTGGCCCCCCTCCTGTCTCTCCCATCCCCCCCCATTCTGGGCCCGGAGTCTCCTCTGGACCTGTGGCCGTGGAGATGGGGGCTGCTCGGGCCTCCTCTAAAAGGGAGTTTTCGAGCAGCGGGTCCGAGGGGGGGAGGCGTTGTCACCTCGGAGAAATGGCAGGAGTGGGAGCAGGTGAGACGGAGAAAAAAGAAGGGGAGGGCTGCAAAATCCAGGGGCGGGAAGTCCCCAGTGAGGGGTGGGGTTCCTCCAGGGGCACAAAGTGGGGTGTCCCTGGGGAACCCATATGGCATTTTGACGTCCTCCTCGGACTCTGATGTGACCTTAACCCATGTGACAGTGATGTCGCATCACATCACTGTCACATGGGTTAAGGTCACATGTTGGCATAACCACGCCCTCGCCCTATGCCAATATAAGTCCCTGCCCGCCGCTCAGAAGACATTTCAGCGCCGGACCTCGCCGTGTCAACATCGAATGGAAGAAGAAGCCCGCGAGTGTCACCCCGCGGCGGAAGACAGCGACGAGAAGCCCTGGCCCCAGGAGGAGCCAGGCAGAAGCCGGCGAAGAAATCCGGAGTGGGATGTACGACCCTCGCTCCGGTCGAAGACGTCGGAAGCCCGCTGCCCTCATCAAACAAGCACGCAGCTACGTGGTGAAGGGGGCAGCGGCAGAAGACGGCGACACAGCGACGAGAAGCCCTGGCCCCCGCAGAAGAGCCAGGCAGAAGAGGCTATCGAGAGCCCCCCCCCCGGCAGAAAACTACGAAGCCCGCCTAGAAAACCGGGGTGAGATGTGCGACCCTCCCCCCGGAGAAAACGTCGAAACCCGCTGCCCTCATCAAACAAGCACGGAGCTTCGTGGTGAAGGGGCCGCGGCGGAAGACAGCGGCGGCGAAGACCGGGGTGGGTTGGCGGAAGACCCCCGGAGCTGGCTAATAAATTTTATTCTTGTGTGGTTTATTTGTGTTAACACTTTTCCCACCAGGTGAATGGGTAGGGGTACCATGTACCCCATACTCATTCACATAGGGTGGGGGGCCAGAATCTGGGGGCCGCCTTATTAAAGTGGCTCTCAGATTCTGATTGGCTCCCGCCCGCATACCCCGACAACCAATGGCCAGGGTTGTCGGGAAGAGGCTCTTGTCCCTATCGACATGGGGACAAGAGTGCTTTGGGGTGGGGGGGCAGTGCCCCCCTCCCTCAAAGCACACACTCCCCCATGTCGAGGGCATGTGGTCTGGTACGGCTCAGGAGGGGGGGGGCGCTCGCTCGTCCCCACCCCCATTCCTGTCCGGCCAGACTGCATGCTTGGGATGAGGGCTTGGTACGGATCTGGGGGGGAACCCCACGCCGATTTTGGCGTGGGTTAACCCCTCACGTTCCGGACCAAGCCGAAGAGCCTATTGTGCCCCTGGGGGGGAAGCCGCGCCGGTTTCAAATTTGAAATTTGGCGCGGAGTTCCCCTTCAGTGTCAGCGCAGCCCGAGAACACCTCAGAGATTCCTGTGCGTCGATTCACGCAGTGCAAACACTGCTACGCCCCTTGGTATTTACCAAGAATTTCCCGGCGTACTGAAGAGGCGCACGCAAAGCCCCGATTTCTCCCTCTGCTCATGCCCAGTATGCAAATGAACCTTCCGAGGTCTAGCGTACTTTGCAAGCGCACGGGGATCGGGTCCCAAAAGTCACTTTCCCTTTCAATTCGGCCCGCCACACACGTTCAAACACATGTCACCTCACTTCCCCTGCATCACCCCCCTCCCTCCCCTCATAAACTCCCGCCTGAATCCCCGATGTTTACATTACTAAATGCCGCACGCCAGCTCTGGACTGGCGTGCTGTGCGCCCTCTCCTGGGCGCATTAGGCACTTTAGTAAATGAGGAAACACGCTGCACTGGCAGCGTGTTTCTTTTGTAAATGTCAAAAACAGGTTTACTCCTGCTTGTGCACCATGAGTCATAGCGCACAGGCTTGGTAAATCAGCCCCTTAGTGTCACTGTACGTGTGCTGTAATATACCACCTGAGCGCAGTTAGTGTCACCGCACCTGTGCTGTTATATACCACCTGGGCTCATTTGGTGTCACCGCACCTGTGCTGTTATATACCACCTGAGCGCAGTTAGTGTCACCGTACGTGTGCTGTAATATACCACCTGAGCGCAGTTAGTGTCACCGCACCTGTGCTGTTATATACCACCTGAGCTCATTTGGTGTCACCGCACCTGTGCTGTTATATACCACCTGAGCTCATTTGGTGTCACTGCACCTGTGCTGTTATATACCACCTGAGCGCAGTTAGTGTCACTGCACCTGTGCTATTATATACCACCTGAGCGCAGTCAGTGTCACTGTCTGTGTGCTGTTATATACCACCTGAGCGCAGTTAGTGTCACCGCACCTGTGCTGTTATATACCACCTGAGCGCAGTTAGTGTCACTGTACGTGTGCTGTTATATACCACCTGAGCGCAGTTAGTGTCACTGTACGTGTGCTGTTATATACCACCTGAGCGCAGTTGGTGTCACTGTACGTGTGCTGTAATATACCACCTGAGCGCAGTTAGTGTCACCGCACCTGTGCTGTTATATAACACCTGAGCTCATTTGGTGTCACCGCACCTGTGCTGTTATATACCACCTGAGCTCATTTGGTGTCACTGCACCTGTGCTGTTATATACCACCTGAGCGCAGTTAGTGTCACTGTACGTGTGCTGTTATATACCACCTGAGCGCAGTTAGTGTCACCGCACCTGTGCTGTTATATACCACCTGAGCGCAGTTAGTGTCACTGTACGTTAAGCCTTCATTGGTTTTTTGATCTGCACCATTGGGAGCATTTCTTTTTTCTTTTTTCCCATGCCACACATGTTGTGTTGATACATGAGCCTGGCCATCCCTCCATTGGCCTTTTGTTATCCGGGTTCCTGTCCCTGAAGTGAGGTATCCGACCAAGATTGAATCCATCATCTCAGCTGGAGTAACCATCGCTGCAAAACCTTTCATGCACAGAGCCCAGGGTCCGCTGTGACCACCATGCCTGATCTGACTTGCTGTTAGTATTAACATGTGAGTCCACCACAGCTGGTAAGAGTATCCATTTCCATTGATTTTGATAGTCTGAAGGTTGCTACAGACAAGCCATCATTGTTGTTTCAATTTCCTTGAACTGGCATCATATGTGAAGATTTCATTCATCCATTTGGGACACACCTATGAACTATTCATTTTTGTTTATTTTGTTTGGTTGGTTTTTTCACTCATCAGTTTGCCAACATATGTATGGACTATATCAGTATTCCACACATGTTGAGTACAATTGTCTTTTACTATGCTTTTACATACAATTTTTGTTTGATTTCACATTGTTATGTCATGTGAATTTGGCAGCATTTTCACAAAAGTAATTAGTATAGCGCTGCACTTTCTTTCTCCACAGTACGTGTGCAGTTATATAAAACCTGAGCGCAGTTAGTGTCACCGCACCTGTGCTGTTATATACCACCTGAGCGCAGTTAGTGTCACTGTACGTGTGCTGTTATATACCACCTGAGCGCAGTTAGTGTCACCGCACCTGTGCTGTTATATACCACCTGAGCGCAGTTAGTGTCACTGTACGTATGCTGTAATATACCACCTGAACGCAGTTAGTGTCACCGCACCTGTGCTGTTATATACAAAAAATTTCCTTCACAAAACAATAATGGCCCCCCACCACCGCTAAAATATTCGACATAATGTTGCCACACAGGAATTGCGCAAGTAGCATTAATTACTTTTTTTTATAGTCCTCTCATGTTGTGCAGGGACATTTCTAAACACGTGCCACTATGGGCTGTTACATACCAACGTAGCGCATTTGGGGTCACCGCACGTGTGCTGTTACATACCACCTTAGCGCATTTGGGGTCACCGCACGTGTGCTGTTACATACCACCTGAGCGCATTTGGGGTCACCGCACGTGTGCTGTTACATACCACCCTAGCGCATTTGGTGTCACCGCACGTGTACTGTTACATACCACCTGAGCGCATTTGGGGTCACCGCACGTGTGCTGTTACATACCACCCTAGCGCATTTGGTGTCACCGCACGTGTGCTGTTACATACCACCTGAGCGCATTTGGGGTCACCGCACGTGTGCTGTTACATACCACCCTAGCGCATTTGGTGTCACCGCACGTGTGCTGGTACATACCACCTGAGCGCATTTGGGGTCACCGTACGTGTGCTGTTACATACCACCTTAGCACATTTGAGGTCACCGCACGTGTGCTGTTACATACCACCCTAGCGCATTTGGTGTCACCGCACGTGTGCTGTTACATACCACCTGAGCGCATTTGGGGTCACCGCAGATGTGCTGTTACATACCACCTGAGCGCATTTGGGGTCACCGCATGTATGCTGTTACATACCACCTTAGCGCATTTGGGGTCACCGCACGTGTGCTGTTACATACCACCCTAGCGCATTTGGTGTCACTGCACGTGTGCTGTTACATACCACCCTAGCGCATTTGGTGTCACTGCACGTGTGCTGTTACATACCACCTGAGCGAATTTAGGGTCACCGCACGTGTGCTGTTACATACCACCTTAGCGCATTTGGGGTCACCGCACGTGTGCTGTTACATACCACCCTAGCGCATTTGGTGTCACCGCACGTGTGCTGTTACATACCACCTGAGCGCATTTGGGGTCACCGCACATGTGCTGTTTCATACCACCTGAGCGCATTTGGGGTCACCGCATGTATGCTGTTACATACCACCTTAGCGCATTTGGGGTCACCGCACGTGTGCTGTTACATACCACCCTAGCGCATTTGGTGTCACTGCACGTGTGCTGTTACATACCACCTGAGCGCATTTAGGGTCACCGCACGTGTGCTGTTACATACCACCTTTGCGCATTTGGGGTCACCGCATGTGTGCTGTTACATACCACCTGAGCACATTTGGGGTCACCGCACGTGTGCTGTTACATACCACCCTAGCGCATTTGGTGTCACTGCACGTGTGCTGTTACATACCACCTGAGCGCATTTGGGGTCACTGTACGTGTGCTGTTATATACCACCTGAGCGCAGTTAGTGTCACCGCACCTGTGCTGTTATATACTGTACCACCTGAGCGCAGTTAGTGTCACTGTACGTGTGCTGTAATATACCACCTGAGCGCAGTTAGTGTCACCGCACCTGTGCTGTTATATACCACCTGAGCGCATTTGGTGTCACCGCACCTGTGCTGTTATATACCACCTGAGCGCAGTTAGTGTCACTGTACGTGTGCTCTTATATACCACCTGAGCGCAGTTAGTGTCACTGCAACTGTGCTGTTATATACCACCTGAGCACAGTTAGTGTCACTGTACGTGTGCTGTAATATACCACCTGAGCGCAGTTGGTGTCACTGCACGTGTGCTGTTACATACCACCTGAGCGCATTTGGGGTCACCACACGTGTGCTGTTACATACCACCTTAGCGCATTTGGGGTCACCGCACGTGTGCTGTTACATACCACCTTAGCGCATTTGGGGTCACCGCACGTGTGCTGTTACATACCAACGTAGCGCATTTGGGGTGACCGCACGTGTGCTGTTACATACCACCTTAGCGCATTTGGGGTCACCGCACGTGTGCTGTTACATACCACCCTAGCGCATTTGGTGTCACCGCACGTGTGCTGTTACATACCACCCTAGCGCATTTGGTGTCACCGCACGTGTGCTGTTACATACCACCTGAGCGCATTTGGGGTCACCGCACGTGTGCTGTTACATACCACCCTAGCGCATTTGGTGTCACTGCACGTGTGCTGTTACATACCACCTGAGCGCATTTGGGGTCACCGCACGTGTGATGTTACATACCACCTGAGCGCATTTGGGGTCACCGCACGTGTGCTGTTACATACCACCTGAGCGCATTTGGGGTCACCGCACGTGTGCTGTTACATACCACCTTAGGGCATTTGGTGTCACTGCACGTGTGCTGTTACATACCACCTGAGCGCATTTAGGGTCACCGCACGTGTGCTGTTACATACCACCTTTGCGCATTTGGGGTCACCGCATGTGTGCTGTTACATACCACCTGAGCACATTTGGGGTCACCGCACGTGTGCTGTTACATACCACCCTAGCGCATTTGGTGTCACCGCACGTGTGCTGTTACATACCACCTGAGCGCATTTGGGGTCACCGCACGTGTGCTGTTACATACCACCCTAGCGCATTTGGTGTCACTGCACGTGTGCTGTTACATACCACCTGAGCGCATTTGGGGTCACCGCACGTGTGATGTTACATACCACCTGAGCGCATTTGGGGTCACCGCACGTGTGCTGTTACATACCACCTGAGCGCATTTGGGGTCACCGCACGTGTGCTGTTACATACCACCTTAGGGCATTTGGTGTCACTGCACGTGTGCTGTTACATACCACCTGAGCGCATTTAGGGTCACCGCACGTGTGCTGTTACATACCACCTTTGCGCATTTGGGGTCACCGCATGTGTGCTGTTACATACCACCTGAGCACATTTGGGGTCACCGCACGTGTGCTGTTACATACCACCCTAGCGCATTTGGTGTCACTGCACGTGTGCTGTTACATACCACCTGAGCGCATTTGGGGTCACTGTACGTGTGCTGTTATATACCACCTGAGCGCAGTTAGTGTCACCGCACCTGTGCTGTTATATACTGTACCACCTGAGCGCAGTTAGTGTCACTGTACGTGTGCTGTAATATACCACCTGAGCGCAGTTAGTGTCACCGCACCTGTGCTGTTATATACCACCTGAGCGCATTTGGTGTCACCGCACCTGTGCTGTTATATACCACCTGAGCGCAGTTAGTGTCACTGTACGTGTGCTCTTATATACCACCTGAGCGCAGTTAGTGTCACTGCAACTGTGCTGTTATATACCACCTGAGCACAGTTAGTGTCACTGTACGTGTGCTGTAATATACCACCTGAGCGCAGTTAGTGTCACCGCACGTGTGCTGTTACATACCACCTGAGCGCATTTGGGGTCACCACACGTGTGCTGTTACATACCACCTTAGCGCATTTGGGGTCACCGCACGTGTGCTGTTACATACCAACGTAGCGCATTTGGGGTCACCGCACGTGTGCTGTTACATACCACCTTAGCGCATTTGGGGTCACCGCACGTGTGCTGTTACATACCACCTGAGCGCATTTGGGATCACCGCACGTGTGCTGTTACATACCACCCTAGCGCATTTGGTGTCACCGCACGTGTGCTGTTACATACCACCTGAGCGCATTTGGGGTCACCGCACGTGTGCTGTTACATACCACCCTAGCGCATTTGGTGTCACCGCACGTGTGCTGTTACATACCACCTTAGCGTATTTGGGGTCACCGCACGTGTGCTGTTACATACCACCCTAGCGCATTTGGTGTCACTGCACGTGTGCTGTTACATACCACCTGAGCGCATTTGGGGTCACCGCACGTGTGCTGTTACATACCACCTGAGCGCATTTGGGGTCACCGCACGTGTGCTGTTACATACCACCTGAGCGCATTTGGGGTCACCGCACGTGTGCTGTTACATACCACCTTAGTGCATTTGGGGTCACCGCACGTGTGCCGTTACATACCACCCTATCGCATTTGGTGTCACCGCACATGTGCCGTTACATACCACCTGAGCGCATTTGGGGTCACCGCACATGTGCCGTTACATACCACCTGAGCGCATTTGGGGTCACCGCACATGTGCTGTTACATACCACCTTAGTGCATTTGGTGTCACCGCACGTGTGCTGTTACATACCACCTGAGCGCATTTGGGGTCACTGTACGTGTGCTGTCATATACCACCTGAGCGCAGTTAGTGTGACCGCACCTGTGCTGTTATATACTGTACCACCTGAGCGCAGTTAGCGTCACTGTACGTGTGCTGTAATATACCACCTGAGCGCAGTTAGTGTCACTGTACGTGTGCTGTTATATACCACCTGGGCTCATTTGGTGTCACCGCACCTGTGCTGTTATATACCACCTGAGCGCAGTTAGTGTCACCGTACGTGTGCTGTAATATACCACCTGAGCGCAGTTAGTGTCACCGCACCTGTGCTGTTATATACCACCTGAGCTCATTTGGTGTCACTGCACGTGTGCTGTTATATACCACCTGAGCTCATTTGGTGTCACTGCACCTGTGCTGTTATATACCACCTGAGCGCAGTTAGTGTCACTGTACGTGTGCTGTTATATACCACCTGAGCGCAGTTAGTGTCACTGCACCTGTGCTGTTATATACCACCTGAGCGCAGTTAGTGTCACTGTACGTGGGCTGTTATATACCACCTGAGCGCAGTTAGTGTCACCGCACCTGTGCTGTTATATACCACCTGAGCGCAGTTAGTGTCACCGTACGTGTTCTGTAATATACCACCTGAGCGCAGTTAGTGTCACCGCACCTGTGCTGTTATATACCACCTGAGCTCATTTGGTGTCACCGCACCTGTGCTGTTATATACCACCTGAGCTCATTTGGTGTCACCGCACCTGTGCTGTTATATACCACCTGAGCGCAGTTGGTGTCACTGTACGTGTGCTGTTATATACCACCTGAGCGCAGTTAGTGTCACCGCACCTGTGCTGTTATATACCACCTGAGCGCAGTTAGTGTCACTGTACGTGTGCTGTTATATACCACCTGAGCGCAGTTAGTGTCACCGCACCTGTGCTGTTATATACCACCTGAGCGCAGTTAGTGTCACTGTACGTGTGCTGTTATATACCACCTGAGCGCAGTTAGTGTCACCGCACCTGTGCTGTTATATACCACCTGAGCGCAGTTAGTGTCACTGTACATGTGCTGTAATATACCACTTGAGCGCAGTTAGTGTCACCGCACCTGTGCTGTTATATACCACCTGAGCTCATTTGGTGTCACCGCACCTGTGCTGTTATATACCACCTGAGCGCAGTTAGTGTCACTGTACGTGTGCTGTTATATACCACCTGAGCGCAGTTGGTGTCACTGTACGTGTGCTGTAATATACCACCTGAGCGCAGTTAGTGTCACCGCACCTGTGCTGTTATATACCACCTGAGCTCATTTGGTGTCACCGCACCTGTGCTGTTATATACCACCTGAGCTCATTTGGTGTCACTGCACCTGTGCTGTTATATACCACCTGAGCGCAGTTAGTGTCACTGTACGTGTGCTGTTATATACCACCTGAGCGCAGTTAGTGTCACCGCACCTGTGCTGTTATATACCACCTGAGCGCAGTTAGTGTCACTGTACGTGTGCTGTTATATACCACCTGAGCGCAGTTAGTGTCACTGTACGTGTGCTGTAATATACCACCTGAGCGCAGTTAGTGTCACCGCACCTGTGCTGTTATATACCACCTGAGCTCATTTGGTGTCACCGCACCTGTGCTGTTATATACCACCTGAGCACAGTTAGTGTCACTGTACGTGTGCTGTAATATACCACCTGAGCGCAGTTAGTGTCACCGCACCTGTGCTGTTATCAACCACCTGAGCTCATTTGGTGTCACTGCACCTGTGTTGTTATATACCACCTGAGCGCAGTTAGTGTCACTGTACGTGTGCTGTTATATACCACCTGAGCGCAGTTAGTGTCACCGTACCTGTGCTGTTATATTCCACCTGGGCGCAGTTAGTGTCACTGTACGTGTGCTGTTATATACCACCTGAGCGCAGTTAGTGTTACTGTACGTGTGCTGTAATATACCACCTGAGCGCAGTTAGTGTCACCGCACCTGTGCTGTTATATACCAAAAATTTTCTTTCACAAAACAATAATGGCCCCCCACCACCGCTAAAATATTCGACATAATGTTGCCACACAGAACTTGCGCAAGTAGCATTAATTACTTTTTTTTTATAGTCCTCTCATGTTGTGCAGGGACATTTCTAAACATGTGCCACTACTATAGACACCCAGCAGGTGTGATATTTATAGGAATTTTTTTTTCACTTTAAGCATCATTAAAATGGCTGCTCCTGAAAAAACGACCACTTTTAAAAAAAAAAATTCCATTGATACATGTTCCCTGGGGCAAGACCCGGGTTCTGAACGACGTTTTCCAACATTTAATTGAATTTTGGTCTTTAAAACGACCGTTTTTTAATTCGAACGTTCGGGTCCCATAGACTTCAATGGGGTTCGACATATTCTTGCGAACCCGCGGTCTGTTCGAACGTTCTGGTGCGAACCGAACCCGGGGGTGTTCGGCTCATCCCTAATTACCAAGGGCCTCTCTACTGCATGCACCCCACTTTATGACCAAATGAAAACAAGAACTCGACCTCTCAAGACCTGGACCTTTAGGCAGCTAAAGGACCCGGCCAGGTTTTGCGATTCGGCACTGCGCCGCTTTAACAGACAATTGCGTGGTCGTGCGACGCGGATCCCAAACAAAATTGGAGTCTTTTTTTCCCACAAATAGAGCTTTCTTTTGGTGGTATTTGATCACCTCTGTGGTTTTTATTTTTTGCGCTATAAACAAAAATAGAGCGACAATTTTGAAAAAAATTTAATATTTTTTACTATAATAAATATCCCCCAAAACTATATATAAAAAAATGTTTTCCCTTAGTTTAGGCCAATACATATTCTTCTACCTATTTTTGGTAAAAAAAAAATCGCAATAAGCGTTTATCGGTTGGTTTACGCAAAACAGTGAAGAACGGGGAAGCCGTGTTTACACACGGCTCTCCCCGTTCTTCAGCTCCGGGGACCAATCGTGGGACTCCAGCGGCAATCGGGTCAGCGGGTCCCGGTCACGGAGCTTCGGCCCGGGTCGTGGGTGCACGCCCGCGACCCACGGCTGGGCACTAGCACAGGACATACCTATACGTGTATGTGCCCAGCCGTGCAATTCTGCCAACGTAAATGTGCAGGAGGCGGTCCTTAAGTGGTTAATAGCACCTCTGAGAACATAGATTGGGACAATTAACTGGTGTTTACCTATAAAACCTCTGTATCCTTGAGAGCTCAGAAACGCAATTATAAAATCTTCACAAGATGGTATCTTTGTCCAATTGCACTACCCCCGACACTTGTTGGAGATGTTTATAGGCCCTGGGCACCATGACACACATTTGGAGTACCTGCCTTTGTATAACTCCTTTCTAGGACAAAATACTCCATCTGTATTAAAGTCTAGTGGGAGACAGAATCACCCAACTCCATATCATTACTCTGATCATGATGCTGCCTGGGTCCTTTAAACAAAATAAGAAGAGCCTCCTCTGGACATACTGTGATAGACTGTGTAAAGCATCTGCTCCTTTTGCTGAACAGGCCTGTGAAATGGACTCCATCTGCCACATAGAAAATCTGGTCTCGTGGGAAACAGGTAAACATGACGATTATACTCTTACATGGTCATGGCATCACTTTCGACATTCTCCATAGTTTTCATCTTATTTATGATTAGGTTACTCTATTGCCTGCCAATCTCTATTAGATGCTTTGGCTTTTGTTCCTCCCCCCTCCCCCTTTTTCTTCTCCTTCCTCCCTCTCCCCCCCTTTTAACCTTTTTACTCTCCATTAAAGTTTATTTGTATGCTGGTTGATTTCTAGATCTCTATGTACTGGCTTGGTGGATACCATCTGCTATTCTACCACTAACCACTTGGTAGTGGCTACATAGATTTTGATGTTGTCTCTTGCATCACCCATGATATTGGTAGCTGCTCTTTATGTTTTCTACAGTTTTAAGTTGTATTTCTATGACTATTGCAATATTGTGTGTGCCACCCAATGGGCATAGATTTGTCTTATATAATACAGTTTCTCTTAACCATTTTCTATGGATGTTATGTTTTGTTTACATGCTGCCATCTAGTGACCTTTTGTGGTAATGCACAGTTTTCTGTATTTCTTTTGTCTGATCTATGACACACTTCCTCTCTGTGTAATGCTCCACCCTTCTTCCTGAGTTTGTATTTCCTGTCTAATGGAGAACAGCTTAACATGCCTCATGTAACATGGCCACATGTATTTTGCATTAGTAAGCTACACACAGTATCATCTTTTGACCGCACAATAGTACAACCTGTTCATTTGCTGTAAACTGTCATCTGATATATTTTGATGTTTTGGATTAAAGCAACTTCTGCGAATAAAATCGGTATTGGTGAGTTCAAGCTATCTGATAAGGATTGTCCTTAGTGATTATATCTGCTTATACATGCCAGGCATAGAGGTCTCACAAGGGATAAATCGCTTCACAACAATCGGAGTCAGAATAGTCAAAAGATGTATAGAATCCTACAGCCTCCTGTGTATATGTGTGTGGCTTATCTGCAATAAAAGCTCAGTACCATCCGCCATCTTGTGAAAGCACATGGTTGCACAAGCTTACTGCATCTAATGTAAATTTAAAAAATGGCTTCTCTGCATTGAACTTTGTTACTCATTATTGTGTGCATGTAATAGGGGCGCTAAAAGAAAAATAAATAGGTGAATCAATACAACCTATCCCAATAAGAACATAAATCCTTATTACAAATAGTATTATAAAATGTGAAATGTGCATATAAAAAATCAATGATAATGACAGCACCTGCAGTGAAGAAGTGTGCAATTATATATGAGTGAATATGATAAGACAATATACAATACACGGTGAAATGTATAGTGACCATAAATAATATTAAAGTGCTCCGTGCTCAAAAAGTCCTTGTGGTAGGTTCCACCTTCACCAATGGGACACCTCAAGTGGGGATGGATGGCTCCTTACCAGATGAAGTTGACCTAAACTAAGGTCAATAGAGCCTGGGTAACACCACCTTGCGCATGGGGGATTCCAATGATGTTGAACGAATAATGCCGATGTCATAAGAAAAAAGGAAGAACAGCTCCCATAGTGTAAAACTATTTATTTACGATATAAAAACAAATACACAGTGCCAAGTGGCCCCTTACTTGAATGGGTGCCCGTATCCCGGCACTGAGGCTGTAGGCTTGTAGGTATGGAGAGAGAAGCGAAGACCGGCGTGCGTTCCACTGCTGTGCGCGAGGAAACCAGATAACCGGAAGTAGGTAATCAGTGCGTGCCCAGGTACCTGGGCACGCACTGATTACCTACTTCCGGTTATCTGGTTTCCTCGCGCACAGCAGTGGAACGCACGCCGGTCTTCGCTTCTCTCTCCATACCTACAAGCCTACAGCCTCAGTGCCGGGATACGGGCACCCATTCAAGTAAGGGGCCACTTGGCACTGTGTATTTGTTTTTATATCGTAAATAAATAGTTTTACACTATGGGAGCTGTTCTTCCTTTTTTCTTATGACATCGGCATTATTCGTTCAACATCATTGGAATCCCCCATGCGCAAGGTGGTGTTACCCAGGCTCTATTGACCTTAGTTTAGGTCAACTTCATCTGGTAAGGAGCCATCCATCCCCACTTGAGGTGTCCCATTGGTGAAGGTGGAACCTACCACAAGGACTTTTTGAGCACGGAGCACTTTAATATTATTTATGGTCACTATACATTTCACCGTGTATTGTATATTGTCTTATCATATTCACTCATATATAATTGCACACTTCTTCACTGCAGGTGCTGTCATTATCATTGATTTTTTATATGCACATTTCACATTTTATAATACTATTTGTAATAAGGATTTATGTTCTTATTGGGATAGGTTGTATTGATTCACCTATTTATTTTTCTTTTAGCGCCCCTATTACATGCACACAATTATTATAATTCAATCCATTTGATTTATTCAGGGAGCAGCTTTTCTAATCTAATTTTCTCACCCCTCCCCCTCATTGGCGCGAGATTTTCCACCCAATACCTTTGTTACTCATTACACAAGTAAATATGCACAAGGAGTGAAAAAAAAAAAAGGTACCTCAGCAGTATAGATCATAAAAAAATTATAATGATAAATAATAATGTACAAGAGGTTTTTGTACAGTATTAGTGGATAAGTTAAAAATAAAGTTTAAATTAAAAAAGTCCAAGGCTCAGGGGTATGTGGATAAAAGAGAGTCCGAGGATGGGTGAAGAATTGCTAGTTATAGAGGTCACACATACATGCTCAGGGCTGCCATCATGGAAGAACAGAAACCGTGTTCCAAATAGGGATGAGCTTCGCGTTCGATGCGAACACATGTTCGCATCGGCCGTTCGATTGTTCGTCGAAAACGAACAAATCGGGTCGTTCGCGCCAAATTCGAATGACGCGCAACGGCCCATAATTCACTGCGGCGTTGCGCGCTGATGATTGGCCAAGCATGCACCATGACCCCGCATGCTTGGCCAATCACAGTGCCCAAAAAACGAAGAGACCTAATTGGCCAAAGCCTGGGTGCTTTGGCCAATTAGGGCTCAGGGCTTTAGCACACGCCCCACACTATAAAAGGCCGCCATCCGGGCGGCCTCGTGTAGTGTGTTCCGGCTTGCTTTCAGAGAGAGAAGTCAGACAGAGAGAGAGAGAGAGAGAGAGAGATAGATAGATAGATAGATAGATAGATAGGAGACACAGGGGTAGATTCATGTAGATCAGCGGATCTATCTTTTTTACGATCCGCCTGCGCCAGTTTTTGAGGCAAGTGCTGTATTCAGAAAGCACTTGCCTCGTAAGTAGCCCTGGCGGATCGTAAATCCCCCAGCGGAATGCTAGTTTACTATTTAAATCACGCGCGTCCCAGCGTGCATTGCTTTAAATGACGTCGCAAGGACGTCATTGTTTTCGACGTTAACGCAATTAACGTATGGCCGTATTCCCGGACGACTTACGTAAACGACGTAAAAAATTGAAAACTCGACGCGGGAACGACGGCCATACTTAACATAGGATCCGCCGCACTTACCCCGCATATAGCAGGGGTAACGATCCGCCGGTTCTGAATCGGCGGTTCTCCTCATTTGCATATTCGTCACGTAGAAAAAAAGAAGCGCCACCTAGCGGACGGCGCGAGAATGCAGCCTAAGATCCGACAGTGTAACTCACTTACACCAGTCGGTTCTAAGGGAGATCTATGCGGAACCTGATTCGAGGAATCAGCCGCATAGATCCGAACGTCGGATCTCACAGATCCGACGGTGTATCAGTAGATACACCGTCGGATCTCTATGTGAATCTACCCCACTGTGTCTTTTCAGATAGATAGATAGATAGATAGATCAGGGAGGCTACTAGTTAGTATAGTTAAATGTACAGTTTGTAGAGAATATATTGACATCCCTAGGAGTTGTCAATATATTTATAAACTGTATAGCTTAGCTAGTTCTGCTATTAGTATCTGTCAGGCAGGAGATTGTGCTTGATGCTCTAACGTGTTAGTGTACACGTGTTAGTTAATTGCACATAGACGCATTAACTGTTACTGCACGTGTGCTATTTATTTGCACAGAAAGGCAGTTGCTGTTAATGCAAGTGGGCTATTGAATTGCACAGAAACGCAGTCGCTCTGACTGTGCGTGTGCTGTTTAATACCACCTGAGCGCATTTGGGGTCACCGTACGTGTGCTGTGACATACTACCTGAGCGCATTTGGGGTCACCGTACGTGTGCTGTGACATACCACCTGAGCGCATTTGGGGTCACCGTACGTGTGCTGTGACATACCACCTGAGCGCATTTGGGGTCACCGTACGTGTGCTGGTATATACCACCTGAGCGCAGTTAGTGCCACTGTACATGTGCTGGTATATACCACCTGAGCACAGATAGTGCCACTGTACGTGTGCTACTATATACCACCTGAGCGCAGTTAGTGCCACTGTACGTGTGCTGCTATATACCACCTGAGCACAGATATTGCCACTGTACGTGTGCTGGTATATACCACCTGAGCACAGATAGTGCCACTGTACGTGTGCTCCTATATACCACCTGAGCGCAGTTAGTGCCACTGTACGTGTGCTCCTATATACCACCTGAGCGCAGTTAGTGCCACTGTACGTGTGCTGCTATATACCACCTGAGCACAGATAGTGCCACTGTACGTGTGCTCCTATATACCACCTGAGCGCAGTTAGTGCCACTGTACGTGTGCTGCTATATACCACCTGATCACAGATAGTGCCACTGTACGTGTGCTGGTATATACCACCTGAGCACAGATAGTGCCACTGTACGTGTGCTCCTATATACCACCTGAGCACAGTTAGTGCCACTGTACGTGTGCTGGTATATACCACCTGAGCACAGATAGTGCCACTGTACGTGTGCTCCTATATACCACCTGAGCACAGATAGTGCCACTGTACGTGTGCTGCTATATACCACCTGAGCACAGATAGTGCCACACACGCAGCAGCGGGGGATCAATGAGTACCTGTGCCAATATGGCAGCAGAACTGTGTCAGGGCAGCTAGGTTTTTTTTCCCCACGCCAGTGGGCCTTGATCAGGGATGCATGCACTGTCCTGTCACCATTTGAGGAGGCCACGAGGATGGTGAGCAGTGACAGTGCATGCATCAGTGAGACTGTCCCTCTTATTCACATGTTGGAGCACACGCTACGTGGAATAATGGACAGGGCCCTTGAGGCAGAACAGAGGGAGGAAGAGGAGGACTTCCTTACCTCTCAAGGCCCCCTTTACCCAGACAGTGGTCCTGCTTGCCCACCTAGCACACAGGAAGAGGATGAGTAGGAGGAGGAGGAGGAGGAGGAGGAGGAGGATTGTATTAGCAGCATGGAGGTGGAGCCTAGCACTCAGCAGCAGCAGTCTTCAAGGGATCATTTACAGTCCCAAGGAGCACGTGGAGTTTTACGTGGCTGGGATGAGGTGCCTGTGGATCCTGTCGTCCTCAGTGACCCAGAGGACTGTGGCCCGAATGCCTCAGCAAACCTACGCTGCATGGCCTCCCTGATTCTGCAAAGCCTGCGTAAGGATCCTCGTGTACGTGCTATTAAGGAGAGGGATCATTACTGGCTGGCGACTCTCCTTGATCCACATTACAAGAGTAAGGTTGCGGACCTTATGTTGCCATCGCAGAGGGAGCAGAAGATGAAACTTCTGCGGGAGGCCTTGCAGAAGGGTCTGTGCAATGCGATCCCAGAACCGGGGGGATTACCAAAACCTGGCTCTGGACAACGTCTTGCTGAGGCTTCGGTGAGTCACAGAAGGGGCGGTGGAGAAGGTGGTCGTCTGACCGATGCGTTCAGGCAGTTTTTTAGTCCGCAGCCCCAAGGTCTGACCGGTTCCAGCAACCATTGCCAGCGTCTGCTTTACATGGTCCGGGAATACCTAGGGGCAAGATCCGACGAAATTCGAACAAAAACGGTCGTTCACGCCAAATTCGAGTGACGCAAAACGGCCCATAATTCACTGCGTCATTGCGCGCTGTGATTGCCAAGCATGCGGGACATACAGCATGCTTGGCCAATCATCAGCGCACAATGCCGCAGTGAATTATGGGCCGTTTTGCGTCACTCGATTTTGGCGCGAACTACCGCTTTTCTTCGAATTTCGTCGAACGTACGAACAGACAATGTTCGAGTCGAACATACATAGGTATCGAACGCGAAGCTCATCCCTACTAACTACACTGTTCTGACTCTCAACACAGAGACCTCTTAGCTCCAAATGCCTGAGCCTCTTCAAGTCTACAACACAAGTGCATCTGTGCAGCAAACCACATCACCTCTAGCTGACAACAAGGTGACTTCCAGTATCAATCCGCAGCTCAAGCCACAGCCAGCACAAACCTTAGGGACTAGACCACAGTTACACGCTCTTGCAACATCATTTTATCCTGGTAAACCTCACCCTACTTCACCAAACAACTTTCACACCCGAGGAGTTCCACAAGTTACTTTGGCACCAAAGAGTGAGAGATCAGACTTGAATGCCTTTGCCAGATATATAATACGCTGTGAGCTCATTAACACTACCCTTTCTAGGTTTGATGACTGTCCAGAGAGCTACAGGGCCTGGAGATCAACCTTCAAAGCTGCTATTGCTGATCTCAACCTTACTACCAAGGATGAACTTGATTTGGTCAAAGTGGCTGGGGCCAGAATATGCAGATTGTGTTAAAAGACTGAGAACAGTGCATGTTGACCACCCAGATGCAGGTCTTGTCGCCGCATGGGCAAGACCTGAGCAAGCCTATGGTAGCTTTGAAGCCATAGAGAGTGTTCTATTCAAGAGACTGCAAAACTTCCCAAAAATAGGGAACAAAGACTATCGCAAGCTCCAAGATCTGAGTGACATTCTCATGGAGCTAGAGTTGGCAAAGACAGACCCACGTCTACCTGGACAAAGCTTCCTGTACACTGCTCATGGTGGCAATCCAGTGGTGTCTAAACTGCTATACGGCCTGCAAGAGAAATGGGCACAACAGGGCTCAAGGTACAAAAGAGACTATAACGTATCTTTTCCCCCATTTGCATATTTTTGCAGGTTCATTAGTGATCAAGCCTGGATGAGAAACAATCACAGCTTCAGTGAACCCAACTGGCCTGCTTCATCATCATCATCATCTTCATCAAGGTAACACATTAGCTACAATGTAAAGACTTTAATAGAGCAATATCTGTTAAAAGGATAGACATCACATCAACCATATCCTCGGGTGACAGAGATAAAGACCCTAATCGTCAGTGCCCTTTTCACAAGAAGCCTCACCCCCTAAATAAATGTTGTGGGCTTAGGGCAAAGATGTTAAAAGAGTGTAGGGAGATTCTTCAGAAACTTGGAATATGCTACAGGTGCTGTGCTTGTTATGGACATTTTGCTAAAGACTGTAAAGTTGTCATCAAGTGCACAGAATGCAGTAGCGACAGACATTAGAGTCATGCATCCGAGCCCACCCTCAGACAATTCACAGCAGCCTCCTATCTCCAGCCCTGTCTCAAATCATGGCGGGGAGCAACAAGGTCATGCTCCAGCCACAGCTAATGTTTCCTCTTCATGCACAGAAGTCTGTGGAGAAGGCTTGGATCACAAATGCTGTGCTAAGATATGCCTAGTCAAGGTATACCCAAAGGGCCAACCTGAGGAAGCTATTAGGATGTATGCCATAACAGATGAACAGAGCAACAGATCCCTGGTTAAGCCTAAATTCTTTGAGCTCTTGGGTATAGATAGACATGTTTCACTTTATAATCTCAGAACCTGTTCCAGTCGTGAAGAGACCTTCGGCAGAAGGGCCAATGGGTTCATGGTCTCTCATAGGGCATACCCCTACCAACGTTAGTTGAGTGTGACCAGATACCAGACGAAAGGGAAGAAAATTCTACTCCAGAGGCTGCATATCCCGATCCTCACTTAAAGCACTTTGCTAATGAGATTCCTGCAATGGACATGAATGCTGAAATCTTGGTCTTGCTAGGAAAAGACATTCTCAGAGTACATAAAGTACGCGAGAAGTGTAATGGACCTGATAATGCCCCTTAAGCACAAAAACTTGATCTAGGCTGGGTAATCGTGGGCAATGTATGCTTGAATGGAATGCGTACGTCATGCAAGATCCACTCCTTCAAAACGTATATGTTAGGAAATGGACGTGCATCCCACTTCAAACAGTGCTCTCGCCATTATGAAGTAAAAGAGAAGCCTCTTGACATCATCCAAGTACCAAATGTCACTCCTAACCTTTGTGATGACAACCTAGGTACCACAGTGTTTTGTACTACAAGCGATGACAACAAAATATTCTTGTCAGTTGAAGACCGAGAGTTCATCAAAATAATGGACAAATTCTTCCAGAATAAGTCTAACAGCTGGGTTGCACCATTACCTCTTCGTTTTTCAAGGCTTAAACTTCCAACCAATCGTGAACAGGCTTTATCCAGATTGAACTCACTTTAGCAAACTCTAAAGTACAGGCCTGAAATGAAGGACCATTTTATCACCTTTATGAAAAGGATCTTTGACAATGATCATGCCAAACCAGCTCCACCACTTCAAAGACATGAGTGCTGGTACCTGCCTTTCTTCAGAGTGTATCATCCACGTAAAACAAAGCAAATCAGGGTAGTATTTGACTCCAGTGCCAAGCACCAAGGCGTATCCCTGAACGATGTTCTTCTCACTGGTCCGAACCTAACCAACAACCTTGTAGGTGTACTTATGAGGTTTAGAAGAGAGCCAGTTGCCATAACTGCTGACATTGAACAAAAGTTTCATTGCTTCATTGTACGTGAAGACCATAGGAACTTTCTAAGATTTCTGTGGCACCGTGACAACAACATGGACAATGAGATGACTGAATACCGCATAAAGGTACATGTTTTCAGAAATAGTCCCTCACCCACTGTTGCAAGATATGGTTTACGAAGGACTGCCCTTGTTGGAGAAAGGGAGTATGGCGTGGACGCTCAACACTTTGTTGAGAGAGACTTCTATGTGGACAATGGACTTAAATCTTTACCTACAGATGAAGAAGCCATAGACCTGGTCCAAAGGACACAAGGTATGCTTCCTGAGGCCAACCTCAGACTACACAAGATTGCCTCAAATAGTGTTGCTGTTACCGCCTGTACAGAGAAGTCTGGGCCTACGGTGAGACTTATTAAAAGATGCTTTCAAGTCAGCTCTGCAGACAAGACTATTACCAAATGTGGTGTTCTGTCGATGGTGAACAGTCTATACAATCCATTGGGATTCGTAGCTCCTATTACCATACAAGGTAAATCCCTACTTACACAGCTCTCAGAGACTATTAAAGATTGGGATGCTCCTCTACCAATAGACCAGCTTTCAAAGTAGGAGTCCTGGAAACAATCTCTACATGACTTAGATGGAATCTGTATACCACGCTGCTACACTCTTGCCTCCCTATCTACAAGTCAAAGGAAAGAGCTTCACATCTTCTCAGATGCCTCTACTGAGGCCATAGCAGCTGTTGCTAACCTCAAGGTAAGAGACTTTTCTAATCAAGCCCACATAGGGTTTTTGTTTGGGAAAGCTAAGTTAGCACCTAAGCCTGAACACACGATTCCCAGGCTTAGACTTTGTGGAACTGCGGTAGCTGTAGAAATAGCAATTTCATACTGCATGAGCTAGACATTCAGATAGATGACATCACATTCTACACAGACGGCAAAGTTGTTCTGGGCAACATTTACAACCAGACTAAACGTTTCTACGTCTATGTCAGCAACCGTGTAGAGAGAATCAGGAAATTATCTAAACCTGAACAATGGCATTACGTTCCATCGGAAGTTAACCTTGCAGATCATGCCACCAGGTTGATGTCTTCAAGTGTCTGCAAATTCTTCTTGGTAAACCAGTCCTGAATCCCTGCTGGATCATCCAGAAGAAACCACAGCTAATGTCTTCAGTCTTTTAGAACCTGACAAAGATCCAGAGATTTATCCTGAAGTCAAGACTTTTGCCACTGGTCTAAATCCTAACCTTCAAGTTGGAGACCTTGTTCTGCTTAAGGACCAGTAAGCTGAAAGAATTGAATGGCTCATGGCACTTATTGTAAAGAGCATTCCTAGTGATAACGGTAAGGTACGCAAGGTGGAGGTGAAGGTTTCAAGACAAGGGACCGTAAAGACTTTTTTTATCCAGAAAAAAGTTTATTGAAGAACAAGTAAAAAAAAAAAAAAAAAAACATACATCAAAGCTACATAGACAGTCAGACACAAATCCAAACGAAATGAACCATACTACTGCACATCCCACACATATATCTCAAACCATTCCCGGCTCTGCCCAGCACCCACCCTCTCCCGTGATAAGCAGCCAGATCCCCCATATGAAACCAAGATGCCAGACATACATCCTGCTCAAGTACCCAGGCCCAGCAATCTGTCTGTGACCATATCCACCGGGGCCAAGCCCGGTACATCCAGCCACGGTCCCCACAGCCTCTCAAACTTCTGGGTACAGCCCCTATGTTTGTATATTTTCTCCTTTCGGAGCATATCCCCCATGGTATTGATCCATTCTTTAGTAGGAAAGTAGGAGGGTCCTCCGATATCCAAAGGGTCATTATGAGCTTGCGGGCCAGGAACAGAGATCTAATTACTGCCACCTTTGTACCTTCCCCCCACTCCAACTTGTCCATTATATAAAGTAAATATTGTTTCCGATCTGTAGGCAATAAAATCTGGAACACCTTTTTATGGTGTCCACTACCCCCTTCCAATAAGAGTGAAGTTTCAGGCATCTCCACATCAGGTGGATCAAGTCACCGTGGTCCCTCTTACACCTGGTGCACAGTGGCGTGGGTCTCAACCCCATAGCAAACAGTCTGTGGGGGGTGAAATACACCCTTAGGAGTAAATATAACTGCGACACCCTCAGGGAGCACACTAGTACCGCCTGCAGGGCCTCCTCCCACTGCTCTCCATCCATCGGGCCTACCTCTTCCACTTAGTTCTCACCCGCAGTGGGTGTTTAGTCAGAAAATTGTGTAGTAGCATATTATAACATTGTGATATAAACCCCTTGGTATTGACAGCTCTAGCAATCAAACTAAACAAAGGGGTAGGGGAGGGGACCCACTCCGAACATCTGCTCTGGGCCCTTACTGCATGGCTCAATTGCATATAGTAAAATCCCATAGACTGCGGCAAACCAAAAAGATCCTGTAGGGTTTCAAATGGAAGCAAAGTCCCATCACGAAAGACCTGGCCAAGATAGACCACCCCATATCTCCTCCAAAGTGTCTCATGCTGTAGCTTAGCCAATTTAGGGTAAGAGTCGTTGGACCAAATAGGGCTATACACTGTGAACCCTGTCACTCCCTGTAGATACCGAGTTTTTTTGAATCAGGTTATAGGTCAGGTACTGCTTGTTTGGCTTCTCAAAAGCCAATGACTCCAGGGCAATCGACACCGACTCCTTCTTTACAGTGTGTAGCATTACCAGTTCAGAGGAGCCAACCCCCTTCTCCTCCCCAGCCGCCCCCGTGCGCACCGTACCTATCAGCTGCTGCAGCTGCGCAGCAATATAGTATAACCAAGGATTGGGAAGGGTGAGCCCCCCCCTCAACCTTCGGGCGCTGGAGATGCTCTAGTTTAATTCTGGGTGTGCGGTTCCTCCATATAAGCAAACGGAACAGGGAGTTAACAATTCTAAACACCTTCAAGGTCACTACCGTCGGGGCATTTTGGAGCACATAGAGCAGCTGGGGCATGAGGATCATTTTAATCAAATTCACTCTACCTGCTACCAACAGGCAGAGCCAGTTCCATGTCTTAATCCGGTCACGACATTTTTGTAGCAGCAGGAATACATTCAGTTGTCCATAGTCACAGATCTTGGGCGTCACCTGAATACCTAAATATTTAAATAAGGCAGTCAGGGGCACTGTGGAAGCGATCGGGGGAACCCCCCCTCATCTATAAGCATCGGTGAGGATTTAGTCCAATTTATCCGGAGCCCAGAAAATCCACCAAACTCCCCTATCGTGGCCATAGCCACCGTCAGGGAGCCCTCCACGTCTCCCAGTAAGATCATAGTGTCGTGTGCGTACAGCATTATTTTCTCCTGTTTATCCCCATATTTGAACCCCACTATCTCCAGGCTGGCCCTAATTTTAATTGCAAGGGGTCGTGATATAGCAGGCGAACCCTGGAAACATAGGAGTCCCTGAAACCGAACCTCCCAAGAATTTCCCATAAGTACTCCCACTCAATGCTATCAAAGGGCTTCATAGCGTCCAGTGAAAGCAAAGCCCTCTGTCCCATGTTATCCGCCGGTGATTGCATATTGAGGTATAACCGCCACAAATTGACAGCCGTCGACTTGTTAGGCATAAAGCCAGCTTGGTCAGGGTGAACTAAACTTGTAATAACACTGTTTAGCCTAATCGCTAACATTTTGGACAGTAACTTAATGTCATTCTGCAGCAACGATATAGGCCTATAGGAGCCTGGGTCTAAAGGGTCCTTGCCAGGTTTCAATATTAACACAATATTAGCCGTGGCCATGGAAGCAGGTAAAGCCTGCTGCTCCCTGGCCGCGTTAAACACTGCCAGAAGTTTTGGCAGGAGGACATCCGCGTATTGCTTGTACACCTCCATAGGTATCCCGTCCTCCCCTGGAGCCTTACAGTTGGGGAACGCAGCCAGTGCTGTCTGCAGTTACTCGAAGGTAAAGGGGGCATCAAGGGCCTCACGCTGGCCAGTCTTAAGATGTGGGAAGTCAATGTCTTGTAAGTAAGTCAGGAGTTTCTGTCCGGGTGAACTGTTCCGTCAAGAAATATAAAGTCTCATAAAATCCAGCTAGTTCAGCCAAAATCATATCAGGGGAGTTAACTATCTTGCCTTTTTACAGTTTTGATTGCCCCAATGCTGGGAGATCGTAGATGAGAGTTAGCTATCCTGGCCAACATACGTCCAGTACTCTCGCCCTCCTCAAAGAAAGCCACTCTGGAAAATAAGATCTTCTTTTCTGCCGAGGAGGACAACAGCCGCTTATAAGCTGAGTGAGCTGACTGCCATGCCTCCCTGGCAGAATCCGTCGGGGTTTGCACAAACACCTCCTCCAGGGCCGCTACCTGTTTTTCAAGGTCCTCTCTGAGCCCAGAAGAGTTTCTCTTGACCTTATTAATCTCAAAGATAAGCAACCCCCTCAAGTACGCCTTAAAGACATCCCACTGTTTCGCTGGGGAGTCAGCGAAGTCCCCGCTATCCAGAAAGCACCGCATGCTCCGCTCCATCTCCTCGTGTGTCAAAAATAGTTTTAGCCAAAAGGCATTGAACTTCCACGGGGCCCTTTGGAAGGGTAGAAGGTGGGGAAACAATTAAAGTAATCACTAGGTACGAATGATCCGACACATATATATCCGGCTTATATATCACATCCGAGACGGACAAGAGCATAGCAGGATTACCCACCGCCAGGTCAATTCTGGATAACGTCCCATGAGACTTGGAGAAGCAAGAGAACTGCTTATACAAAGGGTATCTGAGCCTCCATATATCTAACCATCCCATTTCATTAAGCAGTTTTAGCAATGGAGACTCCCTCAATGCGGCAGAGACCCCAGAGTTGGGGTGTCTGTCCATGGATTGACTCAACCTGCAATTGAAGTCACCCACTATCAGCAGCGGAAGGTCCGGCCTGCCCTCCAAGTAGGCCAGCAGCAACCGGAGCACCGCCGTCGTAAACGGCGGTGGTATATATTATATATATATATATATATATATATATATATATTACATATACAGGCCAATATATAATACACCTTTCCCACCCGGCAATGTAAAAATATGAACCGACCCTCAGCATCTATACATACATCCAATTCCTTAAAGTCACAGAGGCATGGATCATTACGCTCACACCCCTGGATTACGAGGTGTGGGTGGAATGGTAGGCCTTACCCACCCATGCATATTTAAGACAGCATTGCGTTTCAGTGGTTAAATGCATTTCCTGCATACATAGAATCATGGGGTGATATTTCTTTAAACAGGTAGACACCATCATGCGTTTCAGTGGGGAGCCTAAGCCCCTCACATTCCAAGAAACTATAGGTAATTCAGCCATTGGGAGAGAGTATGCATAATCTTAGTATCAGGGACATTAAAAGCGAGGTCAGGCTCCATCTAAGGGAAAACAATCTAAGGCAGACAGTAAGAGACCCAGACACAGCCAGAGATACAAAGACATAGTTCAAAAGTGCAGCAGCAAGTAAATATAGCTTTCGATGTAGATGTTGGAAGTGCAAAAAAACAAAGACCCGGGCCATCAACGGAACAAACCCATGCTTGCGGCCTATAGTCCAAGAACAGCACGGTAGTCTAAAAAATAATAATAATTAGTCCAGGCTGCCAACAGAGCAGACCACATAGCTCCAACAGGGAGCAGAAACAAGTAAGGCACATTTGTTCTACAATTCGCGTAGAAGGATCGCATTTTCCTTGCAACTTTACAAGATAGCTCAAAGTTCACATCCAAGTATGAAGTCTCCTAGCAGACCATAGTAAAAGTGAAAAAGAGAGAAAAAAAAAAGGGGGAAAACAACCGGGGGGGGGGGAAACACATGTAGAACTGTTCATAGAAGAGCGTGCAGGCAATGCACTAGAGCTAAAACTCAGTGACCTGTATCAGCAGCCGTGGGATCAGTCTCCTTCCTCTTCTCTTTCACGGTGATGCAGGGCCTGTTCATTACGATCCACAAAGCAGCATCCTGAGCTGATTCAAAAAAGTGGGCCTGCCGGTTGGCAGTAACCCTCAGCTTGGCGGGGTATAGCATAGCATAGGGTAGTTGTAGTGCACGTAAGCTCCTCTTCACATCCGAGAACTTAGCCCGACGACACTGCACCTTCGCAGAGAAATCTGGGTAGAAGGACTCCCGGACTCCATTCACCTGGACATTGGCCTTTTCCCTGGCATGACGCAGCACCGCCTCCCTAGCTTATCTTCCATCTCACTCACCCTGCTCTCCACAGCCGTCGTACGCTCACGGATCTTTTGTAAATCCTGCCGCATCAGGGACACACTTTCCCTCAATCCCCCAAACTGTTCCTTAAGGGTATTTACTGAAGCAGTACATACATGAACCGCCCAAAGTATTTCAGACAGGGTCGGTTGCTCAGTGTCTTCTGTCTCTGCAGCCATGTCTGCTTGCAGGATGAGAGACTGCTCCCCGCCTCTCCATCAGACTGCTCCTGCGTGGCCATAGGGGACTGCTCTGCACCCCCCCCCCGCATTCTGATCTTGGGGGGCCCCCCAGCTTTTGGGTGTAGTAGGTCATATCTCTCGGGTAGTCCTTACCCTGTGCCTTCGCTGCTCTTTTACCAGACCCCTCTTTGGACTTCTCAGTGCCTCGTGGTGTGCGTTGAGCCAGGGCCGCGGCACCGCCATCTTGGATTTTGAGTTCCATGACTGCACAATTACCAGTTAAAGTAGCGCAGTGCCGAATAGCAAAAAAATGGCCTGGTCATGAAGGGGGTAAAACCAGACACATAGCTTGAAGCTGGTATGCCCTGATCCAAGAGTTGACCTGGGGCCCCTCACTACCAGTGTGCTGAAAGATACTCAATATGTCACTTGGTGTGCAATATGCGCACCAAGTGACTAAAGTTATTTCAGAGATTTATGTACATATTAAGAGGGCAATTCCAAATGTTTTGTAGAAACTAGCTTAGTAATGACATGACCTCGCCCCCTCCTCCCCCCAATATGATCGTCCCAGGATGGGGGGGTACAGAGACTCCTCGTTAGGTGAATGAGCAGAGCAGTGTTTTACCTCAGCTCAGTTACAGCTCTCAGGTGGTGCTTTCCTCCTCCCTCAGCAGACCAATATGCTTCTCTGTCCCAGGCTGCTCTTGGTCCTGAGTAGCTCTCTCCTGCCTTGTGACAAACAGGCAGCTCACTGTACCCCCACTGTTGTCAGCACACTGCCCATGCTTCTCCAGGTTGGTCTTGGTCCTTCACTCCATTCAAGAAATGCGGGCACACATGGCTTCTCCCTAGATAATGAGAGCTGAGGAGGTATGTGGATTGGGGAGAAGGCAAACAACTAGAAGCTGATAACTAAATTATAGAGCTTGGTTGGGGCCCCTGGTGGACACAAGGCATATCAGAGCTGATCTCCAGCTCTGGGATTGTGTGGTAGAAATGTTATATGACATCAGGGAGCAGATCTGCAGGCCCCCCTGTAGCTAGGGGCAGGGGTTGCAATTGTGACCCCTGCTGCTATACCAATGGTTAAAACCTTCAATAGCTCAAGTGGTTAAAAGGAAGAAGTAGGAAAGTAGGCGGAAATGAAAAAAAAAAGTGGAAGTGGCATAGTAGTGAGGGAAATGTGGTCCAGAAAGGTAAAAAATACACCATTATTCTGTGATGCAGTAAGAACGTGCATGATGGGATATGACATTTCCTGGATGGTCACATGAAACTACTGGAAGAGCTCAGAATACAATTGTTTTGAACAGAGAGGGTGCAGACTACAGCCTGCCATGGACTAGGTAAGTTGTAGATGAGCACATTGGAGTTGCTTGGGCAGAAAAGGCATTAAAAAAGGATTTATAACAGGATTTAGAATTATAACATATGCAATGATGTACATGGGAGATATCAAAAAAATCATGCAAATTATCATAGGCTCAAACAGGTAGTCAAGTTAGAGCTTGTACTAGACCACATAAGAAGATCACAGATAAGTCATACAGAGTAATAAATGGGCGGAGAAAAAACATGTTATTGCTTGGATGTATCCTGTGGCATACCAACCATGGTATGTAAAGGACCTGGGAGAAGGGGGAAAAAAAAAAAAAGGAAGGAAAGGGAAGAGGGCAGGGAAGGAGGAGGAGAAGGGGGGGGGGGGAGTTGTCCAGTAGTAGCAGTTAGAGGGTTGAGATCAACAATTTCACACTGACAGGAGTGATTACAATGGTCAACATTGATTTATGCAAAATCTTTAACCCAAAAGGGAAAAATGGTTTGCTGTAACTGCCTACAAAGTGTTAGCTGGTATTCAGCTTCAATTTTTTTAAGTTCATCTAAATTTGCTAATCTAACCTTTTCCCTAAACTGACAATGCTGCTGTCCAAAAGGCATCCGCTATGCTACTTCAATTTACTACTTCGAGATTGCAGACAGCTGAGCTACAATGTATTACTTTTGGGTTTATTACCATTTTAAGTTGCATATTTAACCACTTCAGCTCTGGAAGGATTTGCCCCCCTCCTGACTGAGCCTTTTTTTTGCAATGTGGCACCACGTCGTTTTAAATGACAATTGCGACGTTGTACCCAAACAAAATGTATGTCCTTTTTTTTCCCTACACTAGAGCTTTCTTTTGATGGTATTTGATTGCCTCTGCAGTTTTTCTTTTTTGCGCTATTAACAAAAAGTGACAACTTTGAAAAAAAGCAAAATATGTTTTACTTTTTGCTATAATAAATATCACAAATTTAAATAAAATAAAAACAAAATGTCTTCTTCATTTTAGGCCGATATGTATTTTTCTACATATTTTTAGTAAAAAAAAAAAAAATAATAATAATAAAAAAAAATCGCAATACACGTATATTGATTGGTTTGCACAAAAGTTATAGTATCTACAAAATAGGGGAAAGATTTATGGCATTTTTATTATTCTTTTTTTTACTACTGATGGTGGCGATCTGCGACATTATGGCGGACACATCGAACACTTTTGACGCTATTTTCGGACCATTGTCATTTATACAGCGATCATTTCTATAAAAATGGCAGAGATCTGTGATTCTTATCTTGACTGCGACATTACGGAGGACAGATCGGACATTATTTTTTTTATTTATACAGCGATTAGTGCTTTAAATAACCTCTGATTACTGTATAAATGTAATTGACAGGGAGGGGGTTAACACTAGGGGGCGATCAAGGGGTTAAATATGTTCCCTGTGTGTGTTGTAACTGTAGGGGGGATGGGACTGATTCGTGCAGGGAAGCCATTCTGCCACCATCAATTGACAGCGGCAGTCTGGAAGCGGTTAATATCTGCTTGAAGTTCAGCTTTTAAGCAGAGAAAAAAGGTATATGACCTGGGAAACCTAGATGTCTCAAACAGCCACTATACAATACCAATATAATACAAGGTGGGATGATAAGGAAGGAATCCATATTATATTGAATATACCGGGGGTAACCCAGAGTTCCCCAGAGTGTGGAGTCTAAGACCCAGCCTGTTTCTTTACAAGGGCCCCTGATGGTGGGGATGTACTTGCATCAAACTGGATCCAGGTTGTGGCCCCCAGGTACGTCCAGTTGACAATACAAAGACCACTTGCATGTGGAGAGTACAGATGGCACAATACAAAAGACAATCCATGAAAACAAGCCAAGGCCAGGTGACAGACAAGCAAAAATGGAAGATGAAGTCAGGGTTGGTACACAGGAAGTCAGACACAGAGTACACTAAAAACGGTAAGGGAGCAAAAGAACAGAGTAGCGCTGCACATGTGTACATATTATATATATATATATATATATATATATATATATATATATATATATATATATATATATATACACATACACACATACACACACACACACACACACACACACACACATTTGGCCAGATTCAGATACACTTAATTTTGCGCTGCGTAATCGAAATACTCTACGCTGCCGTATTTTACCAGGCTCTACATCGAATTCTGGTAGATTTTTGCCCGTACGCTACGGCGGCATAGTCTATTTCTCGCCGCGTAATCGAAATACGCGATTAGGGGGCGTGAAGAATTTAAATAGGCGCGTCCACGCGGCGATCGAACTGCGCATGCTCCGTTCAGAAATTTCCCGCCGTGCATTGCGAGAAATCACGTCGTTACGTCATTCGTTGTTTGAGTAGCGTCGTTTACGGACATTCCTATTCCCGGACGTTTTACGTCAAAAATAATAAAAGACGTCGGAAAACGTAGAAATTCGACGCGGGAACGACGGCCATACTTAACATGGGCTGTCTAATATTAGAGCAGCAAAAAGCTGGTATAGTGTTACGCAAAAAAAAGATGACTAAAGATGCCGTAAGAGATTGCGATTGAAGATCGTAATTTCGGGGATCGCCAGCAAAAGCTCATTAGCATACCCCGAAGCGGAAAACGAGGGGAAGTCCACCCAGTGGCCGCAATTTTATTGCAGCGTAGATCCGAAGGCGTACGAACACGTAATCCAGTCGAATTGAAGCCCGCAGCCGTAATTTCATGGTTTGAGGTTTCCGACTAGCTAAAAAACGTGCAAAATTTGAAATTACTCCAGTCTAACACCAGTTAGACAGGAGTTACGGCTCTCTGAACCTAACCCATTGTATATAGGGAAGCAAAGTGGGAGGTGAACCAGGAAGTGATAGAAGGGAAAAGGATATAAATCCACAGTAGAACAGGTGATGCCCATAGGTGAACAGAGAAGCCAGCAGCACATGTGAATACAATCACGGATCTAGCAGAGCCACCGTAGCAAGGGGGTAAGAAATGTGCAAACTTCCATTCAACATATTGTTACAGTCACCACCATTTATGATATCCATTCCATCACCCCAACCACGACAGCTAAGCCGGCACTCTGACATTCCCTGTAGACACAATCCATTCCCCAGAATTAAGACGAGACAAGCTCCGTTCTCTCCGAGTCAAAATGTATGAACGTTTTAATTGTCAACTCAGCTGGTTCTTATACAGTTACAAACGTGTCACAGTTATCAAAGGAACAATGAAACCCTTCACCCCCCCTCACACAGTGGGGCTTCAATTACATTCTTTTAAGATGATGACATTCAGGGGAGGTAATTATCCCCCAGACGTCCCGTCTCCGACAACAGCTATTCACCTGCAGAATACACATTCCTATGTCAGACGTTTGGGCGCCAAATTACAGGAGTTAATTACTACAGCTGACAAGACACATTCCACACATAAAACAGTATTAGCATACATAATTAGAGGTCTAGGAGCCAGGCTGACTCTCAGTTTCAATCCACAGCAGTAGTCTTAGCATCTCAACAGCCTCACACAATGGACAATGAAAGGTCTTAGGAGCTGACGCAATTAACACCTCAAAAGCATGTGTCCCCACATTGAATGAAACATTGACCTTTACAGCTTGCAATATGTCCAGATCTCCTGCAAAACATGAATTATCATTTATCAGCCACCCTATGCCCAAAAGGGGCACAGGGTGACCTTGGGCCCAAGAGTCATCAGTGACGCTGGCACAGGAGTACCCCCCATCCCTCAAAAGTCTCTGTGCGTCACGGGTTATTCCGTTACACATATGTAGCGCCCCTTACTTTCAGAAAGGGCGCTACGCTAAAGTTAGTAGGGTGAGAGACTTGCTTGCTCTCACTTAGGTTGATTTGTTCAAATTTGGCAGCTGTCAGCCCTGAATTGTCCCATGGGTCATTCTGCGCTCCAGAGATGTAATCCCATCTCTGGGCGGCAGGTGGCCCCAGAGGGGTTCAGGCAGAGCCACGTTTCCCCAGCAGCCAATTGGAGGAGCGTTTCCCTCGCGGGGCATGCTGGGGGAGGTTATATCTTTGGCAAACGCCATTTTTCGGGGTTCTTCACGGGTTCCTGGTTCCAGGTGCGGCACCCACCTTCAGGGTTTGCGCACATCACGGGCCCCACCACTATGGCCTACCTGGCCGGGGCCCATGCCACGAAGAGTTCTCAACTCTGGGCCCTCATGGCTCAGAGGCACTGAAGTGACTGAGGGACCTCAGTGACTTACTGGGGTTCCGCATCTCAAGAGGACAGGATTGAGAGGATATGCTCTATTGCTCTTAAGTACCGGACCTGTGGCAGAGGCCTCTACTAATCTTCTAGAGCCAAGTGGGTGACTCTGGCTGCCAGTTCTGTGTGAGAGGCCTGTCCAGGTGCACTGCACCCACTCCGGCTGGAGTGGCGACGTGATTGACTTAATTACCGAAAGCAGGACTGCTTCTCTATCCAAGCCTAACTCTGCAAAGTTATTCTACTTTCATCAACCTTTTTTCCTATCTACCTCAAGTTGATGTGTTGGTCGTGTTGGACCAGGAAAATAAAGCATTCAGAAAACTTCAGCTACAGGTTGGACATTCGTTACTGCTTTGCTCACTACATCTATCCCTAGAGACCACACAGAGGTAACTTAATCCGCCGATCCCAATCTAACCAGCGGCTCCTGAATGGGGTAGCGCTACACGTGGGGGCTCATCCGGGATATCGGCTGTTACCTCTGGCAACAGAAATCATGAGTAACGGATTTATTAAGAGCAAAGAGTATCGTGTTTGAACTGTCCGGTAACGAGTGAGTTAACCTCAAACAGCAGAGCTTGGGCGTACATGCAGCAAGCAGGCGTCTGAAACGTGCCTGGACAAGTTCTTCAAGTGGAAGGAGTCACCCACCCCTGTGTGAGACACAAGGTAAAGTTTCGCGCCAAGCGAGTAAAGGGAACCGCCCAATTTCGCACCAAACCTCCAGTTGCTGTGCGCCAGAGAAGGAAGACCACATGTGTTACGCGATGTCCGCCTCCCTGCTATCAACTGTTGCTGCCCAACGGCTGAGACCCCCTACTACTTCACCTGGAGTCTTCAACATGTTTTCTCCACCTGGGGTGCCCGTGACTGATACGGGTATCCGGATGTCCACCAAGGGAAATTTGTATTGCTGTTGAGCAGAGGATCGGAGTTGCTGGGACTGTCCGTGCAGATCCAGCCGTTCGCCCGGTGTCTGAAATGCCGAGCCTGTTTGTTACGGAGCCATTCACCAAAGCTCCCAAAGAGTACCGGGCAAACTACATCACCGGAGCTGTCACCACGGAGGAGGAAGCCACATGGCCAGAACCATCCCAGTCGGTGGAAATCGTGGAGCCGGAGCCTCCCAACAATGAGGTCACCTCGGTCTCGTACTCTGACTCTCCGAATGGCTACCTGGCCATCTTCTCCACAGGAGGTAAGCCCTATGACCGTGCAAGACCGAGAAGATGACCCGACCGGTGTGATCAGCACAACCGACGTGACCAGCACACATGCCGAGACCATACCAGAGACCACCACTTCCACAGCAGTCTCTGTGTGGTGTACCTCTATAGGAGCAAGGCCTGCTCCGACCTCCTGCAGCCGCGGTCGAGGCCTACCTACTAAAAGCCAGTCCGGCTGCTTGCTGGACTGGCCAAGAGACCCTTTAAAAAGGTTTATGCCTATTTGCCTGCGGAGGAGTAAAACTCCTCAGAACTGGACTATTGGATGACAGAGAGACCCTGGAAAGTTTGTTTGAGCCTATGTTTCCGGAGCAACAGGGGTTCGGAGGATTCCGTGCCCCTATACCACCAGAAGGAAGAAACGCTCCGGCTGGAGAACATCACGTGGGTCCCAACAGTTGTCCATGGATGTCCCGCAGCTGACCTGGGGAGGAGGTGAGTCGGTTCAGTTGTCGTCACTCACTACCCCCATGCCCCTTGCCGTGCCTGCTCTAAGAAGGGCACCGGACGCTATAGTGCTGCTGGGACGCGGAGAACCACGGACATTGCCAAATTTGCCCAGGCTACAGTGCCTGGTGATCCAGTTGCCACCCCCTATGGGTATGAGTACCCCTATGTGCCATCCATCCTTCTATATCAGGTGGATCAAGAGCGGAAGGGATGGTGCCAGGAAGCCATATGGACACATTTGAAGGTGCCCGTGTCTTAAAAGGTGCGGACTTGGGCTTGTCTTATTTGAACCCCAGGTTTGAACGTTGCCACCGAGAGTGGAGCTGGGGCCGGCACATATACAGTGACCGGGTTGTATTGAAGTCTCATGGGAGCGAGGACCAGGTGTTTTCAGTCTCCTCCACAACGGAAGAGGGTGATGTTCTTATTTTGCCAGACCCGCGCTTCTACAAATGAACTGCATGTCTGCTTTGTCTGGCATACGAACTTTAAAGAAGTTTTGGACAAGGGTTCTTGCCCCCACTCAAGTGGTTTTCTTGTTTCCCCTTTTCCCCCTGCCTCTCCACATTGTGAAGAACTCTGGGAGGGGTGGGTTCAGTCAGTTAGAGTGGGACCTTGCCAACTTCTCCGCAGCATCGGAAGAAGACTCAGCAAAATAAATGTTTTTTTTTTTTTCTTCTTCCCCTTTTCACTGCTATATTTTGCTGCTGAAACTTGGACTGCCGTAGTACCAGCGCACTGACCGCTAGGGGGCAGAGTTCTGCAATGTTCTTACTGCAAAATTGAAATGTACATATTGTGCTATTTCTTGCAGCGGAGTAAAAGTCTGTTCTAGCACTTATAGCTCCCTGGGAGGAAGGGAGATTTCACCTTCTTCAGGCTTCGGAGGGTGAAGTCTCAATTCCAAACTTGGAGATGTGTAAATAGAAAAATTATTAATAGATTAGGATGTATATTGTGGATGTGTGTGTTTGTTTCTTTTATATTTTTTATGCAGGTTTTTGGACCCACCTACTATCAACACTGCAGAGAATGGGCAGCATAGATAAATAGGGTTGTGTATGTATTGTAATGTCATGTGATGTCTTAAGTTTGTCTATTATGTTCCAATAAGGTATTATGTATAAGTGAAAGTTTAACATTGTGTTTCTCTTTTTCCTACTTTTCTGTCCTGTTAGCAGACACCAGGCTGGCATTCAAGCTTGAATGCTTTGGGACACTGGGGACAGTGTCCATTAAAGTGGGGGGACTATGTAGCATCCCCTTACTTTCAGAAAGGGTGCTACGCTAAAGTTAATAGGGTGAGAAACTTACTTGCTCTCACTTAGGTTGATTTGTTCAAATTCGGCAGCGGTCAGCCCTGAATTGTCCTGTGGATCATTCTACGCTCCAGAGATGTGGTCCCATCTCTGGGCGGCAGGTGGCGCTAGAGGGGTTCAGGCAGAGACACTTATCCCCAGCAGCCAATTGGAGGAGCGTTTCCCTCACGGGGCATGCTGGGGGAGGTTATATCTGTGGCAAACGCCATTTTTCAGGGTTCTTTGTGGGTTCCTGGTTTCAGGTGCGGCACCTACCTTCAGGGTGTGCGCACATCATGGGCCCCACCACTATGGCCTACCTGGACCTGTGGCAGAGGCCTCTACTAATTTTCTAGAGCCAAGTCGGTGGCAGCGACTTGTTCCTTCTCAGCTTTCTCTGTGACACTCTGTGTGAGAGGCCTGTCCAGGTGCACTGCACCCACTCAGGCTGGAGTGGTGACATGATTGACTTAATTACCGAAAGCAGGACTGCTTTCTCTATCCAAGACTAACTCTGCAAAGTTACTCTACTTTCATTAACCTTTTTCCTATCTACCTCAAGTTGATGTGTTGGTCGTGTTGGACCAGGAAAATAAAGCATTCAGAAAACTTCAGCTACAGGTTGGACATTCGTTACTGCTTTGCTTACTACATCTACCCCTAGACACCACACAGAGGTAACTTAACGCGCTGATCCCAATCTAACCATCCTGAATGGGGTAGCGCTACACATATATAACTCCATAAACCCCCTATCAAAAAAGCACAAATATCGCTACCATGTTCAGTCCATAAACACTTAAAGATGTAACCCAAAAAAATGCTCCTGCCCCTTTAAAGGTACGAGATTACAGCACAGTGCTTTTGCCATATCAATTGTCCCATTCTGTGCTGGCTGATCCTGCCTGCTCCTGTCTTCCTCTCTGTAAACTGACCATGTTTATCATGGCTGCTGAGCTCTGATAGCGTTGTCAGTTTATGTGCCTCCATCATCCATCCTCAGTGTGTTTGCCTTTCTCCTTCTCCTCCTCCCTCTCTGTCAGTTCTGTAGTCTGTGTGAGAGACAATCTCTTCCCTGACTGTGTAACTCTATTCCTTGCAGCTGCTCCAGTGCTTATAAAGTAAAGAAACATGTATTAACTACTTTGCCCCTCTCTGTTCAGTACAGGGTGTGTTTATAATTATTATAAAGCTAAATACCTTCTTTCCAGAGCCCTGCTGTGCAGTCATGTGACATCCCTCTGCTAACTTGCATTCATCAGAGGGAAATCTCAGCCCCTCCTACTTAACTCACTTACTCAAGATGGGAAGCAGAAGGAAGTCACATGACAGCACAGTAGGGCTCTGCAAAGAAGGTATTTAGCATTATAATTTTAGTAAAACACAGACACTTTGCAGAACAGGGAGCTAAAACAGAGAGAATTAAAATAATTAATACATTAATTAGGTTGTGAAATTTTCGGGGCCTTTTATGAATACTCTTATTTCTCCCACAATTTAGCAGGCTTATTGGCTCAATCTAGAGAGTGATGGGGAGCTTTAAATCTTCTATGAAGTGGAAAAAGAAGGACTATCTACATAATATAGAAATATATAATAATAATAATAATAATAATAATATAGAAAGTGGCTGATATGTCCTTATTAGGCACCGCGTCCCAAGGATTATTGAAAAAAAAAAGAGCAGAGAGGATGGGGATTATTGTGGTGCCAAAACAACTCAATTAAAATAGAATTGGCTACTTAAATATTATATTACATTGTATTTTAAACAGAGAATTCATATAAAAATGTAACATGCAAAGAGGGAGCACATACATTTTACTGTTGGCCTGAGTGATATTGGCCTAGTATGGTGACGGGCCCAGTCTTCCCTACATGTTTCGCCAAGACATTGGCTTTTTCAGGGGAATAGGACGTGACCAATGTGATAAATATTGCTCTAAAAAATAAAAATAAAACAATAAATATATTTAAATGATAAACAAAAATTACAATAGACATGGAAAATGGGGTGAGAAGGTACCAGAGATATCATGCCCCTCCCACCAATTAGTGGGAATCAACTCCTCCTTACCCCAAAGAGATCAATCACCCACCTACCCCAGTCTTCCCAAATGGCGGAGTCTGCACGAGGTAGCGTCTTAAGGACAGCAAGCCAAAACCACCGCAATGTGGCTACAAAGGGCAAAAAGGAGACCAGTAAAAACTAAAAAAGAAAAATATAGATATAAAAAGGGGCGCTCTGAAGGCCAAAAATCTCTGATCAATGGAAAGCATTTGAGGTAAGGACTTGAGAGAACTGGATATAGAGCAGAAAAATATAGCTCAGAATAAAAACACCAAAACTGCCTCTCAAAGAAAAGTACCAGAGAATTTATAATAATGGCTTATAGCTTAACCGAAACAGAATACAGTGCAGTCCTGGGCTTCAAAGTATGCAAAAGATAATGCACACAATACAGCCCCTGCACTAGATGCAAAACCGTCCCAGAATATACATGCGTAAGAAATCTCAGAGAGAGACAGTAAAGAAAAATGGGTTAAGATAGCCTAAATGGCTAAATAATAAGGATCTAAGGGGGAAGAAAGCCCCCAGTCTTTCATATTACAGTCAAAGTCAGTCGGTCGGTCCTTGGGTGTCCATACAGCCACGGGCTGTATCCGTATAACCATCCCCAGGGGCGACCCCCATGCATGCCCAAGCCAGAGGGGGCATGGAGCAGATGGGGAGAAGGAATCGAGAGGGATGAAGGGGGGTATGATGGGATAGGACAATGTCAGGCAGGGCTCAAATGCAGACATGACCTATCCTCTCCATACCAGATCGTCCAGCCGGTTCGCGCAGCATGTTTACAAATATACATAGCACATATCTCACATATAGCCAGCAGAAAATGTATAGTTAAGCAATATTGAGATCATTAAAACAATTGAATTGGTTAAATTCGAACTAATTACATAACAATTGAAAATATAAATGTAACAAATAAGTATATGAAATAAAGTAATGCCTTGTACACACGATAGGGATTTCTGATGAAAACAGTCTGATGGAATTTTTTCATCAGAAATTCCTATTGTGTGTGGGCCCATAGGATTTTTTTTCCATCAGAGTAATAAAATAGAACACGTTTAAAAAATTTCTGATGGAATAAAATCCTATGGGAAATTCCGATCGTCTGTGTGGAATTTCTTCTGAGAAAATTCCTACGCATGCTCAGAATCAATCGACGCATGCTTGGAAGCATTAAACTTCATTTTTTCGGCTCGTCGTGGTGTTTTACGTCACCGCGTTTTGTACGGTCAGAATTTTGTCTGACAGTGTGTATAAAAAACTCATGGAAGACAGCTTGATCAGAATTCTGAAAAAAATCCATCAGATTTTAGTCCATCAGAAATACTGACCCAAAAATATTCTATGTAGGTCCTAAGGTGGCAAGGGGATCTAAAAGAGCAGTGATTAATTAAACACGGATTACGGGGGGGAAGAGGGTAGAATGGAATGCAGGCCAGATCGTATAATTGTATTATCTGCGGTAAGTAGAGGCCAACATTTTGTTAGAACATCTCTCATCTAAATGATGATACGGACCGATTGATTACATTTTAAAGGTCTTGTTGAATGAATAAGGTCCTTTCTGTTCAATTTAACTGCTTTGTTAAATGCTTTCTTTAAGAGGGATAGAATGTGTTCTCTTTGATGTAATCTAAGATACAAGTTGTTGGCTACAAGATGAAAGTCTGCATCTAGAGTACAATTTCTTCCAAGTCATAAAAACTGACTATAAGGAATGCTGTCCAACAGTAGTTGTGGATATGCACTGCTGGCGTGCAAAATCGTATTGCCTGTAGAAGGCTTACAATAAAGTGAAGAATGAAGGGTTCCATCAATGTTAACATGGATTTGTAAATCAAGAAAATCTTAACTTGACTACACTCCATTGTAAAGTTTAGATTATAGGTATTAATGGCCAGTAGTGTTGCTCACGAATATTCGCATTGCGAATATTCGCTACGAATATTGCATATTCGAGTATTCGCGAATAACTCGAATATCGCGGCGAATATTCGCTATTTCGAATATTCGTATTTTTTTTGCAATCAATTTTGCAAGCATTCACAGTAGCCAAATATTCGATATTAACGAATATTCGCGAATATTTTTCGAAATATTCGCAAAATATCGCGAAATCGAATATGGCGTATTCCGCTCATCACTAATGGCCAGTAGGTCCATCAGCCATGAGAGTTAATCCTCTTGTCTGAATAAATGATCATTAGCAAAGAGTTCTCTCTACCAGCCCCCCCCCCCCAGGTACATGTTAGCATAAAAGACTATCCAAAGTTCTTACCCTGCCCTATGCCAGTGAGCAAATCTTGCATGCTTTACCTGCAACAATTGTGCATGCCCTGCTCTTTAGGTACAAATTTTGGTTAACCAAATAAAACTTTCAACTAAAAATTCTGTAGGTGATAATAGAAATAAACAGGAATCTTTGGGGCTTTTATATCTCCATTATCTTTTGTTTCCGGGTTAGTGGGGGAGCCATCTTTTCATGTCTTGTCTAAGAGGATGAGTAAGGTGGTGTAATGTGTGTGATTTGGGGTGCCATTAGAAGATCCTGGTTCCAGCAGTAAGAGAAAAAGAGGCAGACAGCAATCTTAAGCCCCGTACACACGGCCGAGGTTCTCGGCAGAAACCAGCGAGAACCTCGCTGGGAGCCGCATTCTGCCGAGAACCTCGGCCGTGTGTACGCTCTCAGCGAGCCCCGCCCGTCGGGAAACCCATCGAGCAAATAGAGAACATGTTCTCTATTTGCTCGACGGCCCGTCGGGATGAATGGCTGGTTGCCTTTCCCGACGGGCGGGTCGCCGGATCTGACAGCCGGCAGAGAACCTTGACGGGCGGAACGATGTGTTCCGCCCGTCGAGTTTCTCTGCCATGTGTACGCGGAATAAGACTCTAAAAGAGCAATACCAGTACACTGCAGCAACCTCTTGCATCTAACTTCAAAGTACTTCCAACCTGAAGCTTTGGGCAAAAGAGCCCCCACTTCTCCAGCCAAGCTTCCACAGGCAGTTTCTGCCAACAAGTTCTCCTTAATCCAGGCTCCTCCAGACACTCAGGAGGACTAACAGGAACAGCTCTTCAGTACTACAGGGCATGGGATGCTACATATACCACAGGACTAAACACAAAATGTACTTTTTTAAATAATACTAAATCAAACAATTAGGGCCACATCACACTAGAACGTTGTAGCAGCTCCAAGTCTCTATGTATTTTAAAGGGGAGACCTCTACACATGCCACATCCAAATCTCTAGTAGAAAAAAGGGTTGCAGGGACTCACCCGGCTTGTAATGGACATTTTTAGCATTGCATGAGACGGAAACAAATTCCATAAAAAGTATAAACTTTATTTACAAAACATTAAAAAAACTTTTTTTTTAAGGTGCACAATAATCTAAAAAACATCAAATGCCTACATATGATACAGATAATCACCAAACACTTTCTACAAATATACTTATCATCCAGAGCAATAAGCTGGAGGTGTATGAGTTGTTTGATCATCCAAACAACTCATACACCTCCAGCTTATTGCTCTGCACTGGCGTAGCGGGGGGGGGGGGCAGGGGGGGCTGTCGCACCGGGCGAAAAATGGGGGGGGGGGGGCGAATCCATCCACCGGCTCCGCGGAGCGCTCCGGAGCCTCGGCCTAGGAAAGTCCCCGGCTTCGGCCTAGCTCCGGAGCGGCGGCCATCTTGGTACACCCGGCGGCTGCCCTCCTCTCTGTTCACACCCACAGAGGAGGAGGAGCCCGCGCTTGAGGGAAACCACACACGCCGCTGTCTGAGGTCTGAACTACTGGGGGTTACTGTCTGAGGTCTGCACTACTGGGGGTTACTGTCTGAGGTCTGCACTATTGGGGGTTACTGTCTGAGGTCTGCACTACTGGGGGTTACTGTCTGAGGTCTGCACTACTGGGGGTTACTCTCTGAGGTCTGCACTATTGGGGGTTACTGTCTGAGGTCTGCACTATTGGGGGTTACTGTCTGAGGTCTGCACTATTGGGGGTTACTGTCTGAGGTCTGCACTATTGGGGGTTACTGTCTGAGGTCTGCACTATTATGGGGGTTACTGTCTGAGGTCTGCACTATTATGGAGGTTACTGTCTGAGGTCTGCACTATGGAGGTTACTGTCTGAGGTCTGCACTATTACTGTGGAGGTTACTGTCTGAGGTCTGCACTATTATGGGGGTTACTGTCTGAGGTCTGCACTATTATGGGGGTTACTGTCTGAGGGTCTGCACTACTGGGGGTTACTGTCTGAGGTCTGCACTATTATGGGGGTTACTGTCTGAGGTCTGCACTATTATGGGGGTTACTGTCTGAGGTCTGCACTATTATGGGGGTTACTGTCTGAGGTCTGCACTACTGGGGGTTACTGTCTGAGGTCTGCACTATTGTGGGGGTTACTGTCTGAGGTCTGCACTATGCTGGGGGTTACTGTCTGAGGTCTGCACTATGCTGGGGGTTACTGTCTAAGGTCTGCACTATGCTGGGGGTTACTGTCTGAGGTCTGCACTATGCTGGGGGTTACTGTCTGAGGTCTGCACTATGCTGGGGGTTACTGTCTGAGGTCTGCACTATGCTGGGGGTTACTGTCTGAGGTCTGCACTATGCTGGGGGTTACTGTCTGAGGTCTGCACTATGCTGGGGGTTACTGTCTGAGGTCTACACTATGCTGGGGGTTACTGTCTGTCTGCACTATGCTGGGGGTTACTGTCTGAGGTCTACACACTGGGGGTTACTGTCTGTCTACACTGGGGGTTACTGTCTGAGGTCTACACTATGCTGGGGGTTACTGTCTGAGGTCTGCACTATGCTGGGGTATACTGTCTGAGGTCTGCACTATTATGGGGGTTACTGTCTGAGGTCTGCACTATTGTGGGGGTTACTGTCTGAGGTCTGCACTACTGGGGGGGGGGGTTACTGTCTGAGGTCTGCACTATGGTGGGGGTTACTGTCTGAGGTCTGTTAAATAGGGGGTCTGTGATTGGGGGGATCCATCTGTGATTGGGGGGGATCAGTCTGTGATGAGAGGTCTGTTATTTAGGGGGTCAGTCTGTGATGGGGGATCTGTGATTGTGGGGGGGTCAGTCTGTGATGGGGGATCTGTGATTGTGAAGGGGGGGTCAGTCTGTTAATCCCTTACAGTAAGGGGTTAAATGATTAATCCTGCAATAATTTACCCCTTACATGCTGAAAGCCCTGAGAGGGATACATTACAGATCCTTATAACCAGAGTGGATGATTATACAAGGGGGGGGGGGGGGGAGCGAAAAAAAATTCTGCCCCGGGCGCCCATAACTCTGGTTACGCCACTGTTGTTCTGCATAATAAGTATATTTGTAGAAGGTGTTTGGTGATTATCTGTATCATATTTAGGCCCCTTTCACATTGGAGGGGGAGCCGCGGTGGCGGTATAGCGGCGCTATACCACCGGGATTGCCGTGGGAATCGGCCGCTAGCGGTGGGGTATTAACCCCCACTAGCGGCCCATAAAGGGTTAATATGGCCCGCAATGCGCCTCTGCAGACGCGCATTGCGGGCGGTATTGCAGCGGTTTGCCATTGTTTTCAATGGGAAGGAGCGGTGAAAGAGCGGTATACACGCCGCTCCTCTCACCGCTCCAAAGATGCTGCTGACAGGAGATTTTTTTTCTCTCCCGCCAGCGCATCGCCTCAGTGTAAAAGCCCTCGGGCTTTCTCATTGAGTAGGCAGTGAAGGAGTTTTTCAGGCGGTATAGCAGCGCTATTTTTAGTGCTGTACCGCCTGAAAAACTCCTCAGTGTGAAAGGGGTCTTAGGCATTTCTATGACGTTTCTACGGTGATTGCCTACTATGCATCCATAAATTGCTGGTATGTCATTATCAGCAGCTGCACCGGATCACATGGATAGCCACTAATGCCAGCTCCAATTGCTGCAGAATCAATTGCTCTTTTAATGTAACGGACATGCTGTGGACATGGATTCTGCAGCGGCTACAAAAGGACATGTGCTGTCTAGTTTGCATCTCTACTTGTGCCGTCCTGGTGGCATATGTTTCTCTCTTTTCTTGTCCTTATGTATTTAGGACAGGTGGTGTGGGGAAAATGGCTTTAGCAGCAACACATCCAAATAGGGGTTAATTTACAAAAATAAAAAAAATAGCTGGACAAATATCACAAGCATTTGCCTAGCTGTCACAAATTCTGACTGTATTTTGCCTAATACAGTGATTTCCTATAATCATCAGCTCCATCTAGTGGCCATAATATGATATTTCCCTTTTTGCTGTATCTTAGGCTGCATTGTAGCCACTGGATGCAGCAGACTATCATAGAAAATCAAACATATTAAGCAAAATATAGTCAGAATTCCTGATGGTCAGGTGAATGCTTGTTACATTCATCCAGTATTTTTTTATACTATATATATATATAGTGATCTCACCCTGTTAAAGTAAAAAATAATGCACCTCTGGCAGGATTCTAGTTAGTTTTAATTATAGAACTAGGTTATAGGGAGCACCTGGTGAAACAAATCTGTGTCGATGCTAGTGACGTAGTAACATGTCTTTTTATTTTGCCCATAGTTTTACTTTATGCCAGATTGTTGAGTATGCATTTACATCTTCATATATTCAATATTTCAGATTTAGATTGACGGGACTGAGTTGAATCACTCTCCTCATATAATATTTGTTAGGGATACCAATTGCATAATCATTGATCATCATCAAAAAAAATAAAAAACATTTTTTTTTATCTTATAGTCTCCATATAGATCATGCAGATCTCATGGTGTTTAAAATAACAAAACTTCTGTAAAGAACGTACATACAGTAAATATTAACATTAATGCAGCCAAAGGTTGTTGCACTTTAAACATATTCCACTTCCAGATTATGATGGGCTGCTTCCTCAATATTTCTAAGCTGCTGAATCACCCACTTGTCCACTTTTTCTTTCTGGAAAATAAACAGCAATAAGCATCATTAGCCATGATAATGCATAACAATGTAGAATTCTAGGCAAACAATCTCAACTATATGACCGCAGGGAAGCAGGGGTGACGCTTCAGGAAGATACTGAGTGCTAAAATGGGAGAGTTTAGGGGATCCAGTGGCTAGTGAATCTGAAGTCTAGTGAAAGTCTGGGAGCTGGTTGAGTGAAGACCCACAGTTAGAGAGTGTGGGGAAAGCTGAGAACTGTGCATGTTGCAAATAGTTGAATACCATTTTTCGTTGGCAACAGCTACAAGATTGTTGCCATAGGAGACAGTCGTCCTACCTATACAGAAGTGGTGTCTGGCTGGAGGCCTTCACCTGTATAGCTGTCTACCCATAGAAGTCTCAGAGTCTGCCAATTAACATTGCATCTACCCAAGGGTGTCTTGGCCCTAACCAGCTCTCCCACAGTTCTGTTTAAGAGACAATAAATCCCTTTTTTTGCATTCTAAAAGTATCTTGCAGCCACCCTTCATCTTGTATTGCACCTACCATGCCTTGCAACCCACTACACGAAAGGCAACTGAAAAAAACAAAAAAAACCTCTAATAATCTAATCATACATCCAAGTACACAAATCCGTTTTTAGATTAACTTCCTACAATCTTCTATAGGACAAGCTTCAAATGGAGAGTAGGAGGGGCAGCGATATGCAAGGAGGGAGAATTTTTTCTTTCCTTATACATACATACCCCTATACATTTCTCTATAATTTTCCATCACATTTTTAAACTCCCCCTCCCTGTTTTTGTTTAAGTAGATGTAAACCCTATTTGCATGATAGTGAAATTTTCTACAATTTGTCATGCAATTGTGATAGACCAACACAAAGCGGCACAGAATTGTGAAGTAGAAGTAAAATGATAAATGGTTTTCAATTTTTTTTTCACAAACAAAATATCTGAAATGTGTGGGGTGCTTTTGTATTCAGCCCCCGAGTCAATACTTTGTAGAACCACCTTTTAACTGCAATTACAACTGCAAGTCTTTTTGGGTATGTCTCTACCAGCTTTGCGCATCTAGAGAGTGACATTTTTACCCATTCTTTGCAAAATATTTGAAGCTCTGTCACATTGGATAGAGAGCATCTGTGAACAGCAATTTTCAAGTCTTGCCACATATTCACAATTGTATTTAGGTCTGGACTTTGATTGATTGGGCCATTCTAACATGAATATGCTTTGATCAAAACCATTCCATTGTAGCTCTGGCTGTATGTCTAGGGTCGTTGTCATGCTGGAAGGTGAACCTCCGCCCCAGTCTCAAGTCTTTTGCAGCCTTTCTTGCAGGTTTTACATATGGTTACATAGTTCGGTTGACAAAAGACACAAGTCTATGTACAGTAGTTCAACCAATAAAAGAGGTTTTCCTCTAAAACTGCATTTGGCTTCATCCATCTTTCCATCAACTCTGAACAGCTTTCCGGTCTCTGCTAAAGTAAAGCATTCCCACAACATAATGCTGCCACCACCATGTTTCACGGTGGGGATGGTGTGTTCAGGGTGATGTGCAGTGTTAGTTTTCCACCACACATAGCATTTTGCTTTTAGGCTAAAAAGTTTAATTTTGGTTTCACCTGACCCCCACATGGCTTCACATGGCTCCCTGCAAACGGGACTTCTTATGGCTTTCTTTCAACAATGGCTTTCTTCTTGCCACTTCTTGCCACGCATTAAGGGCAGATTTGTAGAGTGCACAGCTAATAGTTGTTCTGTGGATCTTTGCAGCTCCTCCAGTGTTAACCTGGGTCTCTTGTTCTTCTCTGCTCTTCTCTGATTAAAGGAACACTAAAGGTTCGTTTTTTATTAGATCAATTGATTGCTGTAAGCTAGAGCATTTAAATATCACTTACCTCGTTTTTCCTTTTGACTTCCAAAATACAATAATCCAGGTTTGAAAATGCCATTTCCTGTCTCTCCTTTTCTTGCTTTCCACCAGCATCTGCATGGTGGAAAGCAGAATGTGCTCACCCCCTCCCTATGACTAAAGCCATGCGTGAAGATGCTCTCTTAACCCTCATAGGCATGGAGGCTAAGCCTAATGGGAACTGTAGTTCCCATTAGGCCGTGATGTATTAAGAATGAATGTGCACTGCAAACCAGGAAGTCAGTCAGAATAACAATTCAGGAGTGACGGAGGTGAATAAAACAGCTCAATTTCAACAGGTATCAAACTAGTTATAGTGCAAAACATTACTTTTTACTTTATCAGCTACTGTCAGACATTAATTTAAGAGGAAAATATTTTTGTCTTTACAACCCCTTTAATGCTCTCCTCGTCTGTCCTGTCAGTTTAGGTGGACAGTCATGTATTGGTAGGTTTGCAGTTGTGCCATACGCTTTCTAATTTTCAGATAATGGATTTAACAGAGCTCCATGAGATGTTTAAAGCTTGGGATTTTTTTATGACCTAACTATGCTTTAACCTCCTCCACAACTTTATCCCTGACCTGTCTGGTGTGTTCCTTGGCCTTCATGATGTTGTTTGTTTACTAAGGTTCTCTAACAAACCTGAGGGCTCAACAGAAAAGTTGCATTTATACTGAGATTAAATTACACACAGATGGACTCTATTTACTAATAAGATGACTTCTGAAGGCAATTGGTTCCACTAGATTTTAGTTATAGGGGCAGAGTAAAGGGGGCTGAATACAAATGCACGCCACACTTTTCAGATATTTATGAACCATTTATCAGTTTCCTTCCACTTAACAATTACATGCCACTTTGGGTTGGTCTATCACATACAATCCCAATAAAATACATTTACATTTTTTGGTTGCAACATGACAAAATGTGGAACATTTTAAGGGGTATGAATACTTTTTGAAGGAACTGTAAGTCTGTCAAGCCAACTAATACAGATGGGGCGGCGCTCAAATAAAATAATAAAAGATGAATAGAAAGTCCATAAAATCGCAGTACACCTCCAGTGAGTGCCAATGTAGACAGACAGATGACTGTGTAGATAACTTCACACATGCTAGACACACATCCACCACCACATGAAATGGCCTCTCACCTCACCACCTGGACCCTTTGATTATGGAGGGTTAAATTTGATTATGGAGGGTACCACGTGGTACCTACCGGAGCATGATGGGACTGCGACGTCACAATATAGGCCTATATAAGTCACTGCGAGCCGCGCGCCTGGCAAAACAGCGGGAGGAAGCGTCGAGTCAACATCTGGAGAAGAAGAGGGAAGAAGAAGACATTACGGAAGACCGGACTGGCCGCCGCTAGTAATTGAGCTTACACACGAAGATAGCGGCGGCCAGTCCCAAAGAAGAAGACCCCCGGAGAGTGGAGAAGACCCCCGGAGAGCGGAGAAGACACCTGGAGAGCGGAAGAAGAGCGGAGAAGACCCCTAAGAGCGGAGAAGACCCCCGGAGAGCAGGAGAAGACCCCGAAGAGCGGAGAAGAACCCACCCCCGCAGAAGATGTCAGGAGAAGCCTGCCGGGGAGGGCGCTTTTATAAAAGTGACCACACACCCCCCCCCCCCCCCTGGCGGCCAACTATAATAAAATATTTTAATACCCTGTGTTGTTTATTTGTGTTTGCACTTTTTTTGCAGGTGAATGGGTATACCCATGGGGGGCCTGTATCTGGGGGCCCCCTTATTATAGGGGGCTCCCAGATTCCGATGAACCTCCCGCCCGCATACCCCGAAAACCAACGACCAGGGTTGTCGGGAAGGGGCCCTGTCCTCATCAACATGGGGACAGGGTGCTCTGGGGTGGGGGCAACAGTGCGCCCCCTGCCCAGAGCACCTGACCCCCCCATGTTGAGGGCATGCTGCCCGGTAAGGCTCAGGAGGGGGGGGGGAGCGCTGGCTCGCCCCCACTCCCCTCCTGACGGGCTGGCTGGCATGCTTTGGATATGGGTCTGGTTTGGATTGTGGGGGGACCCCCACGCCGTTTTTTTCGGCGTAGGGGGGGTCTCCTTGCAACCCATAACAGACCTAAGGGCCCGGTATACTTCTGAGGGGGGAACCCATGCCGGATTTTTTTTTTAAATCCGGCGGGGACTTCCCCTTCAGGATTCATAACAAACGCCGCTCACGTGTAGAATTGGCGGGAATCCACGTTGGATCCCCGTCCCTTCTATGACGGCTTTGTCTCCATCGCGGCAAGCCTGCTCGGCGCTGGCTCCCGCGATGGGGCTCGCAGGTGGTCAATCTCGCCGAGAAAGGGAGTGAGATTGACACAATATCGCGGTCACCCACTGTAGATAGTGGAGCCACCCTAATACAGGAAGTGTGCTGCTGTCCAGAACACTGTGTGACTTGCAAGCTAGAATACCATCCCATCCATTAAAAATGGCTTTTGTTTTGTAAAATCTTTATTTATGAAAGACAAGGCAACACATCTCAGAGGTCAAGTAGTGCAGTGGTCAATCGCTTTTTTTGTTATTCCACAACACTAAAATAAAAAAAAGATAACATAAATGACCAACAATCACACAAAAAAGAAAAAAGGATTAAACAGCCAAAAGCCTAGGAGATGCAGTATTCAGGTAACGGGTCGTGGCGAGGCCTCTGCCCCCACAACGAGTAGACAAACCCCTGACCACCGGGTTTCAAAATTTAGGACTAGATTGTCCTCCGAGGAGTTGTTATTAGGTGCGCGAGCAGACCGACCGGCTCCCCAGACCACAGACCGATAATAACATAGCGCATGAAGTCAGAGGCGAGCCAGACGGGCGCACGCGAGGGAAGGGGGGCGACTACTCGCCTCCAGCTGACCTTCCCCCGCAACTCGCCCCTGCCCAGATCCCCCCAGGTCAAGGCCTCAAGGCGTCATACCCCGGAAC